>CM057346.1:478084864-479284864 GCA_030015575.1 Agapanthus africanus | reverse complement strand
TTGCGTTGAAAACCTTACTGAAAACTCTAGATTTCATTCAACTATAGAGTTGCTAAAATCTGATCCCAATTGGGATTAAAATGCGTTACAAAACGGACTTTCGATTCTGAAACCGGATTTCCAGCCGTGGACGCTTAAAATGAAATGGCTATAATTAATGATCCTGGAACCCGATTGGCATGAAACCAAACTCGCTGGATAGATAACTGAACATACTATTTATTCCTCGTTCATCGTTTCACTAAACTGTAGCCGTATAATTTATGATAAATTATTCAAGTGGTAGATTATTGATTCATGACATCTTAATTATGCCTTACATACTGTTTACGCAACATATCATACACATGTCACTGCATTGATAACCTAGTGATAACGTGCATTACCCAGTGTTAGGTATTAGTGATGATTGTGGCAAGTACGTTAGTGTTCGTGTATCAGTGAATAAGTGAAAGTGACACGTACTTGTACACAATCAGTGAACCTTATTATTCTATTGCATTGTCGACGTCTGTGGGACGCGTGTACGTGTGACTATAAGTGGTATGGGACACTTATGGAAGCTCTCGCACGGGTGCCACAGATAAGGCACCAGACACTGCCATTTATCTTAGGTATTAGTCGGGACGTGCTTGATGGAGGTCCTGCCTCCAGTTCTCGCGCAGACTTGTCACAGACCGATTGGTAGTTGAGGTTATGGTTAGCGTTTGATGTAGACCATGGGGTGTGGGGTAGTTTAAGTGTGAGTTCAACAGAATCTCGGGAGTCCCATGCCGGCTTATATATTGTAAGTCTACGCTAGCGCCCCGGCCTTCTACAGACGCCAAATGCGGAACAAAAACTTTAACTGGCGCTATCGTATACTTTAACCCGGATCTTCCATTATTGCTAAACTAACAAACTGTAAAGAGTGTAGAAAGCTTATACCGAACGATCCGAGTCCTTCGTTCTTTAACCATCATCCCACGCTCCGTTGCGGCTGCTCCGATCTCGTCGATCTCTGATCTGCTCGTCCAGGTGGCACCACATCACTGATTCTTTAAACGGGCTCCCGCCTCTGACTTGAGGCAACTCGGTCGTCAAGTTTGCTAAAAGAGACGACCAAGAATGATGTAGAGAATGAGTAGATGACTTTATCTCGCTTTGTCCAAGTCCGTGGACGATCGGTTAATGAAGTTGCCGATGGAAATGAAATGAAACAAGAAATGAACTATGAAATTTCCATGCATCCAAAACTTTAGTCTTTTCTTTTTAGCAACCATAATTTTCTCAAGTGAGAGAGTGAGGGAGGAGAGAGAGGGCCGGCCACTATATGGATGGGGAGGTGAGTGTAGGAGAGGGGGGTGACCACAAGAAATAATCCTTATCATAACAAAAGATCTTAAGCAATCCAAAAGACATTAATTAAAACCATGAGTCACAAAAACCTAGTCACCATTTAATAAATGCAAAAGAAGATGTATGAATCTAGTCACCAATCTAGAAGCTTCTAGAAGCACGACTCACCTCATCCAAGAAAAGATAAATCCGTCTTTAACCGAATGTTAAAAGACGGCTGAGAGAAAACTGGAAACTGGCAACTTCCAAAAGTGATCCTGAAACGACTTTCAGGATAACCCCGTAACTGTATAAATATACCCGCATTTGTATTACGACCGAATACAAATGCAACTGAGACAAAGATATTATACCTACTCAATATAATACTCGGATCCGGCTTAAACCAAAGCCGACCAGTATTATCTGCCCGAAAAATAACACGTGCGTAAACGCACGTGCATTTTCCGAACCCTGCCAAAAACCATACGGCCTCTACAACGTTTCGCCCGAACTTGGGAAACTGTCTGTGGGGGACTCTAATGACTCGTCAGTACCCTGGCAGTGGGTTTAACCACAAACCGTCAGCGGCACTAGCTATGCGTAACGGCTGCCCATGGACTGACCTCAAGGGAGGCCGATGAGCGAACTCATCCGGAAACCCTACTGAGCCTAACAGTGACAATGTATATACAGTCCGGTCCGTTCGTCAATGAGTATCGCATATCCGCCTAGGGGGCTAGTAACGTCAGACCCCCAATAGCAGTATAAGTCGTGTCGGAGTGAAGCCCAATAACACCCTGAGATACTACTGGAGTACCTACCAGTAAATCTCCTGCCATGGCCATGGACTTTGTGTAATGGCTCTCCTAGACACAGCACGGCCTCGCCCCTAATACCGGGAGAGACGAATCCCCTGCCGATCCGCTCACGTGCCTCCATATGGCTCGGGACTGTACCCAAAAGCTACCTGTTTGCACGACTCCTTTGAGCCGTGGTAGGGTAGAAATCAAAGCACAGTGGGAACTCACACGAGACAAATGACGACCTCAGGTCGATGAACTAACCTGTACACATGTCACCAGGGAACTGCTATCTGACGATAGGTATAGTACTAACTAGCAGATTCCCGGCGAGTCCTGTCCGGTGTACTCATAACCCAATGAGCACCTGTATACATCTTAGGTGATCCAACTGACACCAGTGGCTTGTGAGACCGGCCACCGCCCCTCGTCGGGGTCTCGACTGTATACACTAGTCTACTCTGGAGTATCGATGCCCTGTCTCGAAACTCCCACGACTAGGGACCACAATTAAGGATATGCATATAAACTACCCAACTCTCACGTATATGATCGCCATCATACTGTTGGTAGTAAAGCAAGATCCTAAGGGCTCTATCAAAGTGTAACATGCAATCAGTCACCTGAACATGTACACGACTGATAAAGGCAAATCAGATAGCATACTATCATCTCGAGTAAGACTGTCCTACCGGTATAGGTCCTCCGCAATCATTGCAATCATGTGCCTGCGATCCAATAATTGACTATGAGGGCACTATCTCCAATATATATATATGGAGATATATGGAGATTTACAGGGTACATGATTATTACCGTGAGTTACATGTTGGGCCCGTGGTCCCTTGCCCTTGGGTTCTACCCTTGGGTGGAGAACACTCACGAGTGGTTGACTCTCACACTTGGACTGACGATAGGCTTAGTGACCTGTACAGTGAGACTTAGAGACTGATAGGGATGATAGCATCGATATACATACTTACTGTGTTGACATACGTGGAATATCATTCTACTGCTTTTATTGTTCCGCCGTATTGATTACTGCATATTCATACCCATACTGTCATTGATTTACTGTTATACATATCTATTATCACTGTTAGAATTGTCACATGAATTTATATATTATATTGCTATTGTGTCGCTCTGACGACCTGAGTTTGCATGATCAGTGTGAGGAGAAGATTTAGCCTGGACCAGGACTAGACGTATATCACAGACATCTCGACTTGCTATCCAGAGTTATACTCGTTTGTTTCCCCTCAGGTCAGTTCTTTACCTTGTTTCATTCAGTTACTGCATTTCTCATTACCTGCGCATCATTTACTGTTTACCATGAAAAACTAGAAGCCGAAGTGTGACTACGGCAGGACATTTCCTTGACCGTAGGAGCATGGCTGGCCTTGTCTACCCCTCGTATTCCGTATTTTGGGAAGCGGGGCGTGATATGGTTTAGTTGGTATCAGAGCCCAGGTTTTGCTTCGATTGGGATTGCAGTTTTCCGTGTAAAGCTTGACAATCTAAGACGTCCCTCAGTCTAGACTGTAAACTTGATATCCTTGATTCATGTTCACATTAAGTGTTCTGCTATCCATTCGCTAGGGTTTCAGGTGACTTGGAAAAGTTTCGTGATTGTAATTGTGAACTACATCACGGTTACACTACCATACTCTGTTTAAGTGACTTAGATTCATACAGTTGATTTTTCCCATTGTAAAGAATTTAATCACATCTGATATTCTTGAATCTTTGTCCAATCCATATTATATTTGATTCTTATAACTTGGGCCTCAATCATCTTCAAAATTATCGTTTCAGGATCATGTCTTCCAATGACTCTTCCTCTATCTCCATTTCCCAGAATCAGACCGTCGAGATCCTGAGTGTACTGCAAGGTTTAAAGGAAGCCCAGGAGCGAACGAACGACTTATTAGCTGAAGGACTGAGAAGGCAGGTGAATCAGGCACCAACGGGAGTCTCAAATCATAAAGGGATTCCCGTTAGACGAGGAAAAGAGAAGAAGATGAAGCGCCAATTTGTTTCCCCGCGACAGAAGCAGCAGAAGACCCCATGTTGTGGGTACTGTAAGAGGCCAGGACATCTTCAGAGGGATTGTCGCCGCGCCCAAGGGAAATGTCTGATTTGCGGATCTAGCGAACATCTTATCAACGGTTGCCCAAAAAGGAAGGAGCTGCAAGGAAGAGACTCGTCCACTCTCCCCACTTCTGCCAAGTGATGATTATTGCGTAGTTCGAACTTTGAGAATAAAGCGGATCCAACACAGGATTCAACTCACGTAACGAGAATGCAGCGGTCTAGCAATCACAGAAGAATTTTCATGTTTTCTAATTTCAGTAATAATGTTGTCATCCTCTTATAAATATTTCTTTCTATTTGAAATCTTGTATCCGTCGAACTTTTAGTTGAATGCAATAAAACTTTGAATCGTAATATATGTATCATTCTCTTGTCTTTCCCCTTATTTATACTATTCATCATCACAGCATTTTTATCCTGATTTTTCAGTTCCTGCCACCGTATATTTTCTTATACTTCGTACCCTGAGCTATTCTCTTGATGTATTTCACTGTCTAATCATGACCCTTTCCTTTCAGGCCATGGCCCACCCTGGAGCAGCGCCGCATCTAGATGAGGATGCACAGTCATGCGTTTCCTTAGACCGCACGCTAATGAGTTCTGACGATGAGATCAACGATCCCCAGGTCATTTTCGGAAACAGCGATTCAGAGGACGAAGGAGCAGTCGCCCTAGAGTTTAACATGATAGACGATTCCGACGAAGAGGAAGGAGACCCTGAAGAGAACCCGATAGAGGAAGACCCGATAGAAGAAAACCCAGTGGAAGAAAATCCCATGGAAGAGAATCCAGAAGAAGAGAATCACATGGAAGCAGGTCCTGATGAAGGATCTCCAGCCGAGGAAAAGGACCAGAAGAACAAGACCCTGCTGTGGAAGAACTCCCAATGGCGGTCCCTGCGAGGCGCTATGGAAATGGACGTCCCTACCTGAGTGCGCGAGCCTACCGCAACCTGCTGAATCTCCACAACTGCGACTGACTGGATTTTTTTTAGATGTTGTCTTCTCTGGCCAAATAAATTTATGTATAGTTTAGGGCCACCTTCGTTTTTCGAAAGTGCTTTGTTTCGAATATTCTTGAATAAAATAAATCTTCTGAGTTCGCAAATCTTTTGTTTACTGGTTCACTCGATGCTTTGATTTTTTCCCTTTACCGTTTTCCTCCTGAGACCCCTTACTGTCCACACCTATACCTTGTGATGTTTCGACCCTCACTCAGATTAACCAGTACCGCACTCAATCTTTTTAGAGGTCCACCCTCCATCCTTTGTCTGTGCTTCGTTTGAGATCCTTCTGGGAGGGGAAATTGATGGTAAAATTTCCGAGTTAGCCGATCCTTCGGATTTTTTTCGCTTGAGGTGTCGACCGTTTCCTTCCCATACATTCCCTCCCCTCCTAAGGTTCATTACTGTTCACCCTTACACACTGGGCTGAACCGACCCCAACCTCTTCGACCTTCAGTCTAAAGCCGTCACACTCCAACCTTTTGAATGAGCCACATCCATTGTAATCCCTACCCTAGCTAGCCCTATACATTTTTGTGCTTTTCCCTATTACCCTAACTATAGTTAGGGACATCATTATTCGAAAATTTAGTTTCATTATTTTGTATTTATCGAAGAGTGCGTGATATTGACTACTCCGTTTTATGTATTTTAAGTACACTAGTATTCTCCTCATTTTTCGGTAGCGCGACCATATGTATTACACATATTATTTTGGTGCTATGTTTCTTATTTTCACCATATAGTTTTCTAAGTTATGTTAAAATGGTTTGACTGATACGTTATTCTAAAAATGTTTTAAACCACCGTCAAGTCCTTCACTGCTTCATTATGATTATACCTTATACTTACTATTTCTACTGTGCTACTTTTGATATACTTATATGTGCATATATTTAGGTTTCGATTTTATCGAACACGCCTCGAATATTATTATTCGTTATTGTTATTTATATTCTCGTATGTATGTAGTTTTCCCTTATAGTTGTTCCTACCTTATACTTATTTAGACCTATCCTTTTATATGTTGTTCTTACATATATAGACCTTCAAAATTTTATCCACCCGTTTTAAGTAAATCACTATGTATTAGTGTTCGATGTGGTAACTTTTCGCTTACTATTTTATAGCTTGTCGTTTCTTTTAAATTTAGAGTACGAAATTTTTTGTAAGGGTGGTATGGTGTAATACCCAGTCCTTTTGAATACCAATATCCGTATTTTTGTCACTCTCAAAATTTATTTATTTTATAATTATTATTTGTATTATTCTAAAAACCCAAATCCTAATCTAATCTCATATCTTTTAATTTTCCCTAACCCAAACTCTCATTCCCTTCCTCTTTTATTATCCCCTTTCTTTTTCATTTTTAGCCCAGCCGTTACTTTTCCCAAGCCCAGAGCCGGCCCACTCCTCTAATCCTTTTCTCATTCACATAAAATCCTAAGCCTGGCCCCTTTCTTTTCCCTACTATCTTATCCCTTGGCCCGAGCCCATTTTCCCTCCCCAGCCCATTAAAATAACAATTATCCCACCTCATTTCTCTTAAATCCCTTCAAATCTAAACCCAAATCTCCTCTATAAATTCCTATTAAACCACCAAGTTAATGCCTCTTTAATCCCAATTAATTTCCCCCATTAATCCCTTTTAAAATCCTATTAATCACCACTTAATTCTCATTCATTCTATTCCCCGTCTCTCATCTCATCCATGTTCTTTCTCTCTAATTCCCTATCTCTCTCTCAATTTCTCTAATTCTCTCTCTCTCTCTCTCTCTCTCTCTCTCTCTCTCTCTCTCTAATTCCCCCCCTCTCTCTCTCTAATTCTCTCTTCCTCTCTCTCTAAATTTCTCTCTCTTTATCAGCGTCTCACCCTCCCTCACATCAAATCAAGGAACAGCGTGAAGCAGCGAAGAAAAGGAAGGCACGAAGAGCTGCTAGATCGAGTGAAATTGTCGGATTCCAAAGGACTGAGCCGGTGCTGCGTTCGTGGCGCGATCGTGCTGATACCACCGCAGTATTATTGTCGACACATTTCCAGGCAAGTTCTCTACTTGCTACATGCTACTTATGATAGTCACAAATTACAATAGTGTATATCCCATGTTTTACTTTTCTGTTAAATATTACGACGCAACTGTTCGATACATGTTCTCATAGGAAATCATCAATTAATTTGACGGAACTCAATTGTATAAGCTGGCCCGTATGGCTGTGAATCTAGTGTGTGAATTTCGTTGGAAAATATGACCGTTAACGACTAAAACGACTACCCTCAAGTTTACTCGTAAAACTGGAATCTTCTTGTACCTGAAAACCGTTAAAATCACCATAAATTATATACTTACTTGAATGATGCGTTCGAGGGCTTAAATCGAAGCCGACTCGACGAACTATATCCCTATATAAATTTCTAATTGTTTCTGTGCTTAAACTGTGACAATATTTGGATCGGAGTGCGACTCTGGACTGCAGTCCAGAGCGACTCTGTTTACTGTGTGCTGTCCCGTGATGAGTACCACCCTGTTTCCTTAACCCGTAGGTTGCGGAACTCCACTGTTTATGAAAGGTGAATCTGATAGATAGACAACAGAAGTGGTTTCATTCTGTTTCGTTATCGTTTGTTATTTAATCTGTAATTTAATAGATAGGGACGTATAACAGTCCCAACAGAATCAGAATTGACATACTAGTATTGAACAGTGTGTATCTCCTGACATACAGACGCGATTGAAGGTCTGTCTATTGCGTTGAAAACCTTACTAAAAAATCTAGATTTCATTCAACTGTAGAGTTGCTAAAATCTGATCCCAATTGGGATTAAAATGCGTTGCGAAACGGACTTCCGATTTTAAAACCGGATTTCCAGCCGTGGACGCTTAAAATGAAATGGCTATAATTAATGATCCTGGAATCCGATTGGCATGAAACCAAACTCGCTGGATAGATAACTGAACATACTATTTATTCCCCGTTCATCGTTTCACTAAACTGTAGCCGTATAATTTATGATAAATTATTCAAGTGGTAGATTATTGATTCATGACACCTTAATTATGCCTTACATACTGTTTACGCACCATATCATACACATGTCACTGCATTGATAACCTAGTGATAATGTGCATTACCCAGTGTTAGGTATTAGTGATGATTGTGGCAAGTACGTTAGTGTTCGTGTATCAGTGAATAAGTGAAAGTGACACGTACTTGTACACAATCAGTGAACCTTATTATTCTATTGCATTGTCGACGTCTGTGGGACGCGTGTACGTGTGACTATAAGTGGTATGAGACACTTATGGAAGCTCTCGCACGGGTGTCACAGATAAGGCACCAGACACTGCCATTTATCTTAGGTATTAGTCGGGACGTGCTTGATGGAGGTCCTGCCTCCAGTTCTCGCGCAGACTTGTCACAGACCGATTGGTAGTTGAGGTTATGGTTAGCGTTTGATGTAGACCATGGGGTGTGGGGTAGTTTAAGTGTGAGTTCAACAGAATCTGGGGAGTCCCATGCCGGCTTATATATATATGGAGATATATGGAGATTTACAGGGTACATGATTATTACCGTGAGTTACATGTTGGGCCCGTGGTCCCTTGCCCTTGGGTTCTATCCTTGGGTGGAGGACACTCGCGAGTGGTTGACTCTCACACTTGGACTGACGATAGGCTTAGTGACCTGTACAGTGAGACTTAGAGACTGATAGGGATGATAGCATCGATATACATACTTACTGTGTTGACATACGTGGAATATCATTCTACTGCTTTTATTGTTCTGCCGCATTGATTACTGCATATTCATACCCATACTGTCATTGATTTACTGTTATACATATCTATTATCACTGTTAGAATTGTCACATGAATTTATATATTATATTGCTATTGTGTCGCTCTGACGACCTGAGTATGCATGCTCAGTGTGAGGAGAAGATTTAGCCTGGACCAGGACTAGACGTATATCACAGACACCTCGACTTGCTATCCAGAGTTATACTCGTTTGTTTCCCCTCAGGTCAGTTCTTTACCTTGTTTCATTCAGTTACTGCATTTCTCATTACCTGCGCATCATTTACTGTTTACCATGAAAAACTAGAAGCCGAAGTGTGACTACGGCAGGACATTACCTTGACCGTAGGAGCATGGCTGGCCTTGTCTACCCCTTGTATTCCGTATTTTGGGAAGCGGGGCGTGACATGGTTTAGTTGGTATCAGAGCCAGGTTTTGCTTCGATTGGGATTGCAGTTTTCCGTGTAAAGCTTGACAATCTAAGACGTCCCTCAGTCCACACTCCCTTATAATCATTACCCTAGCTAGCCGATACAATTTTGTGTTCTTCCTATTACCCTAACTATATATAGGGACAGTGATTCAAAATTTAGTTTTCATTATTTTAGTCCGTGTTATTGATTACTCCGTTTTTATATTTTAAGTACACTATTAGTATTCTCATTTTCAGTAGCGCAACATTACACCGCGCATATTTTGTTACATATTTCTTATTTCACGATACGAGTTTTCTAAGTTATTTTAAAACTATCTGATCGATATATCCTCCAAAAATGTTTTAACCTACCAACTAATCTTTCATTACTTTAGTGTAGTTACTTTATTTTCGAGAATTGTGCCTATAATTACTATTATAAATAGTTGAGCCTTATACTATTTTTCTGTTTACTATTTTGATATACTTAGATGTGCACACATTTGGTTTCGACGTTTACCGAGCACACTTTGATTAATATTATTCGTTGATTGCTACCTGTATTCTCGTATATTTGTAGTTGCCCTTATAGTGTTCTTGTATTATGCTTTTAGGCCTAACTTTTGTATGTGGTTCTTTTATATATATATGTACCTTCAAAACTTTGTCTAACCGTTTTTAAGTAAATCCACATGTATTAGAGTTCGATATGATAACTCTTCGCTTATTATTTTTATAGCTGGTCGTCTATTTTAAATTTCGAGGACGAAATTTTTGTAAGTGTGGTATGATGTAATACCCAGTTTTTCTTATACGTCTAAATCCGTATTTCTTTTACCTATAAGATTTATTTATAATTATTTATTTATTTTCAAAATCCTATTAAACCCATATCCTATCTTTCTTTCCTCTGTCTCAGCCATTTTCCTGTTATTGAATTTAGAACACAAAACAAAATCTTTTCCATTTGATTTTCCCCCGCAACCGCTTCAACCCAAACCCAAACTATAATTATTTGGCCCAAGCCCAGCAAATATATTTCTCCTCAACCATTTCATTCGTTTCCCCACATTCTTTCACAGCCCAGCCGTTTCTATCTTTCTAATTAATTTTCTTTTATTTTACCCCAGCCCATTATTTTTCCCCACTTTATTCTTTAAGCCCGGCCTCTTCTCTTCATTTATCCTTAATTTTATTATTTGGCCCGGCCCTATTTTCCCTATCCTAACAATTCTAATTACTATTATTTTCTGCCCAACCCCAAGCCCACTTCGTTTCTTTTCCCTTTTATTTATTCTATATAATTCTGCCGGCCCTTTCTAATTTTCTTACTCTTTATTTCTTTGGCCCGGCCCACTGCCTGCAGCCCGCGTTCCCTCTCCAACCCGTGCCCGCCTCCTTAGACCCGACCCGACTCCACTCCCCTGTTCATCTTCTTAAAGTTTCCAATGGTAACTTTCCTTTCCTGCGCGCGATCCTCGCCTCCGCCGACGTTCATGCTCGCGAGCGTTACTCCCCACGACGCGCACGTTTCCCTGCAACCCCCTCCCTCAACGTTCACCTCTCTTCACTCCCATCACTTCCTCCTCATTCCTCCTTTTCTCGCGACACCCCCAAACCACATCGCCACCGACCGTCTCTGCCGGCACCCATATCCAGCCGCCTCCTTCTTCCTCAACCCTCCTCAACTCAAACTCCTCGTCGTCATCTGAGCACCCCACTTCCTCTCTCTCCCACTTCCCTGCATCCCTCGCCGGCGGGCATCTCTAAGTCTCGTCGACTTTCCCCGCGGCATTATCATCATCATCATCAACATCATCGTCGTCGTCCTTCTCACCATCTCTCCCCTCTGCACTCTCACCACCCCTCTGTGATCTCACTCACTGCTTTCTTCTCTCTGGCCTCTCTCTGCATACTCTCTTTCTCACTCTGCAACTCTCTCTCTCATTTCTCTCTAATCTCTGATCTCATCTCTCTCTCTCTGTCTCACCTTTCTCTCGCCTCCCCTGCTCTCTCAATTCTCTCTCTCACACTCTAACTCTCAGCACCCTCTTTCCCTCTGTCTGCACTCTCTTTCCCTCTGTCCACATTCTCTCTCTCTGTTCTTTGTTTCACTTTCTGTTTCTCTCTCTAACTCTAATTCTATCCCTCTAACTCTCTACTTCTGTCTCTCTGGCTTTCTCTTTCACTCCCTCTCTCTGGTCCTCTCAATCTCTCTCTACACCTCCAATTCTTTCCTTTCAATCTTTTATCAACCGAGCCTGTGCCACCCCGTTCAAACCGAGGCCCAACCTTAAAGTCGTCGCTCGCGCGTGTGTCATTGCCGTGCCGTACGTGGGTCGTTGCCGCTGCCGTGTGCCCCAAGACGTCTCCAGGTAAGTTTTTACTTGCTTACATGCTATTTACCTGAATTGCGATCTTTAATTACATATATCATAAAGTGCAAGTTTAGATTAATTATCATGCCATACCTGTTCGACGCGTGTTCCCAATGAAATTACTTGTCTAATTTGGCGGAACCAGATTGTTCTTGTTGGCCCTTGGTGTGATGGATAACATGTGCAAATTTCATTAGAAAATACGACTGTTAAAGATTAAAACGACTACCCCCAAGTTTAACCGTAAAATTGTAATTCTGTTGTACCTGAAAACTGTTAAATTCACCATAAATCATATACATACTAGAATAGTACATTCGAGGGCTCAAATCGAAGCCAAGTCGACAAACTTTAACCCTATGCTAGTTTCCAGACATTCCTGTACTTAAACCGTGATGATAATTGTATCGGAGTGCGACTCTGGACTGTAGTCCAGAGCGACTCCAGTCTTTGCTTGCTGTTCCGTATTGGGTACTACAGGATTTCCTTAACTTGTAAGTTGCGGAACTCCGCTGTTTATTATAGATAAATCTGTTAGATAGATAACACAATTGATTTCATTCTGTTTCGTTACCGTTTGATATTTAATCTGTAATTTAGAAGATCGGGACACATAACAGTCCCAGCAGAATCAGAACTAACATATTAGTGTTAAACAGTGAATATCTCCTGACGTGCAGATGCGATTGAAGATCCGTCTGTTACGTTGAAAACCTTACTGAAAACCCTAGATTTCATCCACCTGTAGTGTCGCTAAAATATGATCCTAACTGGGATTAAAATGCGTTGCGAAACGGATTTCTGATTCTGAAACCGGATTTCCAGCCGCGAGCGCTTAAAATGAAATGGTTATAACTTTTGATCCTGGAACCCGATTGGCTTGAAACAAAATTCTATGGATGGATAACTGAACATACTAATTACTACCTGTTTATCGTTTTGCTAAATTATAAATGTACGTTTCATGATAAATCGTGCAAGTGATAGACTATTGTTTTATGACACCTTAATTGTGCTTCTTATACTGTTCATGCATCACATCATACCCATATCATTGTAGTGATAACCTAGTGACATTGTGTATTTACCCAGTGTTAGATCCTAGCGATGATTGTGGCAAGTACGTCATTGTTCGTGTATCCGTGATTAAGTGAAAGTGATACGTACTTGTACACAATCAGTGACCATATTGTTCTATTGCATTGTCGACGTCTGTGAGATGCGTGTACGTGTGACTATAAGTGGAATGGGACATTTATGGAAGCGTTGCACGGATGTCACAGATAAGACGCCAGACACTGCCGTTTATCTTAGGTATTAGTCGGGACGTGCTTGATGGAGGTCCTGCCTCCAGTTCTCGCGCAGACTTGTCACGGATCGATTAGTATCTAGGTTGATGGTTAGCGTTTGATGTAGACCACGGGGTGTGGGGTGGTTTAAGTGTGAGTTCAACAGAATCTCGGGAGTCCCATGCCGGCTTATATATTTAGGGAGTTATATGGAGATTTACAGGGTACGTGATATATACACCGTGATATTCTTGTTACATGTTGGGCCCGTGGTCCCTTGCCCTTGGATTTTACCCTTGGGTGGAGGACACTCGCGAGTGGTTGACTCTTACACTTGGACTGACGATAGGCTTATTGACCTGTACAGTGAGACTTAGAGACTGATAGGGATACGGACATTTATGCACCTTATACCGTGTTGACATACGTGACATGTCGTTTTACTGCTTTACTGTTCCGCTGCATTGATTACTGCACATTCATATTCATGCTGTTATTGATTTACTGTTATTCATATCTATTACCACTGTTAGAACTGTGACATGATCATATATATTATATTGCTATTGTGTCGCTCTGACGACCTGAGTATGCATGCTCAGTGTGAGGAGAAGATTTAGCCTGGACCAGAACTAGACGTGCATCACGGACTTCTTGACTTGCCGTTCCGAGTTACATTTGTGTGTTCCACTTCAGGTCAGTCTTTACATTGTTTCTTTCAGTTACTGCATTTCCGATTACCTGCGCATCATTTACTGTTTACCATGAGAAACTAGAAGCCGAAATGTGACTACGGCAGGACTTTTCCTTGACCGTAGGAGCATGGCTGGCCTTGTCTACCCCTCGTATTCCGTATTTTGGGAAGCGGGGCGTGACATGGTTTAGTTGGGGAACCCTATAGAAGAAGACCCGATAGAGGAAGATCTAAATCCAGTGGAGGGAGACCCCATGGAAGAGAACCCAGAAGGAGAGGATCACATGGAATCAGATCTCGATGAAGAAGCTCTATCCGAGGAAGAAGGACCAGAAGATCAAGATCCTGTGGTGGAAGGACTTCCAATAGAGATATCTGCGAGGCGCTATGGAATTGGACGCCCCTACCTGAGTGCGCGAGCCTACCGCAACCTACTGAATCTCCACAACCACAACTGACGGAAAATTTTTGATGTTGTCCTTCTGGCCAAATAAACTGTGTATAGTTTAAGGCCACTTTTCGTCTTGGAGAATGCCTTATTTCAAATTTTCTTGAATGAAATAAATCTTCTGAATTCATAAACCTTTTTGATTATTGGTTTGCTTGATGCTTGTTTATTGCTTATATCCATTTATTTTTCTGCTGAGTTCCCTGACTGTCCACCCCTACTCATTGTATAGTTTTTACCCCGTTTCGATTAGAAAGTACCGCATCCTGATCCTTGGAATGAGCCATCCTTCATCCCTCGTCTGTGCCCCGTTTGAGATCCTTCTGGGAGGTGAACAGTTCTTGTGAAACTTCCGAGTTCATTAACTTTTCAAATTTTTGATTCACATGATGTGCCGACCAGTATACTCTCCATACATTTTTCTCCTTCTAGTCCTTTACTGCTCACCCTTACTTCCTGTGCAGACCCGATCACAGTCTCCTTGATTTTCAACCTAAAGCCGCCACCCACCGACCTTCGAATGATCCACACTCCCTTGTAATCATTACCCTAGCTAGCCGATACAATTTTGTGTTCTTCCTATTACCCTAACTATATATAGGGACAGTGATTCAAAATTTAGTTTTCATTATTTTAGTCCGTGTTATTGATTACTCCGTTTTTATATTTTAAGTACACTATTAGTATTCTCATTTTCAGTAGCGCAAACTTACACCGCGCATATTTTGTTCCATGTTTCTTATTTCACGATACGAGTTTTCTAAGTTATTTTAAAACTATCTGATCGATATATCCTCCAAAAATGTTTTAACCTACCAACTAATCTTTCATTACTTTAGTGTAGTTACTTTATTTTCGAGAATTGTGCCTATAATTACTATTATAAATAGTTGAGCCTTATACTATTTTTCTGTTTACTATTTTGATATACTTAGATGTGCACACATTTGGTTTCGACGTTTACCGAGCACACTTTGATTAATATTATTCGTTGATTGCTACCTGTATTCTCGTATATTTGTAGTTGCCTTATAGTGTTCTTGTATTATGCTTTTAGGCCTAACTTTTGTATGTGGTTCTTATATATATATATGTACCTTCAAAACTTTGTCTAACCGTTTTTAAGTAAATCCACATGTATTAGAGTTCGATATGATAACTCTTCGCTTATTATTTTTATAGCTGGTCGTCTATTTTAAATTTCGAGGACGAAATTTTTGTAAGGGTGGTATGATGTAATACCCAGTTTTTCTTATACGTCTAAATCCGTATTTCTTTTACCTATAAGATTTATTTATAATTATTTATTTATTTTCAAAATCCTATTAAACCCAGATCCTATCTTTCTTTCCTCTGTCTCAGCCATTTTCCTGTTATTGAATTTAGAACACAAAACAAAATCTTTTCCATTTGATTTTCCCCCGCAGCCGCTTCAACCCAAACCCAAACTATAATTATTTAGCCCAAGCCCAGCAAATATATTTCTCCTCAGCCATTTCATTCGTTTCCCCACATTCTTTCACAGCCCAGCCGTTTCTATCTTTCTAATTAATTTTCTTTTATTTTACCCCAGCCCATTATTTTTCCCCACTTTATTCTTTAAGCCCGGCCTCTTCTCTTCATTTATCCTTAATTTTATTATTTGGCCCGGCCTTATTTTTCCTATCCTAACAATTCTAATTACTATTATTTTCTGCCCAACCCCCAGCCCACTTCGTTTCTTTTCCCTTTTATTTATTCTATATAATTCTGCTGGCCCTTTCTAATTTTCTTACTCTTTATTTCTTTGGCCCGGCCCACTGCCTGCAGCCCGCGTTCCCTCTCCAACCCGTGCCCGCCTCCTTAGACCCGACCCGACTCCACTCCCCTGTTCATCTTCTTAAAGTTTCCAACGGTAACTTTCCTTTCCTGCGCGCGGTCCTCGCCTCCGCCGACGTTCACGCTCGCGAGCGTTACTCCCCACGACGCGCACGTTTCCCTGCGACCCCCTCCCTCAACGTTCACCTCTCTTCACTCCCATCACTTCCTCCTCATTCCTCCTTTTCTCGCGACACCCCCAAACCACATCGCCACCGACCGTCTCTGCCGGCACCCATATCCAGCCGCCTCCTTCTTCCTCAACCCTCCTCAACTCAAACTCCTCGTCGTCATCCGAGCACCCCACTTCCTCTCTTTCCCACTTCCCTCGTCGGCGGGCATCTCTAAGTCTCGTCGACTTTCCCCGCGGCATTATCATCATCATCATCAACATCATCGTCGTCGTCCCTCTCACCATCTCTCCCCTCTGCACTCTCACCACCCCTCTGTGATCTCACTCACTGCTTTCTTCTCTCTGGCCTCTCTCTGCATACTCTCTTTCTCACTCTGCAACTCTCTCTCTCATTTCTCTCTAATCTCTGATCTCATCTCTCTCTCTCTGTCTCACCTTTCTCTCGCCTCCCCTGCTCTCTCAATTCTCTCTCTCACACTCTAACTCTCAGCACCCTCTTTCCCTCTGTCTGCACTCTCTTTCCCTCTGTCCACATTCTCTCTCTCTGTTCTTTGTTTCACTTTCTGTTTCTCTCTCTAACTCTAATTCTATCCCTCTAACTCTCTACTTCTGTCTCTCTGGCTCTCTCTTTCACTCCCTCTCTCTGGTCCTCTCAATCTCTCTCTACACCTCCAATTCTTTCCTTTCAATCTTTTATCAACCGAGCCTGTGCCACCCCGTTCAAACCGAGGCCCAACCTTAAAGTCGTCGCTCGCGCGTGTGTCATTGCCGTGCCGTACGTGGGTCGTTGCCGCTGCCGTGTGCCCCAAGACGTCTCCAGGCAAGTTTTTACTTGCTTACATGCTATTTACCTGAATTGCGATCTTTAATTACATATATCATAAAGTGCAAGTTTAGATTAATTATCATGCCATACCTGTTCGACGCGTGTTCCCAATGAAATTACTTGTCTAATTTGGCGGAACCAGATTGTTCTTGTTGGCCCTTGGTGTGATGGATAACATGTGCAAATTTCATTAGAAAATACGACTGTTAAAGATTAAAACGACTACCCCCAAGTTTAACCGTAAAATTGTAATTCTGTTGTACCTGAAAACCGTTAAATTCACCATAAATCATATACATACTAGAATAGTGCATTCGAGGGCTCAAATCGAAGCCAAGTCGACGAACTTTAACCCTATGCTAGTTTCCAGACATTCCTGTACTTAAACCGTGATGATAATTGTATCGGAGTGCGACTCTGGACTGCAGTCCAGAGCGACTCCAGTCTTTGCTTGCTGTTCCGTATTGGGTACCACAGGATTTCCTTAACTTGTAAGTTGCGGAACTCCGCTGTTTATTATAGATAAATCTGTTAGCTAGATAACACAATTGATATCATTCTGTTTCGTTACCGTTTGATATTTAATCTGTAATTTAGAAGACCGGGACACATAACAGTCCCAGCAGAATCAGAACTAACATATTAGTGTTAAACAGTGAATATCTCCTGACGTGCAGATGCGATTGAAGATCCGTCTATTACGTTGAAAACCTTACTGAAAACCCTAGATTTCATCCACCTGTAGTGTCGCTAAAATATGATCCCAACTGGGATTAAAATGCGTTGCGAAACGGATTTCTGATTCTGAAACCGGATTTCCAGCCGCGAGCGCTTAAAATGAAATGGTTATAACTTTTGATCCTGGAACCCGATTGGCTTGAAACAAAATTCTATGGATGGATAACTGAACATACTAATTACTACCTGTTTATCGTTTCGCTAAATTATAAATGTACGTTTCATGATAAATCGTACAAGTGATAGACTATTGTTTTATGACACCTTAATTGTGCTTCTTATACTGTTCATGCATCACATCATACCCATATCATTGTAGTGATAACCTAGTGACATTGTGTATTTACCCAGTGTTAGATCCTAGCGATGATTGTGGCAAGTACGTCATTGTTCGTGTATCCGTGATTAAGTGAAAGTGATACGTACTTGTACACAATCAGTGACCATATTGTTCTATTGCATTGTCGACGTCTGTGAGATGCGTGTACGTGTGACTATAAGTGGAATGGGACATTTATGGAAGCGTTGCACGGATGTCACAGATAAGACGCCAGACACTGCCGTTTATCTTAGGTATTAGTCGGGACGTGCTTGATGGAGGTCCTACCTCCAGTTCTCGCACAGACTTGTCACGGATCGATTAGTATCTAGGTTGATGGTTAGCGTTTGATGTAGACCACGGGGTGTGGGGTGGTTTAAGTGTGAGTTCAACAGAATCTCGGGAGTCCCATGCCGGCTTATATATTTAGGGAGTTATATGGAGATTTACAGGGTACGTGATATATACACCGTGATATTCTTGTTACATGTTGGGCCCGTGGTCCCTTGCCCTTGGGTTCTACCCTTGGGTGGAGGACACTCGCGAGTGGTTGACTCTTACACTTGGACTGACGATAGGCTTATTGACCTGTACAGTGAGACTTAGAGACTGATAGGGATACGGACATTTATGCACCAGAACTAGACGTGCATCACGGACTTCTTGACTTGTCGTTCCGAGTTACATTTGTGTGTTCCACTTCAGGTCAGTCTTTACATTGTTTCTTTCAGTTACTGCATTTCCGCTTACCTGCGCATCATTTACTGTTTACCATGAGAAACTAGAAGCCGAAGTGTGAGGAGAAGATTTAGCCTGGACCAGAACTAGACGTGCATCACGGACTTCTTGACTTGCCGTTCCGAGTTACATTTGTGTGTTCCACTTCAGGTCAGTCTTTACATTGTTTCTTTCAGTTACTGCATTTCCGCTTACCTGCGCATCATTTACTGTTTACCATGAGAAACTAGAAGCCGAAGTGTGACTACGGCAGGACTTTTCCTTGACCGTAGGAGCATGGCTGACCTTGTCTACCCCTCGTATTCCGTATTTTGGGAAGCGGGGCGTGACATGGTACAGAGAGTATTGTCCGCTCTGGCCAAAGCCGCACGGTTTTGTCTTTCGGGGCGAACTGGACCCGACCAGGGGCCACTTCCCAGGAGGTCACCCATCCCAGGACTTCCCTGGCCCGAGCACGCTTAACTACGGAGTTCTCAAACTCCTGTAGTGCCAGTTCACTTAAAAGGCACCTCTGTATTGAAGAGTGGTATCATTCCATTTATAGTACAGATCTGTCCTCTTTCGGAATGTATTCCGAAGATTCCCCATTGTTTTACAGTGGGTCCCCATGCTTATCTGGTATATATGGGTATATCGGATAATACATGGGGCATTACAGCCCAGTCAGGTGCCGAGCAAAAAGAGGGCTCGGGGAGAGGATGCCCGAGCTTTGGAGGCGGAGACGAGCTCTCCGTCGTCGTCTCTCATGAGGTATCCCCGAACAGTTCCACGGACCCTGACCTCTCCGATCTTAGTGGACGAGGGGGAGCTCCGCTTCGAGGTGCCCTCGGGGCTTTCCGTCGCTGACAGCTTGCTGCACGACATGGAGAAGTCGGCCGGGGGCCGGGTTGCTGGGGGGACGCTGAAGGCTCAACTGGCGTCCATCACCCAAAAGGCCCTGCAGGTTAGCGCGCGTATACTGTCTCATTGTTTGCGAGATTTGGTGCCCCTTTTTCTTTCTGACCCCCTTCCGATTTCTTCAGGTCCTTCACCACGTCGCTATCGTCGCCCGGATGGAGGTGGAGGAGATAGCCCCGGCGATGCGAGCCGTGGGCGAGCTTTCCTCGTTGGGGGAGAGCTCGAAGCGGGAGCTGGAGGTGGTGATGGAGAGGGTCGCTGCCCTCAAGGACGAGGTGGCTGCCGGGAGGCAGGAGGCAGCGGCCGCGAAGTAGGAGGCAGCAGCAGCGAGGCGGTGGCAGCCGCGAAGCAGGAGGTGGCTGCCTCAAAGCATGAGGTGGCTAGGTTCTGCGAGGCCGCCCAGGCCGCCGAGGCCAAGCTTCAGGGCTCCGAGGTGCTCGTCGGCACCATGAAGAAGTCAGTGAGCACCCTCCGAAAGGAACTGGGGCTGCGATAGAGGCGGCGAAGAGGGCCGACCTCAGGGCGGCGGAGGTGGTGGAGAACTTCTAGAAGTCGGAGAAGTTCTACACCGTCCTTGCCTCGGCCACCACCCTCATCTGGCATGAGGCTCTTGACGCCGTCAAGGTCCGGGTGCCGGAGTTTGCTGATGAAGAGCTCCGAGCAGAATATCCCCGTGGGGATGACGAGCAGGGGGATGCCCCCGGGAGCGCTGTCGGGGAAGGGACTCTCGGCGAGGGCGACGCTGAGACTCCTGTGACGGACGCATCTCTAGTTGTGGTGGACGTCGAGCTCATCAGTATCGCGTCCGGCCCTGATGCTTGAAGCCCTTTGTCTTCATGTTGTTTTTTTCTTCTTCTTTTTGTTGCCTCGGGTATTTTGTAGGCCTTTGGGCATTTGGTAAGGCTGGGGAGCCCATAATACCCTTGTAAAGACTCTTGGCTTTGTGAATAGAAATTTTTGTTTTCGCAGCAGTGTTTGTGCTTTGTGCTTGTACTTCCTTTTGTTGGTAGACACAAACTGCCTTCATTTTGCATCGGTTCTTTGTCTAGCGGTCACACATCGAGTTGAATCTGTTCGATTTCCGAGTGTGCAAAGACCGGTGTGAAGACGGTATCTCCATGGCTCCGAAGTCGAGGTGGAGATTGCTTAGACGTAGAATCGAATGCCTCTTGTTGAGTTCATGTTCCTCAGTTGTTGGAGTGGCCGCGAGTAGCATAATAAGGATGGCCGAGCAGGGTAGCTGCTCGGTGCCTCTTGGCGAGGGCTTTGATCCTTAGCGCGGGAGGGGCCGTAAGTGGCCTGCTAAGGACAGCCGAGCAGGGTAGCTGCTCGGTGCTTCTTGGCGAGGTCTTTGATCTCTGGTTTGTTGGGATAGGGAGCTACTAGCCAGGGATTACCGAGTAAGGGCGGGCCTTTGTTGCCTCTTGCGAGGGCTTTGATCCTTAGAGCGGGAGGGGCCGTGAGTGGCCTGCTAAGGATGGCCGAGCAGGGTAGCTGCTCGGTGCCTCTTGGAGAGGGCTTTGATCCTTAGCGCGGGAGGATACGTGAGTGGCCTGCTAAGGATGGCCGAGCAGGGTAGCTGCTCGGTGCCTCTTGGCGAAGGCTTTGATCCTTAGCGCGGGAGGGGACGCAAGTGGCCTGCTAAGGATGGCCGAGCAGGGTAGCTGCTCGGTGCCTCTTGGCGATGGCTTTAATTCCTGGTTTGTTAGGGTAGAGAGCTACCAGCCAGGGATAACCGAGCAAGGGCGGGCCCGGTTTTCTCTTGTGAGGGCTTTGATCCTTAAGGACGGACCGAGCAGGGTTACCGCCCGGTGCCTCTTGGCGAGGGCTTTGACCCCTGGTTTGGTAGTGAGCTACCAGCCAGGGATAACCGAATAAGGGCGGGTCCGATTGCCTCTGGGAGGACTTTGATCCCTGGTTTGTTAGGGTAGGGTGCTACTAGGCAGGGATAACCGAACAAGGGCGGGTTTGGTTGCCTCTTGCGAGGGCTTTTCATCCTTAGCGCGGGAGAGGATGTAAGTGGCCTACTAAGGATGGCCGAGCAGGGTTACTGCCCGGTGCCTCTTGGTGAGGGATTTTGTCCTTAAGGATGGCCGAACAGGGTTGCCGCCCGGTGCCTCTTGGCGAGGGCTTTGATCCCTGGCGTTGTGCGGTAGGGAAGCTACCAGCCAGGGATAGCCGAGCAGGGTAGCTGCAGGGCTGCCTCCTGTGAGGGCTTTGATCCCTGGCATTGCAGGGTAGGGAAGCTACCAGCCAGGGATAGCCGAGCAGGATAGCTGCTAGGCTGCCTCTTCATGAGGGCTTAGATCCTTAGCGCTGGAGGGTAGGGAAGCTACATGCCGGGGAGAGCCGAGCAGGGTAGCTGCAGGGCTGACTCTTCGTGAGGGTTTAGATCCTTGGTGCTGGAGGGTAGGGAAGCTACAGGCCAAGGAAAGCCGAGCAGGGTAGCTGCAGGGCTGCCTCTTGGCAAGGGCTTTGATCCCTGGAGTTGCGGGGTAGTGAAGCTACAGCCAGGGATAGCCGAGCAGGGTAACTGCTGGGCTGCCTCTTAGTGAGGGCTTAGATCCTTGGCGCTGGAGGGTAGAGAAGCTACAGGCCAGGGAGAGCCGAGCAGGATAGCTACAGGGCTGGCTCTTGGCGAGGGCTTTGATCCCTGGCGTTGTGGGGTAGGGAAGCTACCAGCCAGGGATAGCCGAGCAGGGTAGCTGCTGGGCTGCCTCTTCGTGAGAGCTTTGATCCCTGGCGTTGCGGGGTAGGGAAGCTACAGGCCAGGGAGAGCTGAGCAGGGTAGCTGCAGGGTTGCCTCTTGGTGAGGGCTTTGATCCCTGGCGTTGCAGGGTAGGGAAGCTACCAGCCAGGGATAGCCGAGCAGGGTAGCTGCAGGGCTGCCTCTTCGTGATGGCTTTGATCTCTGGCGTTGCGGGGTAGGGAAGCTACCGGCCAGGGGTAGCCGAGCAGGGTAGCTGCTGGGCTGCCTCTTCGTGAGGGATTTGATATCTGGCGTTGTGGGGTAGGGAAGCTCCTAGCCAGGGATAGCCGAGCAGGAACGCATGGAGATGGACAGTTGCGATTGACACGTGCCACGAACGCGTGGAGGAGGAGAAATGCCAGAGCCGCGTTGTTTCGATTTCGCATCGAACGACGCGGTGTCTGCCGCGTGGTGGCATAGTTGCAGGTGACCGTTGAACTCCGGGGGCATCGTGGACTATAAAATGGAGCGATTGTTGATGATTCCTTCCCTCACACCCAAAACGCAAGAATGCAGGACTTCCCTTTCACCATCGAAGATATCATAAACTTCGAGGATGTCTACCTCTACGACCCGTACTGCACTGAGGACACGGTGCAGTTGGTAATAGGCAGGATTGAGGACCATTTCGGCCGATTGCTCCCCCGGTGGTCCTCCCTCCTTCATCTGCTGATGTACTCCATCTGGAGGGCGTCGTTGGGGATTTACAACCCCTTATCCGAAATGCTGTTCGACGAGGCCATAAGCAAGCTAAGGTCTCTGAGGCAGTTCGGCCTGATCTCTACAAGTCGGCTAGACCGCTCGGAAGCGCTCGTTCGTGAGTGCTATCAATTGAGGCACGATGCTAACGCTCACGGGGGGATCGAAGGCAGAGACTGGATGCTGCGAGGGCTCGGCTAGCGGAAATATCGTCAGAGTACCACGAGCAGTGCTCTATGCACCATGTTCCTCCGTTGTTGTAATCCTTTTTTTATGTACGGCTGAAGAGCCTATAGTACCTCTTGAATGAATAAAACTCTTTTTCTTTTCTGCAATACTCTATTGATCTCTTTATTATATAAACAAAAGATCTCAAGAAAGATGTATATTGCTCTGAAAAGAAAATACATGCTAGTAGATGTTCTTATTCGTGCAGCTCGAGCCCCCCGGATGTCTGTTGGCATCTATGCCCGTCATAAAGTACCGAGCTTCGAGGGTACCGGACATATCCTCCACTGACACCACCATGATCTGGCCGATGGTCAGCTCGGCTGGAGGGGGACGCTGCTCTTGCTCGCGGTCAGCTTTCCGCTTGTCCCTCAGGTACGCTGTGAGGTGCCCCGAACGGATGAGCTCTTCAATATAGTCTCAGAGTTGTTTGCAGCTCTTCGTTGGGTGGCCCAGTGACCTATGAAAACCGCAGTAGGGGCCCCGGGTTCGCTTTGAGGCCATTTGCGCGACCGGGGGAAGCTTGAAGAACCCTAACCCTTGGCCTCTTCTAGTAGCACCGCCTGGGAGACGTTGAGCGGGGTGTACTCCTAGAATTTTGGGAGGTAGGGTTTTTGCCGTCCAGGTCCCCTTCCCTCTTCTCTTGCCCTCTTCTTTTAGTCGAATTGCTCGCCCGGGGGAGGTTTGCGTTCACCTCGGATTCGAGATGGACTTCGCGCTCAGTCCAGGCCTTTACCTCGGCCATGGTCTTAGGTTGCGCTAATGCAAAGGAGCGCAACCACTCCTTGTGCCTAAGACTGGGCCTCGGAGCCGTGATGACTGTCTCGTCCCGGTGCTCTGGGACCTCGAGAAGGGCGTTGTACAAGCGGGTGACGTATGCTTTGAACGTCTCCTTATCCTTGCTTTTGATCGTGAAGAGATGGTCGACTGTGCGCTTCTGCCGCCTGTTCCCGACGAAGTGGCCGAGGAATTGTGTGGCCAGCTCGTCGAAGGTTGAGATCGAGTGCGGCTCGAGTCCTCTGAACCAGTCTCGCCCGGAGTGGATGAGAGTGGCCGGGAAAGCTCGGCACTAGGCGGCATCGGAGTGGTCTTGGAAGCTCATTCCTGCGGTGAATGCATCCAAGTGGTCCTTCGGGTCAGATTTGCTGTCTAAGAGGGAGACCTTTGGGGGCTTGTTGCGGGAGGAGACGTGGACGGCGAGCAGCTTCTCGGTGAACGGTTTGGTGAGCGATTTGGCGGCATACTTATCCCCGTCGTCGAGCGTTGTCCTTCCCGGTGTATACCCTCGATCTTCTTCTCGAGGGCGTCGAGTCAGTCGTGGTATCCTGACGACTCGGCGCATTCTGATTCTCGGCCTCTGCTGTTGGAGGCCTGCGTCTGGCCGCGGCTCCGGTTCCTCTCAAGGAGGTTCCTTAGATCCCTCGGCGAGGTGGCCCTCGAGCCGCCGTGGCGAGTTCTGTTCGTGTGACCCCGTCGAGGAAGGGGGCGTCGGTCATACCTGGTAGCAGGTGAGCTGACAAACATCTCCTCGGTAGGGACAGGCACGCGGAGGATCTCGGGGCGAGGTGCTCTGGCGATGGACCTTGGTGTCGAGCTGTGGGGTGCCCAGCGGGTCTCAGAACGTATCGGTCTGGGAGATCCTCGGCCGTGGGAGGTAGCGAGGCGATGGTCGGCAGTGCCGACATGGACGAAGCCTTCTCTCCCTCTGTAGGGGTCCTGGCCCCGAGGCGGAGGAGCGGCGACCTGGTGATCTTGCCCCGCCGTTTGGACGCGGATCAGCGCCTCCACAACGGACGCGAGTCGGTCTATCCGGCCGGCGAGGGCGTTGATGGCATTCGGCGGAAGAGGTTCGTCCGCGCCTCCGTTGAGGGGGAGGCGGCGGCTGGTGTTTGGATCGTCGTGATGATCGCTTGCCATTAGGTTGAGATCGGGAGGCGAACTTATGTTTTTGTGGAATCAAGGTTTTCCCACAGACGGTGCCAGCCGATGGAGGGCATGAATCTCCTTCAGATGTTGCTTCTCGTTGATCTTCTGATGACGGCGATGGATGGCTGAGATTGGATCTAGAGGCTGTCGCTTCTGAAACGTGTGGATCTCAATGGGTTTAAGGTTGTGGTTGCCGAGCTACCTGCAAGGAAGTCCCGGGGTGGTTGTACCGCCGAGGGCCCTCCAACGATCAAGTTAGAGAGGAAATCCGAGCAGAGTAACGGTTTAATGGAGTAAAAATGGCTTACCACGATCGTCTGGGAGAGGGGTTTATATAGCGGTGGTAGCAGGCGAGGCAGGCGCGAGAATCACGCCGGCCATTGCACTCCCGACGTCACGCCCGCGTGATGAGTGAGACCGCCCATTAATGGCGAAACATGCTCGTTAATGGGGGATCGTGGTGGCGTGGAACGTGGGATGCGGCCGGCGAAGATCTCGCGCATGGCGAGATTCGCGGGATGGCGGTTACGCCTGCAAGTGGTGCTGTTGATCGGTCGATAAGACCGAGGAAGATGACCTCGGCGGGAGAGCTCGCGGAGGAGTAGGAGAGCCGAGGTATCTTGGTTCTGCTTGAACCTGGAGGCGAGTTGAGAGGGCCGAGGAGGCTCGGGCCTGCGAATAGCTCGGAGATGAGCTGTGGGGCCGAGGAGGCCAATTGTGCTGGGGGCTCGGAGGTGAGCCAGCGTTTGCTTGTAGGACGGGCACAGGAGTGGTCTGGTCGGCCACTGTAGGCCCTTTCTTGCATGCTCTGGGACACTTCATCTGCCACATGTCCTGATCTGGGAGACTACCGATATCGAGCATTATCACTGTTGAACTCCTTGTTTTAAATACATTAAAATTGTGAATGGTGATTAAGTACTTTTAGATTTATTTGCTGTCCTCATGTTCACTACATTTTCTTGTTATTCTTAATATTTATTTTCAATGCTAGGGGTATCTAATTCTTCTTTTCTACATTTTTATGGCTATGCTTTTATCGTCTTGTTTTCATGCTCGGTTCTCGTTAAATACATTACTCTTATTCACACTAGCATTTTCTTCTATATCCAGTCTACTCTATTAAGTTTAAAATTTGAATTCTATACTTAGATCGGTTTATTTTGCTCTCTTCTTTTATTTATCTGCTCCTATTTATTCTCAATCTTATTTATTTTAACTTTTCTAATCTATTCTGCTCATGTCTTATTATTTGTCTTATATTTCTCTTCTTTTAATTGTAGAAAGTCATTTCTATTTATACTACTTTAAGGTTATTTAAATCTTCTAATTTAATAACGAAAATTACTTTCTTATACATATTCTATTACCTAATCGTTAATTAAAATATTGCTGTGCTACTTTATTGTATACAATTAGCTTATTTTAAATCTCTCTATGGTTCTCATTAAATAGTTGCTAAACCACTATTATCATTATTATTATGTTTCTTCTGCAGTCGGGTATTCCTTGATCTAGTTTTCATTTTCCGAGTAATACATTGTTATTGTTATGTAGTTTTCCTTATTATTAGTCAAAAGTATTTCATTCCAAACATTTTAACCTATTTTGATTAAAGATGTTTTTAATTTACATGAAAATTTTCATAGTTATCTTACTTTTATGTTATATCGATTATTATTGTTTTCTACTTTACACTAGTATTTGTTATTGTTAGCCAATTTCTTTGCACCTATATATAACTATTTCATTTTACCTGCCCTACAGCTTACTTAATCATATTGGATTTTTATCTAATTGTTTTCGTGATCTGTTATACTTTACGACATAGCTTCTTCCAATAGTGCAAATTCGTTATGTTTTGTTTTCGTTTCTTGAATTTCGAGAACGAAATTTTCATTAAGGGGGGTATGATATAATGCCCAGTTTTCATTGTACTATTTTACGTATTTGAATAAAATATTTTTCCTATATTTTTATTATATTTATGTTCCCTACATTCCTTTCTTTTAATCTCCTAAAATTTTACTAAATAATCATTTCTAATTTCCATTTTCCTATTTTAATCTAATCCTCAGCTCAACCCCAACTCACTCTATCTTTTCTTTCTTTTTCCCTTCACAAATTTTTGGCAGGCCCACCCAGTTCTTTTCCCCCTCAACTGTTACTTTTCATTCTTTTAAATTTCATAGAAAATCCCAACCGATCTCCTCCTTTTAACTCCCATTATTTCTCCAATTAATCTCCTCATTATATCCTGTTAAACACCATATAATTTCCATATTAATTTTCCCTTTGAACCACCATTAATTCCATTTTATCATCTTTAAGGCTTTAGACCTTCACCTCTCTCTTTTTCTAACCTGCACATCACTGCTCCTCTCTCTTTTAATTCTCAATCCCTCTTTCTCTCTCTCCCATTAAAATATATATCTCTCTCTCATTCCTTTAACAGTGAACACCCCTCTCTCTAAAACATCATTCTCTCTTCAACCCACCACCGAGCTCACACTCTCGAGGCCGCCGAGCCCCCTTGGTGCACCCACCTCCTTCCTCGTCGCCCCAAGCCGATCCCTAAACCCATCACCTTCTTCCTTTCCCTATTTCCCTCCACCTCTCTCAACATCAACACCTGAGCACCAGGCTACACCCATCACCAACATTGAGCTCACTTTGCCGCTGTCGTCACCTGCGCCTGTGTCGACCGACCTCCAGCACCGCCGACGATCTCTTGTCACCGCCGCGAATCACCACTACGGAACAACGCCACCATCGCACCCTCCAAGCACCCCAAGCCGAGTTGAGCTCACTGCACAACGTCGAACAAATTGAAGCTGTCGTTGCCTCCGCCGCGTTTGACGCCGACCGTTGCCTCATCACCGACGAGCCTTCCTTCCACGGCCAAAGCACCACCACTACTGTCGCCATCGCAAACACCGTACATGTCCATCGCAGTCTGGATCGCGCTCGAGTCTCGCATCACGCCGTGCCCAATTCCACAACGTTCGTGGCCGTCTCGTGTATCGAGACAATCACCGCGTCCTTGTCCCTTCCAATTCAGCGATCGAAGGCAAGTGAATCTCCCTCACTTGCTTAACATGCTATAGTTATTTTAATTAATACCGTTTCATCCATAAAATGACACCCGATAACCTTTGCGAAATCTGAATTTTTCCAGACATGCTAGACCGTTAAATTTATAATAAATCATTTATATATCAGATCTTAGCGTTGCATGGCTCGTATCGAAGCTAACAGATACACCTACAGCATCCCGTAATTGATCTCTGAATTTTAATAAGTTATGATAACGAAAACTGAGATGATTCATGGCTCTGGACTGCAGTCCAGAGTAGGAATCTCTTCCTTTACCTGTTTTAGGATGCATATATCTCACTGTTTAATTGCGCAAATGTGCGGAACCCTATATCGATGCGTACAGAATTGAGTTAAATTTTATATTCCACTAGTTTCACCAAATTCTATCACCGGTTGATATTTATAACATATTTTACACTGTTGATAGGTATGGCTGATTATTACCATCTCAATTTAAACATGGTAACAATGAACTGTACATAACTCCTAATATATGACGGATATTTCTGATTCTTCTTTTACGTTGATACCCTAATTGATAACCCTAAATATTATTCAATTTTAGTGACGCCTAATCGTGACTGTAATTAGGGGTAAAACACGTTTGAAAATGGACTTTCGGTTCAGAAACTGTAATTCCAGCAATGAACATTCGCATTTAAACAACCGTATCTCCCAAACCAGAAACCCGATTCACTCGAAACTAATTTTATTGTACAGATAATTAAATATACTATTTACGCCTTTTATATTGTTTCACCAAATCATCCATGTATGATTTAATGCGATTTTTTCTAATCCAAACGATACCAGCTGCTCATATATCATTAGTAGTGCATTTTACTGCATCTCCATTATGTTGCATGACTGCTATACCCTCAGTAATTAGTCATTATTTGAATTGATACCCTAGTGACTGTTTTTAGATTACCGAAATGTTAGTGATTGGATTGTGGCAAGTATATTAGCGTAAAAGCGTGAACGAATAGTGATCATGACACATACTTGTACACAATCAGCGTAACAATTTAATTATTGCATTGTCGACATCTGTGAAATTTGTATAAATGTAACTATAACTGGAATGAGACGGTTATGAAAGCAATTATATTAATGTTATAAATAAGACATCAGAGACTACCCACTTGTCTAAAATATCGGTCTAGTCATGCTTGACAAAGACCAGTCTCCAATTATCGAGTAGACTTGTATGGCTAACCGGTATTTTGGTTCATGGTTGGATCTTGATGTAGACCGCAGGTGTTGGGATGGTTTGAGTGTGGGTTCAGTCAACGGAATCTTAAGGTTCCATTACATGAGCGTGTACTGATTACAGGAGAGGGCCCCTCAGGGCCCCATTACGTGAAAGCTGAAAGAACTAGCACTCTCAAGAAAGTAATTTTAAAATATGATATCTTAGGCTTTTAAAAAACTTAGAGAGCAATTAGTCCACAAACAAGGATTTAAGCTAAAAATTATAACTCATAACAATAAAAGAGAGCAAACTATCTATTAGATTGAGACTGCAACCTTTGTACCATTTTCAAGTGCTCCAAATTATATTGGACTCCATTGTAAGCTCTTTGAAGCTCCATAGAACAAGCTTGCATGCACATCTCCTCCATCAAAGATAATCCATCTTGAAAGCTCAAGAAATTTGGTTCCAATCTTAAATTAAGATAACCTAAGTAGTTAGGAAGCTAAACTAACTAGTTAGGAGTTGTACTTCAAGCTCACTACTAATTTTCTCTTTTTTTATTTTCTTTTTCTTTTTTTCTTTTACTTAGTGTAAAAAGAGGATAAAGAAAGAGATGTGAGCTCTCATGGAAAGAGAGTGAGAATGAAAAAAATCCTTAACCATTTCTAAAGAAATGGTTATTAAAATATATCCCCCAAAAAAATTCTTAGCCCTTGGATTAAACCAACCATCCAAGTGTCCACAAGCTCCTCTTGATTACATATGTCATCATACTATAATATGGTGAGGATATGTTATGCCAAAACAATAACATAAGCTTAGGAAAATAAAAGGAAAATAAATAAATAAAAACAATATATATATTTATATGTAATAAAACATACTAAATACATATACTTGTAATTGTTATCCAAGATATTTAAAATACATAAAAGAGAGATAAATTAATAATGGCAAAATACTAGTAAATACATACTACAAAAAATATGTATTAATATATTAAATCGACACCCGATTTAATATCCGTCTTTCTAAAAAGATCGGCTAGTATTACAACCGTCTGATTACCGTCAGTGAATAAAATACACTAGTTTTAATCGAACCCAAGCGCGTACCAATATACCACAACTACAATATTTCGCCAAACCCGATGTTGGGATCAAAAATTACACCCCGGTTGATCAAGTCAAAGTCAACCCTAAACCAAGTGGGCCTAAGCCCGAACCCAAGTCCAAGCAAATGGGTACATGCCCAAATCGAGCCCATGTATGAAGAGGCCGGCCTCTCATGCCAAAGGAATAATAGTTAAAGCATAAACATGCTTAAAGTAATTCCTATGAATAAATGTAATAAAATGGGTAACAAACCCAAATTATGTAAAAACCCAGGATTATGTGCAAAAGGAAAAAAAATGGCATGGGAAAGGCACATGTGTCATTTTGAAAAGCTCAAGGGGCCATATATAAAATGTATAGTTTATATAAGGTATCATGATGGATGATAGCAAAAAAAAAAATATTCTTCCCATATCAACCTAGGGTTTTGTGCCTCCTTCTTCAAGGTTCAAAGCCTCCTTCTTCTTTTCTTTTTTGAATTAAATTAAGAGTTTAACTCTTATTTTCTCAAAAGAAAATAGTTTTTCATCATAAAACCTTTGAATGGGAGCTCAAATATCACGTCAAATTCCTAGAAGGGGAGATTTTAAATCTCACCATCCTTCTCCAAGATCCGATAAAAAAGAGGAGGAAGAAGAAGACCCATCCCTAAAAATAATTAAAAAAACTCATCTTGGGGTGGATCCAAGGCTCAAAGAAAAGAAAGGGGCCCCTTCTCATCATCCAAGAGATAGATCTTTGAAGTTTCAAAAAACTCCTTTTTGGTCTTCTTTTCAAATGAAATCATTTTTAAGAGTTTAACTCGAAAATAAAACCTTTTGAGAGTCTAACTCCAAATAAAATTGTTTCGGAAGTTTACTCCATATAAAAACTTTTGGGAGTTTAATTCTAAATAAAATTGTTTTGGGAGTTCAAGTCCATATAAAATCTTTGGGAGTTCAACTCCAAATAAAATTGTTTTGGAAGTTTACTCCATATAAAAACTTTTGGGAGTTTAATTCTAAATAAAATTGTTTTGGGAGTTCAACTCCATATAAAATCTTTGGGAGTTCAACTTCATATTTTAATTTTTTTTTTTGGAATTTAACTTCATAATAATAATAAGAAAAAGAGATTTTTTTAGAGTTTTACTCTAAATCCGTAGGCACCCTCCATTCTCCTCCCCCTATGAGTGGGGGTTCTTTTCCTCATGTGAGGGAGAAGGAAGTTCCCACCCTACTCCCCATCACGTGAGGGGGGAGGCTCCCACAAAGTGGAAGCCCCTTGCTCTCTCCCACATGAAAGGATGGAAAGTCCCACTCAGTGGGAGTTTCCTCTTTAAAAAATTTGTTTTGAAAGTTTAACTCCATATAAAAACTTTTGGGAGTTTAGCCTTAAATAAAATCGTTTGGAGAGTTTAATCCCATATAACAACTTTTGGGAGTTTAACTCCAAATAAAATCATTTTGGGAGTTTATCTCCATATAAAAACTTTTGGGTGTTTAACTCCACAATGAAAAAATTCGTTTAGGAGTTCGACTCCATTTAAAATCTTTTAGAGTTTGACTCCATAATAAGATCTTTTTCGGGAGTTTAACTCCAAAATAAAAAAAATTGGAGTTTAACTCCATATTCGAGGACTTAGCTCTCTTTCCGGTCCGCGCTCGTGCTCCGCGGGCATGTGCCATGTACGTGCCCCACGGGCACCCTCAGCTTCCCCCACTGAGGGGGTTCCCTTCCCCACGTGAAGGGGAGGCTCCTACTTAGTGGGAGCCCCTGACCCCTCACGTGAGATGGAGGGAAGCTCCCACTTAGTGGGAGCTTTCCCTTCTCCCCCTTAATGTGCTCCACACATAAGAAGGAGGCTCCCACTTAGTGGGAGCCCTTGCTCCCTCTCACGTGGGGGGGGGGAGGAAGCTCCCACTAACTGGGAGTTCCGCATTCTCCTTCACGTGAGGGGGAGGCTCCCACTTAGTGGGAGCCCCTCCCCTCTCTCACATGAGCATGAGAGGGGCTTTCCTCCCTTTTTATAAATAAATAAATAAAATAAAATAAAATAATTATAAATTATAAATAAATTAAAACTTTATTTTAGAAAAAATGTGTTTCTTTGAGTAAAAAAAATTCTCCTGTCACAAATAGGATGAATAAAAAAATGAAATAAACACACCCTTCTGCATTGCTTTCAAACACCAACACTTCATATTGAGTTCGCATGACTAGTTTAACCCGTCAATCGGAGATTTCTTCGCTCTAAGAACGAGGGGTAATTAACGGCAGCTTAGTCTACGACTGCCGGAGATTTTGATCCCCATAATCAATAAACTCCAGCCTACCTTGGGTAGGGGTGTAAGTGCACGGCGGCGCCCCGGCCGTCAATCCGACGCCGGAATGCGGAAACGAAACTTTTCTAAAAACTAGAAACCGGCACCACCGCGCACTATAAACCCCGGATCGGGCCATTAACCTAACACTAGCAAACAAGAAAAAGGGAAGGAAGCTAAACCGAGCGATCCGTGTCCTTCGGTCTTCGGCCTCCACTCCGATCTCCTCGCGGAATCTCCGGTCTTCAGCTCCTCGTCGGAACGGGCACCACATCGCCGGGTTCTTTTACGGGCTCCCACCTCTGGACCGAGGCAACTCGGGCACGAAGTTGGCGAGTCGACGTGCCCAAGGGTGCTGTAGGATCAGTGTAGAATGCTTTGTCTCTTACGGGTAGTGAAGTTGCCTTTTGATGTGGAGGTGGAGAAATCAACTAAGGAAAAGAGCTATGGAATTTTGGTGGCTATCAAAAATGAGAATGATAAATTTCCCCACCCCAAATGAATTCCCCTCTACTCCTCTTTGTGGCCGGCCCCTCTCCTAAATGGTGGAGGAAAAATACCAATAATGAAGCAAGAGAAGAAATGTAAGATCATGAGAAGAGAAAATGGTCACTCCCATTTCTAATCAAAGCCCATCATAATAAATGCAATGGAAGAGACTAAAAAAGAATCTCATGATGCATGAACCATCATGAAACCTCATGTTACAATAAACCCCTTCCACAAATGCTAATTTTCACTCTTGCAAATTAGCCCCTCCCTCTCAAAATTCCGGCCGTGAAGGAACAAAGGAAAACTGGCCGAAACGGAATACAAACCGGGAACTTCAGAAAACTGATCCCGTAATAAATTACAGGAAAACCCCGCGACTGTATATACATACCCGCATTTGTATTCCGACCGAATACAAATGCAATGAGACAAAACTACACTGTCTAATACTAGGATTCGGCTTAAACTAAAGCCCGCTAGTAAAAGTTGTCTGATCATGATCCGTGCAATACCGCATTATCTGATCGAACCCTGCCTATCTCCATACGGCCTCTACAGCGTTTCGCCCGAAACTTGAGAAACTGGTCTGTGGGGGACTCTAAAGACTCGTCAATACTTTGGTTGTGGATTTAACCACTAGCACGTCATAGGTATTAGCCTATACGTAACGGGCTACCAGGTATTGACCAAAAGGGACGTCGATGAGCGAACTCATCCTGACACCTTACTGAGCCTGTCAGTGACAATATCCGTATAGTCCGGTCCGTTCATCTATGAGCATCGCATGGCGGGCCTAGGGGATTGGTAAAAATCAGACCCCCAAAAGCGGTACAAGTCGTGTCGGAGTGTAGCCCAGAACACCCTGAGATACTACTGGAATACCTACCAGTAAATCTCCTGCCTTGGCCAAGGACTTCGTGTAATGGCTCTCCTAGACACTGCGCGACCTCACCCCCAATACCGGGAGAGACGAACCCCTGCAGATCCGCTCACTGCCTCCATGTGGCTCGGGACTGTACCCAACTAAAACCTGTTTGCACGTCTCCTTTGAGCGTGGTAGGGTAGTAATCAAAGTACAGTGGGAACTCACACGAGACAAATGACGATCTCAGGTCGATGAACTAACCTGTACACATGTCACCAGGGAACTGCTATCTGACGTCAGGTATAAGACCAACTAGCATGTTCCCGGCGAGTCCAGTCCGGTGTACTCATAATCCAATGAGCACCTGTATACATCTTAGGTGAACCAACTGACACCAGTGGCTTGTGAGACCGGCCACCGCCCCTCGTCGGGGTCTCGACTGTATACACTAGTCTACTCTGGAGTATCGATGCCCTGTCTCGAAACTCCCACGACTAGGGACCTTTTAAGGATTTGCTTATAGACCCCAGCTCCCACGTATATGATCATCCTCATACTGCTGGTAGTCAAGCAAGAATCCTAGGGGCTCTATCAACGTGCAATAGTGATCAGTAAGGCCACCTAAAGCAGTACACGATGATAAAGATAAACCAGATAGCATACTATCATCTTGAGTAAGACTGACCTACCGGCATAGGTCCTCCCTCAATCATTGCAATCACGTGCCTGTGATCCAATAATTGACTCTGAGGGCACTATCTCCAACAATCTCCCACTTGCACTCAAGGCTAATTATTGCGATGTCGCATAATTACAGTCCGTGTGATACCGAACACCCAACTCCCCTACTAGTCAGTCTCACAAAGCTCGTTTGCGAAACTATTGCGTTCGAGGAATAGCCTCAGTGAGTGGATCCGCTTTGATGTTTCTTTCTATGTCTCTCTTTATCTCATGTTCGCGGAGAAAACCATCTCCTGAAATGAGCAATGCCTGTCCTAGAGTATGTCTGGATATCTGATGGGACCTAGTTCATAAATGAACTCCAAATCCAAACTTCTCAGACTGTATCGTCAACTGAACTTAATCAGTATCCTGCGCCATGCCTCCCTCAGTATCCTCCTGGACCATCTGTCCAAAATACTGCCCCTCATCAGAGGGAAAACCATAACTCTGACAGTCACTCTGTCATCCAGGTCACCTTGGAAGCCTGGAATGATAACCGTCTCCAAAAGGAGGCTGCCGTTATCAAATCCCTAGAACATCCACTTATGTTTTAAAATTGCTTCCGAATGTTTCTCCAGGATTAGATCAATATCAACTTATTACATCTAGTGCAAAAACAACATCTGGTGTGGTACTTGACATCTCATGATTGACTCAATTGCCTAAGCAAGTGATCTGCCAATCATGCACATCCCTCTCCCCTTTAGTCTGTAAGACACCTTTAGAGAGGGTGACTCCATCACCTGCAGGTACACTACCGTACCAGGAGTCGTCCATTCTAAAACTCCTTTATAATGTTGTCTAAGTACCCAGATTGGGAGACTACCCAAATCTAGATCTAAAAACCACAGATCTAGTAACCAGAATGTCTGATATTATATCTTTATCCTATGTGGAGAAACCACTGTGTGACAACCAAAATATAACCGATCGTAGTATAGGAACATCACTTCCTACTCTGTGTATGTCATCCAAATACCAGGACATCACACCCTACTACCTTCTTAACAGATCCATCCCCTATTCTGATGAAGTCAAACCTATGACTGTCACATCAGAAATAGATGATCTATCTCCGCTATATCTGCTTTAGTCTATAAATAGACATAAGCCACTTGTCCACCAATGCTTCCGCTGCTCCCACTGACCATGACAACCCTCTGGCAGAGTCATATACACGTTCGCTTCTAAAGCCAGTTCAGAACGACGCTATACTCATCCTCCTGCCGGGTCTCATAGTCTGGAACAACAGCAATGACAAGTCTGGGTAAACAAGAACCTCCCTGCTACCGTCCTTGAGGCTACCGGGGTACCTCTCGGGTGCCTGAGGTTACCCACCGTATCTGCGGAGTGGCCAATGGAATGTCAAGCCAGATTGAATCTTTAGATTCCTATCAGACTTTCAGTAATCGTTTGAGGTTCTGGAATCACTTCCAGTTCTACCATACTCCCACTACTGTTTTCTGAAAAAATCCATTTTTGTTAAAACTGTGGCGAGTCAAGAACAATATCACTATTGATCTTCCAGATGGTAGAAAGTCAACCCTCGTCATAGTCTGGGTCAACCCACAAACAGCCATTACAGAAACGTGCCTTAAGTTATCCAGAGTCTAGTTTTAAGCACAAGCCGGACAACTCCTCATACCTTAACATCGTTAAGATATGAACTGTTCTATATCCAATATAGAAACAGAGGCACTAATTTAATTGAACCAGATTCAAATCATGCAGCTGTCTCCAGTGCATGTCGACTAAATGGAGAGAGGCCGATCAGCATTACTCAACTTAGGAGTGTTTCCAATTATGAGTAATCTGAAAGAGAAGCAAGTTCTCTTAATCATTACTATCAACTGAATACCCTACACAAGTATCTACATCTTCGATCACTTTGAAGAATCCTGATACTTGCAACACCTGGTTCTCTACTTTATTCATATACCTATAACTTCTCAAAACTCAGACCTTGTGTTTCTACAAAACACTTATCTAAGAACTAGAGAAGTCATAAGTAAACCGAATATAGTACGAGGAGCAACCCCTCTGTCCTAATGGACACTGGACGACATACAATACTCTGTATAAGTCCCTTGAGTCTAATAACTCAATCCCTGTGTGTCGTAGGTTGAAAACTGTACCTTTGGTTAAGAAGAATTACACCGCTGTTTAATGCTCCTTACCTAACCATCCACTGATATAGGTAAATGTCATGGACATAATTTCAAAAAGGTATATCTCACTCTATAAAAATAGACGTACAGATGTATCAATTTGAAATTGGTGCATAACAGCGGATATTCAAAATCAAATATTTGCCGTCCGGTAAACAACCCAGGTGACTTCCTCAAATATCACCAATTACAACGATTTCCGATATAATGAGGATAATCACCTAATTCCCAATAGCTTACTCCCACTCATCATCTGTAAAACCATACAGATGTGAGATTCAAACCTGGTAAATACATACCCTGGAGCAAGGACTGATTGGGAAATCAGTTTTCTTTTAACAGTACACAGTAAAACTGAAACATTGAAATGTTTCGATGGGGTATCTGGGTATTCCTAGTAATGCCTCTTCCATTATCCAGATTCACCACTGTAACCGTATATTTCTTTGCCATCTCTCCAAATCCCTTTATATGTCTTTAGTCATTACCTTCTGTACACCCTCTTAGGCCAAATGGTTTTCTTCCTTCCCTACCGTTCGGCACCAGCCTATGGTTTGGAATAAGACTATCCAATAAGCATAATGGGTGTATTGTCCTAATCCTAGGAACACTCGCAATGCGAGAGAAGGTGAAGATAAAAGACAACCGAATAAATCTTATTCCTATTTCTCCTGAACCAGAATCCATCCCCGAACTGGAACAAGTTCCTTTCGAGTTCGTATATAACCATACGATGGAATATCCAAATAACCGTGGATCTTCGTAGTGATACGGAGTGTCCTGGAGAAATACAAAGGTGAAGTGGGAGTGATAATGAAATACTTGGTTTGGTCGTGAATAGCAGTCGCAGTTTACTTTGCCCTCTTACTAATCTCTTTATTTGTCTTAACTTAATACCTTCCGTACACCACACTTAGGCTAATCGGCTTTCTTCATTCCCTACCGTTCGGCACCAGCCTAAGGTTTGGAAGAAGACTATCCAATAGGCGTAGCGGGTGTACTATCCCCTAATCCAAGGAGCACTCGCAACCTGAGAGAAGGTAAAAGGAAAAGACAACCGAATAGTCCTATTCGTTTTCTCCAGAACCAGAAACCATCCTCGAATAAATTTCTTCGAGTTCGTATATAACCATACAATGGTTTTATCCAATGGAAGTGGACGTTCGTAGTAATATGGGGTGTCCTGGATAAAAGGGTAAAAGTAGGAGTGGCAATGAGGTATGCATCTCTGACAATCCAAAATCCAGTGTTTAAGAAGGTTCGGTCAACTTGGTCACCGAGTCATAGTCTAGGGTCGGGTCAATGGTCGCTGCCAAAGAGAGAGAGAAAAGAAACACTCAGCGTGCACTCTAACCTAGATCAGAATGGTTATCAATTTATCTAATCAGGAAACTTCCCACTGTAACCTCAAATTCTTCTCCAAACCCGAAAGAAGAATTAGTCGGGATCACCCGAGGAGTAAACCAACTCATCAGTGGGAATCGGGATCCAACTATCATCGCATGATAACGTGACGGAATCCGCTCACGTTATCACACTCCAGAAGGTATGCGCATATCTGGCAAGTTTCAGTTTCTTTAGAAACTCCCGATGTGATTTTTTCCCCATGCTCTTATGACCTTGACTTTGGCCAACATATCATAAGTCACATGTCAAGTTCTACCCGTCATTCTCCAGGTTAATTTGAATCCACCAGTACCTACCCTTGATTTTGGCTAAAATAGTAGTACGACTGTCCCAAACCAACACATCTATCTATGTTGCATATGAATACCCAATAGCTACCAATCACTGTGCCTTGAGTTTGGCCAACATACACAGCTTGAATACTTATTGACTATTCATATGAAACGACGGAGGGCTACGAATGGTTTCTGGCGAAAACCTTTAACGTAATGAACTTGATATCGTTGAAGGAACCGGATAGCTTTTTAAAAAAATATAGTGGCGAAAACCTTTGCTAAAGAGGTCACTCCCGGTGAAGAGATCTCGGCTCTTTCCCCGTAGAATGAGGAGCAGGATATTCCAACTGAATACCACGATGCAAAGCAAAAGTAAATGACTATAGTGAATTTATTGCCCTAACGCAAACTTCTGTCCAAGGGGTCACTCCCTGTGAAGGGATCTCGGCCCTTACCTCATCGACTGAGGTGCTGGATATTCCAACTGAATACCACTGTGCAAAACAAAAGAGAACGCCCTTGCAATAACAGTTTTTTGAAAAAAGTTCCAACAACATCAAATAGGTTTGATTAGCTTGCATTGATCCGAATCAACGCAGTCCCATCAATTGATCACACCAATAAAGAACGAAAATAATGATGTACGTATATGCCATCTGCATTCGCCACTGGGTCCCGTCATCACCCGTTAGGTTACTTAACTAATGACAGAGCGGGGATTGGACTAGCGCGGATGCAAAACATATACAACATCTACTAGTATATATATCAATATATAATATTCGCTCAAGGCGTGATAAAATGCAACATCACAGAAATGTAATAAGCAGCATAGAACAATACAGATATCTGGGATCCCCCGGTTTCATAGAGCCGCTACTGAAACCCGACGTTCCCCTGGTCGTGTGGATAGCCTGTGCAATGAAATCCTAGACCCCTACGGGCGCGGCAAGTTACCCGCCAAAAGCTGAAGCGAGGCAGCCCCCTTCAGCAACATGAATGGACCACACAGCACTTCACGGAATCCGGTAACTTGGGCACCCCTCCTGGGTCAACCTATACCCCCTACGAGTGCGGCGAATAGCCCGCCAATTCTAGAGTAAAGCCCCCTCCGTCTCAACGCCATGAGATGCGGGCCCGTTTCCCTCTAGAACTCGGCTATCCGTGCACCCCTCCGCGGGGTAATCCTAGTACAGAAAGTAAAATATACATACAACGGGTACATCGACCTCAGCCCGGTCGTGCCCCAAAAGAATAATATACAAACAGGCAGTGACGGCAGTCCACATGTCGGACGCTCGCCCCGCAATATCAAATGTACATATAAAACGAAACTGTACTAACATTGCATCCAGGTATCCCCCACGACCAATCCGCAACATCAAGCACAACACAGAACATCAACGTGAATGTCACGTTCGCAAATCCGTCTAAAAGGGCTATAGCAGTTAGACAGGATTTACCGATCAAATGACATTCACGGTCGCAGATATAATGTAAATACTGTGAACTAACATGTTTAAAATTTTCGATCGATCAAATTTACCGAAGTGGGCCCCAAGCACTACTGTAGCACTCAAAGAAAATCTGTGCCCAAACAGAATATTCCAAAAACCCTATTCTCAAGTCAGAAGCCTACTGTGAAAATTTGGTGCAATGAACAGTCAACCCTGCTGCGGAACCGTGTCCAATGCGTGGGTTTGGCCGCGGTTCCACGGTGGAAAGGTGACGTCACGCGACCAAATTTTCTCAGATTGCTTAGAATACCCTGCACATATTTCTGCAACGTACTGAAAAAAATTTCGAGCCAAAATAAAATCGACAGAAACTTGTGCACTGGAAAATACGGTTTTTGGTATTTTTGTTCGATCGAGTTCTAAACACGTTAGAGCAAGCTAGGCTAAGTTAATGGCGTGGCTCTGATACCAATGTAGTGCACGGCGGCGCCCCGGCCGTCAATCCGACACCGGAATGCGGAAACGAAACTTTTCTAAAAACTAGAAACCGGCACCACCGCGCACTATAAACCCCGGATCGGGCCATTAACCTAACACTAGCAAACAAGAAAAAGGGAAGGAAGCTAAACCGAGCAATCCGTGTCCTTCGGTCTTCGGCCTCCACTCCGATCTCCTCGTGGAATCTCCGGTCTTCAGCTCCTCGTCGGAACGGGCACCACATCGCCGGGTTTTTTTACGGGCTCCCACCTCTGGACCGAGGCAACTCGGGCACGAAGTTGGCGAGTCGACGTGCCCAAGGATGCTGTAGGATCAGTGTAGAATGATTTGTCTCTTACGGGTAGTGAAGTTGCCTTTTGATGTGGAGGTGGAGAAATCAACTAAGGAAAAGAGCTATGGAATTTTGGTGGCTATCAAAAATGAGAATGATAAATTTCCCCACCCCAAATGAATTCCCCTCTACTCCTCTTTGTGGCCGGCCCCTCTCCTAAATGGTGGAGGAAAAATACCAATAATGAAGCAAGAGAAGAAATGTAAGATCATGAGAAGAGAAAATGGTCACTCCCATTTCTAATCAAAGCCCATCATAATAAATGCAATGGAAGAGACTAAAAAAGAATCTCATGATGCATGAACCATCATGAAGCCTCATGTTACAATAAACCCCTCCACAAATGCTAATTCGCACTCTTGCAAATTAGCCCCTCCCTCTCAAAATTCCGGCCGTGAAGGAACAAAGGAAAACTGGCCGGAACGGAATACAAACTGGCAACTTCAGAAAACTGATCCCGTAATAAATTACAGGAAAACCCCGCGACTGTATATACATACCCGCATTTGTATTCCGACCGAATACAAATGCAATGAGACAAAACTACACTGTCTAATACTAGGATCCGGCTTAAACCAAAGCCCGCTAGTAAAATCCGTCCGATCATGATCCGTGCAATACCGCACGTATCTGATCGAACCCTGCCATATCTCCATACGGCCTCTACAGCGTTTCGCCCGAAACTTAAGAAACTGGTCTGTGGGGGACTCTAAAGACTCGTCAATATTTTGGTTGTGGATTTAACCACTAGCACGTCAGAGGGATTAGCCTATACGTAACGGGCTACCAGGTATTGACCAAAAGGGACGTCGATGAGCGAACTCATCCTGACACCCTACTGAGCCTGTCAGTGACAATATCCGTACAGTCCGGTCCGTTCGTCTATGAGCATCGCATGGCAGGCCTAGGGGATTGGTAAAAGTCAGACCCCCAAAAGCGGTACAAGTCGTGTCGGAGTGTAGCCCAGAACACCCTGAGATACTACTGGAATACCTACCAGTAAATCTCCTGCCTTGGCCAAGGACTTCGTGTAATGGCTCTCCTAGACACTGCGCGACCTCACCCCTAATACCGGGAGAGGCGAACCCCTGCAGATCCGCTCACTGCCTCCATGTGGCTCGGGACTGTACCCAACTAAAATCTGTTTGCACGTCTCCTTTGAGCGTGGTAGGGTAGTAATCAAAGTACAGTGGGAACTCACACGAGACAAATGACGATCTCAGGTCGATGAACTAACCTGTACACATGTCACCAGGGAACTGCTATCTGACGTCAGGTATAAGACCAACTAGCATGTTCCCGGCGAGTCCTGTCCGGTGTACTCATAACCCAATGAGCACCTGTATACATCTTAGGTGAACCAACTGACACCAGTGGCTTGTGAGACCGGCCACCGCCCCTCGTCGGGGTCTCGACTGTATACACTAGTCTACTCTGGAGTATCGATGCCCTGTCTCGAAATTCCCACGACTAGGGACCTTTTAAGGATTTGCTTATAGAACCCAGCTCCCATGTATATGATCGCCCTCATACTGCTGGTAGTCAAGCAAGAATCTTAGGGGCTCTATCAACGTGCAATAGTGATCAGTAAGGCCATCTAAAGCAGTACACGATGATAAAGATAAACCAGATAGCATACTATCATCTTGAGTAAGACTGTCCTACCGGCATAGGTCCTCCCTCAATCATTGCAATCACGTGCCTGTGATCCAATAATTGACTCTGAGGGCACTATCTCCAACAAGGAGGAATCTGTACACGCCTGACAAGCGTGGGTATTCCTATCTCAATAGGGTGACGAAAAATACTCTACATATTCTAACACACCCGGTGGTACCCTCTCTGCTCCCATATTTCGGGTCAAGTATTCATACGAGCTCAATTAATATATATTAATTGTTTGTACTGAAATTCTATTCTTTTGCGGAGATTAACAACTTTCGATCTCAATTTTCGGACGCAATAAAGATGTCTCCGATGACAAGCTCAGCTCTCAACACAGCTCCCATCTCCTACAATGAAGATGGACGCCAAAAAGATCTTCTCGGACAGTCTCGGGCGATAGTGAGAGGAGCCACCGCTACTATTCGGCTCTATTCTGTTCGTGCCGGCTAACGCCATCTCAGTTCTTCAAGCCCCGGTATCAGATAAGCCTGCCTCGAAGGGAAGGAGGCCGAATGTGGTGATCTCAAGGGCACCACAGCCTAAGTGCAGGTCGATGTTTGAACGGCTTTCCATGGCTGATTAGTTCAAAGATATATATTAACCGTAATCAGAAACGGCGTCGCTTTGCAGCTAGCCGGTGAATACGGGTCGATCCACAGAGATGTGTAATTATCTTAATGTGTTTTTACGAGTTGATTCCAAATGTTGTTTGGATTGATTTATTAAATCTTAAAAAACCTAGATTTATCAATAAACTAAATTAATCTAAATTAAAGTCTTGCTAGGGTTAGGCTTAGGGAAAGTTGGAAGATTAAAGGTTTCCTCACCGCTTTCAATGCCTTTATTTTAGATCTATTAGATGTTATGGTAATTATCAATGAAGTGGATTAGAATCTTTTGGGAAGATGTTTCTTCCTCTAGATTCTTGTCCTTCCTTTATCGATCCTTACCCTAACCTCCATGAAAAACACGCGCAACCGGTCCTTTATACTACGGTGTCACCGTTACCTCGAGGGGTAGGGTGCCGTAGGGAGCGGGGTGTGCGTGCATGCATGGAGTTCTAATTCTTAGGTATGAAATGGCATGAAAGGGGTGAGAGATCTCATCTCTCAAACCTTTCCCTAAGGCTAACCCTAACAAGCGAGGAGATTACTCGCTCATTAGGGGATTAAAAGACATTCTAATTAAAAGAGAATTAAAAAAAGGAATTAAAATTAACTTACTAATTTTTTATTGATGGCTCTCTCCAAGCAATAATACAGAACAGATCTGAATTTGTGAAATGAAAAGAGGCATAGGTTTTACATATCTGTGATTACAATTTATAGGTAAACAGGAAAACTAGGGTTACAGATTCTCGCACACATGATTTTACAGATATGCCCACGGAAAATCCAAACCCCCGCACCGACGCACCGACACGAGAAGACTGCATAGACACGGGCACTGAATGGCCACGGAACCGCGGCAAATGTGGGCCTTGGGCCGCGGTTCCGCGGCCCTTTGGTGAGCTCAGCTCACCAAACTTCTTGGGCTGAATCTTGGGTATTAGGGCTTCTTTATTATTCACTCCTTTTCTCTGTTTGGCTCATTATTCTTCTCCAGATCTTCAGTGAAAATTCGTATTGGTCTTTTAACCGTTTCACTTTGACATGTTTGGACTTTGCGTCGCCTTGTACCTATGTGAACTGTTATTAGCCTGGGCTTGACTAGGATCCGTCTACTTGTTGGTCAAAAGTCCCTTTTCTGTATCAACTTTCGTCTTTTTCACTGTATTCGCTCCAAGAGCCTGTATCCTGTAATATGCAACAAACGTGCGTCAAGAGTACCTGTTTATTTATAAAATGAAAGAAAATGGGGAGTACAATAATGCAATATTATAGTATGAACAAATACCCCCAAACTTATCTTTTACTCGTCCTCGAGCAAACTTATTTTTTATTCACTAAAATCCTAACCACACTTTCGCAGGGAAACGCGATTGCACTGAGCACGTGCAACAAGCCGTTAAACCTCTAGGTGTCCCTAGTAGGAGGAGTGTTGTCTCCTGAGGGTTTTCAGCAGATTACACCCACAAAATCCTATCAACTCGGCCCATTGACTTTTGTTCTCCAATTAGGTTTTCTAACAAGGAATTCTATTATCTCTTGACTCGCAAATCATCCACCCGTATTCTTCACACTTCCTAATTATTTAACTTAAGATTATATATGTTATGTAGACCTACTTAGCTTTCAGCATCTCTTAAGTCTTCCTTCTAGGGTTTCATCTCTACTTAGGAATTTCTATCAACTCTATTAAAGATACAAGTTCTATTCTTCATTCCTTTCTCTTATCTAAACTCTAATCACATATCCCCACGTGTGTGTATAAGTCACCCCTACACATGGAAATTCAAATCAAGCAATCATGCCCTTGTCCGTTGTCCAAAGTACTTATTAATACGTGAATTTTTAATTGAATTTTGCTTACACATCCTTCATGCGACCGTTAATACTTCTTGAGGTACCAACGACCGATTACAAAATGTGTTTGCACTTTTAAAGCGTACTTCCTAGTTTTGCAACACCCAAGGCTTTAGCAGTGACTCCCAAACCAGTTGGTCTAAGGCACTAGGTGATGAAGCACCCTCGCTAAATATTTTTCTATTTTTACAGCCTTAAGTAATCACAAAAACTAGTGTCTATTTTTTTATATTCTTTATTCACATTTTTTTTTCTTTTATTTTCATTGGACTAAGGACTTTAGACAAGAGCATTTCAGGGTCTCTTCTACTATTCCAAGTTTCAAGATGTGTGATTGTGCATTTTGTAGGGTATACGTTTTCAGAATCTAGACTTAAGCTAGGAACTATTTTTCAAACTTATACTCTAATAAGAACATCAATACTCTTCCCTCATTTTGACTTAACCCAAGACGTGAACCCAAAATTTGCCTATTTCTAAATAAACTACAAGGCATATACTTTCTAGCGTTAAACTTTAAGGAATGTTATTTTTAGGGTTTTTAATTCACTAAATCTAAGATCTAGTTGCTCCTAGCTAGTTAACCTATCGGTCAAACTCTAGTCAAATAAGCCAAAATTGAATACAATAATTTTTATAATTTTTGAAATTTTTCAAATTTTTATGGGTTTTCAAATAAATATGCAAATGCAAAAATATATACAAATGAATGCGAAGGAAGAAGACGTACCGAGCATACCCCAAAACTTGAACTTGACAGTGTCTTCACTGTCATGCTAAACCAAGAGGGTCAAAGTACCGGCACTTCCCTGTTTATTTATTTATAATTTTTTTTATTGTTAAGGAAAACAAAAATATATACAGAAAGGCCCTCCCCCAAACTTCATTTAAACTATGCTAGACATTACTGCCAAACCTTGCATAGACCAAACGTTAACACCAACCACTTGAAAAATTTATCAGTAAAGAGTATCAGTTGGTGGAAGAATAAGTCGTAGCGATCCATAAAGAATTGAGGAAGATAGAAGTAGTGGTATGGAAGGTATGGAAGTGAATAGACAGGAGGTGGTGATGAATCAAAACGAGAATGCGAATGATCAGCAATCAGTGGAATGTTGGCATTCTCGTAGCTTATTAATAGAAATAGGGGTGGTTCAACTTCTAAAGGAGGAGGTTGACTAACCACAATACCCCCAAAATGTTTCTGTGGTCCTCTATTGACTTGGCATCATCCATCAATTGCATATGATATTCAATTATAATGGAACTGATCTCCTCGATGTCCGCCATAGTCCAACCGAAAACTTGCCGCCTATCTTGTAAGACTTTTAAAATAGCGTTCTCTTGCTCGAAGGCTAGAGAGGCTGATATTATAATGGGAAAAGTCTCATTCTCACCTATGTAAGCATATTTAAGGTGAGGCGGTAAGGACATGAGTTCGAGTTTCAGAGGCGAAAGAATCATTGCGGAATCTACCTCGAACTCAAAGGACTCCAACACAGGTTCGAAATCACTGCAAACAACCGATTCGGATGGTTCAACTAACTCATCCACAAATTCAAAAGACTCATATTCGGGCTGTGAGTCGTCATCATCCGAAAAAGTGAAACATTCATAATCCATATCGGTTGTGTCAACGGTGGTAGGCTCAAGGAGGGACGCACTAGTGGCGTCAAAACTGTTTTCATTAAACAAGAATCTTTCAAGCTCGCAGTCCTCCTGCGTGATTTCGTGAATAGAGCAAACTTCTCGTGTACTAGTTTTAGGCACAGGGGGCAGACTTACCATCTTATAAATATTGAACTCACTAGACATCTTCCCAAAGGATAGAGTCATGGAGCCATTGCGACAGTTTATTACAGTATTGGAAGTGGCCAAAAATGGTCGACCGAGGATCACCGGAATTTGGTTCCGTGGGTTAGCAACAGGTTGTGTATCCATAACAATAAAATCAACGGGGAATATGAACTCCCCAACATTGATCAATACATCCTCTAGCTCACCCCTTGGATGGGTGATTGATCGATCAGCCATTTGGAACGAGTGGGCTTCAACTCTCCAACCCTTAATTGTTCGTACACGGAGTAGGGAAGCAGGTTAACACTAGACCCAAGATCTAAAAGTGCTCGATTAATTTTCTTATCCCCAATTGTGATTGAAATCGTAGGACAGCCGGGGTCCTTTCGTTTTTGGGGTAAGGTTTGAGGGTGGTTAATAGCATTGCTCACTGCACTAGCCACTAGCACTTTCTTGGGTACTTGAGATGCCTTTCTCTTCGAGGTGCATAAGCCCTTTAAGATTTTTGCGTATGAAGTGACTTGTTGGATTGCATCCAAGAGAGGTATATTTATGCTAACCTGCTTAAATAATTCCACAATCTTCTCCATTTGTGCAGTTGGTTTATTGGGACTCAACTTGTTTGGAAATGGAGCATTTTGAAAATTTGTTGAGTTAAATGTCTGTGGAGTAGGAACGGCACCCCGTGTAGATGTGTTCGTGTTGTGAGAAATGGGTCCGTTCGAATTAGAAGAAGTAGAGCCGTGTGAAGGGTGGAGAATAGGCTCTAAAGAAAAAGGTGAAGAAGAAGGTGAAGAAAATGAAGAAGGGGAAGATGACGATGGAGAAGAAGAAGAACCACCGGCGGGGATGTCATCACTAATACCCACATTATTCTACAACACTCTTCCGGATCTCAACGTGGTCACCGCATTAACATTGTGATTGTGATATGCGTTTTGTGTGTGACCGGGATTTGGCAATGGTTGAGATGGAAGCTTTCCCTTTTCTCTCTCGCTCAACGCAGCAGTTAATTGTGCAATTTGTGCCTCAATAGATTTGATACTTTGATCGTGTGAAGCATTGTTATGCATCAAAGACTGAACATAATTTTCAAATCTTGCTGCAGATTCTGTAGATTGCTTGAGAAATGCATCTAGACTTTTTTCTAGTGAGATAACCTTATCATCATTTGGTTGAACCATATTGTTCGTTTGATTTGTATAAGGTTGTTGTTGGAAAGGTTGCTGGTTTTGAGTTTGCGAAGGTGCTTGTTGTTGTTGTGGAGGAGGAGGTCTTTGAAAATTGTTATTTCCTTGGAGTTATTGATTTTGGTTCCAAGCGAAATTTGGGTGACTCCTCTACCCCGGATTGTATGTCGCAAAGTACGGATCGTTTCTTTGTCGTTGCTGAAATGCAGCATTGACTTGATCCTGTCCTTGAGTAGATGCATTATAAGGACACTCTTCGGTTAGATGCGATGGATCCGTACAACAAGCACAAACAGTTCGTGGAGGCATAACAGGGGCAGGAGAAGGCGATGAGATTTTGGTCTCAATGGCTTCTAGCCTTTTCATAAGTGCGGCCATCTCGGCCTTTATAGCAATCGACATATCTACTTGATGTATGCCTGCCCTAGATTGACCAATAGAAGAAGACGATGTGGTCTTGGTACTCTCCCACTGAATTGTTTGCTCACTAAGATCCTTAAGAAACTGCCACGCTTCGTCGCTAGACTTGGAGAGAAAATGACCTTGACATATGGTTTCTAGCAACTGCTTCATTGCCGAGTTCAATCCCTCGTATAATGTTTGGAAAAGTTGCCAACTTTCGATCCCATGATGAGGGCATTGAACGAGTAGGTCTTTAAATCTCTCGAAGCACTTCTAAAATGGTATTGAAGGAAGTTGTGAAAATTGTATAATCTCGTTACGGATTCTAGCAGTTTTGTGATGAGGATAGAACTTTTTCAGAAAAGCTTTCACAAACTCGTCCCAATTTCTAATGGAATGTGATGCGGTGCTGTATAGCCACTTCTCGGCTAGGTCACATAAGGTAAAAGGAATGACCCTTAGCCTTATAGCGTCATCACTTAATTGGGTCGTTTTCATCACAACGCACACATTTTGGAATTTATTGATAAAGATATATGCATCTTCAGATTCCAAACCATGAAATTTTGGCAGCATATTGATGAACTGTGGTTTTATTTCAAAATTGTCCCCATTTGCCGGTGGGGGTGAAAGACAGGAAGGTAAAGAAGTGCGGACGGGATAGAAGAGATCCTGGAGCGCAACTCGTGCGGGCGCTACAACAGGCGGAAGATTCGGGTTATTCGCACCTAACAGAGGTGGAATCATTCCCGTCGGTAAGGTGTTGTTGGGATTGTGTCCCGACATACCTTTGAAAGAAGAATTTGAAGGTGGAGGTAAAGAAATGGAAGGAATTTCGACTTCGGTGTCGAAAGGTTCGTCGGTCGGTACCAACGAAACACGGACTAATCGGGCGTTAGTATCCCTAGTCCAAAGTGACATACACTAAAAGGGGTAGTGTAGTCAGAAAAAAGAAAAAAAATGTGTGGGTAAGATAACGTCAGTGAAGGGAAGTGGTGGAAGTGAGTTGCAAGTTTCCTTTAGCGACAAGTTGCAAGTTTGAAAAGATTTTTCTTTTTTTTTTTTATGTGAGAGTTTTGCAAGGAGGTTTTTGAAAAGAGACTTATGACACAAATGTATCAACCACACATGCACAATCAGGCCTAGATCTAGGGTCACCTAGGTCTGCTAGACATCTCCTAACTAGGGTTAGAAATAGGACCTCAAACCGCCTCTTCACCGACAATTGCGGCTAGGTAAGTGCCAGGTAAGTGGGAAGGAACCACAGTAGTGGGCCTAATTAATAACCACTAGCCTAGACACACTTGTCTAGACACCGCAAAGTCAGTTAGGATAAACGGTCGATGCCTATACTAGTCCTTTTTCCTATTGAGCTCGACGTCCTTAGGGCTGAGTCTAGTATTTTTTTAATTAATTGTGGTCAATGCAAATACTTTAAGTGTTTTCTGGGGTCCTGGGAAGGGTGATGAAATCCCCACCCAATCTGAGTTTGGTCAATTAGCCTCTTAAAGTCCGATTAAATTATGCAAAACATTAAGTTTACTTGCAATCAATTTTTTAGCGCGACGCAAAGAAACTTGCAGAAAATCTGTTATTTAGAAGGGGGGGGTGAAGATTTTTAGCGCAAAGAAATCCTGCAGAAAGTTTTGACAGACAGATATATGGAGGTTGCAGAGGGAAGAAGGAGAAACAAACCCAGAAAATTTAGTGCGCTGACGTGGCCAAGACGCGGCGGAACCGCGGTATGGGGCCCCTTTATGCGGCGGAAACGCGGCGGAAAGAGGAGATCAGCGTCTGGAAAAAATTGTGTGGCTCCTGTTCTCCAATTCTCCTCTGTTCTGATGTGATTTTTCCTGATTTGCCCTCTGTAAATTTTCAGATCTGCGATTCTTCGCTGTTCCTGCAAGATTCAAAAGATACACCCTTCAAACAGATAAAAATTGATAAATTTTTTTTAAATTTTTTTATTTTCAGATTTTTAAAATTTATATCAACCCGAAATCACACAAAAGAAATTTTACGCCATCCCCGGCAACGGCGCCATTTGATTAGTTCAAAGATATATATTAACCGTAATCAGAAACGGCGTCGCTTTGCAGCTAGCCAGTGAATACGGGTCGATCCACAGAGATGTGTAATTATCTTAATGTGTTTTTACGGGTTGATTCCAAATGTTGTTTGGATTGATTTATTAAATCTAAAAAAACCTAGATCTATCAATAAACTAAATTAATCTAAATTAAAGTCTTGCTAGGGTTAGGCTTAGGGGAAGTTGGGAGATTAAAGGTTTCCTCACCGCTTTCAATGCCTTTATTTTAGATCTATTAGATGTTATGGTAATTATCAATGAAGTGGATTAGAATCTTTTGGGAAGATGTTTCTTCCTCTAGATTCTTGTCCTTTCTTTATCGATTCTTACCCTAACCTCCATGGAAAACACGCGCAACCGGTCCTTTATACTACGGTGTCACCGTTACCTCGAGGGGTAGGGTGCCGTAGGGAGCGGGGTGTGCGTGCATGCATAGAGTTCTAATTCTTAGGTATGAAATGGCATGAAAGGGGTGAGAGATCCCATCCCTCAAACCTTTTCCTAAGGCTAACCCTAACAAGCGAGGAGATTACTCGCTCATTAGGGGATTAAAAGACATTCTAATTAAAAGAGAATTAAAACAAGGAATTAAAATTAACTTACTAATTTTTTATTGATGGCTCTCTCCAAGCAATAATACAGAACAGATCTGAATTTGTGAAATGAAAAGAGGCATAGGTTTTACAGATCTGTGATTACAATTTATAGGTAAACAGGAAAACTAGGGTTACAGATTCTCGCACACATGATTTTACAGATATGCCCACGGAAAATCCAAACCCCCGCACCGACGCACCGACACGAGAAGACTGCACCGACACGGGCACTGAATGGCCGCGGAACCGCGACAAATGTGGGCCTTGGGCTGCGGTTCCGCGGCCCTTTGGTGAGCTCAGCTCACCAAACTTCTTGGGCTGAATCTTGGGTATTAGGGCTTCTTTATTATTCACTCCTTTTCTCTGTTTGGCTCATTATTCTTCTCCAGATCTTCAGTGAAAATTCGTATTGGTCTTTTAACCGTTTCACTTTGACATGTTTGGACTTTGCGTCGCCTTGTACCTATGTGAACTGTTATTAGCCTGGGCTTGCCTAGGATCCGTCTACTTGTTGGTCAAAAGTCCCTTTTCTGTATCAACTTTCGTCTTTTTCACTGTATTCGCTCCAAGAGCCTGTATCCTGTAATATGCAACAAACGTGCGTCAAGAGTACCTGTTTATTTATAAAATGAATGAAAATTGGGAGTACAATAATGCAATATTATAGTATGAACAGTGGCTCCAGCCGGGGGAAAAGCCATCGGAACGAAAGAAGTCACCAAACGTCATGGGCAAGCTCAGGCGATGCCTTCGACGAGTGCGCAACCAGATGTCTTTTCAAGGCTCTCTACCGGCCAACCCACGGCGGCTTTCCGAAGAATTGAAGCCCGCCAGGTACTCAAAACAGAAAAGCTAAGGCAGAAGTGTCTCAGGTATAGAGCCAACAAAAGGACGCGGACTCCGGCCAAGCTGGATTTTGTGAAGTTCTAAGAGCCAAGTTATCCCGCCAAGGCGACCGTTTCGGCTGTAGCGAAGATCAAACACAGAAAGAATAAGTAAAGCAAGACATCATCAGCTCAAAAAGTGAAAATACACCCATCTCGCTCTAAGTCTCACAATACACAAGTCTGTCTAGGTCTATCAATATACAAAGTCTAGTATCTGATTGATGGAGTTTATCTAGATACAATAAAAATAAAAGGTACAAGAGTGGTCACGATCCAATATATGTCCCACCTACCAAAGCAAAACACCCTGAAGGAAATTGTGTGCCAACGATACCGCTACGGATCCAAGCGGTTGAACCTGCAAGAAAACTGTGGCACAACGGGGGTGAGTTGCCAACTCGTGAGTAGAAAATATCAGCAGGTAGAAATTGAATAAACAGCAATCCCTAGGTCCTACTGTATCATGAAGGTAATACTATGATATCTAGGATGACCATGAATGCATATATATCAACAAAAGAGTCAATGCCAATATCATGTAAAAACGAACATCTGAATCATATGCTTGTATGCATGTGGATATCAATCATGTGTGTCCATCAACGACACATCAATATCATGAAAACCTGAGTGTCCAATATCGACACTCGAAATATCATGAAACCCCTGTCCAGTATCAAAACATAAATCCTCATATTTTCAGGCTCCGCATCCTCAGATCGGCCTTCTTATCCATCTCACGACTTCGGCTGGTATCCTCCGGATAACCGCCGGGTCCAAACAATCACCGGTAGGTAGAACATCCCCCAGCCAAGCTCATCGTCTACTCCATGATCTTCTTGCCCCGGGGTACCTTCCCGGGTCCACCATGTACCTGCAGATGGCTCAGCCTACTCATCAAATCGGGTATCACATAGCTCAGAACTGAGAAAACTCATGGTGGACACGAAATATCATATAACGAGAAAACGCGTTTTTAAAAAAATACATAATTTCCTTTGAAATATAACTGCGGTTCTCAAATCCAGAGATCTCATGAAAAACAACATCTCGATGCATGTAACCATAAAGTACGATATATGCAAACATGGAACAGTAATGTGAGCATATCAAGTATATCATGCAAGCATATCATGTGATAGTACGGAACAATGAATGTACTTTACAGTTAAGAATAATACCATGATATAGCAATTCTACCGTGTAAGTGGCATAGAAATTACCGATGATGAATGTGTGAGCCGGCAAATTTGTGTAAGTGTAACATGCGCATCATCGGTAATAGTGTAGGTATATTAGTAGACAATACCATATGCATGTAAATACTGGGAGTATAGTACGTATGTCGTAGGAAAAGATATAAACTAAGTATGAACGATATAAGGTACACAGCTACACCTAGAATCATCAATGTACACCTTATCTATCAAAGGGGTTAGAAATCAAGATTCTCCGAATCAATATCAAATCCGAACGTCGGAGATCCAGCCTTATAGTATCAGATGTGGAAATATCATCGATCATCATTCTCAAGTCACGAGTGCGGATCAATCATCCGTATATCTCATCGCATACGGTAATCCATCGTGTAAGTCCACGTTGCCCACCCCGGTTCTTACGGGGAGGCGGAAACGGTAAAAAATGATTTTTTATGACAAGGCAACATGGACTAGAAAAGAGAATCTTTGCTAAAAAAAAACCTAGCAAACTAACTACAAGTTTAACTACTATGTTAGAGGGTTATATCTAGGTCTTGAACTCCTTCTCTTCTTGCTCCTTGGAGTGGTTTGAACGGCTCCACCTCACGGTTTCCTCTTTGTCGAAGAAGGATCCACCCGAAAGCCTCTACCTTGAGCTCCTACCTCAACCGAGAGGCAACTAAAGTGCTTGGCTTGCTAAACCTAGAACTCTAGAGTGAGTAGAGAGGAGTTTTAGTGGTTTTATCTCAATAGCTCATGATTCTCAACACATGAGACATGAGAGCTTTGAGAGAGAGGAAGAGGATGAGCTTTGGACGAGAGAGAGTGATCAAGTGAGAATGAGATAATAATTTACAACCATGCTCACAAAAGTAAGAATAATGATGATAATAATAATAATTAAGAATTGTGATGGTTAGTTTCAATGACCATTATCATTTCATGCATTTAATGCATTTTGCAAAGAACAAGAAGCATCATTGAAATGAAATGATGATGGTCAACAAGTCCACAATGGTCAACCGGTCAACAAAGTCAACAAGTCAACAAAAGTCAAATGTTCAACTTAACCATGGCACAATAATCGTTAATTAATATTATTAATCATATTTCTTATTCTCATTAGGGTTTAGAAAAAGTCAACGGTCAACAACCCTAATGAGAATCCTCTGCCTCTGTCAACTGTGCATACGCACCCGCATCCGTGTTCCGAGGAACACGGATACAATGAGATAAAACCAATCCCAAAACAAAAACTAGGATCTGGCTTAAACAAAAGCCCGCTAGTAATAACTGTCCGGACACCAAACGTACATAAGTGCGCGGATGTGAACGAACCCTGTTGCAAAACCATGCGACCTCTACTCTGTTTTGCCCAAAGGTGAATAGCCCTATGTGTGGGACTCTAAAGACTCGACACTACGCTGGCAGTGGGTTTAACCACAGGCCGCAAGCGGTACTAGCTGTACGTAACGGTCCCCAGGTAGATGCCGATAAGAAGACTGATGAGGTGAACCCATCCGAACTCCTACTGAGCCTGAATGTGACAATCTCCGTACAGTCCGGTCTGTTCGTCTGAGAATATCGCATGGCGGGCCTAGGGGGTGGTAAACGTCAGTCCCCTAATAGCGGTACAAGTCGTGTCGGAGTGTAGCCCAGAACACCCTGAGATAACACTGGAAAACCTACCAGTATATCTCGCTTGCCCTGGCCAGGGACGACTATGTGTAATGGCTCTCTTAGACACAGCGCGATATCAACCCCCAATACCGGGAGAGACAAATCCTGTCTAACCGTCACTGCCTCCAAGTGCTTCGGGACTGCACCCAACTGCTACCTGTTTGCCCGACTCATTTAAGCCGTGGTAGGGTAGCAATCTAAGAACAGTAGGAATACACTCGAGGCGAAGTGACAGTGTCAAGTCAGCGGACTAAGCTGTACTCATGTCACCTGGGAACTGATAACTGACGATAGCTATAGTACCAACCAACAGTTCCCGACGAGTCCTATCCAGTGTACTCGTAACCTAACGAGCACCCACATACTGTCTCAAGTACGACGTACTGACGGCTGTGGGACAGACCATCTCCCCTGCTGGGATGAGAAGCGCATACGCTAGTCTACTCCGGAGTATCGATGCCCCGTCTCGATAATCCTACGACTAGGGACCTATATAAGGATGTGCTTGTAGATTACCCAGCCCCCACTAGTGTGACTACCATTACAACGCTGGTAATCAAGCAAAGATCCTAAGGGCTCCACTAATGTGTATAGGCGATATGCTAAGAGAAACACACGCACACATTAAAGTAGAAACAAACCAAGTAGCATACTACCATTTCGAGCAAGATCGTCTATACAACTGTGAATATCCCAAGCTTCCATCAAGTAATATACAAACTAGTATGATACAGTAATGGCCTCTAAGGCATATACACTAACAATCTCCCACTTGCACTAAGGCCATGTACTGGCGTATCGAAGACCTATCATCTCAATCAGCCGCTTGGACTGAGTCTGGGGTAAGGCCTTCGTGAATGGATCTGCAGTGTTATCATCTGTAGCAACCCTCCGAACCTCGATCTCCCGGCGATCCACGATCTCCCTGATCAGGTGATACCGCCTCAAGATGTGTCTGGACTTCTGATGGGACCTGGGTTCCTTCGCTAAAGCTATAGCCCCGTTGTTGTCACAATACAGAGGTATTGGATCAACAATGGACGGAACCACCTGAAGTTCTGTCAAGAACTTCCTCATCCAAACGGCTTCTTTTGCGGCATCAGATGCAGCGATATATTCCGCTTCCACCGTTGAGTCTGCAACAGTTTCCTGTTTGCAACTCTTTCAACACACCGCCCCTACATTGAGGGTAAAGACATAACCCGACATGGATTTGGAGTCATCCTTGTCACTCTGGAAATTGGAGTCAGCAAAGGCCTCTATCTGGAGGTCTTTTCCGCCGTAAACCAAAAACATGTCCTTAGTCCTTCTCAAGTACTTCAGAATGTTCTTTACTGCTATCCAATGTTTCTCCCCAGGGTTTGACTGATACAGGCTTACCACACTCAGTGCATAAGCTACATCTGGTCTGGTACACAACATCGCATACATTATAGAGCCTACCGCAGAAGCGTAGGGTATAATAGACATGCGATCCCTTTCCAAATCAGTCTTGGGAGACATCTCTTTGCAGAGGGTGATCCCGTGACAAGCCGGTAGATTACCGCGCTTGGAATCTTCCATACTGAATCTTTTCAGTATGGTGTCGATGTACCTGGACTGTGAAAGTCCTAATATCCTCTTGGACCTATCACGATGGATCCGGATCCCCAGAATGTAAGAGGCATCACCCAGGTCTTTCATGAAGAACCTGTGTGACAAGAACCCTTTGACAGATTGTAGCATAGGAATGTCATTTCCTATCAAGAGAATGTCATCCACGTATAAAACGAGGAATACGACAGTTCGTGCTACAATTTTACTATAGATGCATGGTTCATCTGGATTTTTGATAAAGCCAAATTCTTTGACCGTCTCATCAAAACAGATGTTCCAACTCCGCGATGCCTGCTTTAGTCCATAAATGGACTTAAGCAACTTGCACACCTTCCCGCTGCTCCCACTCTGAATGAAACCCTTTGGCTGGTCCATATAGACACACTCCTCTAAATTTCCATTTAGAAAAGCGGTCTTTACGTCCATCTGCCAAATCTCATAATCGTGGAAGGCAGCAATGGCAAGAAGGATCCGAATGGATTTGAGCATAGCTACTGGAGAAAAGGTTTCGTCATAGTCCAAACCAGGTCTTTGACGAAAACCCTTTGCAACAACTCTAGCCTTATAGGTCTCAACCTGTCCATCTACACCAATCTTCCTTTTGAAGATCCATTTGCAGCCTACGGGTTTTACCCCTTCTGGAGCAACGTCCAAAGTCCATACTTTGTTGGTGTACATGGACTCCATTTCGGTCCGCATTGCATCCAGCCATTTTACCGAGTCAACGCTCTGAATGGCCTGCTGGAAGCTAGTCGGCTCATCATTATCAATGATGCAACCTTCTCTATCCCCGTCTATGAGAAAACCGTAGTATCTTTCGGGCGGATAAGACTGCCTACTACTCCTGCGGAGCGGCACCGGAATGTCCTGTTCTTTCGAACCCTCTGGTTCTACTAAGCTTTCAGTAATAGCTCGTGGTTCTGGAATTTCTACCAGTTCTATTGCGCTCCCACTTATCTGATTTTCCAAAAATTCAGTTTCCAAGAAGCAGGCATGACGAGAAACAAAAACCTTTTGTTCCTCTGCGCAATAGAAGAAATATCCCTTGGAGTTCTTTGGATATCCCACAAACTTGCACTGTACTGAGCGTGCCTCGAGTTTGTCCGCATGTTGCTTTTTGACAAAAGCTGGACATCCCCATGTCTTAATGTGCTTAAGATAGGGTTTCTTCCCACTCCACATCTGATATGGTGTGGTAGGCACTGTCTTAGTTGGAACTCGGTTCAAAAGGTATGCAGCTGATTCTAGTGCATATCCCCAGAATGATCGCGACAACTCAGCGTTACTCATCATGGAACGTACCATATCCAATAGGGTTCGGTTCCGTCTCTCCGATACACCATTATGTTGTGGGGTGTATGGAGGAGTAAGTTGAGAGAGAATTCCATTCTCTTTTAGGTAACCCAGGAACTCGGCACTCAAGTATTCACCACCTCGATCAGATCTCAGTGTATTAATACCTTTGCCTGTTTGTTTTCTACTTCATTCTTGTATTCCTGGAATTTTTCAAAGGCTTCAGATTTATTTTTCATTAAGAAGACAAACCCGTACCTTGAAAAATCATCCGTAAAAGTAATGAAGTAAGAATAACCACTTCGCGCATGTGTAGACATTGGACCGCATACATCGCTGTGTACGAGTCCCAAGAGCTCGCTCGCTCTTACTCCGTGTCCAGTGAACGGAGTCTTTGTCATCTTTCCTTTGAGACATGATTGACAAGTTGCATATGATTGATATTCGAACGGATCCAAATACCTTTCTTTATGCAACTTAGTTAACCTTGTTTCATTGATGTGACCCAGTCTACAATGCCATAAGAAAGCATGATTTATTTCTGGAGACTTTCTTTTGTGTGTATTCTGGACATTGAAAATCTATGGTTGGTTTAATACGTATATACCGTTGCTTAATGTACCCGACCCAATCAGAACATGATTAAGGTGAATGTTTACAACATCGCTTACAAATGCAAAATCATAACCTTATTTAGACATTAAAGATACAGATATGATATTACAAGTCGCACTGGGTACAAAATAACAATCACGCAAAACCAAAACATGTCCATCTGACAATCCCAAGTGATAGTCCCCCACGACTTAGCATCCATGCCAGCTCCGTTTGCAACTCTGAGGGTCATATCACCTACCTTCAAAACCCTACGCTTTCTCAGTGCCTGCAAAGAATTACAGATATGAGATCCTGATCCGGTATCCTATACCCAGGAAATAGAGTTTACTGATAGACAGTTTTCAATAACATACACACCTGAAGCCGAAGCCACAACTTGCTTCGGGTCCTGGTTCTTGGCCTTCCAAGCCCTGCAATCTTTCTTCCAGTGTCCTTTCTTATGACAATAAAAGCACTCTTCCTTTCCCACAAGCTATCCCGCTACTTTTGCTATCTTTGCCTTTCCTTTGGCTTCTACTTTACTAACATCGCCCCTTGGTTTGGTGGGGGTTTTCTTCTTCTTTCCCTTGGCTTTCGCCTTGGACCTAGAAGAGGAAGGTCCTCCAACAGACAAAGTGGATATTTCCCTTACTTTCTGTAAGGTGCCCTCTGCACTCCTCAACATGTTGAGGAGTTCCGGAAGTTCAACTTCTTTTCCTTGCATGTTGAAGTTCAGGATAAACTGGGCGTAAGTGGAAGGGAGGGACTGGAGAATCAAGTCAGTATAGAGCTCGTTTTCTAACGTGGTCCCGAGGTCTGCGAGCTCTTCAATAAAGCCAATCATCTTAAGCACGTGTTCCGCTACCGATGATCCGACGGCCAATCTCGCCGAAAACAACTTTTTCGAGACTTCGTATCTGGCGATACGGGATTGCTCTCCATATAGTTCCTTAGTATGGAGAAATATAGATTCAAGGTCCATATTCTCGTGCCTCCTCTGATGTTCATTGTCCATAGAGGCAAGCACGAGGCACTTGGCCTTCGCGCAATCAATCTCCCAGGTCTTACGGATTTCCTTATCCGCGACGTTGGATGTAGGACCTGAGATAGGGGGAGCTTTGGTGGTAAGGAGATACCCCAACTTATCATAAGTGATTGCCATTTTGACATTCCTGAGCCAATCTTTGTAGTTTGGCCCCGTCAGTATATTTTTATCTAATAGTAACTTAAGTCCGGTCATGACGTTTGGTCACTGCAATTAGGAGAGAGAGAAGAAACACTTTAGCATGATACTCTTGCAAGTTTAAAGTGGTTTTTAGTTTGTCTAAACAGGATGGCTCCCACTGTTTCTCGAATCCTTCCTCAAACCAAAAAGGAAGAATTAGTCGGGATCAATCTCACCGTACAATACTTGCTTAACCGTTCAGCCAGGCCAGTGTTGGTACTTCGAGGGATGTTTTCCAACGCTTTCGTGAAGTTCTTTAATTAAATAACCTCTTTTCCCTGTGGGTGTAGCCCCGCTAACACCTTTCTAGACACCTACTTGGTTTATAGCATTGATCGTTAAGTGAGAAAGTTCCCGAGGAGTCGCATATACTCACAGTAGGATCGGGGTCCAAATATCATCGTGTGATAAAACTGAAGGAATCCTACCAGAATCATAACACTCCAAATGGTATGCAGGACTAGCAAGTTTCAGTTTCTTTAGAAACTCCCGATGTGGATTTTTGCCCCATGCTCTTATGACCTTGACTTTAGCCAACAAATCATAAGTCACATGTCAAGTTCTACCCGTCATTTTCCAGGTTAATTTGAACCCACCCGTACCTACCCTTGACTTTGTCCAACAAGGCAGTACGACTGTCCCAAACCAACGCATCTATCTATGCTACATATGAATATCCAATAGCTACCAATCACCATGCCTTGACTTTGGCCAACAAACACAGCTTGAATACTATTGACTATCCATATGAAATGACGGAGGGCTATGAATGGTTTTGACGAAACCGTGAACGTAATGAACTTGATATAATCGATGGGACGTGATAGCTTTTAAAAGGAGTGGTTTAAGCTCCGCGTTTAAAAGTTGTTTTGAAAAGAAACCGAGTGGTTTTGAAATTGTTCCAACGACTTTACTTTGGTTTATTTTCTTGCATTAATTTAATGCGTCCCATCATTTAATCCTACCATTGCAGAAAACAACGAAAATATGACGTACGCTTATGCCATCCGCATTTGCCACGGGGCCCCGTCATTACCCCCGTTAGGTTACTTAACTAACGACAGAGCGGGGGCTGGACTAGCGCGGATGCAAAACATAAGCAACGCCTACTAGATATCATATATAGATATATACATTCGTCAGATGCAATGATAGCCATTCCAGATCACAGATGAACACATTGGATATACTAGGAATCCATGTTTCGTTCGAGCTTGCAACGAAAGACGGATTACACGGTCATGATGAATAGCCAAACCCCCACCCTAGACCCCTACGGGTGCGGCAAACTACCCGCCAAGTACCCGAAGTGAAGCAACCTTCCTCAACAACGTGAGTAGGCCACTCGGCACTTTGAGGTACCTGGTAGTTTGTGCACCCCACCTTGGGTCTATCCTAGGAGCAAAAACAGTAAAAGAAATAATATACAATGGCGGCTACAACCACATCCCGGATGTGCGGCCATAGAAATAATATTACATCAATTTACATATTGCATCAAATGAAAGATAAAGAAAACTCTCATCTCACAACCCCCGGCTATTCATCCGCGACAATCCAACGAGTTCATATACATAATCCATCAACATTACAGATCACAGATATGCACAACCCCCACTAATCGACGTATAGCGATTAGTTGACGTTCAGTGCATATATCACATCACAGATATAACCCATTAGCTAAAGTCTACAGAATTTCGATCAAAAATACGGATTTGTAACTACCCCAAACACAACTTTGTTCTCTGGAAAATCTGGGCAGAAACAAAATACTTTAAAAATCCCAAAACAGAACACTGAACATACTGCAGCAAATCCGAGTCGCGGCCGAGTCAACTCGGCCGCGGATCCGCCGCGAGACGCATGGTCTTGCCGCGGTTCCGCGGCGCGTTGACCGAGTCAGTGGCTCGTTTTTTCTGTACGTTCTTACAAAACCCTGAGCCGATTTTTAAGATATGTGGAATTATTTTTGTAGCAGTTTTTAAAATCGGCAGAAAGTTAAGTTTTCGGACGTGTTTTGCGATTTTTTTTCGGATCGAAATTCTAAATACTTTTCTAACATGCTGGTTGTTGTTTAGCTAGGCTCTGATACCACTGTAAGTCCACGTTGCCCACCCCGGTTCTTACGGGGAGGCGGAAACGGTAAAAAACGATTTTTTATGACAAGGCAACATGGACTAGAAAAGAGGATCTTTGCTAAACAAAAACCTAGAAAACTAACTACAAGTTTAACTACTATGTTAGAGGGTTATACCTAGATCTTGAACTCCTTCTCTTCTTGCTCCTTGGAGTGGTTTGAACGGCTCCACCTCGCGGTCTCCTCTTTGTCGAAGAAGGATCCACCCGAAAACCTCTACCTTGAGCTCCTACCTCAACCGAGAAGCAACTAAAGTGCTTGGCTTGCTAAACCTAGAACTCTAGAGTGAGTAGAGAGGAGTTTTAGTGGTTTTATATCAATAGCTCATGGTTCTTAACACATGAGACATGAGAGCTTTAAGAAAGAGGAAGAGGATGAGCTTTGGATGAGAGAGAGTGATCAAGTGAGAATGAGATAATAATTTAAAACCATGCTCACAAAAATAAGAATAATGATGATGATAATAATAATTAAGAATTGTGATGGTTAGTTTCAATGACCATTATCATTTCATGCATTTAATGCATTTTGCAAAGAACAAGAAGCATCATTGAAATGAAATGATGATGGTCAACAAGTCCACAATGGTCAACCGGTCAACAAAGTCAACAAGTCAACAAAAGTCAAATGTTCAACTCAACCATGGCACAATAATTCTTAATTAATATTATTAATCATATTTCTTATTCTCATTAGGGTTTAGAAAAAGTCAACGGTCAACAACCCTAATGAGAATCCTCTGCCTCTGCCTCTGTCAACTGTGCATACACACCCGCATCCGTGTTCCGAGGAACACGAATACAATGAGATAAAACCAATCCCAAAACATATACTAGGATCTGGCTTAAACCAAAGCCCGCTAGTAATAACTGCCCTGACACCAAACGTGCACAAGTGCGCGGGTGTGAACGAACCCTGTCGCAAAACCATGCGACCTCTACTCTGTTTTCCCCAAAGGCGAATACCCTATGTGTGGGACTCTAAAGACTTGACACTACGCCGGCTGTGGGTTTAACCACCGGCCGGAAGCGGTACTAGCTATACGTAACGGTCCCCAGGTAGATGCCGATAAGAAGACTGATGAGGTGAACCCATCCGAACTCCTACTGAGCCTGAATGTGACAATCTCCGTACAGTCCGGTCTGTTCGTCTGAGAATATCGCATGGTGGGCCTAGGGGGTGGTAAACGCCAGTCCCCTAATAGCGGTACAAGTCGTGTCGGAGTGTAGCCAAGAACACCCTGAGCTAACACTGGAAAACCTACCAGTATATATCGCTTGCCCTGGCCAGGGACGACTATGTGTAATGGCTCTCCTAGACACAGCGTGATATCAACCCCCAATACCGGGAGAGACGAATCCTGTCTAACCGTCACTGCCTCCAAGTGCTTCAGGACTGCACCCAACTGCTACCTATTTGCACGACTCATTTGAGCCGTGGTAGGGTAGCAATCTAAGAACAGTGGGAACACACTCGAGGCGAAGTGACAGTGTCAAGTCAGCGGACTAAGCTGTACTCATGTCACCTGGGAACTGATAACGGACGATAGGTATAGTACCAACCAACAGTTCCCGACGAGTCCTGTCCAGTGTACTCGTAACCTAACGAGCACCCGTATACTATCTCAAGTACGACGTACTGACGGCTGTGAGACAGACCATTTCCCCTGCTGGGATGAGAAGCGCATACGCTAGTCTACTCTGGAGTATCGATGCCCCGTCTCGATAATCCTACGACTAAGGACCTGTATAAGGATGTGCTTGTAGATTACCCAGCCCCCACTAGTGTGACTGCCATCACAACACTGGTAATCAAGCAAAGATCCTAAGGGCTCCACTAATGTGTATAGGCAATATGCTAAGAGAAACACATGCACATATTAAAGTAGAAACAAACCAAGTAGCATACAACCATTTCGAGCAAGATTGTCTATACAACTGTGAATATCCCAAGCTTCCATCAAGTAATATACAAACTAGTATGATACAGTAATGGCCTCTACGGCATATACACTAACACATCGTACGGTGTTCTCAAATTAGATTAAGGATCTATCGTCCTATACATCAATAAGGGTACGGATCTATGGTCTCATACATTATATCATCTTTTATTCTCATACATACATACATACATACATACATACATACATACATATCTCATGTCATATCCTTATCGATCTCATATCATATCATTATCAATCTCATTTCATATCTAGGCATATGTATTTAAATATTCATATTGCCTCACATCCTCATATCAAGCATATCCGCTCACATCCTCTTATATCATCATATTGACATCTCAATTCACGTCATCTTGTATTAATCATATAATCTCATACTAACTCTTTTGATCATATCCGTAAGTTCTTTGCATAGGTTTCTCCAACTATATTCTATATATCGGTTTCCATTATATGATTGCGGGGGTGCTATATGCCATCCACCCGACATCCCCCGTAGATATAGATCTATCACCTGGTAATCTTCTTGCTTAGTCGAAGTCGATGTACTTCTTGATCTGCTTCGTCGTCTCGGAAGTCCACACGAAGGTACCTATAATCAATACACATCGTAATGCTATTAAAACCAAGTCCGAAAACCGATACGGCACACGAATTGCTCATAGGTTAGAACCTATAGCCTACGCATGCAAGAACAACCAAATAATCCTCGTCGTTGACGTACAAACGTCCAACTACTAAATCCAAACTCAAATACCAAAATCAAGTTTATAGAAATCAGAAACCCGAAATCAGCAACATAGAAAACCACTCCCAGATTCTACCTTAGGTCAAATTAGAACATTCTGCATATAGGGTAGGTCTAAATACTAGATAACAAAGCCACTCACCAAAAACCAACGACATACACTACAGTGTGGCCTCAAATTGCGGACACAAGGAATATATCTGCGGCCTGAAACTGGGGAAAAGGGCTCTGGTTTCTATAGTAGCTTCCTATGTGCTCGCTCGTCTCACTGTGATGGGAACTTAATTTATGAGGCTCTCGGGTCATACCAGATTCCATATCAACATCACAAACTGCCAAAACCCGATGTCGGGAAAATTCTAAGTTCGTGTTTTGGGTTTCTAGTCTTCTAGTCTAACCAGAAAATCATCACTAAAGGCTTGGGGTTCACTAACCCACCCTCAATTACAATTTTACAAGCCCATCCATCCACTAAACATCAACCTAGAAATATCCGAAGTCACTAATCCAACTTAACAAACACTAAACATAACTATAGGGTGAAGGAATTAAATAATAAGATGAGAAGTGAAAGTTATACCTCTTGGAAGCAATTCAAGAAAAACCCTAGATGGTTGGAAGTCTTCAAAATCAAAACTTGATCTTGCTACGGGGTGTAAGATGAGATGGTGGTCATTTTTAATGAAGGTGGTGTGGTGTTTTGATGGGGATTTGAGGTGCTTTCATGGAGGTAGAGAAGGTGGAGGAAGGAGGAGAAGGAGATGAGGAAGGAGGAGAAGAAAATAGGTGAAGTGAAGAAATGAGGAAGGGGTCAATTTTGTAGGTGCCATACCCTCTCCCTCTCTCTCATTCTCTCTCATACTACATGTCATCATTTTGTCCCCCCCTTTTTCCCTTTTCTTTTTCTCTTCTCTTTTCTTTTCTTCTCTCATTTAAAACCAAATATCAACAAATTCAAATGAAACCAACATGCAACAAAAATACAATATGGTAAGGTGCACTAGACATGGTTAATACAAAAGTGGATTTGACGTAATCATGATTAGTAGTGCGCTAATCAAGTTTAATATAAACTTGCATATAAATAATTGCATAATTATTTATAAAATGCCCAAATCCAATAAATACATTTTTAATAATTACTACATATTAATATCCAATTAATTTTCCAAATATTGATATATAATCATACCATTTTACGAAAACCCCAATTCGCAATCGAATAGTTTTCGTGAAATATATTATTTTATTATTTTAATTTCCAAAAATAATATTTTATATTTCTGAAATGTTACAATTTTCCCCCTTAAATAAATTCGGTCCCCGAATTTAAATTTAAATCCCAAAATACTAAAACATTTCAATAATCAGTTCAAATCAATGGGGCTCCGAAATCACGGAATACTCAAGAATATCACAGCGCATCGAGTGCACATGAAAACGAATGCGAAACTCAAAATCGAACTCCGTCAAGCGTCACGCAATCACTGGAGTTATAATGGAAATACAAATCTCGAAATCCACTACTAAAATCCAAATATACTATAGTTAAAATCATAATACGTATATAGTACGCATCCTTGTAAAATTCTCTAAAAACTGTATAAAACACATGCAAAATCTTTTCCGAATCTCCGTGTGATGCGTAACTCACGGCACAAGTGGAGGACACTCATTTGTAAAGTAGTAAATATACGTTCATATATGTTTTACTCAAATATACGTTCCGTCTTTTTGAAATATCCCAAAAGGTTTTCCTTTGTAAAAGTTCGTGTCACTCCTGGACATGTAGGAAATAGCGAGACTGTAGCTCCTTCTTGAAAACATCTTGGTAAATTTTTATTCATACAAAAGTACTCAGGTACTGTCTTCAGATCAGTCCTGCCCGGCTACTATATAATATAGTACCCATCATGAAAATATGATACTCAAGAGTAAAATCAGCCTCAAAAGGAGAATCCAATATCACGTGCGTCTGGTGCGCACGGAAAACCAAGTCCAATACAAGTGCCGCAAATATGCACAAAAGCAAAACTAAGTGCAACGGGTGTGCACGAAAGCATCTGCCAAGTGCAACGGGTGTGCACGAAAGCATCTATCAAGTGCAACGGGTGTATGAAAATCTCATCCAAGTGCAAGTAACATGCATGAATAAAAATCTCAATCAAGTGCACCTGGTGTGCACAAAATCACATCACATGCGCCCAGTGTGCGCGAAAATCTAAATCGAGTGCGTCAGGTCCGCACAAAACATCTAGTGCCGTAAATGCACGAAAATATAAATCTGGTGCACTGGGTGCCCGAAAACCCATCAATGTCTTAAATGCGCACAAAAACAACACCGAGCATGCCAAGATGTATAAAATCATAAATATGTGCAACTGTATGCACAAAACGCGTATCAATGCACTGCAAGCACATGTGAGTTATACCGAGTGCCTAAATCAAGTCAAGTGCATACAACATGCGCGAAATCAAATCGACTGTAACGAAATACATAGAATCATAAATACGTGCAATCAAATGCACAAAATCGATATCAAATGAAACAACTGTGCACAAATCATAAACCATTGTAACGGTGTATAAAACATAAATCAAGTGCAATAACTGTGCACAAATGAATCCAGTAGGTGCAGCCATGGTGCACGAAAACAATTATCACGAAACCCAATCATCGAAACTCAAAGTTCAAGCGATAAAAATGTGATACCCGGATCACAAAACGCAAATCGCAATAAATGACATTGAGGTACACCTCCTTCAATGTCGAAAAATGCCGGTGCGCCCGAAGCTGGCAGAGCAAGAACATCCGCTTTTCTCTTGCTCACGGTCTGGCGTTCTCTGTCTCTGAGTCCTTGTCTTCTCTGTGGATTACCAATCCCACCATCTTTCTGCTCATCGGCCCGGTCATGTGTGATAACGGAAACAGTTCCGCTCTGGCACGCCGCTGATCCTCTCTTGGCCAATTAACACGACCACTCGCAAAACAGCATGTTACTGATGGCGGCATCTAGCCCTCTAAATAAGCACGATGCAACTGATCCTGGGTGCAAATCTTTATCGCTACGGCACCCTGGAAAGAACCTGCTTAGGGTCTCTTCCGATCTCACCTATGCAGAAAATACGGAGGTTGGCGCTCTTTACTTAAATCCTTTTCTCATTTCCGGACAGCTGCGTCCTTAGCACGGCTTTTCCTCTGGAATTTGGTCGTATCCAACGTCTCTGCATACCTATCAATCCTCTGGCATCAACGGGAAGTAACAAAAACACGTTAATACCTCACACGAACCTCTTGTTTTGCCCGTCTTCATTATCATCCACTTTGACGTTATATTTTGCTGGCTGCGTACTGCAATCCGTTCTCGACTACAGTCAATCCGGTGTCTCTCACAAGGACTCGAAGTTACGAACTCGATTATCTTCACCACTCTGTGGAAGATATCTAGCCGATTACATCCTCGAGAACTCGTCTAAAATATTAGAGGAATACGCTTCATTCATCCGTTCTCGATCAACTCACAACGCATCTGGGTGAGGTCCTTCTATCCAAAGCTGGTCAACTTACCGATCTCACATCGGAGCATCCAACGAACAATGTCTCTCTTGATCGATTTACTCTAGATCTGAGTAAAATCCTTCAAACTGGAATTCTTCAACTTAATTGAGCCTGCGTCGGGCGTCCAATTAGACGAATCATCTCGGTTGCACAACTTAAGATGGACTAGCTATTTTTAGTTACATCTCTTCCTGTAAACACCAGTAGTTTCAGCTCATAAACTCTGGAGGCGATATCCTGTCAATCTCAGCAACAGCTGGGTCATCTGTCTGCACGGTAGACAACATCACGACCTCTGGGTAGGCTATATATCAACAGTCCTCTCAATCTAGCGGCCTCTATCAATAGCCCGATCATCCGGTGCAAGTCCGAACACTGACCTCAAACAAGAGATCTCAACACAAACACTGTGCCGATACGTTCCTATGTCACCAGAAAACATCATGGTCAGCCCTCGTCCATGATGAGCTCGCTCTGACCACATCTCTAGCAATAGCTCTCTCTGCGCTCAACACCCTGATGACAGGAACCTTAAGTAAGTATCGATGAAGATAGATCAAAGAAACGAAAGAAATCGACAGGTCCGAAATGGATATATGATCATATGAAGGAATGAAATCAATAGGAGTATGATCATAGGAACGAATAGAAGCACGAATCTTAAGAATGTACATCCTAAGATCACTTAAGCGGAGCAGCGTGTCATAAGTATGTCGCGGAACATACACACGGTATGTCACTCTACTCAAACTACCTACTCCATCAATGAAGATCAACTTATAAGATGAAAACTCGGGTCCTAAACCCCCTAGTCAAGTCTAAGTTCCGTAAGGTCAAGCCTAAACTCGAACCAAGGTTAAGCCTAACTCTCTGATACCAACTTTGTCACGACCCGGAATTTGTCACGTGACCGGCACTTAAATCACGCAACGTCTAAAGGCATAACGTAATTCAAGTAAGCCGAAGCCTAGAAATCTAAACCTTTTTTGCGGAAAATAGTGGAGGTGCAGTTTTGAAATAAAGGTATAATGAAATCAAGTTCTTCTTAAATGCATAAATAATAATATATGAAAATGTAAGTGGATTATATACTATCATTGAAAACATTTTTCGTCCTTTAAAATTTGGGCAGCACCTCCCTTGTATATTTTGATCCAAAATCACATACATGCAATAAAATGGCATCCCCAAGCGGGAACTAGCTCTTCGCCAAATGGCGGAATTACAACCACGCAATAAACATATATATGACGCCCTACAGCGAAGATCAAACACAGAAAGAATAAGTAAAGCAAGACATCATCAGCTCAAAAAGAGAAAATACACCCATCCTGCTCTAAGTCTCGCAATACAAAAGTCTGTTTAGGTCTATCAATATACAAAGTCTAGTTTCGATTGATGGTGTTTATCTAGATACAATAGAAATAAAAGATACAAGAGTGGTCACGATCCAATGTGTGTCCCACCTACCAAAGCAAAACACCCTGATGGAAACTGTGTGCCAACGATACCGCTACTGATCCAAGCGGTCGAACCTGCAAGAAAACCGTGGCACAACGGGGGTGAGTTGCAAACTCGTGAGTAGAAAATATCAGCAGGTAGAAATCGAATAAACAGCAATCCCTAGGTCCTACTGTATCATGAAGGTAATACTATGATATTTAGGGTGACTATGAATGCATATATATCAACAATAAAGTCAATGCCAATATCATGTAAAAACGAACATCTGAATCATATGCATGTATGCATGTAAATATCAACCACGTGTGTCCATCAACGGCACATCAATTTCATGGAAACCTGAGAGTCCAACATTGACACTTGAAACATCATGAAACCCGTGTCCAGCATCGACACGTAAATCCTTATATTTTCAGGCGCCGCATCTTCAGATCGGCTTTCATATCAATCTCACGACTCCGGCCGGTATCCTCCGGTTAAACGCCGGGTCAAAACTATCACCAGTAGGTAGCACATCCCCCAGCCAAGCTCATCGTCTACTCCACGATCTTCTTTCCCCGGGGTATTTTATCGGGTCCACCATGTACCCGCAGACGGCTCAGCCTACTCCTCGAATCGGGTATCACATAGCTCAGAACTGAGAAAACTCATGGTGGACACGAAATATCATATCACGAGAAACCACGTTTTTAAAACAATACATAATTTCCTTTGAAATATAACTGCGGTTCTCAAATCCAGAGATCTCATGAAAAACAACATCTCGATGCATGTAACCATAAAGTAAGATATATGCAAACATGGAACAGTAATGTGAGCATATCAAGTATATCATGCAAGCATGTCATGTGATAGTACGGAACAATGAATGTACTTTACAGTTAAGAATAATACCATGATATAGCAATTCTATCGTGTAAGTGGCATGGCAATTACCGATGATGAATGTGTGAGCCGGCAAATATGTGTAAGTGTAACATGCGCATCATCAGTAATAGTGCAGGTGTATTAGTAGACAATACCATATACAGGTAAATACTGGGAGTATAGTACGTATGTCATAGGAAAAGATATAAACTAAGTATGAATGGTATAAGGTACACAGCTACACCTAGAATCATCAATGTACACCTTATCTATCAAGGGGTTAGAAATCAAGATTCTCCGAATCAATATCAAATCCGAACGTCGGAGATCCAGCCTCATAGTATCAGATGTGGAAATATCATCGATCATCATCCTCAAGTCACGAGTGCGGATCAATCATCTGTATATCTCATCCCATACGGTAATCCATCGTATGGTGTTCTCAAATTAGATTAAGGATCTATCGTCCTATACATCAATAAGGGTACGGATCTATAGTCTCGTACATCATATCATCTTTTATTCTCATACACACACACACACACACACACACACACACACACACACACACACACACACACATATATATCATGTCATATCCTTATCGCTCTCATCTCATATCATTATCAATCTCATTTCATATCTAGGCATATGTATTTAAATATTCATATCGCCTCACATCCTCATATCAAGCATATCCGCTCACATCCTCTTATATCATCATATTGACATCTCAATTCACGTCATCTTGTATTAATCATATCATCCCATACTAACTCTTTTGATCATATCTGTAAGTTCGTTTCATAGGTTTCTCCAACTATATTCTATATATCGGTTTCCATTATATGATTGCAGGGGTGTTATACGCCATCCACCCGACTTTCTCCATAGATATAGATCTACTTACCTACTAATCTCCCTACTTAGTCGAAGTCGATGTGCTTCTTGATCTGCTTCGTCGTCTCGGAAGTCCACGCGAAGGTACCTATAATCAATACACATCGTTATGCTATTAAAACCAAGTTCGAAAACCGATACGACACACGAAGTGCTCATAGGTTAGAACCTATAGCCTACGCATGCAAGAAAAACCAAATAACCCTCGTCGTTGACGTACAAACGTCCAACGAATAAATCCAAACTCAAATACCAAAACCAAGTTTATAGAAATCGGAAACCCGAAATCAGCAACATAGAAAACCACTCCCAGATTCTACCCTAGGTCAAATTAGGACATTCTGCATATAGGGTAGGTCTACATACTAGATAACAAAGCCACTCACCAAAAACCAACGACATACACTACAGTGTGGCCACAAATTGCGGCCACAAGGAATATATCTGCGGCCTGAAACTTGGGGGAAAGGCTCGGGTTTCTATGGTAGCTTCCTATGTGCCTGCTCGTCTTACTGTGATGGGAACTTAATTTATGGGGCTCTCGGGGCATACCAGATTCCATATCAACATCACAAACTGCCAAAACCCGATGTCGGGAAAATTCTAAGTTCGTGTTTTGGGTTCTAGTCTTCTAGTTTAACCAGAAAATCATCACTAAAGGCTTAAGGTTCACTAACCCACCTTCAATTACAACTTTACTAGTTCATCCATCCACTAAACATCAACCTAGAAATATCCGAAGTCACCAATCCAACTTAACAAACACTAAACATAACTATGGAGTGAAGGAACTAAATAATAAGATGAGAAGTGAAAGTTATACCTCTTGGAAGAAACTCAAGAAAAACCCTAAATGGTTGGAATTCTTCAAAATCAAAACTTGTGCTTGCTAGGGGGTGTAAGATGAGGTGGTGGTCATTTTTAATGAAGGTGGTGTGGGGTTTTGATGGGGATTTGAGGTGGTTTCATGGAGGTAGAGGAGATGGAGGAAGGAGGAGAAGGAGATGAAGATGGAGTTGAAGAAAATGGGTGAAGTGAAGAAACGAGGAAGGAGTCAATGTTGTAGGAGCCATAACCTCTCCCTCTCTCTCATTCTCTCTCATGCCCATGCTACACGTCATCATTTTGTCCCCCCTCTTTTCCCTTTTCTTTTTCTCTTTTCTTTTCTGTTCTTCTCTCATTTAAAACCAAATATCAACAAATGCAAATGAAGCCAACATGCAACAAAAATACAATATGGCATGGTGCCTTAGCCATGGTTAATACAAAAGTGGATTTGGCCTAATCATGATTAGTGGTGCGCTAATCATGTTTAATATAAACTTGCATATAAATAATTGCATAATTATTTATAAAATGCCCAAATCCAATAATACCTTTTTAATAATTACTACATAATAATATCAAATTATTTTTCCAAATATTGGTATATAATTATACCATTTTACGAAAACCCCAATTCACAATCGAATAGTTTTCGTGAAATCTATTATTTTATTATTTAAATTCCCAAAAATAATATTTTATTTCTAAAATGTTACAAAAACCCTCTCGATGAGGCCGACGGGAAGAAAGACCCCTCAGTCCACATGGAATCAAACTCGAACAGCGAAGAAGAGCCGACCTTTCGCCCTCAGACTGCAGAACAGGAGCTCCTCCATGAGCTCTGAAAACAACTTCGAAGCAAAGATAAGGAGATGGCCAAGATATACTCCAAAATTGATGACTTAACGAACGTCGTGATGTAGCTCATGGCTCATGTTGCTCGGGCGCCCTCCAAACAAGCACAAGTCTCTACTCATGAGCCGGGCGATAACGACCCGAAGCGACCGATGCATGTCCCTTCATGTACGAATTAGGGCGAGCTACACGAAAGTCGACCGTATTCCGCTTTTGGGGAAGCTTTGGCCCCAGATGGTGCCATTCTGCTGACGCAAGATCGAATAATGGATTTGGTCACCAATAAAGTTAAAACATTGGTTGCCGAAACTGAGGCTCAGAAGGACGTTGGCTGCCGTGGGAGGCCATACCTCGCAAAGTACGACCTGATCGAGTTCCCTAGCGATTTCGTTATCCCTGAATTCGGAAGATTCGATGAGACGGGGAATGCGAATCAGCATGTTGCCCGCTTTAAAGCAACATGTGGGAATACAGGGGCAACGATGCGCTTCTTCTATGTCACTTTGTCAACAGCCTAACAGGTGTCGCTTTTGACTGGTACGCGAACATACCAGACGGTTCCGTCACTATTTTCGCCCAGATGGAGTCTCTATTTTGGCAAAATTCATGAGTGTCAGTGACAAAATCTTCATTGCTGACCTTGTGAGGACCAAGCCGAGGAAAAAAATGAAAGCAACACGGACTTTATTGGCCGATGGCGCAACCTCACCATCAAGTGCGAGCCGCCGTTAGAACAAAACCAATCCGTCAGCCTCCTCATTGGGAATCTCAGCAATTGGATGGTCTCATTCTTATGTACAACGGGCCTCAAAACGTTCTAGGAGCTGACCAAGAAGGTTCATATGTTGGAGCGTTCGAAGAAAGAGTCTACCCAGGACTCTCAAAATGACAAACCTTGGAAGAGCCGAAATGATGACCATCGTAAAGATGGGAGCTCCAACAATACCAACGTCTTCAATGCGTCTGACAATGAAGACAAGAGAAGGGCGGGTGGACAAAAAACCGACCGATCGCAAAAGCCAGAACTGTGAGGAGAAGGACCAACTCTGGAAGAGAGAAAAAGCAAGGTCTACTTCTTTAAAAAGGAAAAGGTCCGAAAGATATTCAGGACGTCTTGAGAAATGGTTTACAACTGCCGAACCCAAAGAGGCCGCATGAAGCAAGCATGACCGACAACCCTCTGTATTGCCCATACCACAGAATGCTGGGTCACGTCATATAGAATTGCTACGTATTCAAAGATTGGGTCGAGAAACAATATAAGACGGGAGAAATCTCATTGTCCCCTTGCGTGTTGACCAACGATCAAGCCACAACCGCCAACTTCGTACAGACATAGTTGAAGCCCTTTGGAGGCATGCCATTGAACCGTTTGCCCTAAGAAATGAGGACAACGTGTCGCAGCCTCTGTAGGTTGTATACATATCCAAGAAGACGGAGAAGATGCTAAAAATGCTCTAGAAAGAACTCAGAGTCGGGTGGGAAGGGCAAAAGGAGCCCACTGTCCCATCCACCAATCTGGGATGGGCAGGCTCGAAGTCCAAGAAGCTCAGAAAAAGAAAAAGAAAGATGCAGCTCGACACGAAAAAAGTGTGCGAGGAGAACGACAATTCAAAAATACGTCAATTCCCTCAAAGACTATGTACAAAAAGAAATAACGCTTATCCAACTGAAGGAGTTCTTCCCTATATAAGCCGCAGAAATCATGGAAGAATTGGAAGATGGTGCCGATGATGGGGCCCCTACCATGACTTGCTATGCCATCCATCTCGGCAGCGACTCTGAGGAGGAGCTCTGTTTTCCTGAAGAGGACGATGGGCTAGCCACAAAATCCAACCAAATCCAGCTCAGTAGCGGTAAGGCTCTAGCACCAAGACAAGGCAACACCCTAAAAGAAAAGGAAAATCAGGTGGCTAATGAAGAAGAAGGCAGAGATCCGACTCACGGAGATTCGAGCTCTTCCTTGGTAGACTATAACGTCTTAGCTCACCTCCGAAAGCTTCCATCCCTCTTAAATATATATGATACTCTGGTTCTATCCAAGGAGCTTAGGGACGTCCTTATCTATGCTCTGCAAAACCCCGAGCGGTACCAGGCGCGCTTCGCGAAGATCAATATGGAAGAGGCCCAGTACGCTCTGCACACAGCTGCAGTCGCATTTAAAGATGAAGACTTGCTATTATAGACAGTTGAGCATAACTGATCGCTTTACGTGATAGGGTACAGCGACAGAGATCGGATTAATCGCATATTGATCGATCCGGGGTCCTCAGTGAACATTATGAACTTGCAGACTCTAAAGAGTTTATCAATGGATGTCCGACACCTGTCAAAGGAGAGGATTGTGATCCAGGCTTCAATCAAAACTTCCAGCAAGTTCTGAGATCTATAATTTTGCCAATCAGGTTTGGGGACCTGCAAACCGAAGTTATGATATATGTGATCAACGCCGACACGTCCTATAAGATTCTACTGGGACAACCGAGGCTTCACGATTATGGTATCATTTCTTCAACACTCCATCAATGCATGAAGTATACCAAAAATGGTGAAGAAAGATGCATTGACGGAGATATACAGTCGTTTGGTGTACATGAAGTCCGATATGAAGATTCTTAGTACTTTATGAAACCTCAAAATGCTGAGCTGCGGTCGACTATAGACAAGAAGGCCCAGAGTCTCAAAAGCAAACCTGAGCCGCGATCAACTAAAACCAAGAAAGCCCAGAATCTCAAATGCCAATCTAAGTCGGTCGTTACCCTTAAAAGTAAAAATCCCTAAGTGCGCCCACGTTTCGGCAGTGACACTAACGAGTCCGACGTTGGAGGTCCATACTTCCATAAAAACTGTCCCCATTTCGATAGCGATACGGACGAGTCTGATATTGAGGGCCCATCCGGCAGCAAATCTTGCCCTCATCTCGGCAGTGATACCAAAGAGTCACAAGAGGACCTGTCTTGCAACAGTTGTGCATGCCGAACTCTCACGCAAAAAGCAAAACTAAGAGAGACCTTTGAAGTCACGGAGAGATCCCTGGCCATCAACAAAGTTCCGGAACAGATGTTTAAAGAGCTCGACGTGTTATCGGTCTCCACCATGGACCAACTGACAACCTTCTACGTCCCCGGAAGGAACAACAGACAGAAAGGCATCCTGTTTTATGGGTCGAACCCTGTCGTGCACCCGGAAAATTTGTCCGTAATGTGCCTTCCCTATGATAGAGGAATAAGAGCCGTCTTAAACCTCAGATATTATGCACCCAGGATGCGGGATTATTTTAAAAGGTGCGGATGTCAGTTATACCAGATAGACTCCGAAACAAAGTTTTATGAGAGGCTATGGCACCCGACTCATGTCTGATCGCTCATCGAGGGCGAGTCCTTGATAGAGGTTATATGCAACCTGATGCCAAATCATGCTACATAATCCACGTTAGCGAAGCCAGCGAAGAGTCGAATGATGACAAGGATCTAACCAAGCTAGGAGAAGCTCCTCGAGAACTCGAAGATGGTGGACAGGCAACATTCGATGAGCTAACCGAGATTGATTTGGGGACGCTCGATTATCCAAGGCCGACCAACATCATCTCGCTCTTGTCAGAGAAAAGGAAAGAGCAAATAATCGCTTTGCTGCATGGGTTCGTCGACTACTTCGTGTGGACGTACAAAGAAATGTCTGGCCTCTCCCCCGAAGTGGCCGTGCATAAGCCGACTATTTCTCCTGATGCCAAACCAGTCATACAAGCTCCTCGAAGAATGAGAAGGGAGTTGGAGGAAAAGGTCATTGAGGAAACCAAGAAACTCATCGATGCCGGCTTCATCAGAGAAGAGAAATACACGGACTGGATCGCATGCATCGTCCTAGTAAAGAAGAAAAATGGGAAGATCCGGATTTGTGTCGATTTCAGGGACCTTAACAAAGTGTGCCATAAAGATGATTTCCCGCTTCCGGTCATGGAAATGATGGTCGATGACACCTCAAATTACGAGCTGTTCACTTTCATGAATGGTTCGTCTGGATACAATCAGATAAAAATGTCGCCTGAGGATGAGAGGCATACATCATTTCGAACCCCGATAGGAATATACTGTTACAAAGTGATGCCATTTTGACTGAAGAACGCAGGTGCCACATATCAAAGGACAATGACCAAGATTTTTGACGACTTAATCCATAAAGTCGTCGAATGTTATGTTGATGATTTGGTCGTCAAGACTAAAGCCAAGGCCACATCCAAGATCTCCGAACTGTCTTCACCAGACTGAGAGAGTACAACTGAAGATTAATCCTTTAAAGTGCGCCTTTGGCGTATCATCGGGGAAATTCTTGTGCTTCATAGTCCTGCGCCAAGGGATCGAGATCGACCCGTCAAAGATAAAAGTAATCGTGGAGATGCCTCCTCCAAAGAATCTGACACAACTAAGATCCTTCCAAGGCAGGCTCGCGTACATAAGAAGGTTCATCTCAAACTTATCAGGAAAATGTCGACCTTTTCAAAGCTTATAAAGAAGAGAATCCCTTTTGTCTGGGATGCCGAATGTTAAAAAGCATTCGACAGCATCAAGCAGTACATGTTGCACCCTCCAGTGCTCGCTGCCCCCATTTCAAATAAACCACCGATTCTCTATACCGCCGCGCTGGACGAATCATTCGGCGCCCTCCTCGCTTAAAACAATTAGGAGGGAAAGGAAAATGCCCTCTACTATTTCAGCCGAACATTAGTCGGGACGGAGTATAAATACTCCCCGATTGAAAAGCAATGTTTAGCCTTGATATTTGCCGTAAAGAAGTTGAAGCATTATCTGCTTGCTCACCGGGTTATGCTGATCTTCAAGATCGACCCGCTGAAGTATTTGATGACCAAGGCGGGTCTAACTGGTAGAATTGCCAGATGGGCTGTTATGCTGCTTGAATTTGACATAGTCTACACTCCTCAGAAAGCAGTAAAAGAGCAAGCCCTCGCCGAATTTCAAGCTGCTCATCCCATACCTGAAGGGTCGCCGCTAAATTGCGAGTTACCCGACGAACAAGTGCTACACTTCGAAGATGACAAGCCATGCTGGGAGCTCTATTTCGATGGAGCTTCATCAACAAGGACCTCCAGCAAATCAAGCATTCCGCAAATAAAAGTAGGAATAGGATTGATGTTCATCACACCATCGGGAGGAACCCTGCGGCGTTCTTTCACTCTTACCGAGCCTCGCACAAACAACGAGGCTGAGTATGAAGCTCTGATGGCTGGTCTGGAGCTCACCATAGAAATGCAGATCCCTCAGCTGCATGTCTACGGCGATTCCCAGTTAGTCGTCAACCAAGTAAGCGGCGAATACAAGATATATAAGTCCGAATTAGCTCGATACAGAGACCGAGTGGTGGAGCTCATGAAGCGTTTCACCCACATTAAACTGATGAGAGTTCCCAGGGCGCTGAACGGAAAAGACGACGTACTCGCTTGCCTAGCCAAGAAGCTGGCTAATCCTGACATGGATGAAATTCTGATCACAGTCAGGAGCCGGCAAATCCTGCCTCCCGTCTTTTTACGAGAAGAAAAAATTGTAGAACAAAAGAACGGTCTTGCTGAAGAAGCTCAGGTCGTCAGGGAAGAGCCGGATTGGAAAGAACCCTTCGTAGAATATCTCCGAGAAGAATCATATCTGACAACGGGCTTTTTTTAAGAGCTTCAAAGTCTCAAGGTTCGCTACTCAATATAAGATAGACTGGAGATATTTTTCCATCTATAATCTAAGGGCGAATGTGTTAGCAGAAGCCTTCAACAAAACCCTGTGCAAGCTCCTGAGAAAAAATGTCTCAGCCAATAAACGAGACTGGGATCTGAAGCTCCATGAGTTGTTGTGGGCATATCTTACCACGCACCGCACTCCGATGCTGCCCACTCTATACTCGCTGCTCTTCGGAGTGGAGGCAATCCTCCCTCTCGAAGTTGATGTTCCAAGCCTAAGGATGGCTATCTAGCACAATCTGACAAAAGAGGAAAACGCTCTTCTTCGGGTCGAGGAGCTCGATGCGCTCGAGGAAAAGAGCCTCGCAGTACTGCAAAATTTGGAGCTGTACCGAGCCCAAATGTCACGGGCTTATGATAAGATGACCAATCTCAGTGCTTTCGAGACAGGCGAATTAGTGTTGGTCCTCAAAAGACCGATCATCCCCAATCGACATGCCAAGGGAAAATTCGAGCCAAATTAGGAAGGGCCATATGTTATCGAGAAAGTATTCGATGGAGGATCTTACCAACTAATAAGTGCCGAGGGAGAAAGGCCCATGCCATCTATTAATGGCCGATACCTCAAGAAATACTACGCGTGAATGCTTCAGGTCGCAGACGAATCAAGCACACCGGCCCTATGGTCTGGATCATATATCCTGTAAAACTGTATACAATTCACGGGCGCAAACGGCCCTATCTCTCCTAAGTCCTACCGGTGAGACTACATCTAAAGTCCTACCGGTGATGAAACTCAATAAAAGGTATGTCCACAGGCAAAATGGGCACGGATGAAAACCCGAAAAGACTACTTGAGTAAAAACAACAGGATTGCCGGCGAGTTTGTGAAAACCTGAAAGGGGGCAAACTCGTGAAAAGAGAGGAAATACACTCGCAAAGTCCTCTCGACCTTGTGAGGAGAAAATCCCCTCGTGAGATCCTTACGACTCACAAAGGAGCAACACACTTAGGAATCCTCACGATTCCTAAGAAGAACATACACCGGCGAGATCCCTTCGACTCGTAGGGAGGAAAGGCTTTTATGAAACCCTTACGGCTCGTAAAATTGAAAAGCCTTAGATGATAGAGACCTAAACCTGTCTCATAACCCATCGCTCTCCCAACGGGAAAAGGAAAATGATGAGTTGCTCCTAGCATTACGCTTCAGTGTTAGCGGTGCTGATGCCAACCCAAAACCCATGTCCTAATTTTTCACAAAAGGCAAATGATGAGTCGCTCTTGGCACTACGCTTCAGTGTTAGCGGTGTTGATGCCGACCCAAAAACCAAATCCTAAGTCCTCCCGGGGTAAATGATGTGTTGCTGTAACGTTTAAAAAAAATCGTTTAGGTTAATTGTACAACACGTATTTTCCGTAAAACCTAGTTATAATTATTTTTTCACATAAACAGAATTATACCTACTTTAATTATGTAATGGTTTATGTATGGGTGTTTTGTTGGTTACTTATTTAATTGCTAGTTTATTTAATTATTTTCCTTAAGTATTTATTTTAAATATTATTTTAATCATGCACTTACATATTTAATTAGTATTAATTATAAATTAGTAAGGGTTAATTACATATTGATGCACCATGACAACTTAACACTTATTGTGTAACATATTCTTTCTTTCTAAATGGTTCTCCATGATTCTAGATAATTCTAGGATAAAACTAGGAAATAAAATAAATAAGAAAATGAAATAATAAATGAGGAAATGGGGAAGTCTTGACTTGACACACACACACACTCATCCACTCATCTTTCTTTCTCTCTCTTGGCTAGCCGAAATTCCAGCAGCCCCCTCCCCCTTTCCCATCTTCTTTCATTGCCTAAAACCCTATTAAAACTCAAAAAAAAAAAAATCCATAAAAAAACAACACTAATTCCTAGTTAAATCTTCACTAAAATTCCTTGGCCTAAACTAAGCTTGGATCTTGAAGTAAGATAGCATTTTTGGAGGCCAAGTTTGCAAGTTAGATCTCCAAATTCTTGAGGTATAAACCTTAACCCAATGGTTACTTTGTTGATTGATTGCTTTAATTTAATTTTATTTAGGTGTTAAAATAGTTTTAATTGTAAGATTTGAGTTTTAAAGAGAAGGGTTTGGGTTAAAGTTAAGGTTCTTACCACTTGACTAAGTTAGCTAAGTGTAGTTTACTATTTAGTGGCTTTACAAATCTAATCTAGTTGATTACCTTGCTAAAGTGGCTTTTAATTATCCTAATTAAGTGGTTATGCAAGTAAATTTCATGATTAGTGTGTAAAAGCGAGATTTAAAATTGGTGAATATTTGTGTGGCTTAATTAAGATATTAAGTGTAATTTGTGGCCACTAGGTTTGCTAAAACATCTAGTTTTGCACTAAAATGGTTAATTGTTGCTTCCTAGGTTTTAAAATAAAAAGGTTTTAATTGAGTTGAGATTGTGATGATCTACAACCTATTTCCTATAATATTTAGTATGATGTGAATGCGCGATTGGAAAGATTGGGTTCTAGGATTGGTGGTTGCTACGCACAGTGACCCCTAGTTGTGGTTCGCGGCGATGTCGCGCGCGTTTTGTGCACCAATTGCATGCGCGTCTAGTTAGTGCGCGTTAATTATCCTGTATCGTCTTGACTTCGCGTCTATCTAAATATCCATCCTCTTATTTACTTTTGTGTGATTCTAGGATCGGTTGCAGCGACGTCGGACGTGACAAGGAAAGGAAAGGCCGTGATTGGATCGGTTTAGCCGAGGCATCCCGATGAGTAGATGTATACATCTATCGGGGGAATCGTCTGGATGGAGCAAGGTGCCCGATAGTTAGGATTATCAGTGGTTCTTGTAGTTATATGCGTAGTTTTCTAATCATTCATGTCATGGCAATGCATCTTCTTACATATGATATTATTACCTAGGACACTTGCACCATTACCATTGGTTCATACCGCATGTGCACTAATTTATGCGAACACATATGCCATTAGTAATTGCTATGTCACGAACACTATAGAACTTGATAAAATTGGTATTTGTGGATTTGCATCATGTATTATGTGTAGACGTTTAGTTGTATTCTCATTTTCTTAGGATGGATATACAGGTTTGTTAGCAATATACCTCATCGCATCATCATTCATACAGAGCTTCTAGTCATACATCGTTTTTTTTATATTATCATATCATGGACATTCATCATTTCCGACATGTTCATATATTGTGATTCTTCTTGGAGATTTCAGTATTTATGAGATTTCTGGATTTCTGGGAAAACCGCAAGACTTTTAAAAGCTTATTATCATTTTAAAAATGCAAGTTGCGGTTTTCTCGTGATATGACGTATATGTCGTCCACCATGAGTTTTCCTGATTTGAGTTGGTTTTCGAGACCCGATTCGAGGAGTAGGATGAACCGTTTCGGGTACATGGTGGACCCGGTATGGTACCCCGGGGCGAGAGTGTTTTTGTGGGGATGACGATGAGCCTGTCAGGGGCGGACTACCTACCGGTGATGTCTGGCGTGGCGAATATCCGGAGGATACCAACTGTAGTCGTGAGTTTTGATGATATGGGCCGATCCGGACTGACGGAGCCCGAGATATTGAGGATATTGTGTCGATGCTTGACACGGACTTTTCTGTCGATTTCACTGATGATACTCCAGTTTTTATTACACAAAAGTTTTACTGAGATAAGGATATAAATCTTCTCATATCAATTATATCTGGATTTCGTGTTGATTATCCATTCATGTTGCATTCATACTAGCGCATCTGTCACGACCCGAAATAGCCCGTGACTGGCACTTGAATCATATGAAGTCTATAGGACCCCATCTAATCCAAGTAAGCCAAAAGCCCAGAAATCTAAAACCATTTTAGGAAGTAAATAAAGAAAATTAGTTTAAAGGAATGAAGAAAACATGTTTTAAATCATGGTTTTTAAATAACTAAGCCGAATATGCATTTTTAAAATGTATAGTCTTTTCTGAAAATTTCGGCAGAGTTTCCTTTGTAAAAACTGGCCCCGAACAGGGTACAACAAGGATAATATATAAGCAATGATAAAAGGCATCCCCAAGCGGGAGCTAGCTCTTCGTCAATTGACGGTCACAACCACGCAAGCAATATAATATACAACGCCGAAAGGCGAGGATCAAAACTCAGAAAGAAACCCAAAATCAACATGAAAACCATAATACTGCTACGCGCGACTCTAAGGTTGAAATAATACATAACTGATTTCTAAGTCTGAAACAATATACAAGTTTTGGTTAATGGAATTTCTAGATACAATGAGTAATACATGTACAATGGTGGTTCTGATGCAAAAGAACCCACCTACCAAAGCAAGTCACCCATAATGGAAGCAATGTGCCAGAAAAGCCGCAATGAAACCTGTACGGCAAAACCTGCAAGAACTGTGGCACAACGGGGGTGAGTTGCCAACTCGTGAATAGAAAATATCTACAAGCAGAGATCGAATGTATGACCCATCCTAGGTCAATACGATCAGGTATATAAATAAACCTCAATATGAATAAGTCTGAAGCATGCTAAACTGGCAATGTAACCTCTATACATAAGTGTAGGGCCAAGTGCTCATGCCAGTATCTCAGGTAATAGCATATCATAAATATGAGGTATGATCGAATGTAATCAAATCTGTATGTATGTGGATCCCGTCCACTCGTCACCCAATGACAATAACCATCATGCATGTAAATATCATAAAGCAGATGCTTGGAAAAATGAGAATATAAACCATCTGTGTCCCTCGCGACACATCAAATCATGGAACCGGAGTGTCCAGCATCGACACTCGAAAACATCATGAAAGCTGTGCCCAGCATCGGCATGTAAATCCTCATATATCGGGCTCCGTCAGTCCGGATCAGCCTATGGGCTCTGTCTGCGGTATCGGCCCTCGGCCCCGGCAGTACGCCCATATCCATCTATCGACTCTGGTCAGTATCCTCCGGATAACTGTAACGTCTTGAAAAGTCGTTTTGGTGTTTTCCTGAAATTCGGTGAAAATTCGGTATTTTTCCGAAAACCGTCTTTCTTGTTATTTTGCAGTTTAGGGCTAATTATACCTTAAATGGATAGGTAATTACTTGTTTATAGTAGCTAATGAGTTAATTATGAAATTCTGGTCGTTTAAAAATTTTCCCTAATTTTTCAATTTTTTAATATTATTTTAAGCCGGTAAGAAAATACATTAAATTAGCGATAAATACAAATTTTTCTGGGCTAATTTTAATCTCTAAAATTATGATAATTATAATCTAGTGATAACATAAATTTTTAGTAATTTATTTTGATTTTTAACAAATTTTTATGTTATGAAACGAATTTATTGAATTTTGAGCTAAAACTTGCAATTTTTGAGTTGTAGGGGGCCTTTTTGCATAAAATTTCTTTTGTAAAACCCCTCTCTCTTTTCCCTCAGCCCTTGGACAGCCCAACCCTGACCAAGTCCAGAAATTTCTGGCCTCTTTTCTTGGGTTGCTTTCTTGAGTTGAAATAGATAGTTTATGGTTTTATTTAAATATAATGGATAATGTATGGTGCATTTGACTTTTGTGGACTTGACCCATGACTTTCCCCACTTGCCCACACCCTCCCCCATTCTTATACTGGCCGAAACCTGCTCCCCTCCCCTTCATCTCTTTTCTTTCCATTTCTTCCAATTTCTTCAAGTTTAATTCAAAAGAAAAATTGGAAATTTAAAGCTTGCAATTAAACCATCCTTCATCTTTCTTTTCCTTCACCTCCCTAGCTTGGATCTTGATGCTTGAGGCCATCATTTGGAGCAAAAGTCCATTCTTGCTAGATCTCTAGTGAGGTATAATCCCTTGCTAATTGAATTCTTTTGTTTAAGTTTCTTATGTTAGATGGTTGTAGTGTTAATTTAGTGTAGTTTTAATCTAGTTTTCTTAGGTTATGCTTGAAAATTTTAGCTAGGGTTTTGAAGCCATAATAGTTAATTAGATTGTTTTATAGTTAATCTATTGGTTAATTAACTAATCTCTATAGTCACCTTGTTTATGTAGTTTTCAATTTTGCTAAATTAGTTAATTTTAGAAGTGTGAAATTGTTGTTTTAGGATTTTCAAGAGAGGATTTGTGTATGGAATGGTTTGTGAAACATGATAATGAGTTGATTAGGGTTTAGAAAAAATTATTTAGTTGATTAAACCTAATTTGTTATCTAGTATTTTGCTAACCTAAATCTAAGAGATTAATTTTCTTATGTGGGCTTTTGTTGTGCTAAATTAAGTTTTCATGTGTGGAAATTGATTTGGAATTTGCTAGGTTATAAATCCAAGAATTGGTGGTTATGGAAAATAGGATTGGAATCATTGCTATTGTGTTGTAATTAGTGTTTGTAGATTGCTTGTAGTGTGCTTGGGTAATTATGCTTTATTGTAGTCGTTTTGTCGCAAATCGGCGATTTTTGCACCGATTTTGGAATGCAAATGCTTACTAGTTTTGTATAAAAATTATGGGATGAATTATTTTTGATATCTTGATGATTGTAATGGCTTGTCCTACGACTTTTAGGATGCGTGAGTGCGGATTTTTGGGTAGTCGGGTTTTAGTTTTGCCGGGCGACCAAATCGGCGTTTTTTTGGCAGTTTTTGCGATTTTCGCGTGTGTTCCGCGCACTTTGTGCACGTTGTACCTAGCTAGCGAACTTTAGTAGTTTCGTTGGGGTTTTGCGTCGTTCTTGATATGTAACCTTATATTTGGTATTGATGTAAATTCCAGGTTCGGTCACGGAGACATCAGACGCGGCGCGAAAGGGAAAGGCGGTGATTGGACACAGCTAGCCAGGGATCCCGGTGAGTAGATGTAACATCTACGGGGGACTATCGTTGGATGGCGCAAGCCGCCCGATAGTTTTAGTAACTTACAAATCCTTAGTAATGTTAGTAATTAGGGGTGAAATACTTAACTGACTATTTGCTGCATCCATGCATTATATTGACATACCTATACGAAACCATTTCATAGGACACCTGCACCATTACCAGGGTTTTTATATGCAGCACGAGCACTATTCATGTTTACACACACACCCTGGTAATTGCCATGCCACCACACTAGATAACTTTTAAAAATGAAACCGTAGTATTGCTATTCATGTGCATGTACTTCATCATATTAATTGTTCATGCTTAATACATTAATCACACATCGCAACTTGATTATTGATATCATACGCATTCATTATCATTGATATATGCACTTATGAGGATTTCTTGAGATTTTATGATATTGCTGGATTTCGGGGGAAAGCCGCAAAATTTCTAAACTTATTATATTTTTTTTTAAAATATGTAAATTGCGGTTTTCTAGTGATGTAAGTGTCGTCCACCATGAGTTTGCTGTGGATTTGGAAATCCGTGTCGAGGAGTGGAGGAACCGGCACGGGTACATGGTGGGCCCGGTAAGGTATCCCGGGGCAAGAGGAATGTGGTGATGACGTTGAGCCTGGCAGGGGACGGATTACCTACCGGTGACTTTTTGGGACGGCGGATATCCAGAGGATACCGACCGTGGCCGCTAGATGATGAGATATTGATATTGAGATGGGTCAGCCGGACGGCTGAGGCCAGAGATACATTTATGAGATTTGAGACAGCTTTTGAGTGTCGTTGCTGGACACCGATTTTCGTCGATTCATTGACATTATGCTGGCATTCTAAAAGAGTTTCAAAAACAAAAAGAGATAAAATGTTTCTTATATATACCTACTGAGACCTCAGATATTCATGTTGCATACATATTAGTACACTGATGTTGTATACACACCTGCTAGTGCATCCCGTCATACATGTATTTTAGATGCTAGGATGCTTGTGTGCATGCATACGATAGCCTTTGTAGATGTTATTTGTTACTCACGAGTTGGCAACTCACCCCCGTTGTGCCACAGTCTTTTGCAGGTCCGCTCCGTCAGTTCAGTAGCGGCGGGCGCACTTGTTCTTTTGCCTCTTTTGCCTGAGCTCGAGATTTGCTCATAGGTGGGTTATGTTATTATTTTGTACCACCTCGTATATTCTTTGTATCTAGTGTACTCCATCTACTGTTTCTACCAGATTATTGTATATTGACCTAGAGATGAGACTGTGAGGTTTGTGGATTTTATGCTGTATTTTGGGGTCGAGCTCACTTGAGCCGACATGCTACTTTTTTTCATGCTTCCTTATGATTATTATGCTTGTTGTCATTTATATTGCGTGGGAGTTGTGACCGCCTTATGGCGAAGAGCTAGCTCCCGCTTGGGGATGCCCTATTTTGTTGGATTCATATATATTTTTGTTGTACCCATTTTGGGGGCCAGTATTTACAAAGGAGACTCTGCCGAAATTTTCGGAAAAATTGGTATTGTTTTTAAAAAGGGGTTTTACATGACTTATTTGATCAACTTGCTTTCAAAGGATTGGGTTTTCTTCACTCTTTTGCTTCATTGGTTTTGTTTTCTGGGCTTTGGCTTACTTATCTTACGGACGCCTTTAGACGTTTCGTAAACTTAAGTGCCAGTCACGTTCCGTACCCTGCGGGTCGTGACAAAGTTGGTATCAGAGCGATAGGTTTTACCTTTGTGAGTGTAGGATGACCCTTGGTAGATGGAGTAAGTGACTTAAGCAGGGTAACGTAGCGTGCGTATGTCCGCGGCATACTTACGATACGGTACTCCGCCTAAGTGACTTTAGGATACTTGCTTGGAAATTTCCTTCTTCAATTCCGTGTATCCTATGATCCTATTGCACTGTCCTTACTATCCGTTTTCCTGTAACAGCCACTATGCTGCCGAAGGCTACGAGGGCACAGAGGGCTGCCGCCAGAGACGAGATTCGAGCTGGCTCGTCCGAGACTAGGACTGAGCAGGGTGGTATGCCTACGCCGCAGGGACAGACCGATCCACCTTCCCCAGGCCGTATGGATAGGCTCAAGACCGGTATGGAGGAGTTGCGACAGATGATGGGCGGCATGCAGGAGCTACGTCAGATGGTAGGATCCCTAGTTGCAGCCAGTCGTACACCGAGGCCGGATGACGTACCTACTACATCACAGACGACCATGATACCTGCTCCTACTACTACCACCGTGGCCATTCCGGTTTCACTACAGGATTTCATGAGGCTGAGACCTCCAGTATTCACCGGCACCGAGGCAGCGGAGGACCCACAGACGTTCCTTGACCGTTTAGCCAGGATCTGCCGTTCGCTGAGATGTTCGGATGATCGATGGGTAGAGCTTGCGAGTTTCCGACTAGAGGGTCTCGCGCAGACATGGTGGGAGTCAGTCTTGAGAGGTCGAGCTGCAGGTCTGCCGCCTATGACTTGGGCCGAGTTTACAGCGGTCTTTCTAGCCCGTTTCCTTCCAGAGAGCGTTCGTGACGCCAGAGCTCGCAGCTTCGAGGCCTTAGTCAAGATACCTGGGATGACGGTGTCTGAGTATGACATCCAGTTTACACAGTTATCCCGATATGCTCAGTATTTGGTGGATACCGAGGAGAAGATGGTGAAGAGGTTCGTACAGGGACTTGATGCCCAGCTATATCTTGCCATTGGCGCCCAGCACTACGACACTTATTCAGCTGCTATGGATACGGCATTGCGGATGGAGGCACGCATATCACGGACTTCGGCCGTTTCTGGGCCGAAGAGGATGCGCACCGATGTACCGTCTCAGAGACAGCGCGCCAGATTCTTTCCGAGAGATAGGCCTGGCAGAGGATTTGGGCGGGGACAGTTATATGGTTCTTATCCCCAGGGGCAGCAGCCGTCGCCAGGATGTTTTGGGTGCGGGAGTTTGCACCATCTTGTCGGAGACTGTCCGGCGAAACGACAGGGAGCAGTGACAGTTCCGCATGTGACCCTACCACCATCACCACCCCCTCCTCAGAGAGCCCTACTTCCTACCCCAGGCGATGCTCCACGCCAGTTAGGTGCACCGAGAGGCCGTGGACGCGGCGGTCCTGTTCAGAGAGGACGAGGAGGCAGAGGCCGAGGTCGAGGTCAGCCCGCTATCGGTGGAGGACAGGCCCGAGTTTTTGCTTTGACACCGCAGGATGCGCAGGCATCCAATGCCGTTGTGACAGGTACCTTGCCAGTTTGTTCTTTCGACGCCCGGGTATTATTCGACCCAGGTTCCACACATTCGTACGTTTCTACACACTTTGCACCGATGTTGGGCCGTGAGTCGTCGTCGTTAGATCAGCCGCTTGTTGTTGTTACTCCGGTAGGCGAGTCGTTTGTCGCTCGGTTTGTATTTCGTTTGTGCTCCGTTCGTATCGGGGAGAGGGATTCATCAGTTGATTTGATACTCCTCGATATGTTGGACTTTGATGTGCTTCTGGGCATGGATTGGCTAGCCACTTGTTATGCTTCGGTGGACTGCCGTGGGAAGGCAGTCAGATTTAGCTTTCCGGGAGAGCCAGTCCTTGTTATTCAGGGAGACCGCAGTGTCGCCCTTCCCAGCTTAATTTCGTCTCTTCACGCTGGTCAGCTCTTGCGGAAGGGATGTCAGGGATTCTTAGCGTTAGTTTGTGATACTCGAGCTGCAGATGTTCCGTTGGACCGGGTCCCGGTAGTTTGTGAGTTCCCTGATGTTTTCCCTGATGAGCTACCTGGGCTACCGCCTGAGCACGATGTTGAGTTCTGCATTGATTTGATTCCCGGTTCGGGGCCTATTTCTATACCGCCTTATCGGATGGCCCCGGCAGAGCTTCGAGAGCTGAAGGATCAGTTGCAGGATTTGTTAGATAAGGGGCTTATTCGACCGAGTGTTTCTCCGTGGGGCGCTCCGGTCCTGTTTGTCAAGAAGAAGGATGGAAGTTTGCGCTTATGTATCGACTACCGCCAGCTGAACAAAGTTACCGTTCGGAACAGATATCCGTTGCCGCGCATTGATGATTTGTTCGACCAGCTTCAGGGTGCGGGGTATTTTTCGAGGATCGACTTGCGATCAGGATACCATCAGCTGCGAGTTCGACAGGAGGATATACCGAGGACAGCTTTCCGCACGCGCTACGGCCACTACGAGTTTTTGGTGATGTCGTTCGGACTCACCAACGCTCCAGTAGCATTCATGGATTTGATGAACCATACATTCAGGCCGTATCTTGACTTGTTCATCATCGTGTTTATCGACGACATCTTGGTGTACTCCCGGAGCAGAGAGGAGCACGAGCAGCACTTGCGGATTACGTTACAGACTCTGAGGGAGCACCAGCTGTTCGCGAAATTCTCCAAGTGTGCATTCTGGCTGGACAGCGTCGGATTCTTGGGTCACGTGGTTACGAGAGACGGCATTTGTGTGGACCCGAAGAAGATTGAGGCTGTTCAGCAGTGGCCCCGACCTACATCGGTTACTGAGATCCGTAGTTTTCTAGGCTTGGCGGGCTACTACAGGCGTTTTGTTCAGGACTTCTCCCGTATAGCAGCACCGTTGACCAGTTTGACCCGGAAGGGAGTTCCTTTCGTTTGGACAGAGGAGTGCGAGAGCAGTTTTCAGCAGCTGCGGACATGTTTGACTACGGCGCCGGTATTATCTTTGCCTTCGGGATCAGGCGGATTTGTTGTCTACTGTGATGCTTCGCGAGTGGGATTAGGATGCGTTTTGATGCAGCATGGCCGGGTGATCGCTTATGCTTCTCGGCAGTTGAAGAAGCATGAACAGAACTACCCCACTCATGATTTGGAGATGGCTGCAGTGGTCTTTGCACTGAAGATTTGGCAACATTACCTTTACGGCGAGTCGTGTCAGATATTCACCGATCACAAGAGCTTAAGGTACATATTTCAGCAGCGAGACCTGAACCTCAGACAGCGTCGTTGGATGGAGTTGGTGAAAGACTACGACTGCGAGATCTTATATCACCCCGGCAAGGCAAATGTGGTGGCAGATGCGTTGAGTAGGAGGCCCGAGGGTAGTCTATCCTTTTTGCGCGCAGTGCAGAGGCAGTCGTCAGCAGATTGGCAGACGTTACGCGACAGCCGAGTTGAGTTCGAGTTCACTCAGACAGGGGGACAGCTCGCGCATGTTCGTGCACGCCCACAGTTGCTTGACCGTATATATGAGGCACAGCGCAGTGACGACCGTTGCTCAGAGATCATGGCACAGATGGGACATGGCAGATTTTCCGAGTTCGTGATTGACGATCAGGGGATTTTACGATATGGATCTAGACTGTGCGTACCAGATGCTGATGGATTGCGGCGCGACATTCTTGAGGAGGCACACCGATCAGTGTATAGTGTCCACCCAGGTTCCACCAAGATGTACCATGATATGAGAGAGACCTACTGGTGGGACGGGATGAAGAGGGACATTGCGGAGTTCGTTTCGAGATGCCTGACTTGTTAGCAAGTCAAGGCCGAGCACCAGAGGCCCGCAGGAGAGCTACAGCCGTTACCCATTCCAGAGTGGAAATGGGAGCAGATTTCGATGGATTTCGTTGTGGGTCTACCCAGGACCAGTCGAGGGTACGACTCCATCTGGGTGATCGTGGATAGATTGACGAAAGCGGCTCACTTCCTTCTAGTGAAGACGACTTTCAGCTTCGCTCAGTATGCTCAGCTCTATATTGACGAGATCGTGCGACTACATGGCGTACCGACTTGTATCGTGTCAGATCGAGGCACTCAGTTCACCAGCCGACTTTGGCAGAGACTTCAGGAGGCTTTGGGCACTCGTTTGATCTTCAGCACAGCGTTTCATCCGCAGACCGACGGACAGTCAGAGCGGACCATTCAGACTCTCGAGGACATGCTCAGAGCGTGCGTTCTAGACTTTGGTGGTAGCTGGGATCATCATTTACCTCTAGTGGAGTTCTCCTACAACAACAGCTTCCAGGATACTATTCAGATGGCACCTTTCGAGGCATTGTATGGGAGGAGATGCAGATCGCCCGTCTGTTGGACAGAGCTCAGCGAGAGCAGTATTTTGGGGCCGCAGCTTGTGGAGGAGACGACAGCGAAGATACAGTTGATCCGAGACCGGATGAGGGCAGCTCAGAGCAGGTAGAAATCGTATGCGGACAGGCGCCGTCGCAGATTAGAGTTCGCAGTTGGCGACCATGTTTTTCTGAAAGTCTCTCCGATGAAGGGCGTGATGCGTTTTGGGCGAAAGGGGAAGCTTAGCCCTAGATTCGTAGGTCCCTTCGAGATCCTCGAGCGTGTTGGCGCTGTTGCATATCGTTTGGCTCTTCCTCCCAGCTTTCCTGATGTTCACCCCGTCTTCCATGTTTCGATACTCCGCAAGTACCTTCACGACCCTTCGCATGCGATTCAGCACCCGACAGTCCATCTAGAGCGCGACCTTTCTTTTGCAGAGCAGCCGGTGGCCATCCTGGATCGGCAGGTGAAGAAGTTGAGGTCGAAGATTATACCAACCGTCAAGGTCCTTTGGCGTAGCCCGAGCAGCGAGGAGGTTACCTGGGAGACCGAGGGCGAGATGAGGAAGAAATATCCCCATCTCTTTGAAGGTACGCGTAGCTATATTTTTAAATTCGGGGACCGAATTTCTTTAAGGAGGGAAGATTGTAACGTCTTGAAAAGTCGTTTTGGTGTTTTCCTGAAATTCGGTGAAAATTCGGTATTTTTCCGAAAACCGTCTTTCTTGTTATTTTGCAGTTTAGGGCTAATTATACCTTAAATGGATAGGTAATTACTTGTTTTTAGTAGCTAATGAGTTAATTATGAAATTCTGGTCGTTTAAAAATTTTCCCTAATTTTTCAATTTTTTAATATTATTTTAAGCCGGTAAGAAAATACATTAAATTAGCGATAAATACAAATTTTTCCGGGCTAATTTTAATCTCGACAATTATGATAATTATAATCTAGTGATAACATAAATTTTTAGTAATTTATTTTGATTTTTAACAAATTTTTATGTTATGAAACGAATTTATTGAATTTTGAGCTAAAACTTGCAATTTTTGAGTTGTAGGGGGCCTTTTTGCATAAAATTTCTTTTGTAAAACCCCTCTCTTTTCCCTCAGCCCTAGGACAGCCCAACCCTGACCAAGTCCAGAAATTTCTGGCCTCTTTTCTTGGGTTGCTTTCTTGAGTTGAAATAGATAGTTTATGGTTTTATTTAAATATAATGGATAATGTATGGTGCATTTGACTTTTGTGGACTTGACCCATGACTTTCCCCACTTGCCCACACCCTCCCCCATTCTTCTACTGGCCGAAACCTGCTCCCCTCCCCTTCATCTCTTTTCTTTCCATTTCTTCCAATTTCTTCAAGTTTAATTCAAAAGAAAAATTGGAAATTTAAAGCTTGCAATTAAACCATCCTTCATCTTTCTTTTCCTTCACCTCCCTAGCTTGGATCTTGATGCTTGAGGCCATCATTTGGAGCAAAAGTCCATTCTTGCTAGATCTCTAGTGAGGTATAATCCCTTGCTAATTGAATTCTTTTGTTTAAGTTTCTTATGTTAGATGGTTGTAGTGTTAATTTAGTGTAGTTTTAATCTAGTTTTCTTAGGTTATGCTTGAAAATTTTAGCTAGGGTTTTGAAGCCATAATAGTTAATTAGATTGTTTTATAGTTAATCTATTGGTTAATTAACTAATCTCTATAGTCACCTTGTTTATGTAGTTTTCAATTTTGCTAAATTAGTTAATTTTAGAAGTGTGAAATTGTTGTTTTAGGATTTTCAAGAGAGGATTTGTGTATGGAATGGTTTGTGAAACATGATAATGAGTTGATTAGGGTTTAGAAAACATTATTTAGTTGATTAAACCTAATTTGTTATCTAGTATTTTGCTAACCTAAATCTAAGAGATTAATTTTCTTATGTGGGCTTTTGTTGTGCTAAATTAAGTTTTCATGTGTGGAAATTGATTTGGAATTTGCTAGGTTATAAATCCAAGAATTGGTGGTTATGGAAAATAGGATTGGAATCATTGCTATTGTGTTGTAATTAGTGTTTGTAGATTGCTTGTAGTGTGCTTGGGTAATTATGCTTTATTGTAGTCATTTTGTCGCAAATCGGCGATTTTTGCACCGATTTTGGAATGCAAATGCTTACTAGTTTTGTATAAAAATTATGTGATGAATTATTTTTGATATCTTGATGATTGTAATGGCTTGTCCTACGACTTTTAGGATGCGTGAGTGCGGATTTTTGGGTAGTCGGGTTTTAGTTTTGCCGGGCGACCAAATCGGCGTTTTTTTGGCAGTTTTTGCGATTTTCGCGTGTGTTCCGCGCACTTTGTGCACGTTGTACCTAGCTAGCGAACTTTAGTAGTTTCGTTGGGGTTTTGCGTCGTTCTTGATATGTAACCTTATATTTGGTATTGATGTAAATTCCAGGTTCGGTCGCGGAGACGTCAGACGCGGCGCGAAAGGGAAAGGCGGTGATTGGACACAGCTAGCCAGGGATCCCGGTGAGTAGATGTAACATCTACGGGGGACTATCGTTGGATGGCGCAAGCCGCCCGATAGTTTTAGTAACTTACAAATCCTTAGTAATGTTAGTAATTAGGGGTGAAATACTTAACTGACTATTTGCTGCATCCATGCATTATATTGACATACCTATACGAAACCATTTCATAGGACACCTGCACCATTACCAGGGTTTTTATATGCAGCACGAGCACTATTCATGTTTACACACACACCCTGGTAATTGCCATGCCACCACACTAGATAACTTTTAAAAATGAAACCGTAGTATTGCTATTCATGTGCATGTACTTCATCATATTAATTGTTCATGCTTAATACATTAATCACACATCGCAACTTGATTATTGATATCATACGCATTCATTATCATTGATATATGCACTTATGAGGATTTCTTGAGATTTTATGATATTGCTGGATTTCGGGGGAAAGCCGCAAAATTTCTAAACTTATTATATTTTTTTTTAAAATATGTAAATTGCGGTTTTCTAGTGATGTAAGTGTCGTCCACCATGAGTTTGCTGTGGATTTGGAAATCCGTGTCGAGGAGTGGAGGAACCGGCACGGGTACATGGTGGGCCCGGTAAGGTATCCCGGGGCAAGAGGAATGTGGTGATGACGTTGAGCCTGGCAGGGGACGGATTACCTACCGGTGACTGTTTGGGACGGCGGATATCCAGAGGATACCGACCGTGGCCGCTAGATGATGAGATATTGATATTGAGATGGGTCAGCCGGACGGCTGAGGCCAGAGATACATTTATGAGATTTGAGACAGCTTTTGAGTGTCGTTGCTGGACACCGACTTTCGTCGATTCATTGACATTATGCTGGCATTCTAAAAGAGTTTCAAAAACAAAAAGAGATAAAATGTTTCTTATATATACCTACTGAGACCTCAGATATTCATGTTGCATACATATTAGTACACTGATGTTGTATACACACCTGCTAGTGCATCCCGTCATACCTGTATTTTAGATGCTAGGATGCTTGTGTGCATGCATACGATAGCCTTTGTAGATGTTATTTGTTACTCACGAGTTGGCAACTCACCCCCGTTGTGCCACAGTCTTTTGCAGGTCCGCTCCGTCAGTTCAGTAGCGGCAGGCGCACTTATTCTTTTGCCTCTTTTGCCTGAGCTCGAGATTTGCTCATAGGTGGGTTATGTTATTATTTTGTACCATCTTGTATATTCTTTGTATCTAGTGTACTCCATCTACTGTTTCTACCAGATTATTGTATATTGACCTAGAGATGAGACTGTGAGGTTTGTGGATTTTATGCTGTATTTTGGGGTCGAGCTCACTTGAGCCGACATGCTACTTTTTTTCATGCTTCCTTATGATTATTATGCTTGTTGTCATTTATATTGCGTGGGAGTTGTGACCGCCTTATGGCGAAGAGCTAGCTCCCGCTTGGGGATGCCCTATTTTTTTGGATTCATATATATTTTTGTTGTACCCATTTTGGGGGCCAGTATTTACAAAGGAGACTCTGCCGAAATTTTCGGAAAAATTGGTATTGTTTTTAAAAAGGGGTTTTACATGACTTATTTGATCAACTTGCTTTCAAAGGATTGGGTTTTCTTCACTCTTTTGCTTCATTGGTTTTGTTTTCTGGGCTTTGGCTTACTTATCTTACGGACGCCTTTAGACGTTTCGTAAACTTAAGTGCCAGTCACGTTCCGTACCCTGCGGGTCGTGACAATAACCTCCAGGTCCAACCAATCACCGGTAGGTAGTAGTCCCTCTGCCAGGCTCACCGTCTACTACACAGCGAATCCGTTCTCGCCCCGGGGTACCATACCGGGTCCACCATGTACCCGCAATCGGACTCATCCGCCTCCTCGAATCGGGTTTCACATGTCGCTCTCAGCACCGAGAAAATACATGGTGGACGTACTGAAATATCATATCAAAGGTAACCGGGTTTTTAAAACGATTACATATTCTCTTTTGAAATACCCGCGGTTCCCAAATCCAGAAATATCATGGAAACAACATATCTCAATGCGCATAATCAGAAAGTATGATGTATGTGACATATAAATGAAGTGCAAGTATAACGGTATATCATGCAGCATGGAATAATAGTATGCACATACAAGGGTCATATCCTGATGCAATAATACTACTGTGTAGTGGCATGGCAATTACCGATGAAGATGTATGTGAGCCGGCAAATAAGTGTACGTGGTACATACGCATCATCGGTAATGGTGCTGGTGTCCTAGCAGCATGATTATAATATATCAATAAATACAAGCAATGCAATGCAAATAGCATGAATATGCGGAATCAAATAATCAACGCAACAGTGAAGAATCTACCTCAATAAATATATCATGCAGCTTTGCCATTTGAAATAAGACGAATCAGGGTTTTTGGTTAAATAAGGGCTATGGTTTTTAAGAAAAGATGCGTCGTTTGAAAATATCCGTAGAATCCCTTTTGCCTATCTTTAAAATATCCCGATCCGTTAGTTTTGAAACATGGTATGACTCGGGTATAGTCTAATGTCTACTAAGTAATCTACATCCAACTATCAAGTCAATCGGGAGGGGTATGGAAACCACCTACATCTGAGTCGATATATGTATATAAATATAATAGTCGGTGATCCCGCCTCAATAGTATCACATACGATACAATCTACATCGTATAATATCCTCGAGTCATGAGTGCGGATCTATCATCAATATAAAGCTCGTACGGTAAATCGTCGTACGGCATCCCAATAGCTGTGTACGGGTCAATATCGCATTCATCTCATCAATAGCTGGTATCCTTATCATCATATCACATGATCTGGGGTACTGATCTAAGTCTAGTACAATCGATACCATCTAAACAAATATAAGCGCGTGTGTAAAACACACGTCCAAAGGCCCGCTAAAATCTCGTATCGTATCCCAAATACGAATCACATCATATCGCCGATCTCACGGCACCATGCCCAAAACTCATCGACTCATCTTCAGTATCATACATTATCCTCATCATCATGATATAAGTGTAGCAATAAGCATGTGTGTGCGTGTGGGTGTAAACCTATGCTAGGGTTCGCAACTAGGAAAATACACTAGTTCACTTCTAATCCTAAATATCCATAGTACACCTAACACATCTATGATCTTCATGTCACTCAATAAGCTATCATATATATAGTATACTAGACATCGAAATGCGGGGGTGCTATACGCCATCCACCCGATTTCCCCCGTAGATATAATCTACTCACCCGGTCTTCGCTCGCCGAAATCGATGACGCCGCGCTTCTTCGTCTCAGAATCCTTGCGAGGGTACCTATAATAATAAACAGTCGTAATACGTATTAAAATCGAGGCAGAAAACCGATACAGCGCACAGTGTGCTCATAGGTTGGAACCTATGGCCTAAACATGCAAATCAATCAAACAATCCCTGTTGTCGATGTACGAACACCCGACAACCAAATACAAATCCAAATATCAAGAAAGTGCATTTTAAAATACGGAAAACATAGCCTAAAACACACCAAAATGCTCCAAGATTTTCCCCAGGTGACAATTAGCCAAAACTACAGATAGGAGGGGTCTATTTTAGTGCAAAAGGAGCCATGAACCAAATCTGGGACCCAATTTCCCTGATCTGGCCATAAATTGCGGCCAAAATGAATATATCTACGGCCTGGGGTTGGAGTTAGGGGCTCGGGTCTCTGTGGTAGCTTCTTAGGTGCCTGCACGACTCCCAGTAATCCCAAAATCATTTCTAGTGTCCCCGGGTTGCTCCAGATTCCAAAATACCCTCTAAAATCATACGTTTATCCGATGTCGGGGTTTCTAAATCCGTGTTTTGGGGTTTCAAGTCTCAGGTTTGGGTCTTAATTTAAGCACTAGGGTGTTTGTTCAGCCTCTAATGAGCTCAATTTCAAATTACAACTCTCAAATTCCCATAATCCTAACTAGGTTTTTCTTATATCTACAAAATCACACGATATCGATTCTAATCTAGCATGGGGGTATAATTAATGCAAAAACTAAGCTAATGGTCCAGAAAAATATCTCATTTGGCAACTCAAGAATTTTCTTGAGTTGCCCCTAATGGCCAAAATCCTTGCTTTCTTGGTCCGATGTGTTTGTCTCGAGCTCGTGAACCTTTTTAGTGAAATGAAGATAGGGTTTTGGAGTTGTTTTTGAGGTGTTTAGAGGGCTTGAAGATGGGAGGAAGTGAGGGAAGAGGCAGGAGCAGATGAATGGAGAAGGAGGGAGAGGAGAGAAGGAGCTGATGAAGAATGGCCAAGTCAAAACTAACCCCTCTCTTTTCTCTCTCACCCATACCTACTACCACTATTCTATTCTTTTCTTTTCTTTTCCCTCTAAATCCTTTCTCACTCAAATAGTAAACCCAAACAACATGGTATAAAATAAATCACAAGTGTAGAAAAATGATATGTGCATGTTTTGCACAAAACACCCCCAAAATCCGATTAGCGATTTTTAATCGCGATTAGCACTAAATTAGCATATAATTAATCATAAAAACTTAAAAATGGCTTAATCCCATAAAATACCCTATTTTGGAATTTTCCATAATTTTTCCAAAATTTTCCCCATTTATTTGTATTTAATTATACCGAAATATTAAAATATTCATTAAAATAATATTAAATTATAAAAATTCCCAAAAATAATATTTTATTATTTTGAAATGTTACAATCTTCCCCCGTTAAAGAAATTCGGTCCCCGAATTTAAATTTAAACCCCCAAATTCTAAAACATTTCAGTAAAAATCCAAATTGTCGGGGCTCCGAAATCATCAATACATAAAACGCATCATAGCGCAATGCATGAGCATAAGTAATGAGCAGATAGCTCAAAAACTAAACTCCGTCAAGCATCCCGCAATCATCGGAGTCATGGTAAAGACACATATGTCAAATCCAATACAAAACCAAATACGATATAAATCAGAACTATACATGTAAATATCGAATCTATACATGTAAATAGCTGAAGTAAATGCATGCCAAATATATCCAGGTACTGTCCTCTGACTAGTCCTGCTCAGTACGAAAACACATAGCAAATATCATAAAACGTACTGCTCCATAAAAATCAATCCCAAAATGTATATAAGAATACCCTATGCGTCTGGTGCGCACGGAATCAAAATCCATGTATGTGCCATACATGTGCACAGAAACAACATCTAGGTGCAACGGGTATGCACGAAGCATCTGTCATAGGCAACGTGTGTGCCTGACAGGAAAATCAGGTGCATCTGACATGCACGAAGAATTCCGATTTAGTGCACCTGGTGTGCACCAAAATTGTATCTCAAAACATGCGCCCAACATGCGCGGAAACCCAAATCGGTGCATCCATCATGCACGAATAAAAGCTAAATCCTGCGCACTCAATATGCACGAAATCACGAAATCCAATAGCAAGCGTCGAACATGCGCAAGTCTAAATTAAATGCACGGAGTGCAAGAAATCAACATCAATATCAGAATCACTAATCGACATGTCGGATGATATCAAATCGAAGTCAGGTGCAACCGTAGTGCACAAAATATAAATACCCAATAAGTGCAACCATGGTGCATAAAAACAAATATCATGAAACTCAGCCATCACAACCAAATCATGCAAATAGAACGCCAAAAATACCGAAATCCAAAGTGACAGATACGCGATAGTCAAAACACAAAATCACAAATCATAATTACCGTCGTCGGTATATCCATTGCTAGCAGTGCAAGATATCTACTTGCCTCTTGCTCACTGTCTGGCGTCCTCATCTTCTCTGTGGATTACCAATCCCGCAATCCATCGGCTTATCGGCCCTGTCAGGTATGCTAACGGAAACGATTCCGTCCTGGCACTTTTCTGGTCATCTCTCGATCAATTCTCACGACCACTCGTAAAGCAACACGTCACTGGCGCCGACCTCCAGTCCTCCGAATACACGTCACACATCTGTTCCGGGTGCAAATCTTATTGCAGCAGTGTCCTGAAAGGAATCCTGCTTAAGGTCTCTTCCAATCTCGCCTAAGCCGATCTGTACGGAGGCTGTACTCATACACAATCTTTTCTCGCTCTCTGGACAACCGCATTCTCAGTACAGCATTTACTCGGAAGCTGGTCACATCCCAACGCCTCTGTAAACACATCGTATCTCTGATGTCAGCGGAGTGGAACGTCATCTCGTCGAAATTTCGTACGAACTCTTTACTCCACTTTGTTCCAATGTCGACTGATTCGGACTCGTCTACTCGTGACTGCATGGACTACGCTCCAATGGTTATACTCGTATCTGGAGTCTCCCAAGCAATGTGTCCCATCACATAATATCCAAAAGGTGCCGAACCATCCGATCGATTTGTCAAAACCTCATAATCCCCCAAGAGCTCAACATCTTGGATGCAGTTTAATAGTATCGAGTACATGCCACAGCATCGGTGGTTCAACCGTAGAAGGGCAAACCCAAGCCTCACTAATGGCGCCGCGGAACTGCCGCAAACCCTAAGGTTCAAAGACTTTCACACGGTCATTATGTCGAGTTAGGGTTTCATTCTTCTAGAGGGTCCATAGAATCGCTTGCATGTCTTTCCGAATACTTTAAACTTGGAATATGGGTTTCTGACATTCGATCGTCGCTATCGACTCTCAACAAATCTGCGTGAAGTCGTCTCTAGCTGGAATCAATCTATCCGATGACCTCGCATCGAGTAAGCGAACAAACCACATGTCCTACTCATTCATCCTCGGGTGACTAGCGACTCACCATCATATCTCTAAGTATATGCTCAAGCTGCAGTAGCTCCAATCATCTGGGTGATATCTCGGCATTTGCAGCAACAACTGGTTCATTCGTCCGTACGCTGAACAGCGCCTCAATAATCATGAGTAAGCGATATATCAATGGTCATCACATCCTGGCTGGCCTCTATCAGTGGCTCAATCCTATGGTACCGATCTGTACGTCCGAGAAATCTCGTAAAAGCGATCTGTTAAACGCTCAAGGCGCGAAAACACGATAAAACAAAGCCTCTATATGCAATCGTATGTCTCTGGAATCATGCCCTGGTCAGTCCTCGTCCACGACGAGCTCATGCTGACGCAACTCGAGCCGTAGCTCACTCTGCCCGTGCAATCGTGGCAGCAAAATCATAACCAGTATCGATGAGGATAGAGCATAGGAATGAATATAATACTGTGCAAGAAAATGTATATCCTAAGGTTTCTTAAGCTGAGTGGCATGTCGTAAGTATGCCGCGGAACATACGTACGGTACGTCCCTCTACTCAAGCTACCTACTCCATCAACCAAGGGTCATCCTACGCGACGAAAGTTCGAGTATAATACCCCATCGACTAAGTTTAAGTTCCGTAAGGTCAAGCCTAAGTTCCGTATATATATAAACGCCCTAGGCTCCACATAGTCAAACTTAGACTCGAACCAAGGTTAACCTAGCACTCTGATACCAACTTTGTCACGACCCGAAATAGCCCGTGACTGGCACTTGAATCATATGAAGTCTATATGACCCCATCTAATCCAAGTAAGCCAAAAACCCAGAAATCTAAAACCATTTTAGGAAGTAAATAAAGAAAATTAGTTTAAAGGAATGAAGAAAACATGTTTTAAATCATGGTTTTTAAATAACTAAGCCGAATATGCATTTTTAAAATGTATAGTCTTTTCTGAAAAATTCGGCAGAGTTTCCTTTGTAAAAACTGGCCCCTAACAGGGTACAACAAGGATAATATATAAGCAATGATAAAAGGCATCCCCAAGCGGGAGCTAGCTCTTCGTCAATTGACGGTCACAACCACGCAAGCAATATAATATACAACGCCGAAAGGCGAGGATCAAAACTCAGAAAGAAACTCAAAATCAACATGAAAACCATAATACTGTTACGCGCGACTCTAAGGTCGAAATAATACATAACTGATTTCTAAGTCTGAAACAATATACAAGTTTTGGTTGATGGAATTTCTAGATACAATGAGTAATACATGTACAATGGTGGTTCTGATGCAAAAGAACCCACCTACTAAAGCAAGTCACCCATAATGGAAGCAATGTGCCAGAAAAGCCGCAATGAAATCTGTATGGCAAAACCTGCAAGAACTGTGGCACAACGGGGGTGAGTTGCCAACTCGTGAATAGAAAATATCTACAAGCAGAGATCGAATGTATGACCCATTCTAGGTCAATACGATCAGGTATATAAATAAACCTCAATATGAATAAGTCTGAAGCATGCTAAACTGGCAATGTAACCTCTATACATAAGTGTAGTGCCAAGTATTCGTGCCAGTATCTCAGGTAATAGCATATCATAAATATGAGGTATGATCGAATGTAATCAAATCTGTATATATGTGGATCCCGTCCACTCGTCACCCAATGACAATAACCATCATACATGTGAATATTATAAAGCAGATGCATGGAAAAATGAGGATATAAACCATCTGTGTCCCTCGCGACACATCAAATCATGGAACCGGAGTGTCCAGCATCGATACTTGAAAACATCATGAAAGCTGTGCCCAGCATCGGCATGTAAATCCTCATATATCGGGCTCCATCAGTCCGGATAAGCCCACGGGCTCTGTCTGCGGTATCGGCCCTCGGCCCCGGCAGTACACCCATATCCATCTATCGACTCTGGTCAGTATCCTCCGGATAACCGCCAGGTCCAACCAATCACCGGTAGGTAGTAGTCCCTCTGCCAGGCTCACCGTCTAGTACACAGTGAATCCGTTCTCGCCCCGGGGTACCATACCGGGTCCACCATGTACCCGCAATCGGTCTCATCCGCCTCCTCGAATCGGGTTTCACATGTCACTCTCAGCACCGAGAAAACACATGGTGGACGCACTGAAATATCATATCAAGGGTAACCGGGTTTTTAAAACGATTACATATTCTCTTTTGAAATACCCGCGGTTCCCAAATCCAGAAATATCATGGAAACAACATATCTCAATGCGCATAATCAGAAAGTATGATGTATGTGACATATAAATGAAGTGCAAGTATAACGGTATATCATGCTGCATGGAATAATAGTATGCACATACAAGGGTCATATCCTGATGCAATAATACTACTGCGTAGTGACATGGCAATTACCGATGAAGATGTGTGTGAGCCGGCAAATAAGTGTACGTGGCACATACGCATCATCGGTAATGGTGCTGGTGTCCTAGCAACATGATTGTAATATATCAATAAACACAAGCAATGCAATGCAAATAGCGTGAATATGCGGAATCAAATAATCAACGCAACAGTGAAGAATCTACCTCAATAAATATATCATGCAGCTTTGCCATTTGAAATAAGACGAATCAGGGTTTTTGGTAAAATAAGGGCTACGGTTTTTAAGAAAAGATGCGTCGTTTGAAAATATCCGTAGAATCCCTTTTGCCTATTTTTAAAATATCCCGATCCGTTAGTTTTGAAAAATGGTATGACTCGGGTATAGTCTAATGTCTACTAAGTAATCTACATCCAACTATCAAGTCAATCGGGAGGGGTATGGAAACCACCTACATCTGAGTCGATATATGCATATAAATATAATAGTCGGTGATCCCGCCTCAATAGTATCACATACGATACAATCTACATCGTATAATATCCTCGAGTCATGAGTGCGGATCTATCATCAATATAAAGCTCGTACGGTAAATCGTCGTACGACATCCCAATAGCTGTGTACGGGTCAATATCACATTCATCTCATCAATATCTGGTATCCTTATCATCATATCACATGATCTGGGGTACTGATCTAAGTCTAGTACAATCGATACCATCTAAACAAATATAAGCGCGTGTGTAAAACACACGTCCAAAGGCCCGCTAAAATCTCGTATCGTATCCCAAATACGAATCACATCATATCGCCGATCTCACGGCACCATGCCCAAAATTCATCGACTCATCTTCAGTTCATACACTATCCTCATCATCATGATATAAGTGTAGCAATAAGCATGTGTGTGCGTGTGGGTGTAAACCTATGCTAGGGTTCGCAACTAGGAAAATACACTAGTTCACTTCTAACCCTAAATATCCATAGTACACCTAACACATCTATGATCTCCATGTCACTCAATAATCTATCATATATATAGTATATATAGTATACTAGACATCGAAATGCGGGGGTGCTATACGCCATCCACCCGATTTCCCCCGTAGATATAGTCTACTCACCTGGTCTTCGCTCGCCGAAATCGATGACGCCGCGCTTCTTCGCCTCGGAATCCTTGCGAGGGTACCTATAATAATAAACAGTCGCAATACGTATTAAAATCGAGGCAGAAAACCGATACAACGCACAGTGTGCTCATAGGTTGGAACCTATGGCCTAAACGTGCAAATCAATCAAACAATCCCTGTTGTCGATGTACGAACACCGACAACCAAATACAAATCCAAATATCAAGAAAGTGCATTTTAAAATACGGAAAACATAGCCTAAAACACACCAAAATGCTCCCACATTTTCCCCAGGTGACAATTAGCCAAAACTACATATAGGAGAGGTCTATTTTAGTGCAAAAGGAGCCATGAACCAAATTTAGGACCCAATTGCAAATTGTGGCCAGAATGAATATATCTACAGCCTGGCGTTGGAGTTAGGGGCTCGGGTCTCTGTGGTAGCTTCCTAGGTGCCTGCACGACTCCCATTAATCCCAAAATCATTTCTAGTGTCCCCGGGTTGCTCCAGATTCCAAAATACCCTCTAAAATCACACGTTTATCCGATGTCGGGGTTTCTAAATCCGTGTTTTGGGGTTTCAAGTCTCAGGTTTGGGTCTTAATTTAAGCACTAGGGTGTTTGTTCAGCCTCTAATGAGCTCAATTTCACATTACAACTCTCAAATTCCCATAATCCTAACTAGGTTTTTCTTATATCCACAAAATCACACGATATCGATTCTAATCTAGCATGGGGGTATAATTAATGCAAAAACTAAGCTAATGGTCCAGAAAAATACCTCATTTGGCAACTCAAGAATTTTCTTGAGTTGCCCCTAATGGCCAAAATCCTTGCTTTCTTGGTCCGATGTGTTTGTCTCGAGCTCGTGCACCTTTTTAGTGAAATGAAGATAGGATTTTGGAGTTGTTTTTGAGGTGTTTAGAGGGCTTGAAGATGGGAGAAAGTGAGGGAAGAGGCAGCAGCAGCTGAATGGAGAAGGAAGGAGAGGAGAGAAGGAGTTGATGAAGAATGGCCAAGTCAAAACTAACCCCTCTCTTTTCTCTCTCACCCATACCTACTACCACTATTCTATTCTTTTCTTTTCTTTTCCCTCTAAATCCTTTCTCACTCAAATAGTAAACCCAAAAAATATGGTAGAAAATAAAACACAAGTGTAGAAAAATGATATGTGCATGTTTTGCACAAAACACCCCCAAAATCCGTTTAGCGATTTTTAATCGCGATTATCCCTAAATTAGTATATAATTAATCATAAAAACTTAAAAATGGTTTAATCCCATAAAATACCCTATTTTGGAATTTTCCATAATTTTTCCAAAAATTTCACCATTTATTTGTATTTAATTATACCGAAATATTAAAATATTCATTAAAATAATATTAAATTATAAAAATTCCCAAAAATAATATTTTATTATTTTGAAATGTTACAGTATCGCATCATATTGGTATATGTAGGTTGTGACGCATTTACGTGCATGCTTACGATGGCCTTATTAGATGTTACTTACTACTCACGAGTTGGTAACTCACCCCTTTTGTGCCACAGTATCTTGCAGGTCTGACCCGTCAGCTTAGTAGCGGGGGTCGTACCTCCTCTTTTTTCTTCATTAGCATTGACTTGCGGTTTGCTCGTAGGTGGGTTGCAAGTATATTTTGTTCCCACCTTGTGTATTATCATTGTATCTAGTACACTCCATGTTAGTGTATATGCCCAAGAGGCCATTACTGTATCATACTAGTTTGTATATTACTTAATGGAAGCTTGGGATATTCATAGTTGTATAGACAATCTTGCTCAAAATGGTATTATGCTACTTGGTTTGTTTCTACTTAAATATGTGCATGTGTTTCTTTTAGCATATCGCTTATATATATTAGCGGAGCCCTTAAGATCTTTGCTTGATTACCAGCGTTGTGATGGCAGTCACACTAGTGGGGGCTGGGTAATCTACAAGCACATCTTTATACAGGTCCCTAGTTCGTAGGATTATCGAGACGGGGCATCGATACTCCGGAGTAGACTAGCGTATGCGCTTCTCATCCCAGCAGGGGAGATGGTCTGTCCCACAACCATTAGTACGTCGTACTGTAGATAGTATGCGGGTGCTCGTTAGGTTACGAGTACACTGGACAGGACTCGCTGGGAACTGTTGGTTGGTATTATACCTATCGTCAGTTATCAGTTCCCAGGTGACATGAGTACAGCTTAGTCCGTTGACTTGACACTGTCACTTCGCCTCGAGTGTGTTCCCACTGTTCTTAGATTACTACCCTACCACGGCTCAATTGAGTCGTGCAAACAGGTAGTAGTTGGGTGCAGTCCCGAAGCACTTGGAGGCAGTGACGGTTAGACAGGATTCGTCTCTCCCGGTATTGGGAGTTGATATTGCGCAGTGTCTAGGAGAGCCATTACACAAAGTCCCTGGCCAGGGCAAGCGAGATTTACTGGTAGTGTTTCCAGCATTTTCTCAGGGTGTTCTGGGCTACGCTCCGACACAACTTGTACCGCTATTAGGGGACTGGCGTTTACCGCCCCTAGGCCCGACATGCGATACTCTCAGACGAACAGACCGGACTGTACGTAGATTGTCACATTCAGGCTCAGTAGGAGTTCGGATGGGTTCGCCTCATCGGTCTTCTTATCGGCATCTACCTGGGGACCGTTACGTACAGCTAGTACCGCTTGCGGCCTGTGGTTATACCCACTGCCAGCGTAGTGTCGACTCTTTAGAGCCCCACACAGAGGGTTGTTCACCTTTGGGCAAAACAGAGTAGAGGTCGTATGGTTTTTACGACGGGGTTCGTTCATATATGCGCACTTATGCATGTTTGGTGTCCGGGCAGTTATTACTAGCAGGCTTTGGTTTAAGCCAGATCCTAGTATTTATTTTGGGATTGGTTTTGTCTCATTGTATTCATGTTCCTCGGAACACGGATGCGGGTGTGTATACACAGTTGACAGAGGCAGAGGAACCTCATTAGGGTTTTGACCATTGACTTGATTAAAACCAAAATGAGATTGAGGAAATTGATTAATGAGTTTTAATTAGTGATAATTGTATCATGGTTAATTAGGTTTGACCTTTTGACCAAGTTGACTTATGTTGACTTGGATATTTTTGTGAGCATGCTTAGCATTTATTATGATATGATAAAGGTCGAATCAACATCAACCATGACAATTTATCCTTATTAAAATTATCATTATTCTTTTTGCTCATATGAGAGAAAGGTTCACATTATTCTCATTCTCTCTTGCTCTTTCTCTCTCTTGCAAAGCTCTCTCCTCTCCCTCTCTCAAATCTCTCTTGTTTCATGAGTTGAAAAACATGAGCTTTGTGAGATAAAAACCATCAAAACACCTCTCTACTCATTCTAGGGTTCTTAGTCTAGCAAGCCAAGCACTCTACTTACTTCTTGGTTGAGGTAGGGGCTCAAGGTAGAGGCATTCGGGTGGATCTTTCTTCGGCAAAGAGAAGACGAAGAGGAGGAGCCGTCTACACCACTCCAAGGAGCTAGCAACAAGGAGGACCACAACAAGAAGAGAAGGAGTTCAAGAACTAGGTATAATCATCTAATCTAGTAGCTAGAACTTGTAGTTAGTTTGTTAGTTTTTGTTTAGCAAAGATCCTTCATGGTATGTCTATTTTTCCTTGTGATAAAAATTTGATTTTTACTCTTTCCGCCTCCTCGTAAGTACTGGGGTGGGTAACATAGACTTACAGTGGTATCAGAGCCTAGCTAAACAACGACTAACATGTTAGCAAAGTGTTTAGAACTTCGATCCCGAAAAAAATCGCAAAATACATCAAAATTTAGTGTTTTCTGCCGATTTTAAAAACAGGTCTAAAAATATTTCCAGAGACCTGAAAAATACGTTCAGGGTTTTTTAGGAACACCCAAGAAAAACGAGCTCATGACTCGGTCAGACTGCCGCGGAAGCGCGGCGAAACCAAGCGTTTCGCCGCGAATCCGCGGCCGAGTCGACTCGTAGTCAACTCATTTTTCCTGCAGTGTGTCCAGATTGATGTTTTGTGATTTTTCAGATGTTTTGTTTCTGCCCAGATTCTTCAGAGAACAGTATTGTATTTAGGGTAGTTTCAAATTGGAATATTGATCGAAGTTCTATAAATTTTAGCTAATTGATTATATCTGTGATGTGATATATGTACTGAACGTCGACTAATCGCTATACGTCGATTAGTTAGGGTTGTACATATCTGTGATCTGTGATGTTAGATTGTGTATATGAACTTGTTGAATTGTAGCGGATGAATAGCCAGGGTTGTGAGATGAGTGTTTATTTATCTTTCATTTGATGTAAATTGTAAATTGATGTAATATTATTTTTATGGCCGCACATCCGGGTTGAGCTTGTAGCCGCCATTGTATATTATTTCTTTTACTGTTTGTGCTCCTAGGATAGACCCAAGGGGGGTGCACAAACTACCGGGTACTTTGAAGTGCCGAGTGGCCTACTCACGTTGTTGAGGGAGGTTGCTTCACTTCGGGTACTTGGCGGGTAGTTTGCCGCACCCGTAGGGGTCTAGGGTAGGGTTTGGCTATTCATCGCGACCGTGTAATCCGTCTTTCGTTACAGGCTCGAACGAAACGCGGATTCCAAGCATATCCAATGTGTTCATCTGTGATCTAGAATAGCTATCATTGCGTCTAACGAATGTATATATCTATATATGATATCTAGTAGGCGTTGCTTATGTTTTGCATCCGCGCTAGACCGGCCCCCGCTCTGTCGTTAGTTAAGTAACCTAACGGGTGATGACGGGGCCCGTGGCGAATGCGGATGGCATAAGCATACGTCATATTTTCGTTGTTTTCTGCAATGGTAGGATTAATTGATGGGACGCATTATATTAATGCAAAGAAAATAAACCAAAATTAATTCGTTGGAACAATTTCAAAACCACTCGTTTTTTTTTCAAAACAGAAAACTTTTAAAAACACGGAGCTTAAACCACTCCTTTTAAAAGCTATCAGGTTCCTTCGATTATATCAAGTTCACTACGTTCACGGTTTCGCCAAAACCATTCGTAGCCCTCCGTCATTTCGTATGGATAGTCAATAGTATTCAAGCTGTGTTTGTTGGCCAAAGTCAAGGCATAGTGATTGGTACCTATTGGATATTCACATGTAGCATAGATAGATGTGTTGGTTTGGGACAGTCGTACTGCCTTGTTGGCCAAAGTCAAGGGTAGGTACGGGTGGGTTCAAATTAACCTGGAAAATGACGGGTAGAACTTGACATGTGACTTATGATTTGTTGGCCAAAGTCAAGGTCGTAAGAGCATGGGGCAAAAATCCACATCGAGAGTTTCAAAAGAAACTGAAACTTGCTAATGTTGCATACCATTTGGAGTGTGATGATATTGGTAGGATTCTTTCAGCTTTATCACACGATGATATTTGGATCCCGATCCTACTGTGAGTATATGCTTCCTCGGGAAACTTTCTCACTTAACGATCAATGCTATAAACCAAGTAGGTGTCTAGAAAGGTGTTAGCGGGGCTACGCCCACAGGGAAAAGAGGTTATTGAATTAAAGAACTTCGCGAAAGCATCGTAAAACCTCCCTCGAAGTACCGACACCGGCCTGGCTGAACGGTTAAGCAAGTATTGTACGGTGAGATCAATCCCGACTAATTCTTCTTTTATGGTTTGAGGAAGGATTCGAGAAACAGTGGGAGCCATTGTTCATATCAGATTTTTGCATTTTCATACCGCCCAATTTTTATCACATTGCTTATCGGTAGATACTCTTGAGCCGTGTTTGCTAGTCAATTGCAGGATACAGGTTCTCGGTTCTAAAACGGTGAAATTCATGGAAAGCACGACAAAATCCGGGTTCCTGCCAACCACTGAGAAAACACGGTCTCCGCTCTTCATCCGTATGTTGCCAGATACCAGTTTAAGAAGACAAAATATCAAATCAATGTCGTTTTCAGGCACAAGGCTCAATGGCAGCACAAGATCCAAGAAATCTACGCGGAGCTCGAGGAAATCATGACAAAAAGTCCACCTTTCCCTCAACAGAAATTCTGGAAGAAATGTGGAAGTATTTTCAGAAAATACATGTACCAGACAAGAGGGGACAGCAGACCATGGAAGTACCAAGAACCCCATGCCCTGACTTCACTAGAGTGCGGCGGATCCGCGGCATAAGGAGGCTTAGGCCGCGGATCCGCGGCCGTATGGTGGCGGCAGAGGTAGGGTTTTTAGGGGCAGTTGGGTAATTTTGTAAAGGGGCAGATGGTTGCCCTAGATTTTCAGTTTTCAGCTTATAAATAGCCCAGAACTTTGTGAAGGAAAGGGTCCATAATCTTGTATTCTCTTTTCTAGGTTTAGTTGTGTTTCTTCCTCTTCTCATCTCTTCTCCATTAAAACTTGTAGTGAGCTTTGTGAGTGAAGAATGATGAATAAAGAAGACTCTTTTATTTATAAAAAAAAAATAAAAAAAATCAAGAACTTTTATAAAAACTTGCCCTTTGTCGCCAAAATCCATTTTTCACCCACCACCCATCGCCTTTCTCCATTGACGTTTTCTTACCCTCACCTTCTCCGCTTTGACTATACTAAACTCGTTTAGTGTATGTCCGCTTGGACTCGGGACACTAGCGCCCGTCTAGTCCGCGTTACGTTAGTCGCTACCGACTACGCGATCGACTCCGACGTCGAAACTCCGTCCACTCCTCTTTCACCTTTACCTTTGCCGGCCAACTCCGACGTTGACCGGAATTCTGTTCATACATCTTCGCCTTCACCTTCACTTTCACCGACCTCTTCTTCCGCGATGTCAGGATTTAATCCGAACATCTCTTTGACCACCCCTGGATTGGCTCCACCTCCTACGGAGACCAATAACCCACCACACCCGCCTGTTGTAGCGCCGCCGCAAATTGCGCTCCAGGATCGTTTCTATCCCACCCGTTCTGCACTCCCCACCTGCCTTTCTCTTCCACCGGCCAATGGGGATAATTTTGAAATTAAGCCCCACTTCATCAACATGCTTCCACGATTTCATGGGCTTGAATCTGAAGATGCCTATATCTTCATCAACAAATTTCAAAACGTCTGTGCCATGATGAAAACCACCCAACTGTCGGACGATACTATACGTCTACGAGTCATTCCGTTCACTCTATGCGATCTTGCTGAAAAATGGCTATATAGCACCGCTTCCCACTCCATAACCAGTTGGGACGAGTTTGTTAAAGCGTTTCTCAAAAAGTTCTATCCAAATCATAAAACCGTAAGGATTCGAAATGAAATCAACCAATTCTCTCAGCTTCCTTCTGAACCCTTCTGGAAGTGCTTTGACCGATACAAAGACGTTCTTGTTCAGTGTCCTCACCACGGTATAGAGAAATGGCAACTTTGCCAAACCTTATACGAGGGCCTGAACCCAGCAACGAAGTAGTTATTGGAAACCATCTGTCAGGGCCACTTCCTATCGAAATCTGACGAGGAAGCGTGGCAGTTCTTTGACGACCTTGCGGAGCAGACGCTACAATGGGAGAGCACCAGACCGACTTCTTCTTCTTCTACCTCCATTTCTACCGGTCAGTCTAGGGTAGGAATTCACCAACTTGATGTCTCTATTGCGATGAAAGCTGAAATGGCTGCAATAATAAGAAAGCTTGAAGCGATAGAGAGCAAATTTTCTTCTCCTGCTCCTGCCCCTGTTCTCCCCCTTCGTACCATTTGCGCTTGTTGTTCCGATCCTTCTCACTTGACCGAAGAGTGTCCTTACAATCCACCATCGCAAGGACAGGATCAGGTTAATGCTGCATTTCAGCAAAGACCGAGGAATGATCCATACTCTTCCACCTACAATCCCGGTTGGAGGAACCACCCCAATTTCGCCTGGAATCAAATGGCGCCGTTGCCGGGGAGACGGTAGTTTATTTCTTTGTGTAATTTCGGGTTAACTTGTGAATATAACCGAAAAACAAAACAAAAAATATACTTTGTAAAAAAATCATCTTGTTATTTTTTTGATTAGCTTTTATACAAGTGTGCAGGAAAATACGAAGTTCAAAATCAGCGCCAAAGACGGCGGATAATACGGAGTTCAAGTTCAGTGCCAAAGACGTGGGAAGATAGACCCACATTTCGCGGCTACACCGCGACGGATCAACACGAAGCAAATGGTCTACTGTAAGATTCTGGAGCAGTTACAGTGAGCAAATCCAGATTCAGGGTCTTAAAAACAGGAGAGAACACCCAAAGCAGCCCACACCAGAAAACTGGAGCCCCAAGTCAACAACTTAGCCGCGGAACCGCGGCATTAGGGCCTTATTGCCGCGGAACCGCGGCCACTTGGTGGCCTCAGGCTGCCAAATTTTCTGGGTAAGTCTTTCTTCTTCTCCCACTCCTCTGGACTCCAATAAACTGTGTTTTCTGCAGCATTCTTTGCGCAAATTCTCTTCCCCCTTCCAATAAACTGTTCTTGTGCAGGATTCTTTGGGCCGCGCTAAAAATAAAAATTGTTTGCAGTTGATTTGTTACCGCTTTGCATTCTTTAATACGGACTTAAGGGGCTTGAAACCAATTCAGATTGGGTGGGGATTTCATCACCCTTCCCAGGACCCCAAAAATCACAAAAGCATATGCATTGTCCATTGTAATTAAAAAATACTAGACTTCAGCCCTAAGGACTTCGCGCTCATTAGGAGAAGTTAAACCGTGTTTAGAACCTTGCTTAACGGTATATTGTTTACGGGGTGTCTAGGAAAGTGTTAACGGCGCAACCGCCAAAAGAGAAAGGGTTATTTAATTAAGGAACTTCGCGAAAGCGTTGGAAAACCTCCCCTTATCTCTGCACTTACCTGGCTTCGTGATCAGTGTATTTTTAAACCCGTTTCTCGACACAGTTTTGCTTCGACAATCAAGTTCTGGAGCAGGTCTAGCAGACCCAGGAGACACTAGATCTAGGTGTGATTGTGCATATCTTGTTTGTGATTGCTTAAAGCCGTAAGTCCGTACATATTTCTGTAAAGCTTCTTCTAAAAAAAAAAATGGCGACAAAGGGCAAAGCATCAAGACCATCGAGGCCCAGATTGCACAGCTGAACGCGGCCTTAAGCGAGCGAGAGAAGGGGAAGCTCCCGTCCCAACCACTCCCAAATCCCGGTCACCCACAGAATGTACATATTGCTCTTGAACAACAGAACCATAATGTGAGTGCCGTGACCACACTGAGATCGGGAAGGATGCTGCAAAACAACATTGGCAGACGGATCAACACGCAGAATCGCTACCAATCAGCCATCCTGTTTAGACAAACTAAAAACCACTCTAAACTTACAAGAGCATCATGCTAAAGTGTTTCTTCTCTCTCTCTCCCAATTGCAGCGACCAAGCATCACGACCGGCCTTAAGTTACTATTAGATAAAAATATACTGACAGGGCCAAACTACAAAGATTGGCTCAGGAATGTCAAAATGGCAATCACTTATGACAAGTTGGGGTATCTCCTTACCACTAAAGCCCCCGCCGTCCCAGGTCCAAAATCCAGTATCACGGATAAGGAAATCCGTAAGACCTGGGAAATTGACTGCGTGAAGGCCAAGTGTCTCGTACTTGCCTCTATGGACAATGAACATCAGAGGAGGCACGAGAATATGGACCTTGACTCCATATTTCTCCATACTAAGGATCTTTATGGAGAGCAATCCTGTATCGCCAGATATGAAAACTCGAAAAAGTTGTTTTCAGCGAGGTTGGCCATCGGATCATCTGTAGCGGAACACGTGCTTAAGATGATTGGCTACATTGAAGAGCTCGCGGACCTCGGGACCACGTTAGAGAACGAGCTCTACACTGACTTGATTCTCCAGTCCCTTCCTTCTACTTACGTCCAGTTTATCCTGAACTTCAACATGCAAGGAAAAGAAGTTGAACTTCCGGAACTCCTCAACATGTTGAGGAATGCAGAGGGCACCCTACAAAAAGTCAGGGAAACACCCGCTTTGTCTGTTGGAGGAGCTTCTTCTTCTAAGTCCAAAGCGAAAGCCAAAGGAAAGAAGAAGAAGGCCCCCACCAAACCAAGGGGCGGTGTTAGTAAAGTGGAAGCCAAGGGAAAGGCAAAGGTAGCGGGACTACTTGTGGGGAAGGAAGAGTGCTTTTATTGTCACAAAAAAGGACACTGGAAGAAATATTGCAGGGCTTAGAAGGCCAAGAACCAGGACCCGAAACAAGTTGTGGCTTCGGCTTCAGGTGTGTATGTTATTGAAAACTGTCTATCAATCAACTCTACTTCCTGGGTATTGGATACCGGATCGGGATCTCATATCTGTAATTCTTTGCAGGCACTGAGAAAGCGTAGAGTTTTGAAGGCAGGTGATATGACTCTTAGAATTGCAAACGGAGCAGGCATGGATGTTGAGTACGTGGGGGATTATCACTTGGGATTGATAGATGGACATGTTTTGGTTTTGCGCAACTGTTATTTTGTACCCAGTGCTACTTGTAATATCATATCTGTATCTTTAATGTCTAAAGAAGGCTATGATTTTGCATTTGTAAGCAATGTTGTAAACATTCACCTTAATCATATTTTGATTGGGTCGGGTACATTAAGCAACGGTATATACGTATTAAACCAACCACAGACTTTCAATATCCAGAATACACACAAAAGAAAGTCTCCAGAAATAAATCATGCTTTCTTATGGCATTGTAGACTGGGTCACATCAATGAGACAAGGTTAACTAAGTTGCATAAAGAAGGATATTTGGATCCGTTCGAATATCAATCATATGCAACTTGTCAATCATGTCTCAAAGAAAAGATGACAAAGACTCCGTTCACTGGACACGGAGTAAGAGCGAGCGAGCTCTTGGGACTCATACACAGCGATGTATGTGGTCCAATGTCTACACATGTACGAAGTGGTTATTCTTACTTCATTACTTTTACGGATGATTTTTCAAGGTATGGACATGTCTTCTTAATGAAGCATAAATCTGAAGACTTTGAAAAATTCCAGGAATACAAGAATGAAGTAGAAAAACAAACAGGCAAAAGTATAAGGACACTGAGATCTGATCGAGGTGGTGAATACTTGAGTGCCGAGTTCCTGGATTACTTAAAAGAGAATGGAATTCTCTCTCAGCTTACTCCTCCATACACTCCACAACATAACGGTGTATCGAAGAGACGAAACCGAACCCAATTGGATATGGTACGTTCCATGATGAGTAACGCTGAGTTACCGCGATCTTTTTGGGGATATGCACTAGAATCAGCTGCATATCTTTTGAACCGAGTTCCATCTAAGTCAGTGCCTACCACACCATATCAGATGTAGAGTGGGAAGAAACCCTATCTTAAACACATTAAGACATGGGGATGTCCAGCTTTTGTCAAAAAGCAGCATACGGATAAACTCGAGGCACGCTCAGTACAGTGCAAGTTTGTGGGATATCCAAAGAACTCCAAGGGATATTTCTTCTATTACGCAGAGGAACAAAAGGTATTTGTTTCTCTTCATGCCTGCTTCAACTGAATTTTTAGAAAATCAGATAAGTTGGAGCGCAATAGAACTGGAAGAAATTCCAGAACCACGAGCTATTACTGAAAGCTTAGTAGAACCAGAAGGTTCGAAAGGACAGGACATTCCTGCGCCACTCCGCAGGAGTAGTAGGCAGTCTCATCCGTCCGAGAGGTACTACGGTTTTCTCATAGACGGGGATAGAGAGGATTGCATCATTGATAATGATGAGCCGACTAGCTTTCAGCAGGCCATTCAGAGCACTGACTCGGTAAAATGGCTGGATGCAATACGGACCGAGATGAAGTCCATGTACACCAACAAAGTATGGACTTTGGACGTTGCTCCAGAAGGGGTAAAACCCGTAGGCTGCAAATGGATCTTCAAAAGGAAGATTGGTATAGATGGATAGGTTGAGACCTATAAGGCTAGACTTGTTGCAAAGGGTTTTCGTCAAAGACCAGGTTTGGACTATGACGAAACCTTTTCTCCAGTGGCTATGCTCAAATCCATTCGGATCCTTCTTTCCATTGCTGCCTTCCAGGATTATGAGATTTGGCAGATGGACGTAAAAACCGCTTTTCTAAATGGAAATTTATAGGAGTGCGTCTATATGGACCAGCCAGAGGGTTTCATTCAGAGTGGGAGCACCGGGAAGGTGTGCAAGTTGCTTAAGTCCATTTATGGACTGAAGCAGGTATCGCGGAGTTGGAATATCTGTTTTGATTAGACGGTCAAAGAATTTGGCTTTATCAGAAATCCAGATGAACCATGTTGTTTACCCCAATCAGAGCAAAGCTCTGTTCAAATTCTGAGGCGGGAGATGAAGCAACGCTTCATCTTCCCCCAATCAGAAACAAAGCTTTGCTTTGAAAATTTAAACTTTAATAAATGAAGCAACGCTTCGGATCCTTTGCACTGCGCGCGACGCGCCACCTGTCTGGCGCCGATGCATTAGCGCAGCGTCCAAGAAGACGCGCCCAATTAGAGCAAAGCTCTGTTAAAGGAAGCGCCGCGCGACACGTGTCAGCGCAGATGCGCTAGCGCAGTTGCGCTGCGCGACACGTGTCAGCGCAGATGCGCTAGCGCAGATGCACCGTTTCATAAAAAAAGGGGGGGCTGAGTGCCAAAGGCAATTTATCCTTGCAAAATTACATGCACTTAATAATAACAAATTAAAATCATACGATGCACAAGCACAACAGAGAACTAAAATAAAAGAACCCTTAACAGACAATGAAGTACTTGATTAAAAAGAAAAATACTTATTCATTATTATTGTTATTACATTTAAAAAAGATCACCGAATACGGGATCAGAGAGACAAGGGTTCACAAAAAGAAAAAGAAGATTATTCAGCTCCTTCTCCGTCTTCTCCATCACGTCGAAGCGGCGATCCTCCCGAGGGGAAGCCATCCAACTGTCGACGGCGCACTCCTGGGAAAAAGTGGTGATGACAACCCGACGAGCCCGTATTTGGCTCAGCAAGTGGAAGGAGAAGTCCCTCAGGGCTTTGGTGATCAAGTGCGCTTTGAGAAAGCACTCAATCTCATCCTCAGCGGCATCCAGCATCGCCGAGGACATCTCTGCTGGAGGAGGGGGAATGTCGGCGAGCACCGAGGCAAGGATCATCCGAAGCCAAATGGAATTCGGAGGGAGAGGAGACCCCACACGAGTCAAAAGCTCGTGCATTGCGGCATCGCATTGCTCGTCCGAGAGAGAAGGGTCCACCAGGCGCGCTGCAAAACGAGGAACGATGTCCCGAATCGGCACCTCCCATGGTTGTCGGCGGGCATGAGGGCGGTTGCAAGCCATGATCGAAGAAGTTCTCTGAAAATGAGAGAAGAAAAGGCTCAGCCTCGAGTTATATATATAGACCCAAGCACAGAAGATTCTGTGCAAAATGAAATCATTTCCAAGGCCCGGGAAATCAGAATTTTGGAAATACAAGTTTGACTTGAAATAAGGAGATGAAAAGATATCTCAGGTGAAGCGACGCTTCCGATTTGCCCAAAATTTAAACTTCAATAAATGAAGCAGCGCTTCAGATCCTTTGCGCTGCGCGCAACGCGCCACGTGTCTTGCACAGATGCATTAGCGTGGCGTCCAAAAAGGCGCGCTCAATCAGAGCAAAGCTCTATTTCAAGTAAAATTAAAGGAAGCAACGCTTCAGTTGTGCAAGCACTGCGCTGCGCGACACGTGTCAGCGCAGATGCGCTGGAGCAGTTGCGTTGCGCTGTGCGCTGCGCGACACGTGACAGCGTAGATGCGCTAGCGTAGTTGCACTGCGCTGTGAGACACGTGTCAGTGCAGATGCGCTTGCGCAGTCGCGCTGCGCTGTGCGCTGCGCGACACGTGTCAAGCGCTGGGGAGATATGCAAAACATAATGGAGATTTAAAGAAATCTTTTATGTTCTTGTTGAAACAAGAAGATTTCCTTCTATAAAACAGAAGCCCTTGGATCAAAGATCCAACGGTGGGGAAAATTCCCCAAATCACTCAGAGAAAGATCTCTTTAACTAATTTATGGGCACTACAAAAAGGACCCCAAGCCTCAATTCAAAGGGAATGAACATTTTTTCTTGAAAAAAGTCAAGAGCTTCAAACAGAGAGAGAACTCTGAGAAAATTCCAAAGAAAAAGGCAAAAACCTTCACGAGAGAGAAGAAATCTCTTTTAATAAATCATTGATCTAAAAACCAGATCAATGATCTTCACATAATAAACAGTGCTTTGCACTTCTTATGAACCACTGGTTCTTTAAAACAAGAAAACAACAAAAATTAAAAAAAAAATAGTGCTTTGCACATTTATGAACCTCTGGTTCTTGAAATAAAAAGAAAAACTTATTTTTCTTTGATCTAAATTAGATTAAGAAATCAAATAGTGCTTTGCACTTCTGTTCTTGAATGCGCTGTTGCGCATTTGGGAGAGCGCCACGTGTCAGATACAGAACAACTTGCGCTACGCGCTTTTGAAATAGAGCTTTCCTCTCTGTAATTGGCACAACTCACAAGAGCGCGCCACGTGTCAACAGCGCAACAGCGCAGCGCACTAACGCAGCGCACTGCGCTGTTGCGCTTGCGCTCACCAGAGCATGACACGTGTCCTCACCACAAGCGCTTGCGCTGAGTGATTGGCGCAAAGCGCCTGACAAATGCAATGCATTTCTTTTACTGAAGGACCAGGCCCAAATCAGAGGGGCCTAGTAGGCTAAAATAAATTGCAAAGCAATAAAAAGAGGGGCAGAGCCCAAGTGAAATTGATGCCCTGCATCTTTTATGGGCAGAGCCTAAACAAAAAAATAGAAGTAATGCAATGCACCAAAAATAAATAAGGGTGTCAAACATTTTCAACTGGACTTAGCCCAATTTTGGCCGTAAGTCCTTAAATTAAATTGACCGAGCAAGATTGCTCTCTTAAATCAATTTACATCCGGTTCGAGGGTACATCTCCGAACTCCTCTGACAGTTCTCGTTGTAATCCTTCAACGACATCAGAGAGGTGATGGGTCCCAACGACCACACATGAATATGGACTGAGGGGTCCTTAAACTCGTGGACCGAAACGTCCTTAAACTAATATTGGACCGAGACGTCCTTAAACTAATAATGGACCACCACGTCCCTAAACTGGCGATGGACCGAAATGTCCTTAAACTAATGACGGACCACCACGTCCCTAAACTGGAATACGGACCACCACGTCCCTAAACTGGCAATGGATCCCACATCCCTAAACTGGAATACGGACCATCACGTCCCTAAACTGGCAATGGACCCCATGTCCCTAAACTGGAACACGGACTACCATGTCCCTAAACTGGAATATGGACCACAATCTCCTTAAACTACTTATGGACCACTACGTCCCTAAACTGGAACGATAGAGCCTCCAAACGCTCTTTTGCCGGATCTAAACGATCCCGTTTAAGTTGATCTTAGCCCTAAACACGGCTAAGGTATCCTTAAACATTCAAATGGACTATAAAACTCCAAATCAACCTTGGTTCAAGGGTACATCTCTGAACTCCTCTGACATCTGCCGTTGTAATCCTTCAACGACGTTAGAGAGGTGACGAGTCCCGATGGCCAGATATTAAATGGATTATCACGTTAAGTTGATCTTAGTCTCAAACAGGACTATCGTATCCTTAACAAACGTTTAAGTTGATCTTAGCCGCAACGCGACTAATGCATCCTTAAACTAAAAGAACCAAACCCAAATCTAAGTAAATACGGATTTGGACTAATCCACGTCCTACGGGCGACGGCATTACTTAGTCTCCGTATACAATCCACGGGCAACCACAAACAAAGCAAACACACACGACACGAAGTGAAATTCTGGAGAAGGAGAAAGTTGTTACCGCGATGCGGTAGCGTAATTAACTGCAGGGGCTTGCGCCTGCAAGGAAGAGCGTCCCCACAATCAAAAACCCCCTCAAGCGAGGGGGAATCTGACGAAGTCTGCTACATCGGCCGCATCCGTCTAAACCTCCGATACATGGTGCCATAAATCAACTTGGCATCTTCGGGGAGGTAGACGGATAAAACCAAATAGCATCTGCCCCGAATATCAGCGTCAGGACATCGCGGTCCTGTGCACCGTCTTTCGGAGGGGAACAGATTCTGGCACGCCCGGTGGGACATTTTCCTCTTTCCTCTCCACACTTCGTGTGTCGTCTTTACGAACCAATCGCGATTTGTTAATGGTTTCCTTCGGATTTCAAGTTACTAAGATTTGGTCTTTTGCCTGGCGCAGAACTCAAGATTCAATGGCCTCTAATTACGCCAACTGCTCGAAGTGCCACTGCAACGGACGCTCCACCTCACTGGGAGGTGTGGCATATGGGCCCCAAGTGGCTTCCTTCCTCACTCTGCCAGTAGACCAAGTGACCTAGGCCACCACTGGCCTGTTCTTCGGGACCATGATCCTACCTACAAGCTTCTCTGAGCCAATACCTGCACCGGAAGTGAACAAGAAGTCGGTCTTCGACCGGCTTACTACTACGACGACCCCTGTCAACGGGTCGCCCACTACCAAACCGACAGCCTCTGTTTTCACCAGGCTAAATCAGAACTCTAAATTGGCTGTCCCAAGGAAAGCAATAACTGCTGCTCCAGAAGTCGTCAAGGCGGCTTCCCCTGTCAAAGAGTCAGTATTTTCAAGACTGACGATTCCTGCTCCTACCCTTGCCCGAGGATCTGTCTTCGACAGGTTAAATATCACCCCTCAAAAGACAACCTCAGTCTTTAAGAGGTTAACACCAGCCGCGCCTCATTCAGATAGGGGGCAAAAAGAAGCAACCTCTATCTCCGTACCAGTCCCAACGACTCGTCGTGCTCGACGTCGCCACTGGCAACGAGTAAGGAAGGCAGGGGGCAACTCCCCCTCAGGACTAACTCTACCGGCTCCAGTGGTGGAAGTCAACGCTGCTGTTCTAACTGGGAACAACTTTGAACTGCTGAGGAGGATACGTAAGAACTCTCCAACCGCTACACTGAAAAGATCTCCTCCGCCTGCGGAGAGAGTTCCGGAAACAAAACAAGAACAGCCCCCTCAACGGCTGTCCTTAAGAATTTATAAAGTTTGGCGGAGGGTTCAAGACTCTGTGATCAACCCAGATCACTCTCGTCAACGAAAGAAGACGAAGGTGCAAAAAGGAAAAGACCGTTCTATTGAACAGCAAGGGACAACAATCGCTAGGGTGCCCACTGCAACGACCCTTTCAACTTCAACGGCCCACAAAAGAAGAAGGTCGGAAAAAACCCCCGCGTCGGCGACAGATATCAGAGGTGATGAACCCAAACGCCCTAAGTCAGGGGGAATAATAGTTCATACCGTCTACGTGGCATCTGGTAAAGAAGATAGCCGCATATCTACAGGTCATAGACCGCACACGAGGTCAGTGACCAAGGCTCAGGAGCAGCAGCAGAAACTCCAAGAGATGATGAACGCTATGGCCGCACTTACAGGGCCAAAAGAAACCCCTGAAACATCCTCGGACGAGCGTCAAGAATAAGAAATTGACGCTGAATTCCTTCGTCGCGTACTGGAGAAAAAGGATAAAGAAGCTGCTGAACAGGAAGCCAACATAAAGAAAATGGCCCTCCTGTTCCAGGATATGGTGGGTATGATGATTCAACAAGATCCACCTGCTGAAGATCCCCCGATCATCCTTAAAGACGATAGGGGAGAGACGTCGAATCCTCCGCCAGCTCTGTCAACGGCTAAAAAGGATACAATCTCTAAAGCTGATTTGGACGAGTATATAGCCCAACAAATACGGGTTCATCATGCGACCGAAGCAGCCGGCCAGGTCGTAAAAACGGGGCGGCCATATCCAAGTTGGTACGATCAAATCAAGTACCCACCCGGTTACACAATTCCCAAGTTCCATGTCTACAAGAGGACGGGCAATCCTCACCAGCATGTCGCCCAGTTCAGGGCACTCTGCGGCAACACCGGTGGTGATGACAAGCTTTTACTTCGCCAGTTTGTTGGAAGTTTATCGGATACGGCGTTCGAGTGGTACTCTGAGCTCCCGAACGACTCTATCAAAACCTTCGCGGAAATGGAGCTATTGTTTACTTAGCGTTTTGCAAGCGCCAGTGAACGTACCCCGATGACGGCACTGATTAACGCCGGGGTAAAGCCAGGCGAGACATGGGTCCAATATGCTATACGGTAGCGTAATTTATGGTCAAAGTGCGAGCAGCGCATTGAAGAAGCTCCCGTAGTGGGTATGTTTGTGGGCACCCTTGATCCGCAAGCAACCATTTCGCAATTTATGATGTTTTTCAAGCCGACTACCTTCCAGGCCTTGATTGACAAGCTAGCGTAAATGGATCAGATGGGCCATAAACCCCCTCTTCCAAAGCCGGACTCCCGAAATGACAAAGGGAAGGGAAAAGCGATCATTGTCGCTAATGCTCAACAACAACCGAGCGACTCGAAGCCGGTTGTTCGTCAAAATAATACGCGTCCATACGTGGCCCTTGAGGAGAGGCTAGGACGTTCTTACTCTTTTCCCCGCGATAAAACGAGGAGGTTATTCGAGCTGGCGTTGCGCAACAGACTCATAAATCTGCCGGATCCAAAACGTCCGTTACAACCAAGTGACGTCAACGAGCCCAACTACTGTCCTTATCATCGAGTACTAGGCCATCCGATCGAAGATTGCTACGTTTTCAAGAATTGGCTTGAAAACCAGTACCGACAGGGCAAGTTCGCGTTATCTGACAAATGGAAGGTGAATCCCCCGCAGCCCCACACCTCTAAGGGGACGAATACGCCGGGGGCAACATGCTCCATCATTGAAGAAGCTCCTTGGGAGGTTGTATTATCAGCCAAGACAAAGAGGATGCTAAATGATCTTCAGACATGTCCAGCGATCAAGTGGAAGAACCCGTTGGAACCGCAGGTCATTGAAGGGATGTTGAAGCCACGTCCAACTCCAAAGACCGATGGTGGTGGTTCAAGCACTTGCAGCCAGCCGTCAAAATCTTCGAAAAAGAAGAAGAAGAAATCTAAGAAGCCCGTGAAGCCTGGCGACAAGCGCACGGACTTACAAAAGCAAATTGACGCGCTAGATGAATACAACCAAAAGGCACGGACTCCCATTACGCTCCAAGAGTTCCTCAATTACGTCTTTCAAGAAGAAGACGGGGGAGAAAGTTCATCGGATGAATCCGAGGAATATGTGGCGAGCTGTCATATGATTTCCCATTTGATCACGAACGATGAGGAGACTCCTTGCACCGAAAAGCTGGGGGCAGATTCTGAACCAAAAGTTCTGGGGCCATCAGATGAAGTAATTGACGTATTCCTTAATGAAGCTCGGTTGAAAAGTAAAGCTGATCGGGAGCGCGAGGCGGCTATATTTGAAGGGGCCAAACGCCAGCGACTTGATGAAGGAGCCGAGACGATCCCGTTGGAGCTAAACACCTCCGCTACCGACAAAAGCCAATTTAAGATGAGGAAAAAGTTTACTAAGGCCATATCAATGGGCATGAAGCTACCATCCTCTGAAGGAAACATCACTGGCGAAATGGAAACGCACCCCTCCTATTGCTTATATCATCAAAAGATTTCGCACCCCACTCAAGAGTGCAAAGCTTTCGATAGATGGTGGCAAGGATATGTTGCTCATCGACAACGCTTTAAGCGGGAAAAGTGTAAAACTCGTCGAGAGCAAAGAAATACGACCGAAGGGCTTAAAAGAACTGCTGGCGATTGTTGCATGGTTAACACCGGTAGATCACAAGTGCCTACATTCGGGAGTGATTCTGATGAAGAGCTAGAACTTGCCCCTCTCTTTAAAGAGTCCGCTTCGAGAAAAGAAGAAGAACCGAAGGTTTGCGAAAATATCCGGCTACGTAATCGCACGCTGCCCGAAAAGAACCTCGGACCCTCGAACAAAAAAGATAAAGGGAAAGAAAGGGCCTCTGAAGATATCGTCTTAGATGACCAAGTGGTGGAAGAGCTAGCTGCCAAAGACCCACCAAAGAAGAATAAGGTGGATTACAATGTCTTAGCACATCTGAGGAAGCTGCCCTCACAGCTCAGCATTCTTGACGCCCTTTTGCTATCAAAAGAGGCGAGAGATTCGTTGATTAAGGCGCTCCAAGACCCAGAACAATTCCAAGCATGCCTGGCCGAGGAAAAGATGAAGGATGAATTGGAGGAAGTGCACACGGCCGATGTCACTTTCGGCGACGAGGACCTTCTCCTTGGGACGTGCGAACACAATCGCCCTCTCTATGTCTCGGGATACTGCCATGATGTAAAGATAGGCAAAATCCTGATCGATAACGGGTCGTCTGTTAACCTACTCAACGTGCGGGTGTTGAAGGAAATCTGCATGAGCATACAGCACCTTACTCGGGACAAGATCACCATCTCCGGGTTCGACTCCCAATCGTCAAAGACTCTTGGATCTGTGATACTGACACTACGCTTCGAGCTACTCGTCACGGACATTAAGTTCCACGTCATAGACGCCAAGACATGCTACAACGCTTTGCTCGGCCGACCATGGTTACACGAGTACAACATCATCCCTTCTACACAGCATCAGTGTATGAAATATTTTAAGGATGGTTTCGAGTATACCGTGACGGGAGAACTGAACCCGTTCTCTGTAAACGAGGTCCGCAAATATGAAGACGCCAAATACTTCTTACCGGATTTCGAAGACACAGAGAAGTGTCACAAGCCCGAGAATAAAACTAACGCTACCATCCCGGTCTTCGGCAGTGATACTGAGGAGGAAGAAGAGATAGTTTATTCGGGTCCGCCCCAACACAACAAGACGGGACCATCGGCTCCTACATTGATCTTTGGCAGCGACTCGGAAGATGAAGTCCATGCTGTATTCTCTGCTCGACCTTCAATACAAACGTCCGCTGATAAAGATCAAAGTCTGCAAGTCGCCATGGTGCCGCTTAAACACCATAAAGAACTGGATGCACTTAATATATACAACGTAGAAGAGCTACAAACATTCTACATCCCTCCCACAAGAGAGAGCGAGAAAGCCATTTTGTTTTACCGCTCTGAAGAAACTAAGGTAGAAAAAGAAATCTGGCATGGCGCGGATTCTACATTCGACAGGCTTCAGCCTATCCGTCTCCCCAGATATTATACGGAAGGTTTGAAAAAGCTGCTGAAACGCCAGGGGATATCCTTCAAACAGACCGTTAGAAAGGCCAAATTCTATGACAAGGTCTGGAACGTTCCCGGGACTCAACGCAAACTGCCTAACAGGAGAATGGAAACAAAAGGGCTTGGATACATCCGGTCAAAGAAACGAGAGTTACTACCCGGATGCTACGTCGTGTATGACCTTGATGAAGAAGCGGATGCTCAATAGGAGGACGATAATCCTAAGCCAGATGCAAAGGAGCCCTGTCCGTCGTTCGAGGAACAAATGGACAAACTTATAAATAAAGCTGGTCAAAAAGTCCGAGATGATCACAACCGTGAGACGGCCATCTACGAGAAAGCCAAGACGCAACGCCTGCTCCAACAGGCCGTAAAGGATGAAAATGCCGCTCCTTGTCAACCTGTTATAAAGAAGGCTCGGCGCAAAAGCAGAAATAAGTCGAAAGGCCAAAAAGGCGCCCAACAGCAACAAAGCAGGGCTAAGAAGTCACGCAAACGGGAGGCGAGCGTTATTGATCTATCCCTCATGAAGAAAATGAGTCGAGCATACTCTTTTCCTCAGGATAAGACGAGGAGGATACTTGAGCTTGCTCTAAAACATCAGATGCTCACACTGCCGGAGTCCAAGCACCCCGAACAAGCAAGCGAAGTCTCTGACCCAAACTATTGCTCTTACCATCGAGTAATAGGGCACCCGCTCGAAGACTGCTTCACGTTTAAGAATTGGGTCGAAGATCAGTACCAGCTCGGCAAGTTCGCTCTGTCTGACAACTGGAAGGTAACGCCGCCACAGAAGCACGAGCCCAAGGCCACGAAAGAAGAACCGGTTCCACATTGGGATTGGAAGCGAATTCGCACCTGTCACATGATTACAATATTAAAAGAAGAGCCCGAGGACATAGATGAGCTCTCTTGGTGCTTCGAAAACAGCAGCGACGAGATAATCTCAGAATTCCCACCAGCGCCAAAAGAGCTGGAAGATGGAATCCATACCACTGCAGATAACCTCAAGAAGATTGAGTTGGGATCGGCAGACGATCCGCGACTGACATTCATCAGTGAGTTACTATCTGAAGAAAGGGTAGCTGCGTTAAAGGATGTGCTTCTGCAGCATAGAGATTGTTTCGTGTGGAACTATTCCGAAATGCTAGGACTAGATCCAGAAATTGCTGTACACAAATTGGCGATATCCCCGGACATCAAGCCAGTCAAACAAGCGCCGAGGAGAATGCGGCTCGAGCTCGAGATGAGTATCAACGCCGAGGTCAAGAAGCTGATCGACTCTGGCTTTATCCAAGAGGTTCAATATCCTGAATGGATCGCTAACATCGTCCCGGTGATGAAGAAAAATAGGACGGTGCGCATATGCGTAGACTTCCGCGATCTTAATAAAGCTTGCCCGAAGGATGATTTTCCAGTGCCAGTCACCGAACTGATGATAGACAATACGTCCACTCATGAGGTTTTCTCCTTCATGGACGGCTCGTCAGGATATAATCAGATAAAAATGCATCCCAAAGACCAGAAGCACACCGCCTTCCGGACTCCTTTGGGTATATTCTGCTACAAGGTGATGCCCTTCGGTCTAAAGAACGCCGGTGCCACCTACCAGAGGGCCATGACGAAGATCTTCGATGACCTCATACACGAAATCGTCGAATGCTATATCGACGACCTCGTGGTTAAGAGCAAATAATTCGAAGAACATCTCGAGCATCTAAAGACTGTATTTCAACGCCTTCGACAATACAACTTGAAGATGAACCCCCTTAAGTGTGCATTCGGAGTTTCCTCGGGCAAATTCTTAGGATTCATCGTCCGACACCGGGGTATCGAAATAGATCCGTCCAAGATCAAGGTGATCATGGAAATGCCCCCGCCGAGGACTTTCAAACAGTTGCGGTCTCTCCAAGGGAAGCTCGTGTATATACGGCGATTTATAGCCAACCTTTCAGGAAAGTGCCGTCCTTACAGCCACCTGATGAAAAAGGGAACCCCGTTCGTCTGGGACCAAAAATGCCAAAGCGCACTAGACGAAATTAAACAATACCTGCTCAACCCGCCGGTGTTGGCTGCTCCGGTCAAGGGAAAACCCCTCATTCTTTATACAACCGCCCTCGAAGGTTCCTTGGACGCATTATGGGCACAAGAGAACGATCAAGGGAAAGAAAGAGCACTCTACTACTTAAGTCGAGTTCTACTGGGGGCAGAAAGCAACTACTCTCCCATTGAAAAACACTGCCTAGCGTTGATCTTCGTGATAACAAAGCTCAGGCACTATGCGTTGGCGCATGAGGTCCGTCTCATTTCGAAGGTGGACCCTCTTAAGTATTTAATGTCAAAGGCCATACTGACAGGTCGACTCGCTAAATGGGCTCTGCTCTTGATGGAGTTCTCGATAACGTATCAACCTCTCAAGGCAGTGAAAGGCCAGGCTATCGCCGACTTCCTTGCTGAGCATCCGATACCCGCCGATTCTCCTCTGAGCTGAGATTTACCAGACGAACATGCGTTTGACATGATCGACGGTGGTGATACCCAATGGGAACTTTATTTCGATGGAGCATCTTCTGTGAAAAAGCGCAAACAAAGTACTCCTATAATCAAATCGGGGGTAGGCCTCATCTTCGTGACTCCACAAGGAGGGATAATGCGTTTCGCTTTCTCCTTAACAGAGCCGAGGACGAATAACGAAGCCGAATATGAAGCCTTGATAGCAGGTCTTGAGATCGCCATTGACATGGGAATTGAAGACCTCCTTATATACGGGGATTCTCAACTGGTCGTTAGTCAAGTAAATGGCGACTACCAAACGTGCAAGCCAGAACTGGTGAAGTACGACGAAAAAGTGCAACAACTGTTGACCCAAATTCCCTCCTATACTTTGGAGAACATACCGCACGCGGAAAACAGCAAAGCAGACGCATTGGCCAAACTTGCTAAAGAACTGGCTGACGAGAATCTCGATGACGTTAGAATCATGGTACAAAACCGTCAAGTGCTTGGCCCAGCAGAAATATCTCCGGAATCATCCGAAGAGAAGGGAGCGACTGAGCAAATGACCCTGCAAGTAAAAGACCGGGAAAAGGCTGAGGATTGGAGAGAAGTCTTCATAGACTACTTTAGGTCCCACCGAATGCCTGAAGAAGCGTCCACAAGACATCAGCTTATGAAACGAGCTCTGTCTTTCGCCTTTGTCAATGATACTCTGTACAAGAGGTCATTTGATTCTCTGTGGCTGAGATGTTTAGGACCTGACGAAGCGAAAAGAGTCGTCCAGGAAGTTCACGACGGACTCTGCGGTTCTCACCAAGCGGGCCCAAAGATGAAGTTGAAGATCAAACGGATGGGCTACTATTGGCCCACAATGATCCAGGACTACCTCGAATATGCGAAGCAATGCCATTCATGCCAAATTCATGGGGACTTCATCCATCAGCATCCGAATCCACTACATCCAACGGTGGCTAGCTGGCCATTCGAAATGTGGGGGACTGATATAGTCGGCCCCATCGAACCAGCATCGTCTAGAGGACATCGTTTCATCCTAGCGACGACTGACTACTTCACTAAGTGGGCAGAAGTGGTACCGCTGAGGGAAGTAAAGATGGAGAATATCCTCCATTTTTTCAAGACGCATGTCATATATCGGTTTAGAACGCCAAGACGAATCATCTCCGATAACAGGCCAGCCTACTGAAGCCACAAAATCAGTCGCTTCGCGCAACAGCATAATATAGACTGGAGATATTCCTCAGTTTATAATCCGCGAGCTAACGGTCTAGCTGAAGCCTTCAACAAGACCTTGACGAAGATCATAAAGAAAACGGTGTCACGAAATAAGAAAGACTGGCACGAAAGACTACAAGAAACTCTCTGGGCGTATCGAACTACGTTTAAAACGGCCATGAACGCAACGCCATATGCGTTAGTATTCGGTACAGAATAAGTACTCCCTCTTGAGATAGAATTACCCTCTCTACGAGTGGCAGTCCACTACGAGCTAACGGACGAAGAAAATGCTCACCTTCGGCTTGAGGAGCTTGACGCCTTTGATGAAAACCGGCTCATAGCACAGCAAAATCTGGAAGCTTATAAAGCAAAGATGACGCGCTCATATGAAAGATTGACCCGACCGAGGAAATTCCGCCAAGGCGAACTTGTGCTAGTGGTCAAAAGGCATATGATTCCCAATAGCGCCAAGCGAGGAAAATTCGAGCCAAACTATGAAGGCCCATACATCATAGATAAGGTCTACCAGGGTGGGGCCTATCTGCTTATGGATATGCACGGCGAAAGGCCTTTCAGGCCAATAAATGGTCGCTTCCTAAAGAAATACTATGCTTAATGAGCCACAGCCTAGGTTAATGATAGGTGACGACGACCATGCCCGCTCGCTATCTTCCTAAGCTCAAGTTTTATAAGCAGTAGCCAGCCTCTCAATGTCGGACCGAAATGTCCTTAAACTAATAGCAGACCGGAATGTCTTTAAACTACTACCGCAACATCTTTAGGCTGACGAGATAAAGAAAAACATATAAAAATAAAATTAAAAAAAACGGTATGTCCATAAGCAAGAAGGGCACGAATGAAAACCCGAAAGGGCTCCGTGAGTAAAAACAGCAGGGCTACCGGCGAGTGTTCGTGAAAACCCGAAAGGGCGCGACCTTGTAAAAAAATAAAGAGAAAAAGAAAATAAAAAGAATAAAAAAAAACGGTATGTCCATAAGCAAAATGGGCACGGATGAAAACCCGAAAGGGCTCCGTGAGTAAAAACAGCAGGGCTACCGGCGAGTGTTTGTGAAAACCTGAAAGGGCGCAACCTCGTTAAAGGACACTTATAGGGTCCTCTCGACCTTGTAAGGAGAAACCACCTGCGTGAGATCCTTACGACTCACAAGGGAGCAATACACTTAGGGATCCCCACGATTCCTAAGGAGAAAATACACTTGCGAGATCCTCACGACTCGTAAGGAGAACTCTCTTATGGGACCCTCACGGCCCATAAGATTTGAAAGTCTTAAGCTACAGAGAACCTAAACCTGTGCTTAAGCAACTCCCATAACTCCCGATATTGCCCTATAAGTGGCTCAATACTGACCCTTGTATACAATCCACGGGCGCGAATAAACATTTCCCTAATCAAGTCTCATCCGAGACTGGGGACATGTTCGCATGATGAACAACCCTTATAAGTCCTCTCGACTTACAAGGAGAAAACCCTCCTGTAGGATCCTTACGACTTACAGAGGAAATGAACACTTAGGAATCCTCACGAGTCCTAAGGAGAAAATACACCTACAAGATCCTCACGACTTGTAGGGAGAAATAACTTCGTGAAACCCTTACGGCTCATGAAGTCAAAAGCCTTAGCCGACGGACCCTAATCCTGGTCGCTAAGCCACCTTTGTTCGACATCGACAGAGGCAGATGATGATTCGCTCCTGGTAATATCCCAGTTGTAGCGATGCTGATGCCAAAATCGGTGTCTAATTCCGGGTTTACGGCGAAAAGCCAATAGGCCGCACATGCATACGAAATAGCCGAAATGATAGGGCAACTTGCAATAAAAAGCAGCAAGTAAAAATGTATGCATGCAAAATAGCCGAAATGATTGGGCAACTCGTAATAAAAAGCAGCGAGTAAAAATAAAATAAATAGCCGAAATGATTGGGCAACTCGCAATAAAAAGCAGCGAGTAAAAATAAAATAAATAGCCGAAATGATTGGGCAACTCGCAATAAAAAGCAGCGAGTAAAAATAAAATAAATAGCCGAAATGATTGGGCAACTCGCAATAAAAAGCAGCGAGTAAAAATAAAATAAATATCCGAAATGATTGGGCACCGCGAAAAATAGCCGAAATGATTGGGCAATCGCGACCTTCGCGATATAAAAGCTAAAATGATAGAGCATCGCGGAAATAAAACAAAAAAAATGATGATAAAACTCTGGCCCTACAGTTAAGATCACATCGATCCCTGTATACAATCCAAGGGCGTAAACAAAGAGGGAACCATACTTTCCCAACAGGCTCCGCCAGAAGACGAAGCCAAATCTCGACGGTTCAGTCCAACTCTAAAGAAACCAGTGTCTTCAGCAGATACCTCGACTCACGGATACAAACACTCCTTGACGAGAGCCTCCTGATCCGCGTCGACTCGCAGAGCCACCAGTGCCTCCGTGGGAAATTCTCGACTCGTTTCAAACCCCAAGGAAACAAATAATCCTTGGCGCTAGGGAAACAAATAATCCTTAGCAAATTCCTCGACTCATGGATACAAACACTCTTTGACGAGAGCCCCCTGATCCGCGTCGACTCAAAGAGCAACCAGTGCCTCCGTGGGAAATTCTCGACTCGTTTCAAACCCCAAGGAAAAAAATAATCCTTAGCGCTTGGGAAACAAATAATCCCTAACAAACTCCTCGACTCACGGATACAAACACTCCTTGACGAGAGCCTCCTGATCCGCGTCGACTCGCAGAGCCACCAGTGCCTCCGTGGGAAATCCTCGACTCGTTTCAAACCCCAAGGAAACAAATAATCCTTGGCGCTTGGGAAACAAATAATCCCTAGCAAACTCCTCGACTCACGGATACAAACACTCCTTGACGAGAGCCTCCTGATCCGCATCGACTCGCAGAGCCACCAGTGCCTCCGTGGGAAATTCTCGACTCGTTTCAAACCCCAAGGAAACAAATAATCCTTGGCGCTTGGGAAACAAATAATCCCTAGCAAACTTCTCGACTCACGGATACAAACACTCCTTGACGAGAGCCTCCTGATCCGCGTCGACTCGCAGAGCCACCAGTGCCTCCGTAAGAAATTCTCGACTCGTTTCAAACCCCAAGGAAATAAATAATCCTTGGCGCTTGGGAAATAAATAATCCCTAGCAAACTCCTCGACTCACACATACAAACACTCCTTGACGAGAGCCTCTTGATCCGCGTCGACTCGCAGAGCCACCAGTGCCTCCGTGGGAAATCGTCAACTCGTTTCAAACCCCAAGGAAACAAATAATCCTTGGCGCTTGGGAAACAAATAATCCCTAGCAAACTCCTCGACTCACGGATACAAACACTCCTTGACGAGAGCCTCCTAATCTGCGTCGACTCGCAGAGCCACCAGTGCCTCCGTGGGAAATTCTCGACTCGTTTCAAACCCCAAGGAAACAAATAATCCTTGGTGCTTGGGAAACAAATAATCCCTAGCAAATTCCTCGACTCACGGATACAAACACTCCTTGACGAGAGCCTCCTGATTCGCGTCGGCTCGCAGAGAAACCAGCGTCTCCGCGAGAAAATTCCCGATTAGTCTCAACTTGCAAGATGAAGCCTCAGGCAGCAGGGACTAAAAAAAAAATTTCTTCCTGAACAATGGGACCCTGCAAGTCAATCCAAAATAGTCTCTTACATACTATTCACGGGTCTCACTCTCCAAAGTCGAGTTTCGACAAGGAGGGAAACAACCGCTTACGAATCCTCTCGACTCGTAAGAGGGAAAATTCTCTTATAGGATCCTTACGACTTATAAGAGAAAACCACACTTAGGAATCCTCGCGATTCCTAAGGAGAAAACCCACCTACGAGATCCTCTCGATCCGTAGGGAGAAGAATCTCTATGAGACCCTCACGGCTTATAGAGTTGAAAAGTCTTAGGCAGCAGATCTAAACCTGCGGCCTAAGCCATCGCTGATTCTTAAGAAAGTCAAGATGCCTACTCTATTATCTGTCAACCATGTTTATTAAGATAGCATGCCGATAATAAGAGAAAGAAGAAAGCTACAGAAGGAGCATCCGATTTACGTTTGATCAAGCGTTTGAGACGCACTCATTTATGCATAAGCAAAAGATTCCGAACGAAAAATAGAGACAAGCTGAGATAAAAAAAAATTCCATTAATATTGCCAAAAGTTCTTACAATCTTAAAAGCAATAAACGAAAAACATTATTACAAGGGAATAACCTCGAACCCAGGACATGGATTGAGGAACTCGAAAGCGACCCTATCTATGACTTTCCAAGCCTCGCGGACCATCCTAGTGTGCTTTCTTTCGCGAGCACAGGCGTCAGGGTCCCCCCTGATGTCTTCCACCCTCCGATAAGCAGCAAGTATGGCAGACTATTGAAAGACCTCGTGCAAAAGATCGATAAGACTGTCTCGTCGTCTCTTTGAGATAAAGTTCAACAGGTATACCGAGTGCACCTTATTCTCAGCGGCATCCAGCGCCCTAAGCGGCACACCGGAACAGAACAGGGGAAGCGCTTCCCAGATGGCTCCCATAATAAGCTTAAGAAGGGAGGAACGCCGGGGAAGCAGAGGACCGTTGTACGCGTCGAAGCGGCTCATGATTTCAGCACACTCCGCGTTTGTGAACTCTCGATTTTGAGAGCGGCCAAGTCGGCGGATGTCCCCGTAAGAGATGATCTCGTTAAGAGCATACATATGGGCGTCCATTGTTCCTGTGAAAGAAGATCAGCAAAATTAGCAAACCAACTGATTAGGCGAATTCTTGTTAAAAAATGAGCACAGAGAGTTAAACTCCTCGAGAGCAATGCTCTACGAATAGGGGTGACGCATATCAGATGCCATAATAATGGAAATTTGAAGAAGTCCCCCAAGAACTCTGAGATCATTATTATTAAAAGATGATATAATCCTTTAAATACAAAACTCCATTTTTAATTTTCATTATCCATACTCAAACTCTTAAGAGTTCATCTCATTTTTAGATCAAAGAGATCTATGTCTTGACAAAGGTGCAAGGTTCTGTTCATGGGTCAAGAAACCCTGAAACAAATTCTTGAGAGCAATGCTCTATTGGTGAAACCCCAGAAGGGTTTTCTTTAGATCAAAGATCTATGAGAGCAAAGCTCTATTAACTGAAATTAATTTAATTCGAGGTTAATTTTTACCTATAAAGTTTCTTTTGAGGAAAATTTAACTCTAACAGTTCCTAAAGGCAAGAGCAAAGCTCTGGAGTTTTGAAAGTAAAAGTCTTAAGGATGATAATCATCTGCTGAGGACCAAAAGTCCTATTTATAGGCATCAAGTGCCCTTTCAGCTTCCAAAGTTGCCGCAACGGTTGGAATTCCGCCACCGTTGCGCTCACGTTTGGCACGACGTAAGCTCAACGGTGAGGGGGCATTTGTTTACCCCAATCAGAGCAAAGCTCTGTTCAAATTCCGAGGCGGGAGATGAAGCAACGCTTCATCTTCCCCCAATCAGAAACAAAGCTTTGCTTTGAAAATTTAAACTTTAATAAATGAAGTAACGCTTCGGATCCTTTGCACTGCGCGCGACGCGCCACCTGTCTGGCGCAGATGCATTAGCGCAGCGTCCAAGAAGGCGCGCCCAATTAGAGCAAAACTCTGTTAAAGGAAGCGCCGCGCTGCGCTCTGCGCTGTGCGACACGTGTCAGCGCAGTTGCGCTGCGCGACACGTGTCAGCGCAGATGCGCTAGCGCAGTTGCGCTGCGCGACACGTGTCAGTGCAGATGCGTTAGCGCAGATGCACCGTTTCATAAAAAAAGGGGGGGCTGAGTGCCAAAGGCAATTTATCCTTGCAAAATTACATGCACTTAATAATAACAAATTAAAATCATACGATGCACAAGCACAACAGAGAACTAAAATAAAAGAACCCTTAACAGACAATGAAGTACTTGATTAAAAAGAAAAATACTTATTCATTATTATTGTTATTACATTTAAAAAAGATCACCGAATACGGGATCAGAGAGACAAGGGTTCACAAAAAGAAAAAGAAGATTATTTAGCTCCCTCTCCGTCTTCTCCATCACGTCGAAGCGGCAATCCTTCCGAGGGGTAGCCATCCAACGGTCGAAGGCGCACTCCTGGGAAAAAGTGGCGATGACAACCCGACGAGCCCGTATTTGGCTCAGCAAGTGGAAGGAGAAGTCCCTCAGGGCTTTGGTGATCAAGTGCGCTTCGAGAAAGCACTCAATCTCATCTTCAGCGGCATCCAGCATCGCCGAGGACATCTCTGCTGAAGGAGGGGGAATGTCGGCGAGCACCGAGGTAAGGATCATCCGAAGCTAAATGGAATTCGGAGGGAGAGGAGACCCCACACGAGTCAAAAGCTCGTGCATTGTGGCATCGCATTGCTTGTCCGAGAGAGAAAGGTCCACCAGGCGCGCAGCAAAACGGGGAACGGTGTCCCGAATCGGCACCTCCCATGGTTGTCGGCGGGCATGAGGGCGGTTGCAAGCCATGATCGAAGAAGTTCTCTGAAAATGAGAGAAGAAAAGGCTCAGCCTCGAGTTATATATATAGCCCCGAGCACAGAAGATTCTGTGCACAATGAAATCATTTCCAAGGCCCGGGAAATCAGAATTTTGGAAATACAAGTTTGACTTGAAATAAGGAGATGAAAAGATATCACAGGTGAAGCGACGCTTCCGATTTGCCCAAAATTTAAACTTCAATAAATGAAGCAGCGCTTCAGATCCTTTGCGCTGCGCGCAACGCGCCACGTGTCTGGCGCAGATGCATTAGCGTGGCGTCCAAAAAGGCGCGCTCAATCAGAGCAAATCTCTATTTTAAGTAAAATTAAAGGAAGCAACGTTTCAGTTGCGCAAGCACTGCGCTGCGCGACACGTATCAGCGCAGATGCGCTGGAGCAGTCGCGGTGCGCTGTGCGCTGCGCGACACGTGTCAGCGCAGATGCGCTTGCGCAGTCGCGCTGCGCTGTGCGCTGCACGACACGTGTCAAGCGCTGGGCAGATATGCAAAACAGAATGGAGATTTAAAGAAATTTTTTCTGTTCTTGTTAAAACAAGAAGATTTCCTTCTGTAAAACAGAAGCCCTTGGATCAAAGATCCAACGGTGGGGAAAATTCCCCAAATCACTTAGAGAAAGATCTCTTTAACTAATTTATGGGCACTATAAAAAGGACCCCAAGCCTCAATTCAAAGGGAATGAACATTTTTTCTTGAAAAAAGTCAAGAGCTTCAAATAGAGAGAGAACTCTGAGAAAATTCCAAAGAAAAAGGTAAAAACCTTCACGAGAGAGAAGAAATCTCTTTTAATAAATCATTGATCTAAAAACCAGATCAATGATCTTCACATAATAAACAGTGCTTTGCACTTCTTATGAACCACTGGTTCTTTAAAACAAGAAAAGAACAAAAAAAAAATAGTGCTTTGCACTTTTATGAACCTCTGGTTCTTGAAATAAAAAGAAAAACTTATTTTTCTTTGATCTAAATTAGATCAAGAAATCAAATAGTGCTTTGCACTTCTGTTCTTGAATGCGCTGTTGCGCTCTTGGGAGAGCGCCACGTGTCAGCTACAGAACAACTTGCGCTACGCGCTTTTGAAATAGAGCTTTGCTCTCTGTAATTGGCGTAACTCACCAGAGCGCGCCACGTGTCAGCAGCGCAACAGCGCAGCGCACTAACGCAGCGCACTGTGCTGTTGTGCTTGCGCTCATCAGAGCATGACATGTGTCCTCACCACAAGCGCTTGCACTGAGTGATTGGCGCAAAGCGCCTGACAAATGCAATGCATTTCTTTTACTGAAGGGCCAGGCCCAAATCAGAGGGGCCTAGTAGGCCAAAATAAATTGCAAAGCAATAAAAAGGGGGGCAGAGCCCAAGTGAAATTGATGCTCTGCATCTTTTATGGGCAGAGCCTAAACAAAAAAATAGAAGTAATGCAATACACCAAAAATAAATAAGGGTGTCGAACATTTTCAACTGGACTTAGCCCAATTTTGGCCGTAAGTCCTTAAATTAAATTGACTGAGCATGATTGCTCTCTTAAATCAATTTACATCCGGTTCGAGGGTACATCTCCGAACTCCTCTGACAGTTCTCGTTGTAATCCTTCAACGACGTCAGAGAGGTGACGGGTCCCAACGACCACACATGAATATGGACTGCGGGGTCCTTAAACTCGTGGACCGAAACGTCCTTAAACTAATATTGGACCGAGACGTCCTTAAACTAATATTGGACCACTACATCCCTAAACTGGCGATGGACCGAAATGTCCTTAAACTAATGACGGACCACCACGTCCCTAAACTGGAATACGGACCACCACGTCCCTAAACTGGCAATGGACCCCACGTCCCTAAACTGGAATACGGACCACCACGTCCCTAAACTGGCAATGGACCTCATGTCCCTAAACTGGAACATGGACCACCATGTCCCTAAACTGGAATATGGACCGCAATGTCCTTAAACTACTTATGGACCACTACGTCCCTAATCTGGAATGATAGAGCCTCCAAACGCTCTTTTGCCGGATCTAAACGATCCCGTTTAAGTTGATCTTAGCCCTAAACACGGCTAACGTATTCTTAAACATTCAAATGGACTATAAAACTCCAAATCAACCTTGGTTCAAGGGTACATTTCTGAACTCCTCTGACATCTGCCATTGTAATCCTTCAACGACGTTAGAGAGGTGACGAGTCCCGATGGCCAGATATTAAATGGATTATCACGTTAAGTTGATCTTAGTCTCAAACAGGACTATCGTATCCTTAACAAACGTTTAAGTTGATCTTAGCCGCAACGCGACTAATGCATCCTTAAACTAAAAACACCAAACCCAAATCTAAGTAAATACAGATTTGGACTAATCCACATCCTACGGGCGACGGCATTACTTAGTCTCCGTATACAATCCACGGGCAACCACAAACAAAACAAACACACACGACACGAAGTGAAATTCTGGAGAAGGAGAAAGTTGTTACCGCGATGCGGTAGCGTAATTAACTACAGGGGCTTGTGCCTGCACGGAAGAGCGTCCCCACAATCAAAACCCCTCAAGCGAGAGGGAATCTGGCGAAGTCTGCTACATCGGCCGCATCCGTCTAAACCTCCGATACACGGTGCCATAAATCAACTTGGCATCTTCAGGGAGGTAGACGGATAAAACCAAATAGCATCTGCCCCGAATCTCAGCGTCAGGACATCGCGGTCCTGTGCGCCGTCTTTCGGAGGGGAACACATGTATTTATAGTACGATTTTAGCACGAACTGTCGTATTCCTCATTTTATACGTGGATGACATTCTCTTGATAGGAAATGACATTCCTATGCTACAATCTGTCAAAGGGTTCTTGTCACACAGGTTCTCCATGAAAGACCTGGGTGATGCCTCTTACATTCTGGGGATCTGAATCTATCGTGATAGGTCCAAGAGAATATTAGGACTTTCACAGTCCAGGTACATCAACACCATACTGAAAAGATTCAGTATGGAAGATTCCAAGCGCGGTAATTTACCGGCTTGTCACGGGATCACTCTCTCCAAAGAGATGTCTCCCAAGACTGATTTGGAAAGGGATCGCATGTCTATTATACCCTACGCCTCTGTGGTAGGCTCTATAATGTATGCGATGTTGTGTACCAGACCAGATGTAGCTTATGCACTGAGTGTAGTAAGCCGGTATCAGTCAAACCCTGGGGAGAAGCACTGGATAGCAGTAAAGAATATTCTGAAGTACCTGAGAAGGACTAAGGATATGTTTTAGGTTTACGGCGAAAAAGGCCTCCAGATCGAGGCCTTTGCTGACTCCAGCTTCCAGAGTGATAAGGATGACTCCAAATCCATGTCGGGTTATGTCTTTACTCTCAATGGAGGGGCGGTGTGTTGGAAGAGTTCCAAACAGGAAACCGTTGCTGACTCGACGATGGAAGCGGAATATATCGCAGCATCTGATGTCGCAAAAGAAGCCGTCGGGATGAAGAAGTTCTTGACAGAACTTCAGGTGGTTCCGTCCATTGTTGATCCAATACCTCTATATTATGACAACAACGGGGCTATAGCTTTACCAAAGGAACCTAGGTCCCATCAGAAGTCCAGACACATTTTGAGGCGGTACCACTTGATCAGGGAGATCGTAGATCGCCGGGAGATCGAGGTAAAGAGAGTAGATTCGGATAATAACAAGGTAAATCCATTCACGAAGGCCATATCCCAGACTCAGTTCGAGCGGCTGATCGAGATGATAGGTCTTCGGTACGCCAGTACATGGCCCTAGTGCAAGTGGGAAATTGTTAGTGTATATGCCCTAGAGGCCATTACTGTATCATACTAGTTTGTATATTACTTAATAGAAGCTTGGGATATTCATAGTTGTATAGACAATCTTGCTCAAAATGGTAGTATGCTACTTGGTTTGTTTCTACTTAAATATGTGCATGTGTTTCTTTTAGCATATCGCTTATACATATTAGTGGAGCCCTTAGGATCTTTGCTTGATTACAGCATTGTGATGGCAGTCACACTGGTGGGGGCTGGGTAATCTACAAGCACATCTTTATACAGGTCCCTAGTCATAGGATTATCGAGACGGGGCATCGATACTCCAGAGTAGACTAGCGTATACGCTTCTCATCCCAGCAGGAGAGATGGTCTGTCCCACAACCATTAGTACGTTGTACTGGAGATAATATGCGTGTGCTTGTTAGGTTACGAGTACCCTGGACATGACTCGCTGGGAACTGTTGGTTAGTATTATACCTATCGTCAGTTATCAGTTCCCAGGTGACATGAGTACAGCTTAGTCCGTTGACTTGACACTGTCACTTCGCCTCGAGTGTGTTCCCACTGTTCTTAGATTACTACCCTACCACGGCTCAATTGAGTCGTACAAACAGGTAGTAGTTGGGTGCAGTCCCGAAGCACTTGGAGGCAGTGACGGTTAGACAGGATTCGTCTCTCCCGGTATTGGGAGTTGATATCACGCAGTGTCTAGGAAAGCCATTACACAAAGTCCCTGGCCAGGGCAAGCGAGATTTACTGGTAGTGTTTCCAGCATTTTCTCAGGGTGTTCTGGGCTACGCTCCGACATGACTTGTACCGCTATTAGGGGACTGACGTTTACCGCCCCTAGGCCCGACATGCGATACTCTCTGACGAACAGACCGGACTGTACGTAGATTGTCACATTCAGGCTCAGTAGGAGTTCGGATGGGTTCGCCTCATCGGTCTTCTTATCGACATCTAGCTGGGGACCGTTACGTATAGCTAGTACCGCTTGCGGCCTGTGGTTAAACCCACTGCCAGCGTAGTGTCGAGTCTTTAGAGTCCCACACAGAGGGCTATTCACCTTTGGGCAAAACAGAGTAGAGGTCGTATGGTTTTTACGACGGGGTTCGTTCACATACGCGCACTTGTGCACGTTTGGTGTCCGGGCAGTTATTACTAGCGGGCTTTAGTTTAAGCCAGATCCTAGTAATTGTTTTGGTATTGGTTTTGTCTCATTGTATTCATGTTCCTAGGAATACGGATGCGGGTGTGTATACACAGTTGACAGAGGCAGAGGAACCTCATTGGGGTTTTGACCATTGACTTGATTAAAAACAAAATGAGATTGAGGAAATTGATTAATTAGTGATAATTGTATCATGGTTAATTAGGTTTGACCCTTTGACCAAGTTGACCCATGTTGACTTGGATATTTTTGTGAGCATGCTTAGCATTTATTATGATATGATAAGGGTCAAATAAACATCAACCATGACAATTTATCCTAATTAAAATTATCATTATTCTTTTTGCTCATATGAGAGAAAGGTTCATATTATTCTCATTCTCTCTTGCTCTTTCTCTCTCTTGCAAAGCTCTCTCCTCTCCCTCTCTCAAAGCTCTCTTGTTTCATGAGTTGAAAAACATGAGCTTTGTGAGATAAAACCATCAAAACACCTCTCTACTCATTCTAGGGTTCTTAGTCTAGCAAGCCAAGCACTCTAGTTACTTCTTGGTTGAGGTAGGAGCTCAAGGTAGAGGCTTTCGGGTGGATCTTTCATCGGCAAAGAGAAGACGAAGAGGAGGAGCCGTCTACACCACTCTAAGGAGCTAGCAACAAGGAGGACCACAACAAGAAGAGAAGGAGTTCAAGAACTATGTATAACCATCTAACCTAGTAGCTAGAACTTGTAGTTAGTTTGTTAGTTTTGTTTTAGCAAAAATCCTTCATGGTATGTCTATGTTTCCTTGTGATAAAAATTTGATTTTTACTCTTTCCGCCTCCTCGTAAGTACCGGGATGGGTAACATAGACTTACACTCCATTTACCTTATCTACCGTTTTCCACCAGTTGTATATTAGACTTAGATGGTGAGCTTGTAAGATTTGTATGTATTCTATTTCTGGTGTCGATGCTCACTTGAGCCGATGTGGTGTTTTCTTATTTCTTGTTTTCAGATGCTTATCTCATATTATGATGATATATATTGCATGTGGTTGTGATTCCGCCTTTGGCGAAGAGCTAGCTCCCGCTTGGGGATGCCTTTATTCATTACTTATGCATATTTTTGTATTGTACCCGTCTGGGCCAGTATTTACAAAGGAAATTCTGCCGAAATTTTCGGGAAAATTGATGCTTTTAAAATGTTTAATGCGACCTTATTTTGTTAAAATCACTTTCTTTAAAACAAGTTTTCCTTCATTCTATTTTCTTTAAATGGTTTAGATTTCTGGGCTTTGGCTTACTTAGATTACGCTACGCCTCTAGACGTTGCGTAATTTAAGTGCCAGTCACGTTCCGTACATTCGGATCGTGACAGTTGATCCTGGCATTATTCCAGTGCAGTGATGCTGATGCCGAGAAAAATCTAAATTCCTAGTTCCTCTCAAATTCAAAAGTCCTGCCAAACAAAGCAGAAATCAAACATATCAATCAATGTCCCACCCGGCAGCGATTCCAATCTTAAAAGTCCCGCTGGACAGGTAGGGAACTTCCAAAACAAATCAAATCACCAGTCAACCAATGATCTCCCTGGTGGAATCAAGCTCCACCTCGGAAACAAATCAAATCCCGACACCACATGAAGTGGAGCAAGTCAAATTAAGCACCGACCGTCCACGTCGCAAAAAGGGCATTACCGACCGTCCACGTCGCAAAAAGGGCAGCACCAACCGACCATGTCGCAAAAAGGGCAGCACCGACCGTCCACGTCACAAAAATGGCAACACCGACTGTCCAAGTCGCTAAAATGGCAGCAATGACCATCCACGTAGCTAAAACAGCAGCACCGACCATCCACGTCGTAAAAAGGATAGCACCGACCGTCCACGTCGCAAAAATGGTAGCACCGACTGTCCAAGTCGCAAAAATGACAGCACCGACCGTCCAAGCCGCTAAAATGGCAGCACCGACCGTCCAAGTCGCAAAAATGGTAGCACAGACCGTCCACGTCGCAAAAATGGCAACACTGACCGTCCAAGCCACAAAAATGACAGCACCGACCGTCCACGTCGCTAAAATGGCAGGATTGGCCGTCCAAATCGCAAAAATGGCAGCACCGACTGTTCACGTTGCAAAAATGGCAGCACCGACCGTACAAGTCGTAAAAATGGCAGCACCAACCGTCTACGTCGTAAAAATGGCAGCGTCGACCCTCCATAGGTGACAAAACCAAATCAATCCCTATATAGAACAAGATCCATCAATTTCATGCACACAAACCATACATGCGGTGTGTATTTATTTATCGGGGGCACTTTTTGGGGTCAGAAATTACACCCCGGTTGAGTAAGTCAAAGTCAACCCTAAGCTAAGTGGGCTTAAATCCGAACCTAAGTCCAAGCAAGTGGGCCCTTACCCAAGTCGAGCCTAAGTATGAAGAGGCCCCCCATGCCAAAGGAATAATGGTTAAAGTAAAAATAGGCTTAATGTAATTCCTATGAATAAATGTAATAAAATGGACAACAAACCCAAATTATATAAAAGCTCATGGTTTATATGCAAAAGAAAGAAAGCACATGGCATGGGAAAGGCACATATGCCATTTTGAAAAGCCCAAGGGGCAATATGTAAAATGTATTATATAAGGTATCATGATGGATGATAACAAAAAAAAGATGTTTCCCATATCAACCTAGGGTTTTGTGCCTCCTTCTTCATGGTTCAAAACCTCCTTCTTCTTTTTTTTGAATTAAATCAAGAGTTTAACTCTTATTTTCTCAAAAGGAAATAGTTTTCCACCATAAAACCTATGAAAGAGAGCCCAAATGTCTTGTCAAATCCCTAGAAGGGGAGATTTTAAATCTCACCATCCTTCTCCAAGATCCGGAAAAAAAGAAGAGGTTGAAGAAGACCCATCCCTAAAAATAAAATTAAAAACCTCATCTTGAGACGGATCCAAGGATCAAAGAAAAAAAAAGGGCCCCTTCTTATCATCCAAAAGATAGATCTTGAAGTTTCAAGAAACTCCATTTTGGTCTTCTTTTCAAATAAAATCATTTTTAGGAGTTTAACTCCAAAATAAAATCTTTTGGGAGTTTAACTCCATATAAAACCTTTTGGGAGTTTAACTTCAAATAAAATTGTTTTGGGAGTTTAACCCCATATAAATTTTTTTGGGAGTTTAACTCCAAATAAAATTGTTTTAGGAGTTCAACTCCATATAAAATCTTTGGGAGTTCAACTCCATATTTTAAATTTTTTTAGAGTTTAACTTCATAATAATAATAAGAAGAAAAAGAGAATGTTTTGGAGTTTAACTCCAAACCCGTGGGCACCCTCTATTCCTCTCCCCCCACGTGAGTGGGGGTTCCCTTCCTCACGTGAGGGGGGGAAGCTCCCTACTCCCCTTCACGTGAGGGGAGGCTCGTGGGAGCCTCTTTCTCCCCATCACGTGAGGGGGAGGCTCTCACAAAGTGGGAGCCTCTTGCTCCCTCTCACGTGAAGGGATGGAAGTTCCTACTCAGTGGGAGCTTCCTTTTAAAAAAATTATTTTGGAAGTTTAACTTCATATAAAAAAATTTGGGAGTTTAACTCCAAATAAAATTGTTTTAAGAGTTCAACCCCATATAAAAACTTTTGGGAGTTTAACTCCAATTAAAATCATTTTGCGAGTTTAACTCCATATAAATTTTTTGTTTTGGAAGTTTAACTCCATAATAAAAAAAAAAATTAGAGTTCAACTTCATTTAAAATCTTTTGGAGTTTGACTTCATAATAAGATATTTTTCGGGAGTTTAACTCTAAAACAATTTTTTTTGGAGTTTAACTCCATATCTGAGTGCTTAGCCCTCTTTACGGTCCGCGCTCGTGCCCCACGGGCATGTGCCATGCACTTTCCTCGCGGGTACCTGATTGATTCATAAAAAGTTTGTCTATGTGTGTTGTAAATATCCGCAATCAATAACGGTGTCACAATAGCTAGCCGATAGTAAGTACGGGTCGTCCACAGGGAAGGGAAACGATGAACTGTTTTTCTTGCTTTAGACGAGTTGATAGAAAAAAGGTGGAATTTTGATCGTTTATTACTAAGAATGTTGAATATTTTATAAGAAAAGGGTTTGTAGGGTTTATAGGACTTAGTAGTTAATGGATGGAGGTTTAAAAACTATTCTTTTTATCTTTTAATTGTTTAATACTAGAGAGATAGCGATGAATGTGGATTAAGGTTCTTGGAGAGAATTAGGGTTTCCCTCTACCGCCTCTTGTCCTTCCATTAATTTCTATTTCTTTCAAACCCTTAACAAAACGATTATTAACTAATTTCAAATCGTGGTCGTGACGATCATGAATTGATAACGCGCCCGATAAGAGGGTTAACATTCATTTTGCTAAAGTTTATAAACATTTAAACTTTAAAAAGTATTCAAGTTATAGTTTTCATCCATTATTCTACCCTATCCTACAAATCCTAGCAAGCAAGAATTTACTCATTCATGGATATTAGCGATTTAAAAAAGAGGTGGAAGATGAATAAACCCATAGTTAAAAATAAAATTGCAGAAAGTAATCACGGAATCTAAATTGCAGAAAGTAATGCGGAAAGTAAATGCAGAAAGTAAATGCGAAAAGTAAATGTGAAAAAATTAAAAGAAAAGACTACCTTTATTGATCAACTAGTGCATTATAAAATTGCTCGCTAAAAAAAAAGTTACAAAAACCCTAGTTGCTCGCTAGATCTCTCTCTCTTGAAATTTTAAATTGAATGTTGGATTTTTGAATGGTTTTGATAGACAGCTCTCGGTCTTTTATATAGTCTTTAGAATTAGAAACCCTAGATGCCATATTGAAGTATGTGAAATTACGATCAAGACCCTGCAATTTTAAATCCTACGGCCACAAGACAACCGCGCAACCGACGCCCCAAGGCCTATTTGACCGCGGATCCGCCGCTTTCTGGTGAGTTTGCGCCTCCAGATTTCTCGTGGCTTCTTATCTAGATATTAGGAGATTCTCTTGATAAAAATATTCTGAAAATATTGCTCTTAGCCTCTGCCATTGCGACATTCTTCGATTTTCTCCTAATATTCCGCAGATTTGGTTTGATACTTTGATTTGCTTCGGATCTCCTACTTGGATTCCAGACCTGAGCTAATCTTATTATAATACATGCACAATATATCAAATCATCTTGTTAGTAGCATTTATTTTATTTGAGATATTATTCCAACAAATTATATGATATGATATCTTAGGAATATTTGATATGATATTCATATTTTAATATGAATATTTTATTTAAATATTATATGAATATATTTTTCCTAATTATATTAATTATAAATGAAGAAACATATGATAATAATCTTTTTACAAGTAAACACACAAGTTTTTTATTTACCTTTTAGTAGTTAATAATAGTAAGAAAAATGTCCATACAAATGCAATAAATTTGACTGATCAGTACCCTCCACTTCCCCCCACTGAGGGGGTTCCCTTCCACACCTGAGGGTAAGACTCCCACTTAATGAAAGCCCTTGCTCCCTTAAGTGAGATGGAGGGAAGCTCCTACTTAGTGGGAGCTTTCCCCCATCCCCCTCACGTGAGGGGAGGCTCGGAGCCCCTGCTCCCTCTCACGTGACGGGGAGAAGCTCCCACTAACTGGGAGTTTCCCATTCTCCTTCACGTGAGGGAGAGGCTCCCACTTAGTGGGAGCACCTCCTCCCTCTCACGTGAGCGGGAGGAGGCTTCCCCCCCTTTTTTTATATAAAACTAACTAATAAATAAATAAATAAAATAAAATAATATAAATAATAAATAAAATAAATTTTTTTAAAAAAATGTGTTTCCTTGAATAAAAAAAAATATCTTATCACAAATAGGATAAATGAAATAAACACGCCCTTCTGTATTTCTTTCAAACAATGATACCTCACATTGAGTTTGCATGACTAGTTTGACCCGTCAATCGGAGGTTTCTTCACTCTAAAGGCGAGGGGTAATTAACGGCAGCTTAGTCCGCGACTGTCGGAAATTCGGACTACTCAATCAATAAAATGTTTGATATAGGTGCCCTCAAAGCAATTATCGTAGTTGTAAGAATGCAATTACTGAATTCGAGGAGGGCCTATACTAAGAACAGTCTTACTCGAGATGATAGTTTGCTATCTGGTTTGTCTTTATCTGTCATGTGAATACGTGTTACTAGTTATTGCTTATCGCTAATACACGAGATAAAGCCTATGGGATCTTTGCTTGATTACCAGGATTATGATAAGGATCATACTAGTGGGGCTTGGTAGTTTATAAGTACGTCCTTAAATATCCCTAGTCGTAGGAGTATCGAGACTGGGCATCGGTACTCCAGTATAGACTAGTGTATACGTTTCATGACCCTGTACGGGACGATGGCTGATCCCATAACCATTGGTGTTTGACACTGATGATTGTATACAGGTGCTCATTGGATGAGTTACACTAGACGAACTCATCGAGAACTCCTAAATGGTATTATACCAATGTCAGATAGCAGTTCTCGGGTGACATGAGTACAGGGTAGTCCCTAGACCTGAAATCGCCATAATGACTTGTGTGTGTTCCCATTGTACTTAGATTACTACCCTACCACGGTTCTACTGAGTCGTGCAAACAGTTTTTAGTTGGGTATAGTCCTGAACCACATGGAGGCAGTGAGAAGTCGAGGGAATTCATCGCTCCCGGTATTGGGAGTCGATATCGCACTGTATAGGACACGACTATAACCTAAAGTCCGTGGCCACGACATTAGAGATAAACTGGTAAGTGTTACTAGTTGTATCTCTTAGGTTATGAGTCCTCTGTCAGCACGACTTATCGGTTTATTGGGGTCTGACAGATTTCACTCCCCAGACCCGGTATGTGATACTCCTTGACAAAGAGACCGGACTGTACGGTGACTGTCACTTATAGATTTTGTTGGTTCTGGATGAGTTCGCTCATCGACCCGTCTTTATCTTGCTCATACCTGGATAGCCATTACGTACAGCTAGTGTCACTGACGAGCTTGTGGGTTAATCCGAAAGAGGGTTGAATCTGAAAGTGTTTTAGATTCAATCGGATACGATCTTGTATAACCTACTGCCAGCGTATTGACAGGTCTTTTGAGTCCCGCAACGAAAGTGCCTGCTCGGGCAAAACGCGATGTGACGTACGTATAGGGATACGTACATGAGTTCGATAAAACATATATATTGGATATACGTGTTTAAACGGACGACTGTTATACTAGCCGGTTTAAAAGCCGGAATATCAAGTCAAGTGTTAACTTGATAACCATATTTATGATGTGGTTTCTACTATTGTGTATATGATACACACACTCTCTACAGTACATGATATTGAGAAGATATTGATGGCATTTCGTGTATGTGATACATGATGTGTACGTGTATAGGATATATGTACCAATACTTATTATATATATATATATATATATATGATATATATATATATTAATTCCCACCATTCTAAATTATATATAAATAAATATGCATTTGTATATGTATGTAAATATGTATATATCTTTATATCATTATATATATATATATATAATTTATTATTCTTAATTAATGGTGGGGCCCACCCTCTCTCTTGTGTGTTGACACACACATGAGAGAGAGAGTGGGAGGGTGTATGTGTCATATTTATCATGACATAGTTGTAAAATGTGATGATTGATTTTTCTTTTTCTAGCCATCATTTTTTTCCATCTTCTTCTTCCTCACAAAAAGAAAACTTGAGCTCTCTAGGTTAATGGTAAGTGTTGCCATGGTGAGGTAGTGTAAAAAATAGAGAGTACCCAGAACTCGCATTGCCTTCCTCTCGCCCAGCGAGCCTCCGGAGGAAGTTTCTCTGACCGGTGACGGAGTTGAAGTTCGGGCAGCCCGCTTTCAACGCGGATCATCTACGATGAGGCAGTCGGCGTGCACACGCGTTTGGGAGCTCACAAGATTTAGACGGGGTCTTCCGGGATCAGCCGGACACTCTACAAAGGTTGTAGCACCCTCTCTTTGCTCTCTTTATATTTCTAGTTTAATCTATTGCTAAGTATTTGATGATCTTGGTGATGGATTGTGGTTATACTTTGTAAAATTATTGTTTTTCAAATTTCGATGCGACCGTGATCGTCACGACCCTAACCCCTGTCCACTTACATGGTATCAGAGCCAAATCAAATACTTGCAATTGGTTTTGTGGTCATTTGAATTTCCGAAATCTTTTTACAAAACAAAACAATTTCGGTTTCAAAACCTGTCCCAAATCAGTAACTATTTTTGCAAATAACTCGCTTCTCGGGGCTTTTGGTTCGGACCGAGAGCCCCGTGGTGGCGCGGGAGCGACCCCAGGGTTGTCCCCATGGGCTTGGGTGGGCTCCCACACCCGAGACCATCACGAAATGGTCTCGGGTGTGGCGCTAAGACAACAAGCGTGCAGCTGTGCGCTTGCTGTCCTAGCGCCACACTCGAGACCATTTCGTGATGGTCTCGGGTGTGGGAGCCCACCCAAGCCCATAGGGACAACCCTGGGGTGTGCGCTTGCTGTCCTAGAAGCCAACCCATGGCCACAATTTCGTGGCCATGGGTTAGAGCCCCCACCCAATGACCTCCGGGCCTCATGGGTTGTGCCCGAGGTCCCTCCTGGTGTCTCGGGAAGTTTTTGGGTCGTTTTGGTTTCGATTCATGCAATAAATGGTGGTGTTTTGGGGCCGGGGTTGATCTTGAATTTCAGTTTTTGGAAATTTGATTTTGGCTTCGCGGGTTTTGGAATTCGTTGGCTATGGGTTCCGTATTGACGCGGTTAAAGCGTTTAACCTTGCTAATGTGATGGCATATGTGATATACGGTGTTTAATGTCGCTAAATTGATGTGATCAATTCGACGGGTTGCACATGTGAGTTTGATATGTTCTATGTTAAAGTTTATTTGGTGTGGATTCGATTGTCGCGAAATGAATAGCTCCGTGTGTGTTGCGATGTTATATGTTTCATTTCATTCATGTTGTAACCAATAATGTATGTTCTTTTATTTTAGGGCGAGCGGTCGATCTGTGGCCGTCGTTTCCATTTTCATGTATTATTATTTGTCAGGGCTCGATCAAGTTGTGATCGATGTCACCATTGTATTAATACAGGTATTAGGATTACCCCACGGAGAAGCACACTGGCAGCCGGATTCTGGATTGCAGCGGGTGGCCATCTCAAGGAGCTGAGACCGGGCCGCTCGATTCTAGGATTGACGGGCTACTTGCTGCGCTTGTAGGGGGTTAGGATAGACCTACGGAGGAGTGCTCTTGTTATCGAATTTGAGAAAGTGCTGGGTGGCCCCATCATGGTGATGATGCCGGGTTGTCTCGTTTCTCGGATTAGAGGATGACTTGCCGCACTCATAGAGGTATGCTTTTGACTATGCAACCGAGGTACTTCGTGCTTCGTTTGTGGCTCGAACGAAACGCGGGATTCCAAGGTGATCCGACCATTCCAAACTTTGTGATGTTGTTTTTCCTCATGCTGTAATTTGATTATTTGCGTATGATAGTATATTTATATATGTGATATATATATAGTGTGTGTGTGTGTGTGTATTAATGCTATATACATTTTGCATCCGCGCTAGCCCTACCCCCGTCCTCGTTCTGCCGTTAATTAAGTAACCTAACGGTGCATGACGGAGCCCCGTGGCGAATGCGGATGGCGTATATGTGCATTATATTTTTCCTTTTCATACTTTTCTGTAATGTTTGTGTGAGAAGGATAATGCTAGATAATGAGATTATCTAAATGATTGGATTGTATTAATTGCATTAGTACAAAATAAAACAAACCTATACGTTGTAGGAACCAACTTTTTATAAAGGGGAAATTTTAGTCGATTCTTTTGCTCTGCATTGAGGCATTCAGTTAGGAATGTCTTGTACCTCATTCGATGAGGAAAGAGCCTTGATCCCGTCACTGGGAGTTCGCTCTTGGGTAAAAGTTTGTGTCACTAAAATTCTTTTTGTAGCCGTATTCTTTTGCATTGCATCGTGATATTCGATTAGGAATATCCCGCACCTCATTCGATGAGGAAAAGAGTCTAGATCCCTTCACGGGGAGTTCACTCTTAAGCAAAGGTCTACACGACTATAAACTTTCAAAACCACTCGATTCCTACAATGAAATCAAGTTCATTATGTTGATGGTTTTCTTCAAAACCAGCTGTAACTCTCTGTCATTTCAGGAAGTAGAGTACTTAGCATCCGTGCTACGTTTGTTGACCTTCGTCAAAACATAGTGTATGGTAGCTAAGTGTTGTCTTCCTGCTAGCATATGATGCAATTAGCTAGGACAGTCGCATAGTCTTGTTGATCTTCGTCAAGGGCTTGTGCGGGTAGGTCTAAATTAATCACGAAATGACGGGTAAAACTTGACTAGCGGCTTATGATTTGTTGACCTTCGTCAAGGTCATAAGTTGTTAGGGGTAACAACTGATATCGAGAGTTTCAAGTATTGAAACTTGCAATGAGATTGCATACCTTCTATGGATTGGGGTGCCTTGTTGACCTTCGTCAAGGTTACTACGCCATGATAGTTTGGATACCGATTCTTACCGTGAGTAATAGTTACTCCCGGGAGATTTTCTATATGAAATCCCGGCTAGTTCTCCTTTTAGGATTTGAAGGAGAATTTGACAGAACAGTGGGAGCCATCCTGATTAGATAAATATACCAATATAATCTAGGTTAGAGTGCACACCGTGTGATTCTTTTCTCTCTCTCTCTGGCAGCGACCCTGGACTGACCTTAAACTAAGACTCATTAAGCATATTGACTGACCCTTTTACGATCGACATCTTTAGAATGTATGGATTGCCCTAATCCACGACATATTAATATACGTTCTCACATAACCTATTTCCCCTTCTGCTAACTCTTGAACCCTCTTTATTCGGTATAGAGATCCATATTGTTTGGAAGGACATCGTATAGTTAGATATGAACTCGATGAAACTGTTTCAGTCTGAGGATGGACACTGGTTCTAGATTAGATGAATTGTTCGTTTGTCTATAAGGAGTGTATACCAGTTACGTTTATTAGATAGTCTTCTTCCAATCCCGAAGCTGGTGCTGAAGGAATGGAAAGGAGAAAACCAACTAGCATAAATTTGGTATCCAAGAAGGTAAGATGGAAAGATATCAAAAGGGGTTGAAGTGAGAAAAGGAAATTGCGACTACTGTCATGAACCTGGGCAATGAAAAAGTCAATACTGAGAATACCCGACTAACCTCACTGAAACATTTTTGATGTTTCAGATTTCCCATGCGTTTGTGTTTTGAGAAACTGTTTCTCAATAAACTCTAACTCCTGAGTATAAAGATACCGGATTAAAATCCTACATCTGTAGGGCCTTACAGATTCTGAGAAGGAGCAGAGAATTAAGAATTGATAATTTTTTCCTTAATGTCGGTTTTTACAGCAATTGTTGCTATTGAGGAAAATCATCAGGATTTGCCTAAACAGCAAAATTTTGGTTTCTTTTTAACTAAAAGAATGTTTTTTCAATTAACAGCACACGGAAAATAAGTTAGTGAACTTTAGAGACTAATACATATTGATGTATGTCATCCAATGTCCATACGGATATAGGGTTGGTACTAAGTATTCCATATTGAGAATATGATTCTCTCTCAGATTGCGCATCCGCGGGTGCGCTCCAGGATGAGTAATGTTGAGTTGCCTTCTTCAATTTTGGGGATGCATTAGAAATTGATGCATATCAATTGATACTAGTTCCACCTAAACAAGTGCCTCTTTTCTATATGTGATATAGAATAGTGTTCATCTTAAAATTGTTAAGATATGGGGTTATCCGGTTTGTGTTTAAAACCATAATCCGGGTAAACTCGAGGCACGTTTCGGTAATAACTGTCTGTGGGTTATCCTAAAATTTCTCAAGGGATAGAATCTACCATTTTCAAGTTCAAAATTGTTTTGTTCTTGACTTGCCACATCCAAGGTAAAGGAATTTCTTGCAAAAGAAATTAGTGGGAGCAGCGGATACTTCGGTTTTCTCATAAATGATGGCTAGGAGGCTTGCATCATGTGATGATGACCCTACTAGTTATCATCATGCCATAAGAAGTGGTGACTTCCGACTGATGGATGGATGCTAAGTTATCCAAGTTGGACTCCATGCACTACAACAAATTATAGACTTTGTTGTGTGCTCCTGAAAGGGGTAAAACCCATAAGGAGCAAGCAGATCTTTCGAGATCAGTGCAAATGTAAAAGTATTAACCTAATAAGGCCAAACTTGTAGTTAACATATATTCATTAAATACCTAATGTGGATTGTGATGATACTGTTACTTCAAAGTCTGTGCTGAAGTCCACGCGGATAAAATTTGCCACTGTTGTTTTCATGACTATGATATCTAGTATAAGAATGATTATAAAGTCTTTCTAAATTGGATTTATAAGTGTACATGTATATGACTCTACCAGAGGATTGTCTTAGTCAGTGGGAGCAGCGGATAGTGTGCAAGTTGCTTAAGCCGGTTTGTAGACTAAAGCAGGCATAGTGGAGATGGATCATCTGTTTTGATGCTACGGTCAAAGTGTTTGACTTCATCAAAATAAGAGATGAACCAAGTATTTGTAAGAAAGCTGTATGGAGTACTGTCTAATTCTGCATATTGGTGTGGACAACATACTCTTGATAGGAAGCGATAATACTATACTACAATTCGGTCAAATTTTGGTTGTCACTGTTTTTCCTTTATGGATTATATGTACATCATTGATTCTGGTGACTAGGTCTATAAATTTAGATCTAATAAGAGATTTAGGATTATCCAAATTTTGGTATAATGACATTATTCTAAAGTGGTTTAGAATGAAGGACTCCTAGTGAGGTACTGTACCCGCAGATAATGGGGGTCACTCTCTCTACAGATGTCTTTCGGGACTGATGAAGAGAGGGTCTTGCATGAATGACATTCGACATGATATGGCAATGAGGTCAATCATGTAATGTTATATACCAGACCAGATGATACTTTTACACTAGGTGTAGTAATCAGATATTAGTCCAATCTTGGAGAGACATAGGAAGAAGTGAAGAGCATATGAGATGTTCTTGGTGTATGGTAATGGCAGCCTCCTTAGAGGGCGATTACTGATTCCATCTTCTTTCGACATGAGTCATTAGTTTACCCTCTTATAAGGAGCAGTGTATTGGAAGAGTTCCAAGCGGGATACTGGGGTAGTCAAGGCGCCAGATACTGATTGTGAATTAGCAGAGGATACATCCTAAGTATTTTTTTGGATAAATACGTTCATTTGTGAGCTAGGTCCCATCAGCTATCCAAACAATATTCTAGGGTAAGTATCGCTCATTTCGGGAGATGGGTGATCTCCGTGAAGTTGAGATTCAGAGAGATACAATTAGAAACATCATAGCAGATCCACTCACTAAGGCTATTTCTCGAACACAGTTTGCAAAACTGCTAATACAGAAGTTGGGTATACAGTAGCACATGAGATAAGTGTATGCGACACCACAATAATTGGACTTGAGTGCAAGTGGGAGATTGTTGGATATAGGTGCCCTCAAGGCAATTATCGTAGTTGCAAGAATGCAATTACTGAATTCGAGGAGGGCCTATACCAAGAACAGTCTTACTCGAGATGATAGTGTGCTATATGGTTTTTTTTATCTGTCATGTGAATACGTGTTACTAGTTATTGCATATCGCTAATACATGAGATAAAGCCCATAGGATCTTTGCTTGACTACCAAGATTATGATAAGGATCATACTAGTAGGGCATGGTAGTTTATAAGCACATCCTTAAATGTCCCTAGTCGTAGGAGTATCGAGACTGGGCATCGGTACTTCAGTTTAGACTAGTGTATACGTTTCATGACCCTGTACGGGGCGATGGCTGATCCCATAGCCATTGGTATTTGACACTGATGATTGTATACAGGTGCTCATTGGATAAGTTACACTGGACGGACTCGCCGAGAACTCCTAGATGGTATTATACCAATGTCAGATAGCAGTTCTCTGGTGATATGAGTATAGGGTAGTCCCTAGACCTGAAATCGCCACAATGTCTTGTGTGTGTTCCTACTATACTCAGATTACTAGCCTACCATGGCTCTACTGAGTCGTGCAAACATGTTTTAGTTGGGTACAGTCCCGAAGCACATGGAGGCAGTGAGCAGTCGAGGGAATTTGTCGCTCCCGGTATTGGGAGTCGATATCGCACTGTGTAGGACACGACTATAACCTGAAGTCCGTGGCCACGAAATTAGAGATAAACTGGTAAGTGTTACCAGTTGTTTCTCTTAGGTTATGAGTTCTCTGTCAGCACGACTTATCGGGTTATTGGAGGTCTGACAGATTCCACTCCCCAGACCCGGTATGTGATACTCCTTGACGAAGAAACCGGACTGTAACATCTCTGAAATCTCTGTACATAAATTTTTCTGTTAATATACAGAAAAGAGTTTGACAGCCTGTGTATGAGTTATAAGTAACTTTTGTTAAATAAAAGCAAGAAACAACTTGTAGCTCACTGGTAAAGCCTTTGCACTGCTGTAACGTAGCCTATGTGTTCGATTCTCATCAGATACAATTATTTTTCTGATTTTTCTTTTTAACTTTTTGGAAGCCCAAAAGGTTGGATGTGCAATACATGGGGAAATGAAAAGTTCAGAAAAATCAAACATGTGAAAAATGGTGTAAACACAGAATTAATCTGGTGGCATGAATCTCGAGGCATTTGCGTCAGATCCGACCGGTGGTTTTGCCCCAAGGGACGATGGGTACAGTTCGGATGGGTTCATTTTGATCCGTGCTTTGCACACTCGTCTCTTTAACTCCCCTCAACTACTCTGCACAGTTTGATTTCCCTGCAATCAAACAGAGACCCTTCAATTCACCAATTAACACCATTTTAATATTTTTTAATCCAAAAATTTAATTCCCAAACCCTAATTCTCCACTATAAATACCATCCCATATTTTAGCTCAGCACAATTCTGAAAATTCTAGCAAAAACTCTCTCAAAAATATCCTAAGTGCAAGTGGAATTAGCGAGCAGGCTTCTTCCATCGAAGATCGAAGCCGATTCCGGAACTCCCGCGTCATCACGAAGTTCATACCCTCTTCCTTAACCTCTTCTTGATATATTCAAACCATAAGTCCCTCCCAACTCTTCTCCTTTTCATTAAAATTCATCTTTAAATCCTATCGGTAAAGTGGAGTTATTACCGATACTCTTTTCTAAACCCTAGAAACTCCCTTTTTCCTTTATATATTGATCAACCTAATTTTACCACATTACTTGTAACCTTAAATACCAATTTTTAGAATCAAGTTTAACCAAGAATTTTATGTAAACAACCATAATTGAAATTTTTCATTAAAATACCTTGAACTTTATTATCACCTCTTTACGTTTTTTGTTAAAACTATACCTTTAGGAAAAAATTCACGGGGTAACTGTAGGGTTCCTAGGCACGCTAATGAAGTCTCACAAGGCATCAACCATGCCAATTTCAAATTTTACGAGTGCCGAGAAACCCTAATACGGATCGTTAACTAGAATTTTAGGCGAAACAAGAAGCAAGTCAACAATTTAACTAAGTGAACGGAAATACAACCTTTGTAGATCCGATTCTCCACCTCCATAGCTCCATGATGAAGTCCCCTTGCTGTCCAAATCCAATCCCGGGCTCTAGCATCGGCTTCATCGGAGAAATGGGCGGGCTAGGTCATCGACAACGATGCCGAAGATGATCTACGTCGAGGCATCACAAGATCAAGCTCCCACTTCATCAAGTCATGAAACTTGTGAAGAAAACACCCTTTACTACTTGGCAAGAGGTAGAGGATGAAGAAATAGGAGGTGGGTTCACTTTAGAATTGGATTTCTCACTCATTTCATCAAATCACCATTGATGGAATCAAGCTTCTTCATCTTGAAGAAGAAGAAGAAGAAGAAGATGTTATGATAAGAATGTTAAAATAAAAAAGAAAATGAATACTTATCATAATATGAACCATGGTTAGGTGTAGAGAATTGACTAAGGTTAGATGAATGGTTAGGGTTAAGCATGAAGACAAAATGGTCACTTTGGTCAAAACTTCATGAAGCTTCAACAAGCTTGATAAGTCGTGTCGATATGAGGTCTATAACAATTCGAGATACTACTGGTAACACTTACCAGTAAATCTCAGCAACCCTGGCCAGGGATTTCCGGTTATAGCCAATCGAACACAGCGCAACATCAACTCCCTATACCGGGAGAGACGAATCCCCTCATATCGCTCATTGCCTCCATGTGATTCGGGACTGTACCCAAAAGCCACCGTTTTGCACGCCCTCTTGGACGTGGTAAGGTGGAAATCAAAGCACAGTGGGAACCACACAAGACTCTATGACGATCTCGGGTCAACAGACTACTCTGTACCAGTGTCATCAGAGAACTGCCATCTGACGTAAGGTATAATACCATCTGGGAGTTCTCGGCGAGTCCGTCTAGTGTACCCAGTCTCCACTGAGCACCCGTATATCATCTCTGATGTCAAACACCAATGGATATGGGATCATCCATCGCCCATCTGTATGGGTCGAGAAGGTATACGCTAGTCTACTCTGGTATATCGATGCCCCATCTCGATACACCCACGATTAGGGACCTTGAAGGATGTATTTATGGACTACCATGTCCCCACTAGTATGATCCGCATCATAGTCCAGGTAGTCAAGTACACATCCTAAGGGCTTTACCAACATGTAACAGAGAGACAATCAATGTACACGTTAAGGTAAAGAGTAACCAGATAGCATACTATCATGTCGAGCAAGAAAGTCCTCCCTATATATGTCCCAGCATCCACTACAATATATATCCAATGTACAATAATGGCCTCTAGGGCATACATATAACTAACAATCTCCCACTTGCACTAGGGCCATCTGATAGCAGTGGTTGTAGTATCTCATACTCAACCATCCCATAAAAGTCTCTCTCTGGGAAAAGGCCTTTGTGAGTGGATCCGCCATGTTTATCCTCTTAATCTACTCTCCTAACCTTGATCTCCTTGGAGATCAACCATCTCCATGATCAGGTGGTACTGCCTTAGAATATGTCTGGATCACTGATGGGACGGACGTTCCTTGGCATAAGCCACAACTCCATTGTCTCACAATGGTTGGAACGTAGTTCATCTCATGAACCAATATACAACCAAACATCCTCTTTGGTAGCATCTTAAGTAGCGATGTATCGTGCCTTTATCGTCTAGTTAGCCACGGTATCTAGCTTGGAACTCTTCCAACATACCGTCCCTTTACTGAGGGTAAAGACAATGCCTGCGACTGACATTCAGTCGTCTTTATCACCCTGGAACCCTTCCAGTGATTCTCCCCAGGATCGATTGATACCATCTCACTACAACTAGTGAGAATCCTAACATCCAATTAGATCTATCTCATAGATCCAAAACCCAGGATTTAGGAGGTATCACTTTGATCCTATATGGAGAATCATTGTGATAAGCGGAGATTGACCGAGCATAGCATAGGAAACTCCTTCCCTATCAAGAGCATGTCATCCACGTACTCTACGAGGATCGTCACTATACTCCCTACTACCTTTTTGTTTATACAAGGTTCATCTACCATTTTGATGATGTCAAACTCTTTGACGTATCCATCAAAACAGATGTTCCAACTCCGTGATGCCTGCTTTATCACATAAAACATCTTGCACACGTTTCCGCTGCTCCCACTGTCTACGAGGCACTCTGGCTGTGTACTTATAGACGCTCTATTCTAAAACATCATTTAGAAAAGCTGTCATGATACCCAACCACCAGATATCGTAGCCGTGGTAAGTAGGATCTGGATGGACTTAAGCATAGCTCGTTAGAAAAGGTTTCATCATGATCCAGACCTGGTTAATGATGCAAACGTTTAACAAGTCTAGCTTTGAAAGTCTCAACTTTTCTATGTACACGAAGTAATCTTCTCAAGATATACTTGCTCGTGATGGGGATTTAACCCTTCAGATAAAGCAACTAAAGTCCATACTTTGTTGGTGTATAAGGATTCCATCTCAGATCACAAAGCATCCAGCCATTCTTACAGAGTCCCATTCCTGATGGCCAGCTCGAAACTAGTTGGGTCATCATCTTATGATGCAATCCTCGCTCCCACTGTCATAGAGAAACAGAAGTATCTCTCAGGTGGATGAGAAAACCCTACTAGATCGGCGGAGAGGCTGAGGTCCGTTGGAATCTACTGAATCCTTTGGTTCTACCAAATCATCTGCTGTTGTTTGTATAGCTGGAACATTTCCAGTTGTACATAACAGACCTTGCCTCGAGCTTGTCCGGATTATGCTTTTAGATATAGCCCGGACAACCCCAAATCTTAACCAACTTAAGATATGGGCTCTTCCCTTTCCATATCACATATGAAGCGGTAGGCAATTGATTTGATTGGAACCCTATTCAATAGGTATGCAGCTTCTCAAGCGCATAACTCCCAAAAGGAAATAGGAAACTCAGTGGTACTCATCATAGAGCACACCATATCACATAGGGTGCTATTGCTCCGCCCCGATATACCATCGTGCTATGGTGTATACGGAGGAGTAATGCTGAGAGAGAATCTCATTCTCCTTTAGAATAGTCCAGGATTTCCGTGCTCAAGTATTCTCCTCCTTGATCTCATCAAAGGACATAATACTTATACCTGTATTGGTTCTCTACTTCTAGCTTATATTCTGTGAATATCTCAACAGGTTCGGACTTGTGTTTCAACAGGAACATATGTCTGATTCTTGAGAGATCATCAGAGAATGTAACGAAGTACAAAGAATCGGTCCTGGCATATGTAGACAGGGGACCTTACATACATCATGTATCATCCCAAGAGTTTAGTAACTCTTTCTCTGTTTCCAGTAAACGGAGCTATGGTCATCTTATCTTTGTGACATGACTGGCAAGTTTCACAAGATGTAAATTCAAACTAATTTAAATATGCATCTATATGTAACTTCAGCTAGTCGGGTCGCATTGATATGACCTAGTCTACAATACCTTAAGAAGGATTCGTTCATTTCTGAACTCTTCCTCTTTTGTGTGTTCAGTATACTAAAGAACTGTAGTTTGATTTAGAACATCAATGCTTTTAGATAACGTGCCTGAACCGATCAACTTTTGATCTAGGAAATGTTCAAAACATTATCCAACAATACAAAATTTTATCATTTCTTTACTGATAAAGAGACTGATATGATTTTGTATATCACGTTCGGTATCTAATAACATTCGTTCAGAATCAATGTATTGGTATACAGGGTGACAGTGACCAACAGACTTGGCTGCAACTCTTGCCCCGTTTTCTGTCTCATGAAACTTATCACCCGATCTCAGTTCTCTACCTTTCTGTAGCCCTATGTAACAGATTACATATCTGGGATCCTGATCTGGTATCACATACCAAGGACGTAAAGGATACTGATAAACAGTTCTCTGTAATGAACACACCCGAAGATGATGCATCAGCATGCACTCTCTTCGTTTGGGTGGCACGGGAATTCTGGTAATCCCCAATTTCCTGCTCTGTCTTATAACAATTATAAGTTGGAGCGGGACCAACGTTCCCCAGCTCAGTATAACAAGCGGGTTCGGTCAATATATCCGTATTATTATCTTGATTAAGGCGTGATATGGTCGCTACCTGGAGAGAGAGAGAAGAAAACACTCAGCGTGCGCTCTTGCAAGAATAGATTGGTTTTTATTTTATCTAATCAGGATGGCTCCCACTGCTTTTTATCAAATCTTCCTTCAAACCCTAAAAGGAAAGACTAGCCGGGATTAATTACACACTACAAGTTCGCCAATCTTTCAGCCAGGCCAGTGTCGGTACTTTGAGGGAGGTCCCCCGTGCTTTCGCCCGAACCTAATTAATGTAAACCTCGTTTCCCCAGAGGCGTAACCTCGTTGACACCTTTCTAGACACCTACTTGATCGGCTAATTGTAATGTGTAAAACTCTCCCAGGAGTAACTCTTACTCGCAGCGGGTATCGGGATCCAACTATCTCATAGAAGGTATGCAATCTCATTGCAAATTTCAACTTGAAATTCCCGATAATATTTTGCCCTTAGCGTCCTATGACCTTGACGGAGGTCAACAAACTATAGGCTACTAGTCAAGTTCAACCCGTCATTTCTTGATCGAATTAAACCCACCCGCACCTTGACGGAGGTCAACAAGGCCGTACGATTACCCTAATCCAATCTGCATCATATGCATAAGCATATAAATACTAGTTAGCTACCGCACACTACGTCTTGACGGAGGTCAACAAACGTAGCACGAATACTAAGTAGGACTTATCTGAAATGACGGAGGGCTACGACAGGTTTTTCTGAAAACCTATTGCGTAATGAACTTGATATCGTTGTAGGATCGAATGAATTTTGAAATGGAGTGCTTTTGAGGCTTTTTCTAGTTTTGCTAAAGGGGTCACTCCCGTTGAAGGGATCGTCGGCCCTTTCCTCGTCGAATGAAGTGCGGGATATATCACATATATCACTGTGCAAAGCAAAAACTCTTAAAAGCAATCAAAAGACAAACCGAGTGTGTAGCATCTGCCAGTTATTGCTAAAGGAGTCACTCCCGGTGAAAGGATCTCGGTCCTTTCCTTATCGAATAAGGTGCAGGATATATCATATATACCGCTGTGCAAAGCAAGAACTGTAGCTACCTGTTTTATTTTGAAATTCGATTCTACAACATCTTTAGGTTTCTTTTTCTTTCATTAATCACATTAATGAAGTCCCATCATTTAAGTACCTAAACATCACAGATAAATACGACGTACACTTATGCCATCCGCATTCGCCTCGATGTCCCCTCGTGCACCGTTAGGTTAGGTAACTAACGGCAGAGCGGGGCAGGGCTAGCGCGGGTGTAAAACATAAGTAACGCCTATATAATATATCATATATACTATATAAAGTATCCATCACAGAACATATCACATGATCACATCACAGATATCGCAGCAGAAGAATCATATGGAATATTGGATATACTAGGACGTCCGTGTTTTCAATACGAGCCAGTATAAAACACGGATTCCACGGTCGCGATGAATAGCCAAACCCACACCCCTAGACCCCTACGAAAGCGGAAAGCAACCCTACCAATTCTAGAGTTAGGAGACCCGGACTCGACTCCTCGAGTTGGTCTCCCACTGGACTCCAGAACCCGGTTACTTGTGCTCCCCTCCTTGGGTATATCCTAGTGCGGAAAAGGAAATAATATACAAATGGTGACATCTTCCGCAACCTGGAAGTGCCCCAATAAAAGAATATTACATACAAGTTTTTACATGAATGAAAATGAAAAACACTCATCTCACATAAAAACCCCGGCTATTCAAACACGACGATCCAATATAACATATCCAGCAACACATAACATCACATGTCATCAACGTAAGTAAATATGCGCATCCCAATTGTCGTTGACATATAGCAACGAAACCGGCGATATCACATATTACACTTACGGTCGCAGAAAAGAAAGTGTAAAACTACAACAGTTGGAATCCGCAATCTCTTTAGACATCGCATGCCTAATCAAATGAATTCCTTAGACATCGCATGCCTAACAATTATAAACCCCGCATTTTAGTCTCAAAATCGAAAACACTTTTCAATATAAAGTCGGGCAATTCAACAAGATTCCCGACATCCTGATCGAATGCTCGTCGCAAACTTTAGTAGGCGGTCGCACCCCCGACGCCGTCGACGAAGTGCACCAAGGCGGAACACCGCTGCCGCGAGCACCCGAACGGATGCTTTCGGCGACGGGGTTCTCCTACGGTCACTTGGTCGGGGCTATGGAGCGAGGCTGTCTATTAAGTTTACCCGGCGAGTATCCGCGTACGCTACATGATTGCGACGGACTTTTGATCACATCAAAATTCCGTGGCAACCGATCAAGTGAGACTAAACTGCTATGTTTATAACATTCATTCAGTTATCTCATAACTACTTGTGAATTTCAATTATTGTATCACATTCCGAATAAAATAGAAAATGTTAAACTTTCCGATCGAACATCCAAACACCCAAGTTTTCCCGATAACATCACAACTCTTGAAATAAGTTTAAAAACATTCACTTCGTGTCTCAGTACCAACGGTCCAGCCGTAGAAGGGTCAAGCCAACGCCTCACATGTGGCACGCCGTACTGCCCCAAACCCAAAGGTTCAAAGGGCGGTTCAAGACGGTCACATAATCGAGTTAAGGTTTGTTGTCTTCTAGAGGGACCATCGCGTTACTAGCACTACTTAGAACGTCTTTAAACCACGGAAAAATCCAACACTTGGAAATTTCCCGACAGGGGAAAAAGTGGGTATTTATATCCGGTCGGACTTTTTTAACATATTCAAAAATTATCCGGAAAGACACAAAGACAAAACTTGATAATCCGATCGAATCTACGATTCCCAATACAACCCCAGAACACTCAACTCTTTAGTCAAATTAAAAATTCCCAGAAAATACAGCAATCTAATGTAAGAGTTACTGTGCAAAAAGTACTGGGAGAAAGGACAATATTGCCGCGGAACCGCCGCATTAGCCATGCTAATGCCGCGGTTCCGCCGCACTGTAGTGGAATTAGGATCTCGTTTTGCACAGTTTTTCTTAGAAAACCCTGCTGAATTTTCTGCATATTTTTAATATTGAAAAATCCACATTTTCAAAAATTGGACAGAGAGTGGTCTCGGATTAGGGTTTCGGGTTCGTTCGGGTTTCAAACTTCGTCTACGCATCGCCTAAGGCTCTAGCTAGTCTCTGATACCACTGTAGGGTTTCTAGGCACGCTAATGAAGTCTCACAAGGCATCAACCATGCCAATTTCAATATCATTCGAGTGCCGAGAAACCCTAATACGGATCGTTAACTAGAATTTTAGGCGAAACAAGAAGCTAGTTAACAATTTAACTAAGTGAACGGAAATACAACCTTTGTAGATCCGGTTCTCCACCTCCATAGCTCCATGATGAAGTCCCCTTGCTGTCCAAATCCAATCCCGGGCTCTAGCGTCGGCTTCATCGGAGAAATGGGCGGGCTAGGTCATCGACAACGATGCCGAAGATGATCTACGTCGAGGCATCACAAGATCAAGCTCCCTCTTCATCAAGTCATGAAACTTGTGAAGAAAACACCCTTTACTACTTGGCAAGAGGTAGAGGATGAAGAAATAGGAGGTGGGTTCACTTTAGAATTGGATTTCTCACTCATTTCATCAAATCACCATTGATGGAATCAAGCTTCTTCATCTTGAAGAAGAAGAAGAAGAAGATGATGTTATGATAAGAATGTTAAAATAAAAAAGAAAATGAATACTTATCATAATATGAACCATGGTTAGGTGTAGAGAATTGACTAAGGTTAGATGAATGGTTAGGGTTAAGCATGAAGACAAAATGGTCACTTTGGTCAAAGCTTCATGAAGCTTCAACAAGCTTCAAGAAAGAAAGCAACTATTTTTTTTTCTTATCCATTTATTTTTAATCCAAATTAAAACAATAAATGAATAAATAAATAAAAACCCTAACCATTTACTTAACCAAGGTTTAATTCTTTACACAAACCCTAGCATTCATGTATCATCAAACATGATACAATCAAGTGCACAAAAGTATATCACATATACAACTTGTGCAATGCAAGTGAGAAAATCCATTTAAAGTGAACCAATACTAGTTAATGCAAAGTAATATATCAAATATATAATTATACATTTAATCATTAAATCAACACTTGATTTAACGATCCGGTCATATCGCATATATCCGACTAGTATCCTATGTATCGGCTTATCGAATCAATCCTTGATTCGATAACTAGGTTATATCGCATACAACCAATCGATACATTCATCACGAGAATAGAATACGGTATCACATACACGCATTATTCTCGGTCCCGCACATATCTCATATGCGCTCCTATTTCGTTTCGCTTGAGCCAGGAAACCTCTGTGTAGGACTCTAAAGACTCGTCAATACGCCGGCAGCAGGTGATGATCATATCAAACACCCACAAGCCGCAAGCGGTCTGCAAAACGTAACGGCCACCCGGGTATTGAGCGATCAGAAGATCGACGAGCAAGCCCGCTCACACTCCTGTGAATCCAACCAGTAACACTTACCGTACAGTCCAGTCTGATCGTCTGATATGTCGCATATCTCGCCTAGGGGTGGTAAACGTCAGACCCCAATAGCTTGATAAGTCGTGTCGATATGAGGTCTATAACAATTCGAGATACTACTGGTAACACTTACCAGTAAATCTCAGCAACCCTGGCCAGGGATTTCCGGTTATAGCCAATCGAACACAGCGCAACATCAACTCCCTATACCGGGAGAGACGAATCCCCTCCTATCGCTCATTGCCTCCATGTGATTCGGGACTGTACCCAAAAGCCACCGTTTTGCACGCCCTCTTGGACATGGTAAGATGGAAATCAAAGCACAGTGGGAACCACACAAGACTCTATGACGATCTCGGGTCAACAGACTACTCTGTACCAGTGTCACCAGAGAACTGCCATCTGACGTAAGGTATAATACCATCTGGGAGTTCTCGGCGAGTCCGTCCAGTGTACCCAGTCTCCACTGAGCACCCGTATATCATCTCTGATGTCAAACACCAATGGATATGGGATCATCCATCGCCCATCTGTATGGGTCGAGAAGGTATACGCTAGTCTACTCTGGTATATCGATGCCCCATCTCGATACACCCACGACTAGGGACCTTGAAGGATGTACTTATGGACTACCATGTCCCCACTAGTATGATCCGCATCATAGTCCAGGTAGTCAAGTACACATCCTAAGGGCTTTACCAACATGCAACAGAGAGACAATCAATGTACACGTTAAGGTAAAGAGTAACCAGATAGCATACTATCATGTCGAACAAGAAAGTCCTCCCTATATATGTCCCAGCATCCACTACAATATACATCCAATGTACAATAATGGCCTCTAGGGCATACATATAACTAACAGTAACGACCTATCCCACACGTACACTTTGGTTTCATAGCACGATGCCTATTTGTATGTATATTTGTTTCGAAGAATAATCTTTACAATAAAAATACCACATACTTTAAAACCAGATTTCTTTTAAAGCGGTATTTTGTATTCTTTTGCAATTATGCATCTACAACCCTTGTTAGGGGACCCGCTAATGGATGGTGCGGATTATCGCATATCCTGGGGATAGTAGAGTGAGATGCAGCACTTCTCACGGAGTATTCGATCTCAAAAGAATATAAAATACGATTTCTAAGAAATGCGAATTTTCTAAATAAAACTAATTTTCTAAAAATTAAAAATTATATAAAATTATAAATCCATATTTTCATTATATTATGAAACTATATTTTTATAAAAATGAAAGATTAAAAAATGTCAATAAAATACCATCAGGTTACTAAAAAGAACTAGTTTTTGATAAAATATCATAAACTTTTAAAAGATAGGTATTTATCATTAAAATGCCTCAATAATCAAAACACATGCTCATGAAAACCCTAAGTAATATAAATCACCCTCGAGATTTTATTTTTAACTATATTAAAATATTTTTCATAAAACCCCATCGAGATATACAAAACAATATTTTAAGGATTTTAGTAAGTATAGGTTTAAGTGGGATCAATTCTCTTGAGCCCTAGGGAGCCGGAGAAAGCGAGTGCTTGCCTATTCAGGTTAGAAAACTTAACAGGAGTTATCAATGGCAATTGTCTTGGAAAAAGACATAAATCCTGCCGTCCATGTGCAGCAGTTGCCGATGATTCTCGAACCTAAGAATTCAAGAGTTAAATTCGTTGCAAGTGTCTGACTCAATAAGAGTCCAAATCAAACCTGAATCCAAAATAAAACACGAATACTTGATCATGAACATGAATAATCGAATTCAAATATCAAATTCAAACATGTATACTTGACTTGACTTGATCGAACCATGGTTATAACTTGACATGAACCCAATATGACTACTTGAACACATGATTACATCCTGAACATGAACCTGAATATTTTGTATCGGCCAAGACTTGTAAACATAATCTATACAATACATTACGCGGGGATAAAGGGGTAGATTGGTACGGAACGTATATCGTGGCACAAGAGGTCATTTAAAAGACACCTACATGAATTCGCGTGTCGTTGTCCTGTGGGTTATGACGGGGCCTTGTACTACATGTTACCATAGTCCACGGGGTAAGATAGACTCCTCTCGTATACATGAATACATTCTTTATCAAACTACAAACAACCACGTTAGAATAACTATCATATACCAGTAAACGGTCATATACAACTTTACCTGTTCATCTTACTTTATATACTATCTTCTCTATCTTCTTTTGGGACTTACCGAGCGTTAGTTCGCTGACGACATTCCTTTCTGTTTCTTTCTTTGGAATGTTCGTCAGGTGGACTGGACTCTGAGGAAATAGAACTGAGCCAGGAGGACTTGGACCAGCTTACCGCTCAGCCTGACTACTAGTTCCGCTGCACTTACTTTCAGTATGTCATTGTTTAGGATTTGTTTTTGATTATTGTATCTTTTATTTCAAACAGTTGTATATAAAGTTGAATGTAAATAAAGTTGCGGTTTCATTTTATTCTCTTGTCATTCTTGTTCATTTTTATATATTGCTTAATTACGCTTAACATATTTATTTCATAGTAAATACGTTGCGGCCTGCCACGTCACTGTTTCCATCTACTGGAAAGCGGGGTGTGACAGGTTTTGTTGGTGGCCCATGCAGGTCAGTTCTGCATGTAGTTTTAAGCAATATATCACAAGATTTATAAGAATTGGCAACTATACATTCCTTACATTTCTAATCTCTTGAATCTATCCTAACCATTCCTTTCCTATCAAGGTAATGGATTCTCCGAACAACACCAGCACGAACGTCAAAGGCAATACCCCACCGCCTACTATACCACCATCACTTACCGTTGCAGCTCCTATCAATGAGCAAACGGTACTGCTTGAGGCTATCAAGATCATATTAGAGGGTCAGCAGCAACAGACTGCTATCCTCATGCACCGCCTCGAAGTCGAGGCACCCGGAGTCAAGCGGTTTCGGGCACTGCACCCAAAACACTTCTCGGGAAAAGAAAGCCCATTTGAGGCAGAAGAATGGGCTCAAGCAATCAAAGTTGATCTGGCAGCCGCTCAAGTGCAAGATGTTGCATGGGTAAGAGTTGCTAAGTTGCAACTGACCGACAATACAAGAATCTGGTGGAAGGCTGAGAAAAGCCGACTCAGACAGCCAATTGAGTGGAAGGCGTTTCGTGATCATTTCGATGCGAAGTTCTTCACAGAGACTGCCCATTTTGAGATGGAACAACAGTTCATCCACCTACAACAAGGTTCTATGTGGGTAAAATCGATGGATGAATATGAAGCCGAATTCATCATGCTTAGCAGGTAAAAAATTCATATCAAATACCGTTCCGTTAAAACACATCTCTATCCTGACATCATAGCCTATCAAGTTCGCGGCACATTTGATCCTGACTGATGAGATTCGGGCTAGACGATTCCAACAGGGCTTAGACCCGGAGATTCATGCGGCATTAGCCACAGGCAATTACCCGACTCCTGAACTCGCCTTGAAAGAAACTCGTCGTTACGAAGCTGTGGTGAAGAATAAGGGTAAGCCCTAAATAGGTGGAATTAAACGTCCTGTGACACAGATGACAGGAGGAGCCTCTTCTAGGCCGACCTTTGCACTCAGGAGACCGAGAGGATCATTTAATCGGTCCAGTCCAGATTTTTGTTTCTACTGCAGGAGAACTGGACACCTGGTGAAGGACTGCAGGCATGCAAATGGCATGTGTTTGGTTTGTGGCGCATCTACTCATGCTATAGGAGCATGCCCATATCGTTTTAACATAGCACCCAGAACCGCAATCACAGCCTCGCAATCAGAGCCCCACAACGGCCAGCCATTCAGCTTCTGCACCCTGCCTAGCTCTCCATGCACCAGCTCTACATGGACCCCTGCACAGCCTTAACGTCAATTCCATCAGGCACAGAGAAACGTGCCTCAAGGGCAGAGAAATGTGCCCCAAGGACAAAGGAATGTGCCTCTGGCAAAGAGGAATGTATCAAGACGTCAAGCTTTTGCAATGACAGTCGAGGAGGCCGAAGCCACTGGACAGGTCATCACTAGTAATTCCCAATCCTTTCAAATATTTTCAATCCTTTTATATCATTATACTTTTCCTATATCTAAAATCAACCTCACACAACTTAGGTACTATACTAGTAGCCACCCTTCCTTCACTCGCACTTTTCGACACTGGAGCTTCACACTGCTTCATGTCACAATGATTCGTGAGAAGCATGCGATTCCCGTGAAGCTACTCATTTGAAGCTAGAATGTCAGTTCCGGGAATGGAGTCTTGAAAGCAACTTTGGGGTATGATCAGTGCCTAGTTGTAGTTTGCGGACGAGAATTCTACATAAATTTCAAAGTACTGGACATACCAAATTTCGATGTTGTGTTTGGAATGGATTGGCTGGGGGTATTCTACTCTACTATTGACTGCCGTCAAAGAAGGGTGGTATTTAAGATACCAGATCACCCAGTCTTCTATTTCAAAAGTGGAGATAGAACTTTGGAGCCAGGAAGATACCGTGCTAAATCGAAGAATGCAGAAGTGTTTTCTTTACCGGCAGAAGAAGAAAAGCCCGAAGTAGTTCGAGAGTTCGAGGATGTGTTCCCTGAAGATATATCAGGTTTGCCTCCCGATCGGCTCTTGAGTTTAGTATTGATTTACAACCTGGTGTGCAACCTGTAATCAAAGCTCCGTACCGGTTAAGTCCGGAGGGTTTGGAGGAGATCCGTATCCAGTTGGACGAACTGCCGAAGAAAGGTTGGATCCGACCCAGTACTTCAAGTTGGGGATCTCCGGTATTACTTGTGAAGAAGAAAGAAGGTTCTTACAGGATGTGTGCGGATTATCGAGCTCTGAATGAAGTGACGATTAAGAACAAGTATCCACTACCGCGCATCGATGATCTTTTCGATCAGTTAAGTGGGTCTTATGTCTTTTCAAAGATAGATCTTCGTTCAGGTTATCATCAGGTGAAGGTCAAAGAGTCCGACATTCCGAAGATGGCGTTTAGGACACGCTATGGTCATTATGAATATCTCGTAATGCCATTTGGAGTGACTAATGCACCTGCCATCTTTATGAACCTGATGGACTAAGTTTTCCGAGAGTACTTAGACAGATTCGTTGCCATCTTCATCGACGACATCCTAGTGTATCCAAAGGATCGGAAAGAACACGCTGAGCACTTATGGATTGTCCTGGAGACATTGCGACAAAATCAGCTCTACGCCAAGTACAGCAAGTGTAAATTTTGGCTGGATCAAGTCGGATTTCTCAGACATATAGTTTCAGGCGAAGGAACCTCAGTATATCCAGCTAAGGTGTCAGCTGTCAGCGAGTGGCCGACACCAAATACGGTGAAAGATATACGAAGTTTCTTGGGATTAGCAGGAAACTACCGATGATTCATTGAAGGCTTCTGAAAGATTGCAGCACCCCTGACCAAGCTAACACGTAAAGATGAAGCATTCGTATGGTCAGAAGCATGTGAAAAAGTTTTGTAGAATTCAAGTCAAGATTAACCTCTGCTCCTATCCTCGTAATACCGAATCAATCTGGAGGATTCGTTGTGCATTGTGATGTGTCTCGTAAAGGATTAGGATGTGTTCTACACCAACATGGAAAAGTTGAGGCTTTTACATCAAGACAACTAAAGGTTCATAAGCGCAACTATCCAACACATGATCTGGAGTTGGCGGCCGTCATCTTCGCACTTAAGATTTGGCGCCACTACCTCTTGGGAGAACGAGTGGATATATACACTAACTATGAGAGTTTGAAGTATGTATTTACTCAGAAGGAATTAAACATGCGGCAGAGAAAATGGCTAGAACTCATGGCGGACTTCGACATCAACCTACAGTATCATCCTGTGAAGGTGAACATAGTTCCTGATGCACTTAGTCGCCAGCCATTAGCAATGAACCTCACCGCTCAGTGGAAGCTACAGCAAGAATTGCACGGATTAGAGATCGAAGTAGTTGTGCCAGATAACACTTCATATTTGATGAAGTTATAAGTCCAGTCCACTCTTGTCAATCAGATCAAGGCAGCTCAAGCAAATGATGCCAAGCTACAAAAGATCCGAGAAAAAGTAGAAAGTGGACTTCGAACTGACTTCATCATCCACGGAGATGGATCCTTGCGATATGGAAGTCAATTATATATGCCAATCGGCCCAGTTCGAGAAGAGTTGATGAAAGAAGCTCACAACTCTCCGTATCCGGTACACCCCGGTGGTACGAAGATGTACAAGGATCTATGGCAACACTACTGGTGGTATGGAATGAAGCGCGAAGTAGCTAGAAGCGTAGCAAAGTGTTTGGTGTGTCAGCAAGTAAAGGCTGAACATCACAGAACTGCTGGTCTACTTCAGCCGTTACCAATCCCAGAATGGAAATGGTAGCACATTACCATGGACTTCATGACTGCCCTTCCTCGCAGCACGAAGGGTAACGACGCAATATGGGTTATTGTGGATTGACTCACCAAGTCGGCTCACTTTAATGCATTTCGAGTTAGCCAATCAACCGAGACGTTAGCAAAGACGTACATGGAGGTAAGCATAAATCTAAAGTAAGATTTAAACCTTCAAGATATACCATATTTGATACCCATGAACTCATGCAAGGGATCGTGAGATTACATGGAGTACCTGTTTGCATCGTCTCCGATCGTGATACAAGATTCCGATCACAATTTTGGCAGAGTTTGCAAGCTAGCCTGGGAACGAGTCTGAATTTCAGCACGGTTTATCATCCACAAACAGACAGAAAGTCCGAGCAAACAATTCAGATTCTGGAAGACATGCTAAGAGCATGTATGTTAGACATCGGAGGTTCATGAGAGGATCACACACCTTATAAAGTTTTCATACAACAACAGCAATCAGGCAAGCATTGGAATGACACCATTCGCAGCACTCTATAGACGGAAGTGTTGTTCACCTCTAAGTTAGGACGACATTGGAGATCGTGAAATCCTTAGACCATAGATGATCGTGGCAACTGTGGACATAGTTCGCATTATCAGGAAAAGAATGTGCATTGCCCAAGACCGACAGAAGCATTGGGCAGATGCAAAGTGTCGACATCTGGAGTTCCAATCTGGAGACTATGTATTCCTGAAGATCTCTCCAAATAGAGGAGTGATCCGTTTTGGCAAGAGGGATAAGCTAAATCCAAGATACATAGGACCGTTCGACATACTCGAACGAGCTGGAGAAGTGGCATACCGTTTAGCACTACCATCCTCATTGGAAGGAGTGCACAACGTGTTCCACATATCCCAGCTACGAAAATATGTGAGCAACCCCAGCCACATTCTCGATCACTCAGAGCTCACAGTACAGACTGACCTGACCTGTGAGCAACAACCAGTTGAGATCCTGGACCGAAAGGTGAAGACATTACGGAACAAGGAAGTAAACTTGGTCCGAGTGATGTGGAGAAAGGATTCGCCAGGAGAATCAATATGGGAACGATAAGAAGATATGCATGCAAGATACCTTAATCTATTTGAAAATTAGTCCCTATGTAAATGTAAATTTTGAGGACGAAATTTATATAAGGAGGATAGAATGTAACAACACTGAAATCTCTGTACAGAATTTTTTTTGTTAATATAGAGAAAAGAGTTTGACAGCCTGTTTATGAGTTATAAGTCACTTTTGTTAAATAAAAGCAAGAAAAAACTTGTAGCTCACTGGTAAAACCTTTGCACTGTTGTGACGTAGCCTGTGTGTTCAATTCCCATCAGACACAATTATTTTTCTGATTTTTCTTTTTAACTTTTTGGAAGCCCAAAAGATTGAACGTGCAATACACGGGAAAATGAAAAGTTCAGAAAAATCAAACATGTGAAAAATGGTGTAAACACAGAATTAATCCGGTGGCACGAATCTCGAGGCATTTGCCTCAGTTCCGACCGGTGGTTTTGCCCTAGGGGCCGGCGGGGATAGTTCAGATGAGTTCATTTTGATCTGTGCTTTGCACACTCGTCTCTTCAACTCGCCTTAACTCCTCTGCACTGTTTGATTTCCCTGCAATCGAACAGAGACCCTTCAATTCACCAATTAACACCATTTTAATACTTTTTAATCCAAAATTTTAATTCCCAAACCCTAATTCTCCACTATAAATACTACCTCATACTTTAGCTCAGCACCATTCTGAAAATTCTAGCAAAAACTCTCTAAAAAAGATCCTAAGTGTAAGTGGAGTTAGCGAGCAAGCTTCTTCAGTTGAAGATCGAAGCCGATTCTGGAGCTCCCGCGACACCACGAAGTTCATCGCCTCTTTCTTAATCTCTTCTTGATATATTCAAACCATAAGTCCATCCCAACTCTCCTACATTTCATTGAAATTAATCTTTAAATCCTATATCGGTAAAGTGGAGTTATTACCGATACTCTTTTCTAAATCCTAGAAACTCCCTTTTTCCTTTATATATTGATCAACCTAATTTTACCACATTACTTATAACCTTAAATACCAATGTCTAGAATCAAGTTTAACCAAGAATCTCATGTGAAACAACCATAATTGAAAATTTTCATTAAAATACCTTGAACTTTATTATCACCTATTTACGTTTTTGTTAAAACTATACCTTTAGGAAAAACTTCACGTGGTAACGACCTACCCTACATGTACACTTTGGTTTCATAGCACGATACATATTTGTATGTATATTTATTTCGAAGAAAAATCTTTACAATAAAATACCACTTACTTTAAAATCGGGTTTCTTTTAAAACGGTATTTCGTATTCCTTTGCAATTATGTATCTACAACCCTTGTTAGGGGACCCACTAATGGATGGTGCAGATTATCGCACATCCTGGGGAGAGTAGAGCAAGATGGAGCACTCCTCGCAGAGTATTCGATCTCGAAAGGATATAAAATACGGTTTTTAAGAAATGCGAATTTTCTAAATAAAACTAATTTTCTAAAAATTAAAAATTATATAAAATTATAAATCCATATTTTCATTATATTATGAAACTATATTTTTATAAAAATGAAAGATTAAAAAATGTCAATAAAATACCATCAAATTACTAAAAAGAACTGGTTTTCAATAAAATACAATAAACTTTTAAAAGCTAGGTATTTATCATTAAAATACCTCAATACACATGCTCATGAAAACCCTAAGTAATATAAATCACCCTCGAGATTTTATTTTTAACTGTATTAAAATATTTTTCATAAAACCCCACGAGATTTACAAAACAATATTGTAAGGACTTTAGTAAATATAGATTTAAGCGGGACCAATTCTCTTGAGCCCTAGGGAGCCGGAGATAGTGTGTGCTTGGCTATTCAGGTTAAAAAACTTAACATTAGTTATCAATGGCAATTGTCTTGGAAAAAGACACAAATCTTGTCGTCCATGTGCAACAGTTGCCGATGATTCCCGAAGCTAAGAATTCAAGAGTTAAATCCGTTGCAAGTGTTTGACCCAATCATAGTACAACTCAAACCTAAATCCAAAATCAAACATGAAAACTTGATCATGAACATGAATAATCGAATTCAAACATATATACTTGACTTGACTTGACCGAAGCATGGTTATAACTTGACATGAACTCAATATGACTACTTGAACACATGATTACATCCTAAACATGAACCTGAACATTTTATATCCTTGGTTTCGGCCAAGACTTGTAAAAATAATCTATACATAAGATTACGCGGGGATATAGGGGTTGATTGGTACAGAACGTATATTGTGGCACGAGAGGTCACTTAAAAGACACCTACATGAATTCACATGACGTTGTCCTGTGGATTATGACGAGGCCTTGTACTACATGTTACTATAGTCCACGGGATAAGATGGACTTCTCTCGTATACATGAATACCTTCCTTATTAAACTACAAACAACCACATTAGAATAACTATCATATACCAGTAATCGGTCATATACAACTTTACTTGTTCATGTCACTTTATATACTATCTTCTCTTTCTTCTTTTGGGACCTACCAGGCGTTAGTTCGCTGATGACATTCCTTTCTGTTTCTTTCTTTGGAATGTTCGTCAGGAGAACCGAACTTTGAGGAGATAGAGCCGAGCCAGGAGGAATTGAACTAGCTTACCGCACAGCCTGACTACTAGTTCCTCTTCACTTACTTTCAGTATGCCATTATTTAGGCATTTGCTTTTGATTATTGTATCTTTTATTTCAAACAGTTGTATATAAAGTTGAATGTAAATAAAGTTGCGGATTCATTTTATTCTCTTATCATTCTTGTTCATTTTTATATATTGCTTAATTACGCATAACGTATTTATTTCATAGTCACAATTTTCGTCCACTGGGAAGCGGGGCGTAACACGGACTGTACGGTGACTGTCACTTATAGACTTTGTTGGGTCCGGATGAGTTCACTCGTCGACCTGCCTTTATCTTGCTCATACCTGGGTAGCCGTTACGTACAGCTAGTGCCACTGACGAGCTTGTGGGTTAACCCGAAATGGGATTGAATCTGAAAGTGTTTCAGATTCAATCGGATACGATCTTTTATAACCTACTGCCAGCGTATTGACAAATCTTTAGAGTCCCGCAACGAAAGTGCCTACTCGGGCAAAACGCGATGTGACGTACGTATAGGGATACATACATGAGTTCGATAAAACATGTATATTGGATATACGTGTTTAAACGGACGACTGTTATACTAGCCGGTTTAAAAGCCGGAATATCAAGTCAAGTGTTGACTTGATAACTGTATTTATGATGTGGTTTCTAGTATAGTGTATATGATACACACTCTCTCTACAGTACATGATACTGAGAAGATATTGATAGCATTTCGTGTATGTGATACATGATGTGTAGTGTATAGGATACATGTACCAATACTTATTTAATATATATATATATATATATATATATATATATATTAATTCCCACCATTCTAAATTATGTATAAATAAATGTGCATTTATATTTGTATGTAAATATGTACATATGTGTGTGTGTGTGTATGTATGTATGTTTGTATGTATGTATGTATGTATGTATGTATGTATTAATGGTGGGGCCCACCCTCTCTCTTATGTGTTGACACACATGAGTGGGAGGGTGTATGTGTCATATTTATCATGACATGGTTGTAAAATGTGATGATTGATTTTTCTTTTTCTAGCCATCATTTTTTTCCATCTTCTTCTTCCTCACAAAAAGAAAGCTTGAGCTCTCTAGGTTAATGGCAAGTGTTGCCATAGTGAGGTAGTGTAAAAATTAGAGAGTATTGTTTCCCCCAATCAGAGCAAAGCTCTGTTCAAAATTTCAAATTTTGAAATGAAGCAGCGCTTCATAGCAGCGCCAGCGCAGAAAGAGTCAAAGACTCTGAGGCAGCGCTCACGTGCAAAGCACATGAGCGCTAGAGCTAAGAGCGCTGCACTCTAAGAAGCACACCACTGTAACGTTTCAGAAATCGTTTTGTGAATTTTTCCGTTTTAGGGCAAAATAGTCGGTATTTTCCGTTTTAACCCGATTTCGATCAAACTTCCATAAAAACTTACCGGCACTTTTTTTAACTAAAATAAAGCTTGTGCGCGAACTTTAGGGGTATTTGGGAGGTTTTGGTTCAGATAAAAATTTTCCCAAATAAAATATTATTTTAAGCGGTATTTTGTGCACGTAAATCGGGGAATTTTCTTCTAAATAAAAAAATTCTTGGAAATCACCACTACAATTTTTTTGGAAGATTCTTTTCTAAATATCTAGATTTTTCTTGGTCAATGGTATTTATTTTTAAAAAGAAAAGAAAAGGTGTAAAAGGTGGCATTTAACATTTGTTTGCATTTATTACTCTTTTTCCTAGCAATTTCTTCACAAAAAATTCACAAAAATACCCCCTCACTCCCTTGGCCGGCCCTTCCCTTCCCCTTGCTTCCCTCCATCATTTCCACCCCTTTTCAACTCATTTTGTATCAAATAAATCATGAAAAATCCAAATTAATTCATACAAACTCAAATATATTCATTTTCCTTCATTTTTGAACTCAAAGCTAGCTTGGATCTTCATTCAAAACATCATTTTGGAGGAAAAGATGATGAGTTTGGTTTCTTGGTTTTGATCTTTTGTGGAGGTATAAAACCCTAACCCTAATCCTTTTTGTTGTTTCTAAATTTCTAATTAGCATATTAATTGTTTATTTAAGCTTTTAATTTCATGTTTGAAATTCAAGACTTGATTTTTATGATAATTTAGTTAGGGTAAAACTTGATTTATGTGTTTAATGTTTTATTTAAAGTGTTAATTTGTGATTAGGAAAAGAAACCTAGTAGAAAATGATAATTATTGATAATGAATACTTTGTTTAATTATGCAATTTTGCTTACTAGGTTTTTGCTAAAATTTAATTAGTAAGTGTTAAAAATTTAGAAATGGTTTAGATAGCTTAGTTAAGCTATTATAAGGTGTTTGTAATCGCTAGATATGCGTTAGCTTGAAACTAGTGCGAAATATTGCGATAAGTTGCTTACTAGGTTTTGGGGGTTTTCCGACGTGGGGTCGATTGGTCGTTGCGAGCTTATATCTATTTTATTCCTCGTAATTTTTTGTGTTGTGTTGCGCGATCGGGACGATCGGGGTCTAGACTTGGTGTTTTGTAGTTTAGCGACCCCAGTTAGGGTTTTTGGCGGATGTCGTGCGCGATAGATGCGCTAAGCGCGCAGTGTAATTTTCCGGGCGTTTTCATCGCGTTTCGTTGTCTTTTCGTCATTGTAGGATATTTTGCTTATGTGTTGTGTTTGTGAAATTTTAGATTCGCAAGCGGGGACTTCGGACGCTACGACAAGGGAAAACAGGTGGTAGGCTTCACTTAGCCAGGAGCGTTGGTGAGTAGATTTAACATCTACAGGGGAATCGCCCGCATGGCGTTATGCGTCTGGGCTAGAAATGTTAATTTTGTCGCATATTCTATGTCATATATAAAATTGCGCATTCACCCTACTGCTTAGTTGTTGTTGTGCTTGGACTAGTATCCTTAGGACACTGCACATATTATTGACGATTCATGTTGCACGAGCACTGATTGTATGCTACACACACCGTCAATAATTGCCATGTCACGCACAACCCACATATAGAAATGCTATTGTTTGGTTAGAAATATTGAGACAATGATTCATATTTCATATCGCATATGACATTTAGCATACCTGTATATCCATATGCTTACACATATGCCTTCACATACTTACGTGTTAGATACCTGTATACCTATAGAGTATCGTAGCATTAGTGATAGGTACATACACACTTCATGTCATAGCTGCAGGTATACTTTGCACACATACTTCACTTATACCCAGGGGTATACTACATCATTACTTATAGGTAGATACATATATCTTGCTATACCTGTACGTTGCACATATATCTGGTTATAGCTACATGTTTACCTTTACTTGATGTTATTTTAGAATTGGAGAGATGAGGAACCGCATGATATTATATTAACTTGTTACAGTTAATTGCTGCTTTTCCTTTATATGCTCGCATTTCAGATTTATGATGCGTATATTATATTCATGGATTTTCGCATTGAGATATGGATTTTTCATGATGTTTTCTGGATTTGGGGACCGTGGGAGTTCATGAAATTATGCATTATTTGAAAAACCCGGTTTCCCTTAATATGAAATTTCAGCATCCACCATGAGATTTATCGATTCTGATTATATACTCCATACGAGTAGTGGTGCCGTATGAGGGTACATGGTGGGGCCCGGTACGGTTCCCCTCGGCAAGATGATCGACGATCCATGCCGATTGAGCCTGGAAGGTGGGCAAGTACCTACCGGTGACATTACCAATGACTCGGCGGTTATCATGTGGATACCGACGGGAGTCATGTACGTATAGATACGTCGAGAGGCGAGGGTCAGAGCTAGGCACCCGTGCTTTCGGGATAGCGTATGATACGTACCTATCAGGGGGCCAGTTATGGTGACATCACCTGATAGATCAGCATTTCTATGTCGATACTTCACACATTGGTTTCATGATATTTCTTTTTACTCCTTTGTATATATAACAGGGGATTAGGCCGCTGTTATATATACCCTTACACCAATATTAGTGGAATGGGACGCTAATATATGTGTATTGACATTAATTTATATACATCATCATATTTATTCATGCAAATAAACCTTGAATGTAAAGGACTCATTGACATTGGATTTAGGACATTTGAGAATTCATTTGATATTGATTACAGGATATATATGAGATTGCTGATTTGGTACATTCGGGGTATACGAGATATACTTGATATTGTACATACGGGATATGTGAGATCTACTTGATGTTGTACATTCGGGGTATACGAGATATACTTGATATTGTACATACGGGATATGTGAGATCTACTTGATGTTGTACATTAAGGATATGTGAGACTTACTTGATATGATAGCCAAATTGGGGGCTGATTTCAGGAAATTGGGATTTGGATTGTCTTGATTGATTTTGATCCTATCACGATATCAGGATTCCGTGGAAATGACATGTTTCATTCTGTACTCTACATTTACTGTTTATGCACTGCTTCATGCATTAGTGAACTTGTTAGAGTACCTTCCATGACTGTTGCATTTACATACCTTTATTCATATCATTTCTTCATGTATTAGTAGTACCGATATAGTACCTTACATAATTGTACATACAGATTGTCATATTATTATTGCTTCATGTATAAATTGTACCTGCTAGTGTACTTTTTCATGATTATTGCATTACATATGACCATTCATTGCTTAGATGCTTATGTTAGATTCGCGTTGTACGTGCATACTCGCGATTACCTGCATATGTTATTTACTATTCACGAGTTGGCAACTCACCCCGTTGTGCCAAAGTGTTTGCAGGTGTTCCTCAGGATAGTCAGAGGCAGGCTATTATCACACATCTTATCATCTTTTGCTACGGATACCGCATCAGCTCACAGTGTGCAGTTTGCTTGGGTGGGTTTTGTGGTTATTCGTTGTATTGTATATTCGTTGTATCCCTGTACTCTCCATCTACTATTTTCATATTGACTTAGAGACTTGGTGAGGACGATGTTGTATATTATGTTGTGACTTGTTGTCTTTTATACAGTTTCCTTTCTATCGTCTTCTATTTCTTCGCTACGGCGTCGTATATTTTTTGTGGTGGTTGTTTTCCACCTTTGGGCGTGGATTTGCTCCTGTTGGGGATGCTTTACTTTATATTTATGTTGTACCCATTTTTAGGGTTGGTTTTTATAAAGGAGGTGCTGCCGAAATTTTTACGAAAGAAAATTGGACTTAAAGAATTTATACTTGAGATTTTTTTTAAAGGTTTAAACAATGTTTCTTATCTTTTCTTGTCTTTTAATGGTTTAGATTTCTGGGTTTTGGCTTTCTTTTACTGCGTTACGCCTGTAGACGTTGCGTAGTATTAGGGCCGTCACGTGCCAATTTCGGGTCGTGACAAAGTTGGTATCAGAGCGCTAGGTTTTTACCTTACGGGGTGTAGGATGACCTTGGTATGATGGAGTAGATAGCATAAGCAGAGTAACGTAGTGTGTGTATGTCTGCAGCATACTCACGATGTGGTATTCCGCCTCAAGTGACCTAAGTACAAATTGTTTGAAATTCCTTCCTTGATGATTCATATCCTTAGGATTCGATTTCCGTGTTCATATCGAATCATATCTCTATTTATAGCCTTTGCCGCCGACGACTATGGGGACTTAGAGAGGTGCAGCGAGGGCCGAGGTCAGAGTTGACTCGGGTGGGTCAAGGACTGACCAGGATGGCATGCTCGTTGCACAGGAGTAGACGGATCTGCCTTCGACAGATAGTATCGCTAGGCTTGTGGCTGAGATGCAGGACATGCGCCAGACGATGAGTTCATTGGTTGAGGCCATTCGAGCGCAGCGACAGGACGTTTTCAACCCTGCTACCCAGTTGTTCCTTGCGATCAGCACACAGTATTCCGTCACCTACATAGCACCAGTGGATGCAGCCCCAGTTTAAGAAACACGTATTCCAGAGACTCTGAGAGTTCCGGAACAGTGGAGGACTCATACCGGTGTACCAACCCAGAGATAGAGGACTAGTCGTCGAGACAGATTTCGTGACCGTCGCGGGAGTTGCAGAGGTTTGGAACGAGAGTCGTGTTAGCTAGATCAGCCGATTGTTGTGTCAACTTCTGTCGGCGATTCTTTTGTTGCGCAACACGTATTTCAGTCATGTGCCAATCGGTTAGGAGATTCATCCGTCACTTGATCCTTCTAGAGATGTTGGATTTGGCGTTCTCCTGGGCACGGACTGGTTAGCTACGTGCTAGGCGTCTATGGACTACCATGAGGAAACAGTCAGGTTTTGTTTTCCCCGGCAAGTCAGTTCTTGTTGTGCAGGTGGATAGTTGTGCCGCTTCTCACAGCTTGAATTCAGCCTTTTTGCTAGTCGGCTTTTTGAGGAGAGGATGTCGAGGATTCTTGGCTTTCATTCGTGATACAGGAGCCATAGTGGGTTGGTTGGACTGGGTTTCTTTTCGTGCGAGAGTTTTCCGACGTTGTTCCAGATGAGCCAGCGGAGCTTATGGAGCTTAAGGATCAGCTGCAGAGTTGTTTGTTGGGGGACTTTTGCGTCCGAGGGTTTCGCTTTGGGGAGCACCTTTTCTGTTCGTCAGGGAGAAGACGACAGTTTGAGGTTGTGTGTTGATTGATCGTCAATTGAGCCGAGTTACAGTGTGGGTAGGTATCCTTTACCTCGCCTTGACGATTTCTTCGATCAGCTCCAGTGTGCGAGACCTCTTTCTAAGTTTTGTTTGGGATCAGGTCATCATTGGTTGTGTGTTCGGAGTGATGGCATTCCGAAGACTGCTTTTGTGCGTGCTACGGGCAGTTTGTGTTTTGGTGGTGTCGTTGGACTCACCAGTGCCCTAGCAGTATTCGTGGATATGATGAATCGGATTTCTTCAGGCCGTTCCTCGACCAGTTTATTATTGTGTCATTGATGACATTCTGGTCTATTCCAATGTGTCGTGAGGAACAGGAGCAGCACTTGAGGATTTGCTTTGCAGACATTGGGAGAGCCCCAGCTGTTTGCTAGATTCTTATAGTGTTCCTTCAGGTTTGATTGTGTTGACTCCTAGGTCTTGTAGTTACGGGAGACGGTTTTCGTATGGTTCCGATGAAGATCGAGGCCATACAGCTTTGGCCCAGACTTGTGTACGGGACAGAAGTCCGCAGATTTTGGGCTTAACAGGTTTTTACCGCCGTTTCATGCAGGATTGCTAGTGTAGTGCTGCACCATTGACTGGACTGACCTGAAAGGAGGTTTCTTTTTCTTTGGACTGAGGCATGCGTGCGGATTTTTTCAGCAGTTGGAGATTCGGTTAACAACTGCACCAGTACTTTCTTGCTTTTTGGTTCGGGCGACTTTGTTGTTTAAACTGTGATATTTCACGAGTGGGGCTCGAGTGTGTACTGAGGTGACACTATAGAGTTATCGCTTTTGCTTCCCTACATTTGGAGGAAGTACGAACAGGATATCCCACTCATGATCTGGAGATGGCCGCGGTGGTAGTGCGTTGGGGATTTGGAGTCACTACTTGTTTGAGAGTCGTGTCAGATTTTCACGGACCACCAGAGCTTAATGTACATCTTCTTGCAGCGGGTTTTGATTGTTGAGACAACACCGTTGGATGGAACGTGTGGAGGATTGTGTTGTGAGATCCTTTATTACCCTTGGCAAGGCGATTGTGGTAGCTGATGCTGGAGTCGTAGGCCCGGGGTTAGTTTGTTCCAATTGTGCGCAGTCAGAGACAGTCTTCTGCAGATTTACAGTTCTTGTGCGATCGTGGAATACAGCTTAGGTTCGCCTCTACTGAGGGGACAGCTTGCTCATGTCCGCGCCCGACCACTTTTCCCTAATCGTTTTCGCGAGGCACTGCCCGCCGATGCTCGTTCGTCAGAGATACTCGAGCATACTCGGCAGGGTAAAGATTCGGAGTCCTTGATTTATGACTAGGGTGTGCTACGTTTAAGGACGCGTTTGTGTACCTGATGTTGATAGGTAGAGACGCGAAATCCTAGTGCAGGCGCATCAGTCAGCTTTCAGAGTTCATTCAAGTTCCACCAATTGGTGACGTGACTTGTGAGATAGTTACGGGTGAGCAGGAATGAAGAGTGAAGTTTCGGATTTCGTTTCAAGGTGCCTGTCTTGTTGTGAGCGTAGGTTGAGCTTTGAGACCGGCTGGAGAGTTGCAATCTTTAACTATTCCGAAGTGGGAATGGGAGCAGATCTCCATGAAATTTGTTATGGTGTCTACCCAGGTTTAGTCAGGGTGTGACTCCATTCGGATGCTTGTAGTCCGGTTTTCCTCAGTCTGCTCAGTTGTTCTTGTTTAGTTTGTGTGTTGCATGGAGTTCCTTCATGGGTCGTATCCAAATAGGCACCCTGTTCGTTTGCCGTCTGGGGCAGGAACTTCAGGAAGCCTTGGGTACTGGTTGAGCTTTATCTCCGTTTTTCCATCCGCAGGATTATGGTTTTGTGAGAGCGGGCTATACCGACTCTAGAGGTTATGCTTGTGCGTACGTGCTAATTTTTGTCGACAGTTGGGATCGTCACTTGCCATTGTTCGGATTCTCCTTCGATAGCTGTTATCAGGAGGCACTCCAATTGGCAACCTTTAAGTTTTGTTTGTGAGGTGGTGTCGATCTCCAGTCTGTTTTTCTGACTCTGCGTAGTAGGATTTTAGACCCCAGCTAGTCTAGAAACTTCGGAAATGGTCCAGTTGGTTCAGGTCAGGATGAGAGTAGCCCAGTGCAGACAGAGCTCTTATGCCGACCGTAGTGGTCGCAGACTTGAGTTCGCAGTGGGAGATCATGTATTCCTACGGGATTTTCCGATGAATGACGTGTTGAGTTTTGGGAAGTATCCCGGGATTGTAGGTCCTTTTGAGATCCTCAAGCGAGTTGGTTCCGTTGCCTATAGTTTGGCACTTCCGCCCAGATTTTTGAGTATTCACCATGTATTCCTTGCGTCGATACTTTACAATTACCTTCATGACCTTTCTCACATGATTCGGCACCAGACCATTTGGCTTGGACGCGATCGTTTCGATCACCGGCAGCCAATTGTGTTAATGGCTCGGCAGGTGGAGAAACTTTGGTAAAGGGTCTTGCTGTCTGTGAGGGTTCTTTGGCGTAGCTGTATAGTGAGATGATCACTTGGCAAGCTGCGAGCGAGATTTGGGAGTTTTGTACTCATCTTCTTGAAGGTACGCGTAGATGAATTTTAATTCGGGGACCGAATTTCTTTAAGGGGGGAAGATTGTAACGTTTCAGAAATCGTTTTGCGAATTTTTCCGTTTTAGGGCAAAATAGTCGGTATTTTCCGTTTTAACCCGATTTCGATCAAACTTCCGTAGAAACTTACTGGCACTTTTTTTTAGCTAAAATAAAGCTTGTGCGCGAACTTTAGGGGTATTTGGGAGGTTTTGGTTCAGATAGAATTTTTCCCAAATAAAATATTATTTTAAGCGGTATTTTGTGCACGTAAATCGGAGAATTTTCTTCTAAATAAAAAAATTCTTGGAAATCATCACTACAATTTTTTTGGAAGATTCTTTTCTAAATATCTAGATTTTTCTTGGTCAATGGTATTTATTTTTAAAAAGAAAAGAAAAGGTGTAAAAGGTGGCATTTAGCATTTATTAGCATTTATTACTTTTTTTCCTAGCAATTTCTTCACAAAAAATTCACAAAAATACCCCCTCACTCCCTTGGCCGTCCCTTCCCTTCCCCTTGCTGCCCTCCATCATTTCCACCCATTTTCAACTCATTTTGCATCAAATAAATCATGAAAAATCCAAATTAATTCATACAAACTCAAATATATTCATTTTCCTTCATTCTTGAACTCAAAGCTAGCTTGGATCTTCATTCAAAACATCATTTTGGAGGAAAAGATGATGAGTCTGGTTTCTTGGTTTTGATCTTTTGTGGAGGTATAAAACCCTAACCCTAATCATTTTTGTTGTTTCTAAATTTCTAATTAGCATATTAATTGTTTATTTAAGCTTTAATTTCATGTTTGAAATTCAAGACTTGATTTTTATGATAATCTAGTTAGGGTAAAACTTGATTTATGTGTTTAATGTTTTATTTAAAGTGTTAATTTGTGATTAGGAAAAGAAACCTAGTAGAAAATGATAATTATTGCTAATGAATACTTTGTTTAATTATGCAATTTTGCTTATTAGGTTTTTGCTAAAATTTAATTAGCAAGTGTTAAAAATTTAGAAATGGTTTAGATAGCTTAGTTAAGCTATTATAAGGTGTTTGTAATCGCTAAATATGCGTTAGCTTGAAACTAGTGCGCAATATTGCGATAAGTTGCTTACTAGGTTTCGGGGTTTTTCCGACGTGGGGTCGATTGGTCGTTGCGGGGTTATATCTATTTTATTACTCGTAATTTTTTATGTTATGTTGCGCGATCGGGGTCTAGACTTGGTGTTTTGTAGTTTAGCGACCCCAGTTAGGGTTTTTGGCGGATGTCGTGCGCGATAGATGCGCTAAGCGCGCAGTGTAATTTTCCGGGCGTTTTCATCGCGCTTCGTTGTCATTTCGTCATTGTAGGATATTTTGCTTATGTGTTGTGTTTGTGAAATTTTAGGTTCGCAAGCGGGGACTTTGGACGCTACGACAAGGGAAAACAGGTGGTAGGCTTCACTTAGCCAGGAGCGTTGGTGAATAGATTTAACATCTACAGGGGAATCGCCCGCATGGCGTTATGCGTATGGGCTAGAAATGTTAATTTTGTCACATATTCTATGTCATATATAGAATTGCGCATTCACCCTACTGCTTAGTTATTGTTGTGCTTGGACTAGTATCTTTAGGACACTGCACATATTATTGACGATTCATGTTGCACGAGCACTGATTGTATGCTACACACACCGTCAATAATTGCCATGTCACGTACAACCCACATATAGAAATGCTATTGTTTGGTTAGGAACATTGAGACAATGATTCATATTTCTTATCGCATATGACATTTTGCATACCTGTATATCCATATGCTTACACATATGCCTTCATATACTTACGTGTTAGATACCTGTATACCTATAGAGTATCGTAGCATTAGTGATAGATACATACACACTTCATGTCATAGCTGCAGGTATACTTTGCACACATACTTCACTTATACCCAGGGGGTATACTACATCATTACTTATAAGTAGATACATATATCTTGCTATACTTGTACGTTGCACATATATCTGGTTATAGCTATATGTTTACCTTTACTTGATGTTATTTTAGAATTGCAGAGATGAGGAACCGCATGATATTATATTAACTTGTTACAGTTAATTGCTGCTTTTCCTTTATATGCTCGCATTTCAGATTTATGATGCGTATATTATATTCATGGATTTTCGCATTGAGATATGGATTTTTCATGATGTTTTCTGGATTTGGGGACCGTGGGAGTTCATGAAATTATGCATTATTTGAAAAACCCGGTTTCCCTTGATATGACATTTCAGCATCCATCATGAGATTTATCGGTTCTGATTATATACTCCATACGAGGAGTGGTGCCGTATGAGGGTACATGGTGGGGCCCGGTACGGTTCCCCTCGGCAAGATGATCGACGGTCCATGCCGATTGAGCCTGGAAGGTGGGCAAGTACCTACCGGTGACATTACCAATGACTCGGCGGTTATCATATAGATACCGACGGGAGTCATGTACGTATAGATACATCGAGAGGTGAGGGTCAGAGCTAGGCACTCGTGCTTTCGGGATAGCGTATGATACGTACCTATCAGGGGGCCAGTCATGGTGACAACACCTGATAGATCAGCATTTCTGTGTCGATGCTTGACACGTTGGTTTCATGATATTTCTTTTTACTCCTTTATATATATAACAGGGGATTAAGCCGCTGTTATATATGTCCTTACACCAATATTAGTGGAATGGGACGCTAATTTATGTGTATTGACATTAATTTATATGCATCATCATATTTATTCATGCAAATATACCTTGAATGTAAAGGACTCATTGACATTGGATTTAGGACATTTGAGAATTCATTTGATATTGATTACAGGATATATATGAGATTGCTGATTTGGTACATTCGGGGTATACGAGATATACTTGATATTGTACATACGGGATATGTGAGATCTACTTGATGTTTTACATTCGGGGTATACGAGATATACTTGATATTGTACATACGGGATATGTGAGATCTACTTGATATTGTACATTAAGGATATGTGAGACTTGCTTGATATGATAGCCAAATTGGGGGCTGATTTGAGGAAATTGGGATTCGGATTGTCTTGATGGATTTTGATCCTATCACGATGTCAGGATTCCGTGGAAATGACATGTTTCATTCCATACTCTACATTTACTGTTTATGCACTGCTTCATGCATTAGTGTACCTGTTAGAGTACCTTCCATGACTGTTGCATTTACATACCTTTATTCATATCATTTCTTCATGTATTAGTAGTACCGATATAGTACCTTACATGACTGTACATACAGATTGTCATATTATTATTGCTTCATGTATAAATTGTACCTGCTAGTGTACTTTTTCATGATTATTGCATTACATATGACCATTCATTGCTTAGATGCTTATGTTAGATTCGCGCTGTACGTGCATACTCGCGATTACCTGCATATGTTATTTACTATTCACGAGTTGGCAACTCACCCCCGTTATGCCACAGTGTTTGCAGGTGTTCCTCAGGATAGTCAGAGGCAGGCTATTATCACACATCTTATCATCTTTTGCTACGGATACCGCATCAGCTCACAATGTGCAGTATGCTTAGGTGGGTTTTATAGTTATTCTTTGTATTGTATATTCGTTGTATCTCTGTACTCTCCATCTACTATTTTCATATTGACTTAGAGACTTGGTGAGGACGATATTGTATATTATGTTGTGACTTGTTGTCTTTTATACAGTTTCCTTTCTATCGTCTTCTATTTCTTCGCTACGGCATCGTATATTTGTTGTGGTGGTTGTTTTCTGCTTTTGGGCGTGGATTTGCTCCCGTTGGGGATGCTTTACTTTATATTTATATTGTACCCATTTTTGGGGTTGGTTTTTATAAAGGAGGTGCTGACGAAAATTTTAAGAAAGAAAATTGGACTTAAAGAATTTATAATTGAGATTTTTTTTAAAAGTTTAAACAATGTTTCTTATCTTTTCTTGTCTTTTAATGGTTTAGATTTCTGGGTTTTGGTTTTCTTTTACTGCGTTACGCCTGTAGAAGATGCGTAGTATTAGGGCTGTCACGTGCCAATTTCGGGTCGTGACAACTACGTGCAAAGCACGTAAGCGCTAGCTCTAAGTGCGCTGCACTCTAAGCAGCGCACCACGTGCAAAGCACGGGAGCGCTAGCGCTGGAACTAAATGTTCCCAACCGTTGGATCAAAGATCCAACGAACATGATTAAAAATCATCAATTGACCAGAATAAAATTCTGTTAAGGAAAGATTCCTCAAAATCTTTCCAAACAAAAAAATTGTACTCTGTAAATCAGAGCACCGTCGGATCAATGATCCAGTGGTGATTAAAAATCACTAAAATACAGAATAAATTCTGTGTGGGAAAGATTTCCCAATCTTGTTAAAAACAAGAAGATTGCCTTCTGTAAATCAGAAGCCCTTGGATCAAAGATCCAACGGTGGGGAAATCCTCAAATCAATTGGAGAAAAGATCTCCTTAACCTATTGAACAAATCAGCCTTCACTATATAATGGCCCCAAGACTTCAAGTCTCATATAGAGGAACCCCCTATAAACTTTGGAAAAAATTCAAAGACAAAGAGCAAGATCTCGGAAGAAGAAGATTTTCTTCAAGATAAAAATAAACAGAGAGATGAAATCATCTCACATTGAAAGAAGGATTTACTTCTTTTCTATGATCATAGATCTATAAGACCAAGATCTTTCACAAAAAGAGATCAAAGTATCTCATCACAAAGAATAAGAAGAAGAACATAATTCTTCTCACAGATCTTAGATCTACAAGACTAAGGTTTTTTTACAAAAAAATATCATGAACATCTCATTATAAAAAGGGGGGAGAATAATTCAATTCTCTTAGGATCACAGGTCCATAAAGACAAAGCCTTTCACCAAAATAAGAGATTGAAATATCTTCTATAAAATAAGAATTTTGTTCTTAGAACCTTGAGACAAAGTCTCTTATAAGAGAGAATTTAATTCTCAAAGCGCAGAACTGATCAAAGTTGCATAAAAGAAGAGCCTTAGCGCTCCAATTTAAAAGAAACGCTTCAGCGCTCCACATCTAGCGCAAAGCGCTACAGAGTCTTAGCGTTCCTAATTGAAAAGAGCTTCAGCGCTCCTAATCTAAAAGAGACTTAGCGCTCTAAAATTAAAGAAGCGCTCTGCGCTCAAGACTGGCGCACAGTGCCAAGCGCACCACGTGCTCTTCACGTGTGCGCTACTTAACTGAAGAGCCTTAGCGTTCCTAATTTAAAAGAGCTTCAGCGCTCCTAATCTAAAAGAGCCTTAGCGCTCCAAATTTAAAGAAGCGCTCTGCGCTCAAGACTGGTGCACAGCGCCAAGTGCACCACGTGCTCCTCACGTGCGATACTTAACAGAAGCGCCTCACAGTTCCGCATCTAGCGCAAAGCGCTACAGCGCCTCAGCGCTCCAAATATAGTGCACTGCGCTTATTAACTGGCGCTATCGCTAAGCACGCCACGTGTTCCTCACATGTGCGCTGATAGAACATAAACTGTTCTTTAAATAAAGCCCTAGAGCTATGATGAATGCTCAACATTCAATAAAAGACAGAAAGGCTGTCAGAACCCAAATCAATGCTCAGTATTGTCAAATGTTTAACATTTTAACTGAGTGGGCCGAGCCCAAGTTGGCTCAAAACCCTCATTCAGATTAATTGAGCCCATATGCTCACAAATCTCAGATCTTAGTCCCAATTGGACTATAGATCTCCCAACCAATATTGGTTCAAGGGTACATCTCTTCATTCCTCTGATATTTGCCATTGTAATCCTTCAACGTCTTCAGAGAGGTGACGGTCCCCGACAACCAGACATTCCATGGACTGTGGGGTCCTTAAACTCATGGACTATGATGTCCTTAACCTTGGACTGTGGGGTCCTTAAACCCATGGACTATGATGTCCTTAACCTTGGACTGTGGGGTCCTTAAGCTCATGGACTATGATATTAACCTCGGACTGTGGGGTCCTTAAACCCATGGACTATGATGTCCTTAATCTTGGACTGTGGGGTCCTTAAGCCCATGGACTATGATTTCCTTAACCTCAGACTGTGGGGTCCTTAAACCCATGGACTATGATGTCCTTAACCTTGGACTGTGGGGTCCTTAAGCCCATGGACAATGATGTCCTTAACCTTGGACCGTAATGTCCTTAAACTAATTATGGACCGCAATATCCCTAAACTAAACAATAAAGCCCAAATGCTCTTTTGTCGGATCTAAATGATCCTGTTAAGTTGATCTTAGTCTAAAATTAGACTAACGTATCCTTAACAAACGTTTAAGTTGATCTTAGTCTCAAATGAGACTAACGTATCCTTAAACCCAACCCAAACCCAAATCTAAGAAAATACGGATTTGGACTAATCCACGCCCTACGGATGACAACATAAATTAGTCTTCGTATACAATCCACGGGCAAAACAAACACCCACGACATGAAGTGACCATCTGGAAAAGGAGAAAGTTGTTACCTTGATGCGGTAGCGTAATTAACTGCAGGGGCTTGCGCCTGCAGGGAAGAGCGTCCCCACAATTAAAACCCCTCAAACGAGGGGGAATCTGATGAAGTCTGCTATATCGGCCGCATCCGTCTAAACGTTCGATACAAGGTGCCATAAATCAACTTGGCATCTTCGAAGAGGTGGACGGATAGCACCAAATAGCATCTGCCCTCAAAATTCAGGCAAGACGGACCTACGCGGTTGTGTCTCTGTGTTCGGCGGAGAACAGATTTTGGCACGCCCGGTGGGACCTTTTCCTCTTTCCACTACACACTTCGTGTTTCGTTTTTCGCGAACGAATCTCGGTTTGACATGGTTGCCCCTGGATTCGAGGTACTAAGATTTGGTATCTTGATCCGTGCAGAAAACAGAAGATCAATGGTTTCAAACTGCACTAACTGCAACTGCAACTCTCGCTCCGTCCCGTCCGGAAGAGTGACTTATGGGCCCCAAGCGGCCTCCATCTTCGCTATGCCGGTGGAACAGGTGACTCAAGCAAACACTGGATTGTTCTTCGGGACCATGCTCCCGCCAACGAGCTTCAGCGCTCCTGTACCATCACAAGAAGCTCCCAAGAAGTCGGTCTTTGATCGACTTGCAACTACTGCGGCCCTCTCAATGGGTCGCCCAAGTCCACTGCCTCAGTTTTCAACAAATTGGGCCGAAGCTCTGATGGGCCGATGAAGAAGCCCGCAATTCCTGAAGGTGTTATCCCTAAGCGGTTAGCCATTCCTACTCATGAAGTCACCAAGGCGGCTTCTCTTGCTAAGGGGTTGGTCTTCACGAGACTGGCCGTTTCAGCCCCTACTCTACGTGAAGTCATGAAGGCTATTTCCCATGTTCGAATGTCAGCCTTCGCAAGACTGACTACCCCCTCTCAACGGGTGTCAGTCTTCGACATGCTAGCACCAATAACAGACTCTCCTCAAAGTAGGGGGCATGAAGAAGCTCATCCAACAGCGGAGGTGATCCCGGCCGCACGACATGCTCGACGTCGCCACTAGCGCCGAGTGAGGAAGGCTGAGGGCAGATCTCCTTCCGGACTGACTCCGCCAGCTCCAATGGTGGAAGTTGATGCTGTTGTTCCAACCGGGAATAGCTTTGAACTACTTAACAGGGTGCGCAGGAATTTACCAACTGCTGTGCTGAAAAGATCTCCTCTACCAATGGAGAACTCTATAAAGGCGAAGCTGGAGCAACCCCTTCAGCGGCTGTCCTCTAAAATTTATAATGTTTGGCGACAGGTTCAGGACACCGTGATTGATCGAGACTACCCCCGCCGACAGGAAAAGATGAAAGCATGACGAGAAGAGGACTATCCTATCAAGCCACAGAAGGTGTCATCTGCTTGGGTGCCCACTGCAACGACCCCCTCAACTTCGACCGCTCACAAGAGGAGAAAGCTGGAGAAAATCCCGGTGTCTGCGGCGAATCGCAAGAACACTGAATCTAAACGCCCCAAGCCTAGGGACATGGTGGTACATACTGTTTATATGGCATCCGGAAAATAGGATAGCCGTATCTCCATAGGTCATCGACCGCTTACGCGATCAGTGACTAAGGCACAGGAGCAGCAACAACAAAAACTCCAAGAGATGCTAATAGCTATGGCCGCACTCACGGGACCAAAGCAGGCCCGGAGACATCTTCGGAGCAGCGTCATGAGCAAGAAACGGATGCTGAATTCCTTCGGAGAATGCTTGAGAAGAAGGACAAAGAGGCTACGGAAAAAACGGCCAACATAAAACAAATGGCCCTCCTATTCCAAGACATGATCGGGATGATGTTACAGCCGGATCCTCCAGCTGAAGACCCTCCGATTATCCTCGAAGACGACCGAGGGGAGACATCAAACTCTCTTCCGGCTTGTTCAGCAGCCAAGGAGGAGACCATCTCCAAAGCCATGCTCGATGATTATATAGCTCAGCAAATACGAGCTCACCAAGTGACTGAAGCAAATGGCCAAGTCGTCAGAACTGGGCGACCATATCCAGGATGGTATGATCAGATCAAGTATCCGCCAGGATACACGATTCCTAAGTTTCATGTATACAAGGGGACAGGCAATCCCCATCAACATGTCGCTCAGTTTAGGGCTCTTTTCGGCAATACCAGAGGTGACGACAAATTGTTACTTCGTCAGTTCATCGGCAGCTTGGCGGAAATGGCTTTTGAGTGGTATTCGGAGCTGCCCAACGACTCTGTCAAAACTTTTACGGAGATGGAATTGCTGTTCACCCAACGTTTCGTGAGCGCTAGCGAACGCACCCCAATCACAGCATTGATCAATGCCAGGGTGAAGCCATGAGAGACATGGGTGCAGTATGCAATATGGTGGCGGAATCTATGGTCGAAGTGCGAACAATGCATCAAAGAGACTCCTTCGGTAGGCATGTTCGTGGGTACTCTCAACCCTCAGGCGACCATTTCCCAATTCATGATGTTCTTCAAGCCAACTACTTTCCAGGCCTTGATTGACAAGGTAGCTCAAATGGATCAGATGGGTCATAGACCATCTCCTTCGAAGTTGGAATCTTGGAATGAAAAAGGGAAAGGGAAAGCGACCTTCGTCGCTAATGCTCAACAGCAGCCCAGTGGTCCGAAACTAACTGATCGCCAAGACGAGAAACGACAATTCTTTAATGAGAAAATGAAGCATCCTTATTCGTTTCCCCGGGACAAAACAAGGAGATTGTTCGAGCTGGCGGTGCGCAACAGGCTCATCAACTTGCCGGATCCAAAACGCCCATTGCAACCCGGTGAGGCTAATAATCCCAATTATTGCCCTTATCACCAAGCGATAGGCCATCCAATCGAAGATTTCTTCATCTTCAAAGGGTGGATTGAGAACCAATACCAACAGGGCAAATTCGCACTGTCCGAGAATTGGAAAGTAAACCCTCCCCAACCGCACGCTCTCAAAAAGGCGGACACATCGGGAGCATCATGCTCTTTTATAGAAGAAGCTCCATGGGCGGTCATTCTTTCAGCCAAAACGAAAAGAATAATGAAGGATCTTCAAACATGCCCGGCGATCAAATGGAAAAATCCGCTGGAACCCGAAGTCATCAAAGGAATGTTGAAGCTACACCCAACTCCAAAAATTGGTGGTGATGGTCAAAGCGCCTACACCCAGCCGTCAAAGTCTTCAAAGAGGAAGAAAAAGACCAAAAAGCCCGTGAAGCCTGATGACAAGCACACGGACCTTCAAAAACATATTGACGCGCTGGAAGAATATAACCAGAAGGCGCGGACCCCAATCACACTCCAAGAATTTCTCAGCCACGTCCTTGAGGACGGAGATGATGACAATGGAGAAGACTCGTCGGATGAACCTAAGGATTATGTGGCAAACTGCCATGTGATCTCTCACTCGTTAATAAATGGTGAAGAAGCTCTGGATGCAGAGAAACTGGGGGCAGATCCTGAGCCGGAATTTCTAGGACCATCAGATGAAATGATTGACGCATTCCTGAACGAAGCTCTTCTGAAAAGCAAAGCTGATCGAGAGCGTGAGATGGCCATATTTGAAAAGGCCAAACGCCGGCGACTGGACGAAAGGGTTGAAACACTCCCACCAGATCAAAATACATCCGCCACAAATAAAAGCAGGTTCAAGACAAGGAAAAGGTTCGCCAAAGCCATATCGATGGGAATGAAGCTGCCACCCTCCGAAGGAAACACTCCTGATGGGATACACCTTGACGAAGGGGATGCACATCGAAACTACTGCTTGTACCATCGAAGGACCATGCAACCTACTGAGGAATGCAACACCTTTAAAAATTGGTGGCAGGGATACGTTTCTCATCAACAGCAGTTCAAGCGGATGAAGCGCAAAACTCATCGAGGACAAAGGAGCACGACAAATGATCGCAGAAGAACTGTCGGCAACTGTCACATGGTTGATAGCAAGGGATTGCAAGTTCCTACCTTCGGGAGTGATTCTGATGAAGAAATACCCCTTGGCCCTCTCTTCAAGGAATCTACCTCCGAGGCAGAAGAAATGAAGACCTGCGAGAACATTCAGCTGCGTAATCGCACGCTACCCAAAAAGAATCTCGGACCTGCAAACAAGGGATCGAATAAAAAAGATAAAGGGAAGGAAAAAGTCTTTGAGGATATTGCTCTCGACGATCGAGTCGTCAAAGAGCTGGCAACCAAGGACCTGCCCAAGAAAAGCAAGGTGGATTATAACGTTCTAGCACACCTGAGAAAGATTCCTTCACAGTTGAGCATTCTCGATGCCCTTCTGCTATTTAAAGAGGCGCGAGACTCCCTAATCAAAGCGTTACAAGAGCCCGAACAATTTCAAGCTTTTCTTGCCGAAGAAAAGATGAAGGACAAGCTGGAAGAAGTGCATACGGCCGATATCACTTTCGGTGATGAAGATCTCCTCCTCGGAACGTGCGAGCATAACCGTCCCCTTTATGTCTCCGGATACTGCCATAACATTAAGATAGGGAAGATCCTAGTTGACAATGGGTCCTCTGTCAACCTCCTCAATGTAAGAGTGTTGAAGGAAATCTGCATGAGCGTTCAACACCTCGCTCGGGATAAGATCACTAACTCTGGGTCTGACTCCCAGTCATCAAGGACGCTCGGGTCTGTGATACTGACGTTACGCTTTGGGCTGCTCGTCATGGACATTAAATTTCACGTCATTGACGCCAAGACATGTTACAATGCTCTGCTTGGCAGGCCTTAGTTACACGAATATAACATCATCCCTTCTACACAACATCAGTGTATGAAGTATTTCAAGGATGGTCTCGAGTATACCGTGACAGGGGAGTTGAACCCATTCTCCGCGAATGAAGTCCGAAAGTACGAAGATGCAAAATACTTCTTGCCAGACTTCGAAGACATGGAAAGGTGCCAAAAACCGAAGAACAAAGCTATCACCACTATTCCGGTCTTCGGGAGCGATACCGGGGTGAGAAGAGAGAATGATACCCGGTGGGAACTCTACTTCGATGGAGCATCTTCCATGAAGAAGCGAAAGCACAGCTCCCCCATAATCAAGTCTGGGGTAGGCCTCATATTCGTGACTCTACAAGGAGGGATAATGCGCTTTGCCTTCTCCTTAACAGAACCGAGGACAAACAATGAAGCCGAATACGAAGTTTTGATAGCAGGTCTTAAGATCGCTGTCGACATGGGAATTGAAAATCTCCTCATATACGGAGACTCCTAGCTGGTCATTAGTCAAGTAAATGGAGACTATCAAACGTGCAAACCAGAGTTGGTAAAGTATGGGAGAGAGTGCAGCAAATGCTGACTCGAATCCCTTCCTACAGGCTAAAGAGCATATCGTGCACGGAAAATAGCAAAGCCGATGCACTAGCCAAGCTCGCTAAGGAACTGGCTGACGAGAACCTCGATGACGTAAGGATCGTTGTGCAAAGTCGTCGGATTCTCGCACCGGCAGAAATATCTTCGGAGTCGTTTGAAGAAAAGGAAGCGACCAAGCAAGCGGCCCTATAAATAAAGGATCAGGAAAAGATCAAACATCGGAGAGAAGTCTTTATAGACTACTTCAAATCCCGTCGAACGCCTGAAGATGCGTCCTCAAGACATCAGCTCATGAAACGGGCTCTATCCTTCGCCTTCGTCAATAATACTCTGTATAAGAGATCATTTGACTCTTTATGGCTAAGATGCCTGGGGCCGGACGAAGCAAGGAGAGTCGTCCAAGAAACTCACGACGGACTATGCGGTTCTCACCAAGCCGGGCCGAAAATGAAACTGAAGATTAAAAGGATGGGCTACTATTGGCCCATGATGATCCAGGACTGCCTTGAATACGCGAAGCAGTGCCACTCATGCCAAATTCACGGGGACTTTATCCACTAGCATCCAAATCCACTACATCCAACGGTGGCTAGCTGGCCGTTCGAAATGTGGGGAACCGACATAATCGAGCCCATCGAACCAGCATCGTCCAGAGGACATCGATTCATTTTGGCGACAACTGATTACTTCTCCAAATGGGCAGAAGCAGTACCGCTAAGGGAAGTGAAGACGGAGAATATTCTCTATTTATTCAAGACACATGTCATCTATCGGTTCGGCACTCCACGACAGATTATTTCCGATAACGGGCCGGCCTACAGAAGCCATAAAATTAGCCGCTTCGCACAACAGCACAACATAGACTGGAGATATTCTTTGGTCTATAATCCCCGAGCTAACGGTCTAGCTGAGTCTTTTAACAAGACCTTAACGAAGATCGTAAAGAAGACAGTGTCCAGAAATAAGAGGGACTGGCACGAGAGACTGCATGAAGCTCTCTAGGCGTATCGAACCACATTCAAAACGGCCACAAACACAACGTCGTATGTATTGGTATTCGGCACTGAAGTGGTACTCCCCTTGGAGATAGAGCTGCCCTCACTACGAGTGGCAGTTCATTATGAGCTAACAGACAAAGAAAATGCTCACCTTCGGCTTGAGGAGCTCGACGCCCTTGATGAAACCCAGCTCATGGCGCAACAAAACCTGGAGCTTATAAAGCAAAGTTGACGCGCTCATACGAAAGATTGACTAGGCCGATAACATTCCGCCAAGGCGAACTCGTGCTAGTGGTCAAAAGACCTATGATCCCCAATTTTGCCAAACGGGGGAAATTCGAGCCAAACTATGAAGGCCCATACATTATAGACAAAGTTTACCAGGGTGGAGCCTATCTACTCATGGACATGCATGGTGAAAGACCTTTCAGGCCAATAAACGGTCGCTTCCTAAAAAAATACTATGCCTGACGAGTCACGGCCTAGGTCAACGATAGATGATGACGCCTATGTCCGCTCGCTATCTTCCTAAGCCCAAACTCTATAAGTAGTAGACGGCAAACGGACCGAAATGTCCCTAAACTAACAACGGACCGCAATGTCCTAAAACTTGCAACGGACCGGAACGTCCCTAAACTAACGATGGACCACTATGTCCTAAAACTGGCTGTTGACCGAGACGTCTATAAACTACTATGGACCGCAGCATCCCAATGCTGACAAAAAAAAGGTACGTCCATAAGCGAAATGGGCATGGATGAAAACCCGAAAGGGCTCCGTGAGTAAAAACAGCAGGACTAACGGCGAGTTTTATGAAAACCCGAAAGGGCGCAATCTAGTTAAAAGACACTTGCAAGGTCCTCTCGACCCTGTAAGGAGAAACCACCTGCGTGAGATCCTTGCGACTCACAAAGGAGAAACACACTTAGGGATCCCACGATTTCTAAGGAGAAAATACACTTGCGAGATCCTCATGACTCATAAGGAGAACCCTCTTATGAGAGCCTCACGGCTCATAAGATTCAAAAGCCTTAAGCTACAGGGATCTGAACCTGTTCTTAAGCCATCACGATCCCCAGATTGCCCTACAAGCGGTTCAATATTGACCCTTGTATACAATCCACGGGCACGAATAAACATTTCCCTAACAGAGTCCCACTATCGACTAGGGATATGTTCACACAGTGGACGACCCTTGTAAGTCCTCTCGACATATAAGGAGAAAACACTCTTATAAGATCCTTACGACTTATAAGAGGTTATACGCTTAAGACTCCTCACGATTCTTAAGGAAAAAACGCACCTACGAGATCCTCACGACTCGTAGGGAGAAATACCTTTATGAGACCCTTACGGCTCGTAATGTCAAAAAGACTTAGTCGACAGGATCCTAACCCTGTTTGCTAAGACACTTTTGTTCGACATCGACGAAGGCAAATGATGATTCGCTCCTGGCAATATCCCAGTTGTAACGATGCTGATGCCTAAATCGGTATCAAATCCCAAACTCGCAGTGAAAAGTCAGCGAGCCACAAATGCATATGAAATAGCCGAAATGATGGGGCAACTTGCAATAAAATCAGCAATTAAAAATGTATGCATACGAAATAGCCGAAATGGTTGGGCAACTCGCAATAAAAAGCGGCGAGTAAATAAAACAAATAGCCGAAATGATTGGGCACCGCGAAAATAGCCGAAATGATTGGGCAATCGGGACTTTCGCGATATAAAAGCTGAAAAGATAGAGCATCGTGGAAGGGAAAAAATATATAAAATGAAACTTTTTTCCCTACACAAGAGATCACATCGATCCTTGTATACAATCCAGGGGCACAAACAAAAAGGGAACCATACCTTCCTACCAGGCTCCATCAGAAAGAGAGCCAAATCTCGAACGTTCACAGACAGCCTAGAGATCCCCAACAGCGTTCCTCCTCATTCCAGCAGGATTCAGACGCGACAATTAACCTTGGAGCCATGGCAAAGTCCCTGTTCCAAACCTCGACGGTTCACAGACAACCGAAAGAGCACATTCTGGTCTCGTAGAACACGGCTAATGTCAATCCTGACCCCGTGGGAAACGCCCAGAGCAAATCCTGGTCCCATAAAACACGGCTAATGTCAATCCTGACCCTGTGGGAAATGCCCAGAGCAAATCCTGGTCCTGTAGAACGTGGCTAATCTCAATCCTGACCCCGTAGGAAACGACCAGAGCAAATCCTGGTCCCGTAGAACGTGGCTAATCTCAATCCTGACCCCGTGGGAAACGACCAGAGCAACCCCTGACACCATGAAATGCGGATAAAGTCAACCCCTGACACGGTGAAATGCGGATAAAGTCAACCCCTGACACCGTGAAATGCCGATAAAGTCAATCCCTGACACCGTGAAATGCGGATAAAGTCAACCCCTCCTGGCCCCGTCAAACACGGCCAAAGTCAATCCTGACTCCGTAGGAAACAGCCAGAGTAAACCCTCGAACTCCCCGCCAAAGCAATTCTTTTGACTCGGGAGCAGGTCAACTCATCAATCACTTACGAGTCCTCTCGACTTGATGGAGAAAATTCTCTTGTGAGATCCTTACGACTCTCAAGAGAAAACGCACTTAGAAATCCTCACGATTCCTAAAGAGAAACCACACCTGCGAGATCCTCTCGACTCGTAGGAAGAAAAGTCCTTATAAGACCCTCACGGCTCATAAAGTTGAAAAGTCTTAGGTGGCAGATCCTAACCCTGTCTCCCAAGCCATCATTGCCTCGCAAAGAGGTCAAGGTAGATTTTCTACTGGCCACACTCTCCTAAGTCAAATATCGACAAGAAAGGAAACAACCACTTACAAGTCCTCTCGACTTGTAAGGAAGAAAATTCTCTCGGGAGATCCTTACGGCTCTCAAGAGAAAACACACTTAAGAATCCTCATGATTCCTAAGGAGAAAATACACCTGCGAGATCCTCTTGACTCGTAGGGAGAAAAATCTTTATGAGACCCTCATGGCTCATAAAGTTGAATAGTCTTAGGTGGCAGACCTGAACCTATTTCCTAAGCCATCGTTACCCTGTAAAGAGTCCAAGATGGACCGTCACTTACTATCTACAAGCCACACTTGCTAAAATCGCATGGCAACGACACAGTAAAGAGAAGAAAGCAACAATAGAACAAAAAATGTGTATCTTTTATTCATGAATTCAATGGAGTACAAGTTGAATCATATGAAAGAATAAAAAATGGATACATGTTATTCAAAGATTACAAGCGTTCAATATATGCAAAACAGCTACTGAGAAGGAAGCGTTTTCAATAAGTCAGCAAGTTGCTCGCGCACTCCTTTCAGTGCCTTCTCATGATCGGCCGCCGCGGCCAGCTCTGCTTCAATTCGAGCCCTTTGCTGCAAGCACGATGAAACCTTCTCATCGATTTCCCGTTAGGCAGCTTCGCGACTCTGCATAACCCTCTCAATAGAATCGAGCTTCCGCCTCAATACCAGCCCGTCCGAAATACATTGCTGCAAGTTGTCAAAGACGGCTCTCAGTTGCGCCGCATTCGCTTCAACTTGGGCGCACAGCCGGGCAGATTCACCTGAAGCCTCCTCGCGTTCCTTCCGCCTCAAGGTCGCTTCTTGTTCAAAATGGCGGAGGAAGGACACACTCTGCTCGACTCACGCAACCCGCTGGGAGTTCAAATCCAGAATCTCAGGAGCAGGACACCTAAGCTCAAGCTCATGCAGGCAGGCATCAATCTTTCTGCAGTGGTTAACCTAAGACTCAACGACGCCTTCGTTATGGAAGTTCACAAGCATCGCCAACATTGGATTAACCTCGGCAGCAAAATCTGCAGCGAATATAGGGGCCTCCGCGTCAAGCTCCTCGATATAGTCACTCAACATACGCAAACTGGTCACAGCGCCTTTTGAAGATGGGCGTCTAGAAAAAGGCCCTGCCGGCATTATGATGCGAGACTCAAATGAAGCTGGAGTCGGTGTGACCGCTGCAAAACAAATCATAATCAGAATTCGGCTCAAGAAATAAAGAAAAATACACTAACAATAGAGTCTACTATACCGGCTGCAATAGGGGGCAGAGCTGGGAGTACCGGTGGCGTGACGATACCCTCGTCCCCTCCTTCAATTTGTAAGGCTATAAGTAATGCAAAGAAGAATTAGCAACGACATGGATGCCCGTTAAAGAAAAGGAAGGACGTCGGTTAGAAAAGATACTCACCGGCACCAGCGGGCAGACTAATCTCCGACTGGAAGGAGAAGTGCGGGTTCGGCACCTGATACAGGCGATCAAAGAGAACTCCTGCAAGATCACAATGATACATGGTCAGTACACGGAAGATGCTGTTCCTAATTTAAATTAATCACAAACCCATACCTTCCAACATTCGAGAAGATATAAGAGGAGACGAAGGGTCGGTGACCGTCAAAACAGCAGCTGGTGGTGCTTCTTCAGGTGTCGCAACCTCAGCGCTCACCACACCTACATTCGAAAGGAACAAAATGTCATCAGAAGGGATTGCAAAACAAAAAGAATGCAGCGACCCAGGACCTACCAGATAGGTCATCAGCCAAAACAGTGACAGAAGCATCGCCAAACATCACGACTTCTTCGATCTCATTCGGGGGGATGGTTTCACTGCCCATGACATCGTCCCCTGATTCCATGAGGGCCATCATGACACTCGCAATGCCAGGCGATGGCAGGGAACCACAGGTGGAAAGAGCGGCAATTGGAGCAGTCCCGGACTCCTGGGAAAGAGTAGCCGCTTCGGGCTCAGTGGTTGTCGTCATTTCGCCTGCCACCTCCTCACCCGGACCGGGCCCTGCAGGGTATGATATATGAGAATCTGAAGATTAAACTTTAACAAAAAGGACCCAGTGTTACGTTACCTTGGGTCGGATTTTTAATTGCTTCCCGAGCCGCGTGTGCCACCTGTCTATGAGTGGTAGACAGGGTGACTGGAGCACCCTTTGAAGAAGCAGGGACAAGGGAGGCAGCGCTCGAGCCTGCACCTACGGTCAAGGAGGCATTACGCCTCCTGCGCTTTCTTTCCGCCTGGGCCATGAGAGTTGATCTTCTTAGAACCTCCGTTATAGAGACGTCATCATCCACGCCAGGAGCTACCTCTGGAGCCGTTATGGCGGCTGTCATCGGTTGCTTAAGTGAAGCTTCTTTCGGCAATACTGGTGGAGCTGGGACTTCGATAGCTAGACTTGGAAGCGTCTCCACACCGCCCTGCGAAGTCGGTACTGCACTCGGGATAACCTGAGTAGAGGTAGTCCCTATAATAATATGGGAAAAGAAGAGTTAGTTTACACATAAAAACGGGAATGGAGGTGCGGTGAGCTGAAATGTACCGATGCCTAAAGAAGCATGAAGCCTTTCCTCCTCCTCAAAAGTCTTGAGAGAAGCTGCGAGGGCTTCTTCAGTGGAGATGCCTGTGGAAGAAGAAGTGTCAGCCAAAACATGATAATAAAAAAACCATAACAGCGAAAAGATACGACTGAAGTCTACCTGACTACACAAGGATGACCAGTCTTGCTTTGTGGCTAGCTAGTCGCTCGGAAGTCGCGATGGCAGCTTCCAGATCAGTATCATCTGGCGCTATGAATAGACCCTCGTTGGTCATGTATTCTCTTAAGCCTTCGCTATAAGGAGCATGGGGCTCCTGGCCGAATACAACATCTGCAGAAAAAATCGACTTCTTCTTCTTCTTCTGCGAGCGAGTACCGGTCGCCGGTAACACGAGCTTGCGCTTAGCGGGCAACTTCGGGCGGCGAGTTCCAATCTCCGCACCCAAGCCGGACTCAGGAGACGCCACAGCTGCCACTTCAACAGGAGCATGGGGTGGCAGTAGCTCAGGCATATCACGCGGTACCACAACCGTAGAAACCTCTCTCAAAGGAGGACGAGCGACGGTCCGTTGCTTCAAAGGAATAGCTGGATTACCAGCAGGGGCTGCGCCCTTACGATCAAGCAACAACTTATTTTCCTCCCTGATGATAGCACCCATCGCATGCTGGTACCACGCCGTGTACACGTTCAACACCTTTCGGACATAGCTTGGCTCACTGATAAAAAAGTTAGAACCGGTGTTGAGCCTCATGAAATGGTGTAGCGCGCCACGGATGCCTTCTTCTATGGCGGGCGGCTCAGCTAGAAAGGCTTCAAGCGGAACACCCCGATTGTAGCTAGATTGTTGGGTGAAACGATGCGGGTTGTATCTCATAAACAACGCCGCATCATTCTGTCTAAACACCAGAAAGCCCGGCCTGATCGAATATAGGTGGAGAATCTCCCGAGCTTTCAAAGTAGAGGCGGCGTCTTTAAAGGTGTCCCGCAGCGGTTGCACCGCCTTCGCGGATTCTTTTCCAATACTTAAGACATTGTCAACAAAGGTCATGCCATCCCCGATGGTACGCGGGCGAAGGAGTAAACCCCGAGCCTCTCGTGGAGTCGGTTCCAAAATAGAAGCGTCTACCAGCCGCAGCAGTCGAGGAAAGTTATATCTTTCATAAAAAAAAAGGGGCCTTTTGTGAATTCCAAAGGCGCCAAGCACATGCAACTCGAGCCACGAGGTGAAGTAATGCATTGAGAAGATCACAGGCTGCACCCTTGGTTGAATAGTATCTGCCGCTAGACTAAGGCCGTGATACAAATGGGCTAATCCAGCGACCCCGACGACCACTTTCACCCTAATAACCATTCGATGCGCTGGGTAGAAGACGGAAAGCTTCATACGGCGAGGGTGCATCGAAAGCGCAAACTAGCTCATCCACAGCCTGAGAAACCCCAAAAAGAACGTTTCCTCGTCGATCCCAGGAGCTGCAAGCTCTGCAAAAGGGACGACCGGGGTGTCGGGAAGAAAGAAACTTTTCTGATCCGCCTCCACCATCGGCAGGTTGCCTAAACCTAAGCCAAAAGGATCGTCAAGTTTGGCGAACTTCGCGGATTCTTTCGACAGTACTTCCGAGCGAAGAAAACGAGCGATAAAATCCGTAAAATTAACCCCCACGGCTCCCACACTCGAGAAATAGGCCCTCGTAGATATTCAACGCCTTAATCAAACTTAGTGATTGATGTTGAATGGCGTTGTCCGGGGTAAGGCCCATCATCACCGACTTGGCGGCAAAGACGTACTCATCATGAGGAAGTAGTTCCTCATAATGCTCCCCTCTAATAGGCAAGCCAGAAATCTCCGCGAACTCCTCTAAAGAGATGGAGACTTCCCGATCCAACAAAAGGAAGGTGTGAGTTGGAACGTTCCATTGTTCCAAAAAGGATTTTACCCACCATGTAGGAGGTATGAAGTACTGAAAGCGAGAAATGTAAATTGCGGGATATAACCCGAGCCTCAGCAACTGCAACCTCTTGACGAACAGAATGTACTGGGCACACTGCAAATATCCGGCTGGGTGACGGGGAGTCAAGCCTATGTTGTATGGCTGTCCCTAAAGGCGCGACTCACCCTGGCATATATGTCGCCCTAGGATATCCAACGCAATTGGAGGCTGTACGGGTATCGCAGCCATAGAAGGCTGAAGGAGACCATCTGAAGTCCAATTAACCTCCTCCACGGCATAGTTCACCGGGGGAGGGTCAGTGTAAAAGATCGCCAAAATGGGCTCCGTGGGTACCGCGCAAGAAAAGCTCCGCCGACCCCTGATGATTTGGTTGTACCATGTTCCCCATAGATGAAGATTCTTGTGTTCCGGATCATGGTCTTTGATCTGTGCAAAAACTTCTCGGTCCACTGGTGCTGCGGGGAATCCGCCTTTCGAACGGACGAACGGGAAGGAAGTGTCGAAAGACATAGTACCTGCGCGGAAAAGAATAAATTTTCAGCGACCAATGCTACCGATTAAGTTCCATCACTAGGTATTTTAAATCCGTACCGCACTGCAATGCAGTGAAAAGGGACCAAAGAGGACCCACATAATCTAGATAACAGTTCATCATTAATAAAACAATCTCATCATTTGATAGCACTTAAATCACGCAACGTCTAAAGGCGTAACGCAATTCAAGTAAGCTGAAACCCAGAAATCTAAACCTTTTAAGAAAAATAAAGAGGTGAAGTTTTGAAATAAAGGTATAATGAAATCAAGTTTTCTTAAATGCATGGAAAAATGGACGTAAATAATGCAAGTGAAATTTGCTAGTTTGAAAACATATTTCGTCTTTTAAAAATTTGGGCAGCGCCTCCCTTGTATTTTTTGATCCAAAACCACAATACATGAAAATATAAAGGCATCCCCAAGCGGGAGCTAGCTCTTCGCCAACCGGCGGATCACAACCACGCAAGATAGTAAATAAGTATACGACGCCCAATGGCGAAGATCACCACAAAAGATAAAGAATAAAGAAAGACATAAATCCCCAAAAGCGAACATACAACCCATCGCTCAAATCTCGCTACTACAAGTCTTGCTAAGTCTCATTTCTTATACAAATACTAGTTTCGATTGATGGAGTTGACTAGATACAATATGAAATATAAATACAACAGTGGGTACGATACAAATGTCCCACCTACCAATGCAAAACACCCGAATGCAACTGTGTGCCAGCGAAGCCGCTACTGAACCGTGCGGTCAACCTGTAAGAACTGTGGCACAACGGGGGTGAGTTGCCAACTCGTGAATAGAAAAAATCTATAAGTAGAAATCAAATAAACAATGACTCCTAGGTCAACTATATCATAAAGGTAAAACTATGATATCTAGGGTGACCGGGTTATCAAATGTGCCAACAATATACTCGAAGTCTATAAGTATATTGATATCATCCAATCATATAATCAATGTATGTATGCATGTGGATCTCGTCCAACCATATAATCAGTGTATGTATGCAAGTATGAGGATATAAATCAACGGTGTCTCTCGCGACACATCAAAATCATGGAACCTGGGTGCCAATATCGACACCCGAAAACATCATGAAACCCGTATCCAGCATCGACACGTTAATCCTCATATCTGTCGGGCTCCGTCAGTCCGGATTGGCCCACGGGCTCCGTCAGTCCGGATCGGCCCATAAAATCTCTCGACTCCAGTCGGTATCCTCCGGATATCCGCCAGGCCCAACCAATCACCGGTAGGTGGTAGTCCCCTGCCAGGCTCATTGTCTACTGCGCAGCATCCCTTTCTTGCCTCGGGGTACCATACCGGGTCCACCATATACCCACAATCGGCCTCATCCGGCTCCTCGAATCGGGTTTCACATGTCACACTCAGAACCGAGAAAACACTTGGTGGACGTACTGAAATATCATATCAAGAGAAACCGGGTTTTTAAAACAGTACATGCTTTCTTTTGAAATAGCCATGGTTCTCAAATCCAGAAATCTCATGAAAATAGCATATCTCAATACGTAAAATCATAAAGCATGATATATGCGACCTATGATAGAAATGTAATCATATCCGTATATCATGCAACATGGAACAGTAATATGACATATTAAAGGAAAAGCGCTCTTTTAAAATGATTCCGGTTTTTAAATATATCCTACGGTTCCCAATTTCTCCAAAGTCCAATGCAACACCGTCTGTGCAATAAGTATGTACGTAGGCATGGATGCATAAAGATATATGTACGCAAGTATGAGTGTACAAGTGAGTATATACGTAAGTATAATATGCAGGGAGTCATATCATGATGCAGCAATCCTACTGTATAGTGGCATGGCAATTATCAATGATGAGGTGTGTGAGCCGGCTAATCTGTGTAAGTGTAACATACGCATCATCGATAATGGTGTAGGTGTACTAACACGGATAAATATTTATGATGCAAACAGAATAGCATGAACTGCAGCATAAGGTAAAATGTCAACTAAAAGCAACAAGGTATACATATCTAACATGACCGAGTCGGTGAATCTATCAATCGACACCCAGCCTCACAACATCACGTACGGTATAATCCATCGTACGACATCCTCTATTCAAGGGTATGGATCAATCATCAAGTCAACTCATCACGTACGGAAAATTATCGTACGGCGGCATTAAACCAATAGGGATCATATCATCCTATGCGACAATGAGGGGTACGGACCTAACGTCTCGTACGACAATCACACATGATTCAGCGCGCGCGCGCACACACACACACACACACATATATATGTACCTATGTCCCAGGTCACATCCACAACAATCTCATATCAGGGGACCGGCAAGGTATCAATCATCTCATTCGACTCTCATCCGTATACCAACATATCACCAAATTCATCATATCGCATCGTACATTCTTTTCATCACATTTATATCTCACATCGAATCAAATGTTATATATACATTCTACCTTTAGTATAAGCATAAGTATCTAATCTAACATACACACCCGAACCATACAAACATTTTTTGAAAGATGCGAATCGTAGTTTTGAAAGTAGGGGTTACGGTGTTTTTAAGGAAAAGATATCATTTGAAAATCCGTAACGTCCCTAAAGGTATTTGTTTAAAAGATGCATACGATTCTTCAGTTTAGAAATATGTATGGTTCGGATGACACATCTACGTCGGCTATCTAGTCCTATAGTACCCTAAACGGCAATATCGTCAAACATCATCCTCAAATCCCGTCATCACATATTAGCCGTATCATATCACTTCTAACTATTCTTTAGTTTCTAATATGGTTTCTATAGCTATCTTTTAATTCTAACCCTGGTTTGCTACTCTAGGTTTTCTTAACCATATGCTGCAAATCGGTTTCCACCAAAACTTTGCGGGGGTTCAATACGCCATCCACCCGACTTCCCCCGTAGATATAGATCTACTCACATTGGTCTTCGCTTGCCGAAGTCGATGACGCCATGCTTATCCTCGTCGTCTCGAAGTCCACGTGGGGGTACCTATAATTTCCAATGCGTCATATAGTATCAAGAATCGAACATGAAAACTAAAGCTGCATGTGAATCGCTTATAGGTTAGAACTTATAGCTTACGCCTGCAAAACTACTAAACAACCCCCATCGCTGACGTAAAAATATCAGATGACGGAACAAAATATCAAATACCAAATCTCAAATTAAAACGAAGTCGCAAAACTATGCAGCAACTTAAGGAAATGGTCCCAGATTTTACCCTAGGTGAAATTAGCCAATTTTGCACACATGGGGGTCTAATTTACTGAAGATAGAGCCATGGACCAAACACGAATCAATTTGCTTGTACCCAGGCCGTAAATTGCGGCCCAAATCATTAAATTTGCGGCCAAGATGAATAGGTTTGGGCTCAGGTTTCAGAGGGTGATTCATGGTTGCCTGCACGTCTCATGGTTAAGGGAACTTCTTTTATAAAGGCCTCGGGTCTCTGTGGTAGCTTCCTGGGTGCCTTCATAGGTCACTGTGTTCACTAAATAATTTTCCAGGTCCCCGAGTGTTAGCAGATTCCAAAATACCCTCACAATTCACACATTTATCCGATGTCGGGGTTTCTAAATCCGTGTTTTGGGTTCCATCCTCTGTTCTAGGTCAGTAAAACACCACTAAAGCCTTGTTAACAGCCACTAGGCATCACCCAATCCACATAACACTCAAACCCTTCACTAGAAGTTTTCTAACATCACTAATCAATACCCATTTAACTCTAAACTCTATGGGGTGTTAATAGACTTCAAATTAAACTAGATGGAAGAATTCATACTTCATTTGGGCAACCCAAGAAAAACCCTAATTGTCCCAAGTCTTCGAAATCAAACATTGATGGGTCCAAAGTGTAGAGGGTGAAGAGGGGATCAATTTTAATGAAAGGGGTTTAGGGTTTTGATGAGATTTTAGAGACGGGTCATGAGGGTAGAATGAAGGGCTTGAGGATGAAGAAGGAGATGAAAGAAATGGTGGGGGAAAAGGTATGGGGCAGCACTCTCCCCCTCTCTCTCTTTCTCACTCTCATTCTCTCTCCTAGCATGCTCTCATAACATCATTATGTCCCCCCTCTCTCTCTCTCCTCAATCATTCCTCTTTTCTTTTCTTTTCTCACCCAAAAAAAAACTAACCATAACATAAATCAACACAAATGAACATGTCATGGTACACTAACCATGAAAACTGTAGAAACACGGATTTAGCTTAATCGCGATTAGCAGTGCACTAATCGGTTTTTTATCCAACTGCATATAATAAATTTTAAAAATGCCAAATCCTTTAATTATATTTTTAAATGAATAAATCATTTTAATTTACATTTATTTCACAATTATTGGTATATATTTATATCCTTTTTCGAAAACCCCAATTTCGCAAATCGGACAGTTTTCGGGAAAAATATTATTTTAATATTAAATTCCAAAAATAATATTTTATATTTTCTGAAATGTTACAATGAGACTATCATTAAACGAGAAAATCCTCAAAAGATTCTCATTTAATGAGGGCCCTCAACCCAAGGAGTAAATCTCCCATTGAGAGCAGCGCTCTATAACAGAGTGACATCTGATGAAAGGAATAAAATTCCTCAAGAAAATTCTAAGAGCCTTGCTTTGTAAAAGTGATGGAATAACCCATCAGAAAACTTAAAATAAAATTTTTAATTAAAATTCCATGATCTTCAAGATCCATGAACAAACTCTAAGAGTTCTTCATTTGTGATTAACAAATCTTTATGATTTGAAAAGAGCAAAGCTCATTTAATGGGTTAAGAAACCCTAAGAAAGATCTCTTCAGATCTATGATTTCAAGAGAGCAAAGCACTGTTAATGGGTGAAACCGTAGATTATTAAATAATCCTTTAAAAGATTTAATCTTTACCTAAATTTTGACAGATTTCTGTCCTTAGGAAAATTCTTAAGACAAAGAGCTATGCTCTAAAGGAGAATAAAAATTCTCAGAAAGAAAGAAGATGAACAGAAATCATTGCAAGGGACAAGGGTCCTATTTATAGGCGCTGAGAGCCGTTTCAACTTCTGAGTTGATCCAGTGGCAGAGATGCTGCCACCGCTGCACTCACGTGTGGGCCACGTGCTCCTTACGTGTGCGCTACTTAACAGAAGCACCTCAGCGCTCCGCATCTAGCGCAAAGCACTGCAGCGCCCCAGCGCTCCAAATATAGCGTACTGTGCTCATTAACTGGCGCTAGCGCTAAGCGCGCCACGTGTTCCTCACGTGTGCGCTGATAGAACATAAACTGTTCTTTAAATAAAGCCCTAGAGGTATGATGAATGCTCAGCATTCAATAAAAGACAGAAAGGCTGTCAGAACCCAAATCAATGCTCAGCATTATCAAATGTTTAACATTTTAACTGAGTGGGCCAAGGCCAAGTTGGCTCAAAAACCTCATTTAGATTAATTGAGCCCATATGCTCACAAATCTCAGATCTTAGTCCCAATTGGACTATAGATCTCCCAACCAATATTGGTTCAAGGGTACATCTCTTCATTCCTCTGATATTTGCCGTTGTAATCCTTCAACGTCTTCAGAAAGGTGACGGGTCCCGACAACCAGACATTTCATGGACTGTGGGATCCTTAAACTCATGGACTATGATGTCCTTAACCTTGGACTATGGGGTCCTTAAGCCCATGGACTATGATGTCCTTAACCTCGGACTGTGGGGTCCTTAAACCCATAGACTATGATGTCCTTAACCTCGGACTGTGGGGTCCTTAAGCCCATGGACTATGATGTCCTTAACCTCGGACTGTGGGGTCCTTAAACCCATGGACTATGATGTCCTTAACCTTGGACTATGGGGTCCTTAAGCCCATGGACTATGATGTCCTTAACCTTGGACCGTAATGTCCTTAAACTAAATATGGACCGCAATGTCCCTAAACTAAACAATAGAGCCCAAATGCTCTTTTGTCGGATCTAAATGATCCTGTTAAGTTGATCTTAGTCTAAAATTAGACTAACATATCTTTAACAAACGTTTAAGTTGATCTTAGTCTCAAATGAGACTAACGTATCCTTAAACCCAACCCAAACCCAAATCTAAGAAAATACGGATTTGGACTAATCCACGCCCTATGGGCGACAACATAAATTAGTCTCCGTATACAATCCACGGGCAACCAAAAACAAAACAAACACCCATGACATGAAGTGACCATCTGGAGAAGGAGAAAGTTGTTACCGTGATGCGGCAGCGTAATTAACTGCAGGGGCTAACGCCTGCAGGGAAGAGCGTCCCCACAATCAAAAACCCCTCAAACGAGGGAGAATCTGACAAAGTCTGCTACATCGTCCGCATCCGTCTAAACCTTCGATAAACGGTGCCATAAATCAACTTGGCATCTTCGGAGAGGTGGACGGATAGCACCAAATAGCATCTGCCCTCGAAATCCAGGCAAGGACATACGCGGTCGGGTCTCTGTGTTCGGCGGAGAACAAGTACCAAGGATTCACATCGCCTTCCTCTACGCCCAGCGAGCCTCTGGAGGAAGTTTCTCTGACCGGTGACAGAGTTGAAGTTCGGGCAGCCCGCTTTCAACGCGGATCATCTACGGTGAGACACTCAGCGAGCACACGCGTTCGGTAGCTTACGAGGTTTAGACGGGATCTTCCAGGATCAGTCGAACACGCTACAAAGGTTTTAGCACCCTCTCCTTGCACTCTTTATATTTCTAGTTTAATCTATTGCTAAGTATTTGATGATCTTGGTGATGGATTGGGGTTATGCTTTGTAAAATTATTGATTTTCAAATTCCTCCATAGCCGTGATCGTCACGGCCCTAACCCCTATCCACTTACATAAACCCTAGCTTACCCTGGGTAGGGGGAATCTGTGCACGCCTGACAAGCGCGCATATTCGTTGTTCACTGCCGAAAGACCGGACCGAGACATTGGAACGTCTGGCCTAAATTTTGGAGGCAGGTGCTATTTGGACTTATCCATCCCCTCTCCGAAAATACCAAGTTGATTTATGGCACCATATATCGGAGGTTTGGATAGATGCAACCATTGTAGCAGACTATATCAGATTCCCCCTCGTTTGTGAAGGATTTTTGATTATGGGGACGCTCTTCCCTGCAAGCGCAAGCCCTTGCAGTTAATTACGTTATCGCATTACGATAACCATTTTCTCCTGCTCCAGTGGTTCACTTCGTGTCGCGTGTTATTTTGTTTGTTAAAGTTGCCCGTGGATTGTATACGGAGACTATTTGATGTTGTCGCCCGTAGGGCGCGGATCAGTCCAAATCTGTAAATTTTAGATTTGAGATTTTGAACTTAAATTCCTTGCATTTCAAATTCCTTGAATCTATCCTAACCTATCTTTTATATCAAGGTGATGGAATCACCGAACAATACCAGCACAAACGTCAACGGCAATACTCTACCGCCTACACTACCACCACCACCTACCATTGCAGCTCCTATCAATGAGCAAACGGTACTACTTGAGGCTATCAAGATCCTATTAGAGGGTCGGCAGCAGCAGACTGCTATCCTTATGAACCGTCCTGAAGCTGAAGCACCCGGAGTTGAGCAGTTTCGGGCACTACACCCAAAGAACTTCTCGGGTAAGGAGAGCCCGCTTGAGGCAGAAGAATGGGCTTAAGCAATCAGATATAGCCTGGGTGAAAGTTGCTAAGTTGTAACTGACCGATAACACCAGAGTTTGGTGGAAGGCTGAGGAGAGCCGTCTCACGCAACCGATAGAATGGAGAATATTTCGAGAGCTCTTCGATACCAAGTACTTCCCAGAGACTGCCCGTTTTGATATGGAGTAGCAATTCATCCATTTACAATAGGGCTCGATATGGGTTAAGCCAGTAGATGAATATGATGTTGAGTTTACCATGCTCAGCAAGTAAGATATAGTCTCAAATTCAATTTTCTGATCTCACTCACAACACTGCTAACACAAGGTTGTAACAGGTTTTCCGCACACCTTATTCCCACTGCTGAGATCCGGGCACGATGATTCTAGCAGGGGTTAGACCCTGAAATCCAAGCTTTACTCGCTACAGGGGATTTCCCAACCCATAAGCTTTCTTTGAAGGCTGCCTGACGCTATGAGGCAATTGTGAAGAAGAAGGGCAGGCCGCAGACTGCCGGTGTGAAATGTCCTGAGCACCAGATCACAGAAAGGGCATCTTCTAGGCAAGCTTCCAATGGTCCATCTCAAAGGCCAATAGGTTCGTTCATCAACAACAGGCCAGACTTTTGCATCTACTGTAAAATAATAGGGAGCATTGTGAAGAACTGTCGTAAGGCGAATAACTTATGCCTGATCTGTGGGTTTTCTACTCATGCCATCGGAGTATGCCTCCAGAACCAAGGACCCAAAAACCCTCCAGCTATACCGGCGATCTAAGCTCCTCCTACCCGGTTATCTTTACCATCTCCAGCTCTCCGCACCCATACCGCTCAACCCTAACGCCGAGTGTTTAATCAGGCACAGAGGAAAGTTCCGCGATGCCAAGTATTCACTATGTCGGTCGAAGAGGCCAAAACTACGGGTCAGGTTATCACTGGTAAATCTCTTTCCTATTCTCTTTCAAGTCCTTTCAATTCATAACCATCTTATATTTGTTATATCTAATCATATCCCACGCGACATAGGTACAATCTTAGTAGCCTCCCTACATGCACTCGCGCTCTTCGACATTGGGGCATCATATTGCTTTATGTCGCAATGGTTCGTCTGAACTCATACGATCCTAGTTAAACCGCTTGTATCCAGCTGGAACGTCAATTCAGGGAATGGCGTTCTAAAAGCAACCTTGGGATACAGTCTATGTTCTGTGGTCATTTGCAGTCGAGAATTCTATGAAGACTTCAAGGTGCTAGACATACCGAATTTTGACGTAGTCTTGGGAATGGACTGGCTGGGAACTTTCTTCGCTACCATCGACTATCGCCAAAGGAGGGTAGTGTTCGAAATACCAGATCACTCAGTGTTCAACTTTAAAAGTGGAGATCGGACCTTGGAGCCTAGCATCTATCGAGAAAAACCAAAGAAGGCAGAGATTACAGCGTTGCAAGCGGAAGAATCAAAGCCAGAGGTAGTTTGAGAGTTTGAGAATGTATTCCCGGAAGATATATTAGGTTTCCCTCCTGATCGAGCTCTTAAATTCAGCATCGATTTTCAACCCGGCGCACAACCAGTACTAAATGCTCCGTACCGATTAAGTCCAGAGGGATTGAAGGAGATCCATATTCAGTTGGATGAACTTTTGAAGAAAGGTTGGATCAGACCCAGTATGTCAAGTTGAGGATCTCCGGTGCTACTGGTGAAGAAGAAGGAAGGTATTTACAGGATGTGTGTAGATTATCGAGCTCTGAATGAGGCGACAATTAAAAACAAGTATATGCTATCTCACATCGATGACCTTTTCAATCAGTTAAGTAGATTTTATGTCTTTTCAAAATTAGATCTTCATTCAGGATATCATCAGGTGAAGGTCAAGGAGTCCGACATTCCGAAGACGGTATTTAGGATTCGTTATGGTCATTATGAATATCTTGTAATACCATTTGGAGTGACCAATGCACCTGCCATCTTTATGAAGTTGATTAACCAAGTTTTCTGAGAGTACTTAAACAGGTTTGTTGTTATCTTTATCGATGACATCCTGGTGTATTCAAAGGATTGGAGAGAGTACGCCGAGCACTTACGAATTGTCTTAGAGACATTACGACAACATCAGCTCTAGGCCAAGTACAACAAGTGTGAATTTTGTCTAGATCAAGTTGAATTTCTCGGACGTATCATTTCAGGTGAAGGAATCTCTGTGGATCCAGCTAAGGTGTCTGCTGTCTGCGAGTGGCTGACACTAAAGATGGTGAAAGATATAAGAAGTTTTTTGGGCTTAACAGGATACTACCGACGATTCATTGAAGGATTCTCAAAGATCGCATCCCTCCTGACCAAGCTCACATGTAAAGACGAAGCATTCGTGTGGTCAGAAACATGTGAGAAGGATTTTGTAGAACTCAAGTCAAGGCTAACCTCTGCTCCTATTCTTGTAATACCAGATCAATCTGGAGGTTTCGATGTGCATTGTGATGCGTCCGGTAAAGGATTGGGATGTGTTCTACATCAGCATGGAAAGGTTGTAGCTTTTACATCAAGACAGTTAAAGGTCCATGAGCGCAACTATCCAACACATGACCTGGGACTGACAGCAGTGGTCTTCGCACTCAAGATTTGGCGCCACTATCTTTTGGGAGAACGAGTGGATACATACACTGACCATAACAGTCTTAAGTATGTATTTACTCAAAAATAAGTCAACATGCGGCAAAGAAGATGGTTAAAACTCATGGCGGACTTCGATATCAACCTACAATATTATTCTGAGAAGGTGAATGTAGTTCATGATGCACTTAGTCGCCAACCATTAGCAATGGACCTCACCGCTCAGTGGAAGCTACAACAAGAATTGCACGGATTAGAGATTGAAGTAGTTATGCCAGGTAACTCTTCATATTTGATGAACTTACATGTTTAGTCCACTCTTGTAAATCAGATCAAGGCAGCTCAAGCAAATGATACTAAGCTACAAAAGATCCGAGAACAAGTAGAAAGTGGACTTCGAAGTAACTTCATCATCCACGAAGATGGATCCTTGCGATATGGAAGCCGTTTATGTGTGACAGTCGGCCCCGTTCGAGAAGAGTTGATGAAAGAAACTCACAGCTCTCCATACTTAGTACACCCTGATGGTACAAAGATGTACAAGGATCTACGGCAACATTACTGGTGGCATAGATTGAAACGCGAAGTAAAGATGTACAAGGATCTACGGCAACATTACTAGTGGCATAGATTGAAACGCGAAGCAGCAAGGAGCGTAGCCAAGTGTTTGGTATGTCAGCAAGTTGCCAATCCCAGAATGGAAATAGCAGCACATTATTATGGATTTCGTGACTACTCTTCGTCGCAGCACGAAGGGTAACGATGCAATTTGGGTTATTGTGGATCGAATCACCAAGTCGGCTCACTTTATTCCATTCAGAGTAGGCCAGTCAACCGAGACATTAGCAAGGAAGTACATGGAGATGAGTAGAAATCTAAAGTAAAATTTAAACCTTCAAGATGTACCCTACCTGTCTTGATACCCATAAACTCATGCGGGAGATCGTGAGATTACATGGAGTACCTGTCTGCATCGTCTCCAATCGTGAGACAAGATTACGATCACAGTTCTGACAGAGTCTACAAGCTAGCCTGGGAACGGGTCTGAATTTCAGCACGGCATATTATCCACAAACGGACGGACAATCCGAGCGAACAATTCAGATATTAGAAGATATGCTGAGAGCCTGTATGTTAGACTTCGGAGATTCGTGGGAAGATTACTTACACCTTGTGGAGTTCTCATATAACAACAGCTACTAGACAAGCATTGGGATGGCACCATTCGCAGCACTTAATGGACGGAAATGTCATTCCCCGCTGAGTTGGGATGATGTTGGAGATCGTGAACTCCTTGGACCAAAAATGATCGTGGCAACTGTAAATGTGGTCGCATGATCAGGGAAAAAATGCGCATAGCCCAAGACCGAGAGAAGCATTGGGCAGATGCAAAATGACGAAATCTGGAGTTTCAACCCGGAAAGCATGTATTCTTGAAGATCTCTCCAAACAGAGGAGTGATAAGTTTTGGCAAGAGTGGTAAATTAAGTCCAAGGTATATAGGACTGTTCGACATACTCGAACTAGTTGGAGAAGTGGCATACCTGTCACGCCCCGCTTCCCAGCGTATGGGTAGGTGACGTGGTGATGTCCGCGACGTATTTACTCATAAGTAAACACGCTATGCATAAATAAGCAATATAATGAATGTACATAAGAAATGACAAGTGATATAAATAAACAGCAACTTTCATTGATTAAACATTCTTTACAATACACTGAAAAGTAAATACAATACTGGAAAGCAATGCCTAAACAATGGCATGAACTGAAAGTAAAAGTACATACAAGTGAACTAGAGCTCTGGGTTCTCAATGAACTGCTCCAAATCATCCTGGCTGGGCTCGATCTCCAGAGAGTCGGGTCCTCCTGACAACATTCTAAAGAAAAAAGAAATATGAATGTCGTCAGCGAACAATCGCTTGGTAAGTCCCAAAAGATAAAGAAGAATAGACAGAGAATAGAACAGGTAAAGTATATATGGTTATGTTTGTTATGTTAACGCAGTTGTTTGTAGCTTGGTACAGAATATGCCAGTGTATACGAGAGGAGTCCAACTTACTCCGTGAACTAAGATATAAGGAGTATAAGGCCCCATCAAAACCCACGGGACAACGGCAATGGATGTTCAGATTAGGTGTATTAAAGTGACTATCATCGTGCCACTTTTAACACATTCCGTACCAGTCTATCCCTTTAAAAAACCCGTAATGTATTTGTATTGATTTTAATGGTTTGTAGATATAAAACTTGACGAGACCATGGTATAGATTGCTCATGTAAACGGAATAGGATGTAAATGGATAGTCATGTAGTCAAGTTAATATATATCCATGGTTCGGTCCAGTCGAGTCATCTTGATATTGGATAGTATTCTGGTATTCATGTTCAAATTCCAGTATATGGATTCATGTTGTATTGGAGTTATATTTAAATTGTATGCAGGTTGGAATTGTATTCAGATTAGACTGAGACTCTGACTGAGTCAGACATTTAAACGGAATTGGATTCCTGAATTAGGTTTTGGAGTTATCGGTAACTGCTGCACATGGACGGCAGGATTTATGACTTTTTCCAAGCCAATTACCATTGATAACCCCGTTTTAGTTTCCTACCTTAAATAGGCAAGCACCCACTTTCTCCGGCTCCCTGAGGCTCAAGAGAATTGGTCCCGCTTAAACCTATATTTACTAGGGTCCTTATTGTAAATTAATATAACTTGAGGGTGTTTTATGATAAATAGTTTTAGTATACTTTCAAATAATCCTCATGTATTTATTTATCATATTTAGGGTTTTCATGGATGTAATTTTTTTATGATGAGGTATTCTAGCGAATATAAAGCTAAATTGAATAGTACACAGTATTTTAGTGTATGACTTGTATGGATTGTTAATGGTATATTCATAAAATTTGTGATTCTTATGTTTAGAAAACATGAAATTTATTATAAATATAAATTAGATATTTTGATAATATTTATATAAATATAATTATTAAGAATAGAATTTATTTATTAAATAGAAAATCACATTATTCTTAAAATTTTATTAAAAATTCTATCGAGATCGGATGCTCCGTGAGGAGGTCTGCATCTCACTCTACTAGTCCCGAGAATGTGCAATAACCCGCACCATCTCGATCGGGTTCCCCAAAATGGGTTGTAGATGCTTAATTGCAAGGAATGTGAATAATACAAACTTAAAGAATACGGTTTTTAATAGTTTATGGTATTTTTATGTAAATTCGTATTTGTCCCAAAAATATTGTTTTCAAGCAATCGTGCTATGTCAAGATGTGTGTTGTAAGAGGTAGGCCATTACCTCGTCAGATTTTTCTAAAGGTAATACAAGTAAATATGATACAAGATGTCGTATGTAAAGTTTGTGGTATTTAAACGTAAAAATGTAACAAAAGTTGCATAGCAATGAATTTTAAGATGAAACTTGTTTTCAAAGTTTGTTTTAAGATTACTAAACAAGATATAACAATATGGATATTTGGTTATTAAGAAAAGTTGTGTTTTTAACAATTTTAGAATCGGATGTCGGAATAACTCCACTTTTGACGAGTTTTGAAAAGAGAACTTTTTTGAGTAGGGAAGAGAGGAGAAAAGAGGGAACTTACTGGATGAAAAGAGAGAGATGAGGTATAGGTACAATTTGATGGCTTTGTGGAGTCGCGGTGTCGCCAGAATTGTCTCAAATTGTCGCCGGAACTTGACCTTGGGCTAACTCCACTTGTACACTTCTTTGACTTGGAACAATTTAAGAATTTTGATAATAGATTTCAGAATGGAGAGAGCTATGATGTGATTTGGTATTTATAGGAGAAATTAGAGTTTTGAGATTTGAAGAATGGAATTAAAATGCATTAAAATTTTGGATTAATGCCTCATTTTAATTCTCTGGATAATTGCAGAGAAAACAAACGTTACTAGGGTTAAGGGGGGAGGCCAAAAGACTAGGGTTAAAAATTTGGAGGCATTCCCGATGGGGAAAACCGGCGGCGCCGACCCTTTCTCTCACCTTGTTGGTCGATCTGGGGGTGTGGGGTCTTGGATGAATGCCACGTGTCTCTATCCGTTCATATAACATTTCCCACGTGTTTGATTTTAGTGACTTTGTATTTTTACATGTATTGCACGTGTAAACTTTTGGGCTTCTAAAAAGTTTAAAAGAAAAATCATTAAAAATAATATGTGGCTGATGGGATTCGAACACAAGAGCTATGTCACAGCAGTGCAAGGCTTTACCAATGAGCTACAAGTTGTTTTTTCCTGTTCTAAAACAATTTAAATTTATAACTTATGCTCAGTCTTACAAATACTCTATTCTGTACATTAATTTTAAAAAAAATTGTACATTAAAAACAGAGTCGTTATATTCTATCCTCCTTATAAAAATTTCGTCCTCGAAATTTACAAATATCTAAGGACTAATTTACAAACAAGTAAGGGTATCTTGCACACATGTCGTCTTTTCTTTCCCATGTTGATTCTCCTGGTGAGTCTTTTCTTCACATCACTCGAACCAAGTTTACTTCCTTGTTCCGAAGTGATTTTATTTTTCTGTCCAGGATTTCAACAGGTTGTTGCTCACAAGTTAAGTATGCCTATACTGTGAGCTCGGAGTGATCAAGGATGTGGCTGGGGTCACTTACGTGCCTATGGAGCTGGAATATTGGAACACATTGTGCACTCCTTCAAATGAGGATGGAAGGGTCAATCGTTATGCCACTTCTCCGACTCGTTTGAGTATGTCGAACGGTCCAATAAATCTCGGACTGAGCTTACCCCTCTTACCAACACTCCACGGTTTGGAGAGATCTTTAAGAACACATGATCTCCCGGTTGGAACTCTAAGTGTTGGCGTTTTGCATCAGCCTAGTGCTTCTGTCTGTCTTGGGCTATGCGCATTCTTTCCCTGATCGTGCGAACTACATCCACAGTTGCTACGATCATCTCTGGTCCAAAGAGTTCCCTATCTTCGATGTCATCCCAACTTAATGGTGAACAACACTTCCTTCCATAGAGAGCTGCAAACGGTGCCATTCCAATACTCGCTTGGTAGCTGTTGTTGTATGAGAACTACACAAGATGTAAGTGATCTTTCCATGATCCTCCGAAGTCTAACATACATGCTCTTAGCATATCTTCAAGGATCTGAATCGTTCGCTCAGACTGACCGTTTGTTTGTGGATGATAAACTGTGCTGAAGTTCAGACTCGTTCCCAAGCTAGCATGCAGACTCTGCCAAAATTACGATCGGAATCTGGTGTCACGATCGCAGACAATGCAAACCGATACTCCATGTAATCTCACAATCCCCTGCATGAGTTCATGGGTATCAGAAATAGTACATTATGAAAAGTTAAATCTTACTTAGATTCAAAATTACTTCCATGTACTTCTTTGCTAGTGTCTCGAAAAATTGGCCAACTCGAAATGGGATGAAGTGAGTCGATTTTGTGAGTCGATCCACAATAACCCATACTGCATCTTTACCTTTCGTGCTGCGAGGAAGTGCAGCCACGAAGTCCATGGTGATGTGTTGCCACATCCATTATAGAATAGGTAACGGTTGAAGTAAACTAGCAGTCTTCTGAACTACCTCTGGCTTCGATTCTTCCTCTTCTTGTAGTGTTGCAACCACGGCCTTCCTTTGTTTAGCTTTGTATATGCTAGGCTCCAGTGTACGGTCTCCACTCTTGAAATAAAAGACCGGATGGTCTGGAATCTCGAACACTACCCTCCTTTGACGACAGTCAATGGTAGCGTAAAAAGTTCCTAGCCACCGGACACAGCTCTTGAAGTCAGCATAAAATTCGGTATGTCCAGCATCTTGAAGTCAGCATAAAATTCGGTATGTCCATACCTAAAACTACATCGAAATTCGGTATGTCCAGCATCTTGAAGTCAGTATAAAATTCTCTACTACAGACGACCACTGGACACAGCTCGAATCCCAAAGTTTCCTTTAGAACGTCGTTCCCTGAACTGACATTCTAGCTGGATACGAGCGGTTTAACTGGAATCGCATGAGTTCGGACGAACCGTTGCGACATAAAACAATGAGATGCTCTAGTATTGAAGAGTGCTAGTGCAGGAAGTGAGACTACTAAGATTGTACCTAAGTTTTATGGAATATGTTTCGGTATAGGAAAAGATACTTTGATATGTATAAAGGTTGATAGAAAGTTTGAAAGAAAGGGAGTTACCAGTGATGACTAGGCCAGTGGCTTCAGCTTCTTCCACAGTCATTGTGAAAGCCTGTCGCCTACGTACATTCCTCCTTGTTGGGGGAGCATTCCTCTGTCCGTTCCTCTGTCCTTGCAGTAGGTACCTTTGTGCATGATGGAACTAACGGGGAGGAGGTGCAGTAGGTCCACGAGGAGGTGGAGATGGGAGAGCAAGACGAGGAGCAGGTTCCTGGATAGTTGGCCGCTGCGGATAGGTAGTGTTTGGGTTGAATCTATGAGGACAAGATCCAATATCGTGTGTAGATGTGCCACAGACTAAGCATAGGCAATTTGCATGCCTGTAATCCATCGCCAGGTTTCCATTTCTTTTGCAATAAAAGCAGAAATCTGGACTGGGCCGGTTAAAAGATACTCCCGGTCTCCTAGATACAAACGGTGGCCTGGAAGAGGTTCCTCCTGCTATCTGAATAGCAGGGCGCTTTATACCGACAGATTGAGTTTTTCCCTTCTTCTTCACCACTGCGCCATATCTTCGGGCAGCCTTCAAAGCCAAATCATGGGTTGGGAAATCCCCTGTAGCTAATGCAGCTTGGTTCTCCGGGTCTAACCCTTGCTAAACTTCTAGTCTTGATCTCAGCAATCGGTATGAGATGGGACGCAAACCTGTTACGGTCTTTTGTTAGCTGTGTAGTATGTGATTTTAGAAATTCAAATATTTAAGACATATCTTATCTGCTCAATATGGTGAACTCAGCATCATACTCATCCACAGATTTGCTACACATAGAGCCTTGTTGCAAGTGGATGAATTGCTGCTCCATATCAAAGCGGGCAGTCTCGGGAAAATATTTCGCGTCAAACATCTCGCGAAAAATCCTTCACTCGATCGGTTAGGCAAGACGGATTTCTTCCGCCTTCTACCATACCCTGGCGTTATCTGTTAGTTGCAGCTTTGCAACCCTTACCCAAGCAATGTCTGGAACTTATGCTGCTGCCAGATCGTCTTCGATCGACTGAGCCCATTCTTCAGCTTCCAAGGGGCTCTCTTTCCCAGAGAATTGTTTAAGATGCAGTGCCCGGAATTGCTTCACTCCGGGTGCCTCAGCTTCTGGGCGGTTCAGGAGTATAGCAGTCTGCTGCTGCTGTCCCTCCAAGAGGCTCTTGATTGCCTTAAGCAAAACCGTCTGCTCGTTGATCGGAGATGCTACGGTAGGTGTAAGTGGAAGTGGTGGTGGTGTGGTGTTGCCGTTCACGTTCATGCTCGTATTGTTCGGTGAATCCATAACCTTGAAAGAAAAATATGGTTAGGATAGATTCAAAGAATATGAAATGTAAAGAACGTTTAGTTGCTGATTCTTATAATTCTTGTGATATATTGCTTAGGTTTCCATGCAGAACTGACCCTGCATGGTATGACTTCATGCAGAACTGACCTGCATGGGCCGCTAACAAAACCTGTCACGCCCCGCTTCCCAGCGTACGGGTAGGAGACGTGGCGAGGCCCACGACGTATTTACTCAAAAGTAAACACGCTAAGCATAAATAAGCAATATAATGAATGTACATAAGAAATGACAAGTGATATAAATAAACAACAACTTTTATTGATTAAACATTCTTTACAATACACTGAAAAATAAATACAATACTGGAAAGCAATGCCTAAACAATGGCATGAACTGAAAATAAAAGTATATACAAGTGAACTAGAACTCTGGGTCCTTAATGAACTGCTCCAAATCGTCCTGGCTGGGCTCGATCTCCAGAGTGTCGGGTCCTCCTGACAACATTCCAAACAAAGAAGATATACGAATGTCGTCAGCGAACAATCTCTCGGTAAGTCCCTAAAGATAAAAAAGAATAGACATAGAATAGAACAGGTAAAGTATATATGGTTATGTTTGTTATGTTAACGCAGTTGTTTGTAGCTTGGTACTGAAAGTGTTTATTATCACCACCACTGGATTTTACTAGAATCAAGCATGCCAATTTAAAAAATTTCGGGGTGTTAAATAACAGTAAACAAGATCTTAAACTAGATGATTAGGGTTTTTGCTTGATATCAAGAAAACTACATAAAGAGAATGATGCTACAACCTTTGTAGACCGTGTCCTACTCTTCAAAAGCTCCGTATAAAAGCCATACTTCAATAGTAAAGCCAAACCATGCTTCACTCATTCCATTAAAAGTCTCCCCATTTTCCACCTCATTTTCTATTTTCTCAAAATAGAAAATCTATGCCATGCTTCATAACACACACACACACACACACACACACACACATTAAGAAGAAAATAATTAGTGAGCAATAATATTAGTCAATATATAATTATATCAAATATAAATATATATCATATTATTAAATCAACACTTGATTCAATAATCCGGTTATATCACATATAACCTACTAATATCATTTATCTGTATACCACATTATCAAATCAGCACTTGATTCGATAATCCAGTTATATCACATATAATCTGACCGATAACAGATAACCGCCAGATTAGAATATGGTATCTCATACTCGTATTCAATCAGGCCCTCGCACATATCAGCATATGTGCCCAACTTCATTTCGCTTGAACTAGAAAACCTATGTGTGGGACTCTAAAGACTCGCCAATACGCCAGCAGTAGGTGGTGATCGCATCAGTCACCCACAAGCCGTCAGCGGTACTAGCTGGACGTAATGGCTACACAGGTATTGAGCGATTAGAAGATCAACAAGAAAGCTTGTCCAAACTCCCATGAAGCCTATAAGTAACACTTACCATACATTCCGGTCTCTTCGTCTGATATGTCGCATATCGAGTCTGGGGGTGGAATCGTCAGACCCCAATAACTTGATAAGTCATGCCGATTTATGGCCTATAACGATGTGAGAAACAACTGATAACTCTTACCAGTAAATCTCATCAACAGCCCTGGCCAGGGACTTCCTGTTATAGCCAATCGAGTATAGCGCAACATCAACTCCCTATACTGGGAGAGACGAAACCCCTCCTATCGCTCATTGCCTCTATGTGACTCAAGACTGTACCCAAAATTCACCTGTTTGCACGCCTCCTTTGAGCCGTGGTAGGGAGGAAATCAAAGCACGGTGGGAACTACACAAGACTCTATGACGATCTCGTGTCTACAGACTAACCTGTACCAGTGTCACCAGAGAACTGCTATCTGACGATAGGTATAGTACCATCTAGGAGTTCTCGGTGAGTCCTATTCGGTGTACCCATTCTCTAATGAGCACATGTGTACAATCTTTGATGTCAAACACCAATAGCTATAGGATCAACCATCGCCCCCATACAGGGTCAAGAAACGTACACACTGGTCTACTCTGGAATATCGATACCCTGTCTCGATATACCCTCGATTAGGAACAATTAAGGGATGCGGTTGTGAACTACCCAGGGCCCAGTAGTATGATCCGCATCATAGTCCTGATAGTCAAGCTAACACCCTAAGGTCTTTATCAACATGTATAAGAGAGACAGTATAATAATACTAAGTGTACATGTTAAGATAAAGAGTAACCAGATAGCATACTATCATGTCGACCAAGAAAGTCATATATATATATATGTGTGTGTGTGTGTGTGTGTGTGTGTGTGTGTGTGTGTACAAGCATCCACTATATTATACATCAATGTACAGTAATGGCTTCTAGGGCATACATATTCCTAACAATCTCCCATTTGCACTAAGGCCAGGTGTTGTAGTATCTCATACCCAACATCCCAAATAGTCTCTCGAATTGCGTCTGGGGAGGGCCTTCGTGAGTGGATCCAAAGTGTTATCCTTCGTGTCAACTCTCCTGACCTCGATCTCCCATCGATCTACTATATCTCGGATCAGGTGATACCGTTTAAGAATATATCTGGATCGCTGATGGACTGGGGTTCCTTGGCCAAAACCACAGCTCCATTGTTATCACAATACACAGGTATTGAATGCTCAATGGATGAAACCACACCAAGTTCAGCTATGAACTTTTTCATTCAGACAGCCTCTTTGGCAGCATCGTTGACAGTGATGTATTCAGCCTCCATCGTCGAGTCTGCTACGGTATCTTGCTTGGAATTCTTCCAACATACCGCGCCTCCGTTGAGGGTAAAGACAAAACCCGAGACCGACATATTGTCGTCCTTATCACTCTGGAAGCTCGAATCGGTAAAGGACTCCACCTGGAGTTCACCGTTACTATACACCAAGAACATTTCTTTAGTCCTTCTCAAGTACTTAAGAATGTTCTTCACGGTTGTCCAGTGGTTTTCCCCAGGATCTGATTGATACCTACTCACTACACCTAGTGAGTAACCTACATCTAATCTGGTACATAACATCACATACATGATAGACCCGACTGCCGAAGCATAGGGTATCCCTTGCATGCGAGCCCATTCCAAATCAGTCTTGGGAGACATCTCTTTGAAGAGAGTGATTCCTGAGCAAGCGGGTAAATTACCATGCTTAGAATCTTCCATACTAAACCTCTTTAGTATGGTGTCTATATACCTGGATTGGGACAATCCCAACATCCGTTTAGATCTATCTCTATAGATCTTAATCCCTAGGATGTAGGAGGTGTCACCAAGATCTTTCATAGAGAACTTGTAGGATAAGAAGAGCTTGACCGAGGATGCATAGGAACATCGCTTCCTATCATGAGTATGTCATCCACGTACAATACGAGGAAGACAACCTTACTCTCTACAACTTTCTTGTATATACAAGGTTCATCTACATTTTTGATGAAGTCAAACTCTTTGACAGCTTCATCGAAACAGATGTTCCATCTCTGCGATACCTGCTTTAATCCGTAAATTGATTTGAGTAGCTTACTGTTCATGTCATAATTTTGCAATTCATATTCCCCAATTCTTATTCGTTTTATAACTAAACAGGTGCTTTGACGCATGACTGCTGCATATTACAGGATACAGGTTCTTGGAGCAAATACAGTGAAAAAGACACAAAACGACAGAAAAATGGACTTTTGACCAACAAATAGAAGGATCCTAGTCAAGCCTAGACAAAGAACAGTGCAAGGTCCAAAATGTCAAGGCAAACGGTTAAAAGATCGCTACAAGTTTTTCACTGAAAGATCTAGAACTAATATAGAAGCCCAAATTGTAAAAGAACCAAAGAAACAGAAGCCAAAAAGGACCAAGAACAAAACCCTAAAAATTCAGCATGTGATCTGACCAAAGGGCCGCGGAACCGCGGCCCAAGCCAACCAATGCCGCGGTTCCGCGGCCATTAAGTGCACGTGTCGGTGCAATTTTCTCGTGTCGGTGCGTCGGTGCGGGTGTTGGGATTTTTCGTGGGCATATCTGTAATTGCACATGCGCGAGACTCTGTAACCCTAGTTTTCCTGTTTTCCTATAAATTGTAATCACAGATCTGTAAAACCTATGCCTCTTTTCAATAAACAAATTCAGATCTGTTCTGTATTCTTGCTTGGAGAGAGCCATCAATAAAAATTAGTAAGTTACTTTTAATTCTTTGTTTTAATTCTCTTTTAATTAGAATGTCTTTTAATCCCCTAATGAGCGAGTAATCTCCTCGCTTGTTAGGGTTAGCCTTAGGGAAATGTTTGAGAGATGAGATCTCTCACCCCTTTCATGCCATTTCATACCTAAGAATTAGAACTCCATGCATGCACGCACACCCAGCTCCCTACGGCACCTTATCCCTCGAGGTAATGGTGACACCGTAGTGTAAAGGACCGGTTGCGCGTGTTTTCCATGGAGGTTAGGGTAAGGATCGATAAAGGAAGGATAAGAATCTAGAGGAAGAAACATCTTCCCAAAAGATTCTAATCCACTTTATTGATAATTACCACAACATCTAATAGATCTAAAATAAGGCATTGAAAGCGGTGAGGAAACCTTTAATCTCCCAACTTCCCCTAAGCCTAACCCTAGCAAGACTTTAATTTAGATTAATTTAGTTTAGTGATAAATCTAGGTTTTAGATTTAATCAATCCAAACAACATTTGGAATCAACTCATAAAAACACATTAAGAAAATTACACATCTCTGTGGATCGACCCGTATTCACCGGCTAGCTGCAAAGCGACGCCGTTTCTGATTACGGTTAACATAACAAGTATTTTTGGACTTAATCAAATGACGCCGTTGCCGGGGATGGCGTAACATTTTTTTCTGTGTAATTTCGGGTTGATATAAGTTTTAAAAAAATTATAAAAATCTGAAAATAAAAAAAAAGAAATAAAAAAATTATCAATTTTGATCTATTTGAAGGGTGTATTTTTGAATCTTGCAGGAACAGCGAAGAATCGCGAATCTGGAAATTTACAGAAGGCTAAACAGAAAAGGGTACATCGAAACAGAGGGAGAAGTCCACAATAGAATAGCAAAATTTTTCTCGGGAAGTGATCTCTCCACAGGACCGCGGAACCGCAGCCTTGAACCCCCCCACACCGCGGAACCGCGGCGGCCACGTGGCCTTGTTGCGAAAAATCGGCTCGGTTTGTTTTCTAATCCCTTCCTCTGCAACCTCCATATATCTTTCTGTGAAAATTTTCTGCAGGATTTCTTTGCGCTAAAAAAAAATCTTTCTCCCCCTTCTAAATAACAGATTTTCTGCAGGTTTCTTTGCACCGCGCTAAAAAATTGATTGCAAGTGAATTTTATTGTTTTGCATAATTTAATCGGACTTTAAGGGGCTAATTGACCAAACTCAGATTGGGTGGGGAGTTCATCACCCTTCCCAGGACCCCAGAAAACACTTAAAGCATTTGCATCGACCACAATTAATTAAAAAATATTAGACTCGGCCCTAAGGACATCGAGCTCAATAGGAAAAGGACTAGTATAGGCATCGATCGTTTATCCTAACTGACCTTGCGGTGTCTAGGCAAGTGTGTCTAGGCTAGTGGTTTTTAATTAGGCCCACTACTGTGGTTCCTTCCCACTTACCTGGCACTTACCTAGCCGCAAGTGTCAGTGAAGAGGCGGTTTGAGGTCCTATTTCTAGCCCTAGTCAGGAGCTGTCTAGCAGACCTAGGTGACCCTAGATCTAGGCCTGATTATACATGTGTGGTTGATACATTTGTATCATAAGTCTCTTTTCAAAAACCTCCTTGCAAAACTCTCACATAAAAAAAAGAGAAAAATCTTTTCAAAACTTGCAACTTGTCGCTAAAGAAAACTTGCAACTCACTTCCACCACTTCTTCTCATTAACGTTATCTTACCTCCACATTCTGTTTTTTCTTTTTGACTACACTACCCCTTTAGTGTATGTCACTTTGGACTAGGGATACTAACGCCCGATTAGTCCGTGTTTCGTTGGTGCCGACCGACGAACCTTTCGACACCGAAGTCGAAATTCCCTCCATTTCCTTACCTCCACCTTCAAATTCTTCTTTCGAAGGTATGTCGGGATTCAACCCCAACGATACCTTACCGACGGGAATGATTCCACCTCCGTTAGGTGCGAATAACCTGAATCTTTCACCTGTTGTAGCGCCCGCACGAGTCGCGCTCCAGGATCTCTTTTACCCCGTCCGCACTTCTTTACCTACCTGTCTTTCACCCCCACCGGCAAATGGGGACAATTTTGAAATAAAACCACATTTCATTAATATGCTGCCAAAATTTCATGGTTTGGAATCTGAAGATGCATATATCTTTATCAATAAATTCCAAAATGTGTGCGCTATGATGAAAACGACCCAATTAAGTGATGACGCTATAAGGCTAAGGGTCATTCCTTTTACCTTATGTGACCTAGCTGAGAAGTGGCTATACAGCACCGCATCATATTCCATTAGAAATTAGGATGAGTTTGTGAAAGCTTTTCTGAAAAAGTTCTATCCTCATCACAAAACTGCTAGAATCCGTAACGAGATTATACAATTTTCACAGCTTCCTTCCGAACCATTTTGGAAGTGCTTCGAGAGATTTAAAGACCTACTCGTTCAATGCCCTCATCATGGGATCGAAAGTTGGCAACTTTGCCAAACATTATACGAGGGATTGAACTCGGCAACGAAGCAGTTGCTAGAAACCATATGTCAAGGTCATTTTCTCTCCAAGTCTAGTGACGAAGCGTGGCAGTTTCTTGAGGATCTTAGTGAGCAAACAATTCAGTGGGAGAGTACCAAGACCACATCATCTTCTTCTGTTGGTCAATCTAGGGCAGGCATACATCAAGTAGATATGTCGATTGCTATGAAGGCCGAGATGGCCGCACTTATGAAAAAGCTAGAAGCCATTGAGACCAAAATCTCATCGTCTTCTCCTGCCCCTGCTTTACCCACACGAACTGTTTGTGCTTGTTGTTCGAATCCATCGCATCTAACCGAAGAGTGTCCTTATAATGCACCTATTCAAGGACAAGATCAAGTCAATGCTGCCTTTCAGCAATGACAAAGAAATGATCCGTACTCTTCGACATACAATCCGGGGTGGAGGAGTCACCCAAATTTCGCTTGGAACCAAAATCAACAAGTCCAAGGAAATAACAATTTTCAAAGACCTCCTCCTCCACAACAACAACAAGCACCTTCACAAACTCAAAACCAGCAACCTTTCCAACAACCTTATACAAATCAAACGAACAATTTGGTTCAACCAAATGATGATAAGGTTATCTCGCTAGAAAAAAGTCTAGATGCCTTTCTCAAGCAATCTACAGAATCCGCAGCAAGATTTGAAAATTATGTTCAATCTTTAATGCATAACAATGCTTCACACGATCAAAGTATCAAATCTATTGAGGCACAAATTGCACAATTAACTGCTGCGTTGAGCGAGAGAGAAAATGGAAAGCTTCTGTCTCAACCAATGCCAAATCCCGGTCACACACAAAACGCATATTACAATCACAATGTAAATGCGGTGACCACGTTGAGATCCGGAAGAGAGTTGCAAAATAATGTGGGAACTAATGATGACATCCCCACCGGTGGTTCTTCTTCTTCTTTTTCTTCTTCTTCTTCTCCATCGTCACCTTCCCCTTCTTCATTTTCTTCACCTTCTTCTTCACCTTTTTCTTTAGAGCCTATTCTCCACCCTTCACACGGCTCTACTTCTTCTAGCTCGAACGGATCCATTTCTCACAACACGAACACATCTACACTGGGATCCGTTCCTACTCCACATTCTACTCCACAAACATTTGACTCAACAAATTTTCAAAATGCACCATTTCCAAACAGGTTGAGTCCCAATAAACCAACTGCACAAGTGGAGAAGATTGTGGAATTATTTAAGCAGGTTAGCATAAATATACCTCTCTTGGATGCTATCCAACAAGTCCCTTCATACGCGAAAATCTTAAAGGGCTTATGCACCTCGAAGAGAAAGGCATCTCAAGTACCCAAGAAAGTGCTAGTGGCTAGTGCAGTGAGCAATGCTATTAACCACACTCAAACCTTACCTCAAAAACGAAAGGACCCCGGCTGTCCTACGATTTCAATCACAATTGGGGATAAGAATATTAATCGAGCACTTTTAGATCTTGGGTCCAGTGTTAACCTGCTTCCCTACTCCGTGTACGAACAATTAGGGGTTGGAGAGTTGAAACCCACTCGTTGTACTCTCCAAATGGCTGATCGATCAATCACCCATCCAAGGGGTGAGCTAGAGGATGTGTTGATCAAAGTTGGGGAGTTCATATTCCCCGTTGATTTTATTGTTATGGATACACAACCTGTTGCTAACCCACGGAACCAAATTCCGGTGATCCTCGGTCGACCATTTTTGGCCACTTCCAATGCTGTAATAAACTGTCGCAATGGCTCCATGACTCTATCCTTTGGGAAGATGTCTAGTGAGTTCAATATTTATAAGATGGGAAGTCTGCCCCCCGTGCCTAAAACTAGTTCACGAGAAGTTTGCTCTGTTCACGAAATCACGCAGGAGGACTGCGAGCTTGAAAGATTCTTGTTTGATGAAAACAGTTTTGACGCCACTAGTGCGTCCCTCCTTAAGCCTACCACCGTTGACACAACCGATATGAATTATGAATGTTTCACTTTTTCGGATGATGACGACTCACAGCCTGAATATGAGTCTTTTGAATTTGTGGATGAGTTAGTTGAACCATCCGAATCGGTTGTTTGCAGTGATTTCGAACCTGTGATGGAGTCCTTTGAGTTCAAGATAGATCCCGCAATGATTCTGTCGCCTCCGAAACTCGAACTCATGTCCTTACCGCCTCACCTTAAATATGCTTACATAGGTGAGAATGAGACTTTTCCCATTATAATATCAGCCTCTCTAGCCTTCGAGCAAGAGAACGCTATTTTAAAGGTCTTACAAGATAGGCGGCAAGTTTTTGGTTGGACTATGGCGGACATCGAGGAGATCAGTTCCTTTATAATTGAATATCATATCCAATTGATGGATGATGCCAAGTCAATAGAGGACCCACAGGAACAATTTGGGGGTATTGTGGTTAGTCAACCTCATCCTTTAGAAGTTGAACCACCCCCATTTCTTTTAAGAAGCTACGAGAATGCCAACATTCCACTGATTGCTGATCATTCACATTCTCGTTTTGATGCATCACCACCTCATGTATATTCACATCCACACCTTCCATACCACCACTTCTATCTTCCCCAATTCTTTGTGGATCGCTACAACTTATTCTTCCACCAACCAATACTCTTTACTGATAAATTTTTCAACTGGTTGGTGTTGACGTTTGGTCTATGCAAAGTTTGGCAGTAATGTCTAACATAGTTTAAATGAAGTTTGGGGGAGGGCCTTTTTGTATATATTTTTGTTTTCTTAACAATAAAATAAAAAAATAAAAAAATTTAAAATAAATAAACAGGGAAGTGCCGGTATTTTGACCCTCTTAGTTTAGCATGACAGTGAGGACACTGTCAAGTTCAAGTTTGGGGGTATGCTCGGTACGTCTTCTTCCTTCGCATTCATTTGTACATATTTTTGCATTTGCATATTTATTTGAAAACCCATAAAAATTTGAAAAATTTCAAAAATTATAAAAATATTGTATTCAATTTTGGCCATATTTGATTTGAGTTTGACAGATAGGTTAACTGGTTAGGAACAACTAGATCTTAGACTTAGTAAATTAAAAACCCTAAAAATAACATTCCTTAAAGTTTAACGGTAGAAAGTATATGCCTTGTAGTTTATTTAGAAATAGGCAAATATTGGGTTCACTTCTTAGACTAAGTCGAAACAAGGGAAGAGTACTGATGTTCATATTAGAGTATAAGTTTGAAAAATAGTTCCTAACTTAAGTCTAGATTCTGAAAACGTATACCCTACAAATTGCACAATCGCGTACCTTGAAACTTGGAATAGTAGAAGAGACCTTGAAATGCTCTTGTCTAAAGTCATTAGTACAATGAAAATAAAAGAAAAAAGTGAATAAAGAATATTAAAAAAATGGACACTGGTTTTTGTGATTACATAAGGATGCAAAAATAGAAAAATGTTTAGCGAGGGTGCTTCATCACCTAGTGCCTTAGACCAACTGGTTTGGGAGTCACTGCTAAAGCCTTGGGTGTTGCAAAACTAGGAAGTACGCCTTAAAGTGCTAACACATATTGTAATCGGTTGTTGGTACCTCAAGAAGTATTAACGATCGCATGAAGGATGTGTAAGCAAATTTCAGTTAAAAATTCACTAATTAATAAGTGCTTTGGACAATGGACGAGAGTACGATTGCTTGATTTGAATTTCCAAGTGTAGGGGTGATATTTACACACACGTGGGGATATGTGATTGGAGTTTAGATGAGAGAAAGGAATGAAGAATAGAACTTGTATCTTTAGTGGGGTTGATAGAAATTCCTGAGTGGAGATGTAACCCTAGAAGGAAAACTTAGGAAATGCCGAAAGCTAAGTAGGTCTACATAACATATATAATCTTAAGTTAAATAATGAGGAAGCGTGAAGAATGTGGGTGGATAATTTGCGAGTCAAAAGATAATAGAATTCCTTCTTAGAAAACCTAATTGGAGAACAAAAGTCAATGGGCTGAGTTGATAGGATTTTGTGGGTGTAATCCGCTGAAAACCCTCAGGAGACAACACTCCTCCTACTAGGGACACCTAGAGGTTTAACGGCTTGTTGCACGAGCTCAGTGCAATCGCGTTTCCCTGCGAAAGTGCGGCTAGGTTAGGATTTATTGAGAATAAAATAATAAGTTTGCTCGAGGACGAGCAAAAGATAAGTTTGGGGGTATTTGTTCATGTCATAATATTGCAATTCATATTCCCAAATTCTTATTCGTTTTATAAGTAAACAAGTGCTTTTGACGCATGACTGCTACATATTACAGGATACAGGTTCTTGGAGCAAATACAGTGAAAAAGACACAAAACGACAGAAAAAGGGACTTTTGACCAACAAATAGAAGGATCTTAGTCAAGCCTAGACGAAGAATAGTGCAAGGTCCAAAATGTCGAGGCAAACGGTTAAAAGATCGCTACAAGTTTTTCACTGAAAGATCTAGAACTAATATAGAAGCCCAAATTGTAAAAGAACCAAAGAAACAGAAGCCAAAAAGGACCAAGAACAAAACCCTAAAAATTCAGCATGTGATCTGACCAAAGGGCCGCGGAACCGCGGCCCAAGCCAACCAATGCCGCGGTTCCGCGGCCATTAAGTGCATGTGTCGGTGCAATTTTCTCGTGTCGGTGCGTCGGTGCGGGTGTTGGGATTTTTCGTGGGCATATCTGTAATTGCACATGCGCGAGACTCTGTAACCCTAGTTTTCCTGTTTTCCTATAAATTGTAATCACAGATCTGTAAAACCTATGCCTCTTTTCAATAAACAAATTCAGATCTGTTCTGTATTCTTGCTTGGAGAGAGCCATCAATAAAAATTAGTAAGTTACTTTTAATTCTTTGTTTTAATTCTCTTTTAATTAGAATGTCTTTTAATCCCCTAATGAGCGAGTAATCTCCTCGCTTGTTAGGGTTAGCTTAGGGAAAGGTTTGAGAGATGAGATCTCTCACCCCTTTCATGCCATTTCATACCTAAGAATTAGAACTCCATGCATGCACGCACACCCAGCTCTCTACGGCACCTTATCCCTCGAGGTAATGGTGACACCGTAGTGTAAAGGACCGGTTGCGCGTGTTTTCCATGGAGGTTAGGATAAGGATCGATAAAGGAAGGATAAGAATCTAGAGGAAGAAATATCTTCCCAAAAGATTCCAATCCACTTTATTGATAATTACCACAACATCTAATAGATCTAAAATAAGGCATTGAAAGCGGTGAGGAAACCTTTAATCTCCCAACTTCCCCTAAGCCTAACCCTAGCAAGACTTTAATTTAGATTAATTTAGTTTAGTGATAAATCTAGGTTTTAGATTTAATCAATCCAAACAACATTTGGAATCAACTTGTAAAAACACATTAAGAAAATTACACATCTCTGTGGATCGACCAGTATTCACCGGCTAGCTGCAAAGCGACGCCGTTTCTGATTACGGTTAACATAACAAGTATTTTTGGACTTAATCACTTACACACGCTTCCGCTGCTCCCACTATCTACGAAGCTCTCTGGCTGTGTCATGTACACGCTCTCTTCTAAATCACCATTCAGAAAGGCGGTCTTGATGTCCATCTGCCAGATTTCGTAGTCATGGTATGCAGCAATGGAAAGTAGGATCCTGATGGACTTAAGAATGGCAACAGGAGAAAAGGTCTCATCATAATCGACACCAGGTCGTTGACGAAAACCTTTTGCTATAAGTCTAGGTTTGAAAGTCTCAACTTTTCCATCTACACCAATTTTCTTCTTAAAGATCCACTTGCTCCCGATGGGCTTTACCCCTTCAGGAGCAACTTCCAAATTCCATACTTTGTTGGTGCACATGGATTCCATCTCAGATCGCATAGCATCCAACTATTTCACAGAGTCTCCACTTGTGATGGCCTGCTCGAAACTAGTTGGGTTATCATCTTCCATGATGCAATCCTCGCTCCCACCGTCTATAAGAAAACCGTAGTATCTCTCAGGTGGATGAGGAACCTTACTAGATCTGCAGAGTGGCTGAGATTCGTTGGATACTATTGGATCCTCCGGTTCTACCAAATCGTCAGTAATAGTTTGTGTAGCTGGAACTTCTTCTAGTTTTACCTCATTGCCACTAATTTCTTTTACAAGAAATTCCTTTTCTAAAAAGATGGCATGTTGAGAAACAAACACTTTTTGTTCCTCAGAATGGTAGAAGATATATCCATAAGAATCTTTTGGATATCCTACAAATTTGCATAAAACAGACTTTGTCTCGAGCTTGTCCGGATTTTGCCTTTTAACATGGACCAGACAACCCCATATCTTAACCCGTTTAAGAGATGGTCTCTTCCCATTCCATATCTCATATGGAGTGGTAAGCATAGATTTGGTCGGAACCCTATCAATAGGTATGCAGCTGTCTCAAGTGCATAACCCCAAAAAGAAATAGGCAACTCAACAGTACTCATCATAGAGTGTATCATATCTAATAGGGTGCGATTCCTCCGCTCTGATACACCGTTGTGCTGTGGTGTATACGGAGGAGTAAGCTGAGAGAGAATCCTATTCTTTTTTAAATAGTCACGGAATTCTGTACTCAAGTATTCTCCTCCCCGATCAGATCGAAGGATTTTAATACTTTTACCCGTTTGGTTCTCGACTTCCCACTTATATTCCTTGAATTTCTCAAAAGCCTCAGAGTTGTGTTTCAACACGAACACATGTCCGAATCTTTAGAGATCATCGGTGAATTAATAAAATACGAGGAACCATTTCTGGCATGTGTAGACATAGGACCGCATACATCACTATGTATCAGCCCTAAGAGTTCAGTAGCTCTTTCTCCGTGTCTAGTAAACGGAGTCTTGGTCATCTTGCCTTTGAGACATGACTGGCAAGTTTCATAAGATATAAATTCGAACTGATTCAAAAATCCATCTTTATGCAACTTAGTTAGTCGTGTCGCATTGATATGACCTAGTCTACAGTGCCACAAGAAGGCTTCGTTCATTTCTGAACTTTTCCTCTTGTGTGTGTTCTGTATATTTAGAACTGTAGTTTGATTCAGAACGTATATACCATTAGACAACGTACCAAACTCAATCAACACTTGATTTAGAAAAATGTTCATAACATTATCCTCTGGTACAAAATTATATCCTTCTTTATGTAATAAAGAGACCGATATAATATTGCACATCATCTTCGGTACGTAATAACAGTCGTTCAAAATCAATGTATTACCACTTGGTAATACAATGTGATATTTGCCAACTGCTTTGGCTGCAACAATTGCACCATTCCCTACTGTTAGAGACTTATCACCCTTTCCTGGTTCTCTACCTCTCTTTAGCCCATGTAACAAATTACATACGTGGGATCCTGATCCGGTATCCAATACCCAGAACGTAGAGCATACTGAGAAATAGTTCTCGATAACGAACACACCCGAAAAAGATGCATCATCATGCTCTTTCTTCGCTCGGGTGGCGTGGGAATCCTGATATTCTACTATTCCTTACTCGGACTTATGACAATCATAAGATAGAGCGGAACCAACGTTCCCCAGTTTAGTATAATAAGTGGGTTCGGTCAATATATCCATATTATTATCTTGATTAAGTCGTGTCATTGATCGCTACCAGGAGAGAGAAAGATAATCACTTTTGCGTGCGCTCTTTGCAAGATTAGATTGGTTATTATCTTATCTAATCAGGATGTCTCCCACTGTTTTTATCAAATCTTCCTTCAAACCCTAAAAGGTAAGATTAGCCGGGATTAATTACACCCCACAAGTTTGCCAATCGTTCGGCCAGGCAGGTATTGGTACTCCGAGAGAGTCTCCCCATGCTTTCGCATGGAACTAATTAAATAATCTCGTTTCCGCAGGGGCATAACCCCGTTAACACCTTTCTTAGATACCTACTTGATCAGCTAATTGTAAAGTTGAAAACTCTCCCAGAAGTAACTCTTACTCGCAGTGGGTATCGGTATCCAACTATCATATAGAAGGTATGCAATCTCATTGCAAATTCCAACACTTAAAATTACTAATAATAGTTTTTACCCCTAGCTTCCTATGAACTTGACGGAAGCCAACAAACCATAGGCCGCTAGTTAAGTTCAACCCGTTCATTTCTTGATTGAATTAAACCCACCCGTACGACCCTTAATAAGGTCGAAAAATCCACACGACTGCCCTAATCCAATCGCATCATATGCGGCAGATAAGCACTAATCAGCTACCGCACACTACGCCTTGACGGAGGCCAACAAACGTAGCACGAATACTAAATAGTACTTATCTGAAATGATGGAGAGCTAAGACTGGTTTTGAAGAAAACTTTTAACGTAATGAACTTGATATCGTTGTAGAATCAAATGATTTGAAAAGGAGTGTTTTTTGTAGCTTTTGCTAGTTTACTAAAGAGGTCACTCCCGGTGAAGGGATCTCACCTCTTTCCTCATCGAATGAGGTGCTGAATATTCATCAAGGAATAACACTATGCAAAACAAGAACTAGAGAAGCTATTAAAACAAAACTGAGTGGGTTGTAGCATTAGCTAGTTTTGCTAAAGAGGTCACTCCCGGTGAAGGGATCTCGGCTCTTTCCTCATCGAATGATGTGCTGGATATTCATCAAGAAATACCACTATGCAAAGCAAGAACTAGAGCTACCTTTTAAAATTTCAATTCTACAACATCTTTAGGTTTCTTTTCTTTTCATTAATCTCATTAATGAAGTCCCATCATTTATGTTTCCCTAAACATCACAGAAAAGAACCGAAAATAGAACGTACGCTTATACCATCTGCATTCGCCACGGGGCCCCGTCATGCACCGTTAGGTTACTTAACTAACGGCAGAGCGGGGCTGGACTAGCGCGGGTGCAAAACATAAGCAACGTTTATTATATATATCATATATATATAGCATTCGTCTCACGCAGTTATATGATCATATCACAGAACCAAGCAGCAGAAATCAACATATGAAATATTGGATATACTAGGAGGTCCGTGTTTTAAATTAAGCCAATAATGAAAAACACGAATTCCACGGTCGTGATGAATAGCCAAACCCACATCCCTAGACCCCTACGAGAGCGGCAAGCAACCCTGCCAATTCTAGAGTTAGGAGACCCGGTCTCGACTCCTTGAGATGGTCTGCCACTGGACTCTAGAACCCGGTTACTTGTGCTCCTCGCCTTGGGTCCATCCTAATGCAGAAAAGTAAATAATAAACATCAATGGTGACATCATCCTCAACCTGGAAGTGTCCCAATAAAAGAATATTACATACAAATTTTACATGAATGAAAATTGAAAAACTCTCATCTCACATTAAAAAAAAACCGGCTATTCAATCACGACGATCCAATATAGCATATCACAGCAACACATAACATCACATGTCATCAACGTAAGTAAATATGCGTATCCCGAATGTCATTGACATATTGCAACGAGATTTGGGATACCCCACATATTACACTTACGTTCGCAGAAAAGAAATGAAAAACTACAATAATTAGAATCCGCATTTTCCTTAGATATCATAAACCCGAAATATCTCATATTCCGGAATTCATGCCTAACCCTATAAACCTTGCATTTTAGTCTCTATTAGAAAACTCTTTTCAATAACTTAGTCGGGTAATTCAATAAGATTCCCGACTACCTGATCGAATGCTCATCGGAAACTTTAGTAGATGGCCGCACTCCCGATGCCTTCGACGAAGTGCACTTAGGCGGAACACCGTGGCCGCGAGCACCCGAGTGGATGCTTTTGGCAACGGGGTTCTCCTACAGTCACTTGGTCGGGGCTATGGGGCGTGGCTACCTAGTAAAGTTATCCGGTGAGTATTCGCATGCGATACGCAATTGCAATGGAGTTTCGATCCGAATTGAAACTTCGTGGCAATCGATCAATAGAGACTAACATGCTAGATTTACAAACAAACTAGATTTCATAAAAATAATTTAATGTGGATTCCAACTACTGTATCATATATCAAACTTAAACCCAAAACGATGTAAAAATTACGACTACGAAACACTTCGTATTAGCCCCTTAATAAAATTAACATCACATGAAATTTTGAGCTAATCAAACATAACCTGAAACCCCAAAACCAAGCCTACAGAACACCAAACAAATTCAAGATAAAAAGAAGAATGGAAGGCCGGCCAGGCAGGTCATTTTCATGATCTCGCCGGGTCAATCAAGGAATTTTGGTCTCGAATTTCTATGGTATTCTAGTTACGTCATATGCAACATTCTGCAGTTGTTTAAAAAAATTCAGAGATCATTTAAAATTCGACAAAAAGTTGGTTTTTGGGTTTCTGGTTTTGGAGTTGTTTCGGTTTCGTAATTCAACTAATATCGTATAATCTTCTAGCTTTGTCTCTGATACTATGAAAGTGTTTATTACCACCACCACTGGGTTTTACTAACATCAAGCATGCCAATTTAAAAAAAATTGGGGTGATAATTAACACTAAACAAGATCTTAAACTAGATGATTAGGGTTTTTGCTTGATATCAAGAAAACTACATAAAGAGAATGAGGCTACAACCTTTATAGACCGTGTCCTTCTCTTTAAAAGCTCCGTGTAGTAGTCCACACGACTCTACTAGGCTCCACTTGAAGTTGGATCGAGCTTCTTTTGCGATCTGCGTGCCGAAGATGATCCACCTGAAGCTCCGCTTATCCAAGCTACCTCTTCACTAAACTCTTTAGTGAAGTAAACACACTACACTTAATTGCTAATCAAGTGTAGGATGGTGAAGTAGGGCTTTTCTTTGCTCACTAGGGTTCTCACAAGCTCAAGGTTTCATAACTTATGTGAGGGATTGAGCTTGGAGGAGGTGAGGAGGAAGATGAAGGGAGCAAGACTAAGATCAAGTGAGGAAATGAACAACTAAAGAAGGCAAGTAAAGAATGGCTTGATCAAATGAACTCTATTATTGAAGCATGGAATTCATTTCAACAGAGACTGGAAGATTGTTGGTAATGCTTTGGAGTTGTTTCGGTTTCGGCACTTTAACATCGTCTAAACTAGCTAGCTAAGGGTTTAAGTGTCACACCCCGCTTCCCAGTATACGAGCAGAGGATGCGACGAGCCGCTACGTATTTACTGTGAAGTAAAAACGCTAAGTGTATCTAAGCAATATAAAAGTTAATGCACAAGAGACAAGATATAATAAAACAGCAACTTTATTTATTCACATTCTTTCTGTACAATGTATGGAAATGTAAATACAACTGAAATAAAGCAATGCCTAAACAATGCCATAGCAGAAAAGGAAAGGTACTGAAATAAAAGTGTACAATGAACTAAAGCTCTGGGTCTTCAAAAAAATGGTCCAAGTCTTCAGCACTGGGCTCGATCTCTGACGTGTCCAGATCACCTGACGACATTCAAAGAAGAAAGAAGAGAATGTCGTCAACGAACAGATCGCTCGGTAAGTCCCAAAGATAAAGGAGAAATAGAATAAACAGAATAAGAAGGTAGCTTTTAAAGTTGTATTATATGTTGGAGATAGTGCCCTCAGAGTCAATTATTAGGTCACAGGTACGTGATTGTAATGATTGAGGGAGGACCTATCCCGGTAGGACAGTCTTACTCGAGATGATAGTATGCTATCTGGTTTACCTTTATCATCGTGTACTGTTTTAGGTGACCTGACACGTCGCTATTACACGTTGATAGAGCCCCTAGGATTCTTGCTTGACCACCAGCAGTATGAGGGCGATCATACAAGTGGGAGCTGGGGGTCTACAAGCATATCCTTTAAAGGTCCCTAGTCGTGGGAGTTTCGAGACCGGGCATCGATACTCCATTAGTAGACTAGTGTATACAGTCGAGACCCCGACGAGGGGCGGTGGCCGGTCTCACAAGCCACTGGTGTCAGTTGGATCACCTAAGATGTATACAGGTGCTCATTGGGTTATGAGTACACCGGACAGGACTCGCCGGGAACATGCTAGTTGGTCATATACCAGACGTCAGATGGCAGTTCCCTGGTGACATGTGTACAGGTTAGTTCATCGACCTGAGGATCGTCATTTGTCTCGTGTGAGTTCCCACTGTGCTTTGATTACTACCCTACCACGGCTCAAAGGAGTCGTGCAAACAGGTTTTAGTTGGGTACAGTCCCGAGCCACATGGAGGCAGTGAGCGGATCTTCAGGGGTTCGTCTCTCCCGGTATTGGGGGTGAGGTCGCGCTGTGTCTAGGAGAGCCATTACGCAAAGCCCTCGGCCGAGGCAGGAGATTTACTGGTAGGTATTCCAGTAGTATCTCAGGGCGTTCTGGGCTACACTCCGACACGACTTGTACCGCTTTTGGGGGTCTGACTTTTACCAACCCCCTAGGCCCGCCATGCGATACTCATAGACGAACGGACCGGACTGTACGGATATTGTCACTGACAGGCTCAGTTGGGTGTCGGGGTGAGCTTCCTCATCGACGTCCCTTTTGGTCAATAGCTGGTGGCCCGTCACGTATTGGCTTATACCTCTGACGTGCCAGTGGTTAAATCCACAGCCATAGTATTGACGAGTCTTTAGAGTCCACCACACTTACAGTTACTCAGCTTTCGGGCGAAACGCTGTAGAGGCCGTATGGAGATATGGCAGGGTCCGATCAGATACGTGCGGTATTGCACGGATCAGGATCGGACAGCTTTGTACTAGTGGCCGTATAGTTATATGGAAGGGTTTGATCTGATACGTGCGGTATTGCACGGATCAGGATCGAACGGATTTTACTAGCCGGCTTTGGCTTAAGCCGGTCCTAGTTTAGTACAGTGTAGATTTTGTCTCATTGCATTTGTATCCGGACGGAATACAGATGCGGGTGTGTATGCACAGTATTGGGGTTCTCCTGTAATTTATTACGGGACCAGTTTTCTGGAGTTGCCAGTTTGCATTCCGTTCCGGCCGGTTTTCCTTTGTTCTTTCCCGGCCGGACTTTTCCGATGGAGGGGGTTATTTGCAATTGTGCAAATAACATTTGTGGAGGGGGTTTCTTGCATAAAGATTGATTATGATAGCATCTTTTCTTTTGCTCCATGCTTTTGCATTAAATGAGATTATGAAAGGTTATGGAGTGAATAGAAGAAAGAAGCATGGTTGATGTTTTTTGGTTGTGGTCACCCTTCATGCTCTCCTACACTCACCTCCCTTCATGCTTCATATATTCATTCCTCCACCTTCTTCTTCTCACTTGATGATAGGATAAGTTTTTCATTAGAAAAGAGAGAGAAGAAAAAGAATGAGAGAGTTCATCTTTATTTTTGTGAGGAATTCTTCATCTCCTTCTTCTTCTTGTTATGGAAAAATGAAAGCACCATTTTTCCTAACCCCATTCCTCCATCAAGGCAACTACAAACCCCAAATGAGACTAGCATGATCTACTACACATTCTACAGCATATCTTGAGCATGTCGAGTTGCCGGCTTCATGCCCGAGTTGCCTCGGTATTGAGGCGGGAGCCCGTAAAAGACGAAGGCGAAGTGGTGCCCTTTCCGGCGAGGAGGCGACGATGTGGAAGCAAGACTTTCCGCGGGAGATCGGGGCGATGATGAGAAGACCGGAGGACTCGGATCTCTTGGTATACTTCTCACCCTATCTCTTGTTAGCTAGCGTAGGTTAATGGTAAACGATCCGGGTTTTCTTTGTCCGCGGTAGCGCCGGTTTCCGAGTAAGGAAAATTTTTGATTCCGCAATTTGGCCTCGAGTAAGACGGCCGGGGCGCTGCCGTGGCGCAACATGGTATCAGAGCCACGCCATTAACCTTACCTAGCTTCGTTTGATATGTTTGCGTTTCCGATCGACCGAAATTTCCAAAAACCGTATTTTTCTAGCACATCAGTTTCTGTCGAAATTTTTTGGAGTCTAAAAATTTTTCAGGTGGTCTCAGAATGATGTGCAGGGTTTTCTAAGAACACTGGAAAAAGTTGGTCACACAATTCCTCCGTACGACCGCGGAAGGGCGGCCAAAACCCACTTTTGGCCGCGCTTCCGCCGCAGGTTAGTGGGATCGTGTGATTAGTTTTTTGCAGTGGGCTTATGGGCTGTAATTAGGGGTTTTGGAATATTAAATTTGGGCCCAGGTTTTCTGTGACTGCTACAGTTTTGATTGGGGGCCCACTTGTTAATTTTTGGTCAATCGGAAAATTTTAAACACTTTTTTTCACAGTATTTACATTATATCTGCGACCGTGAATGTCACTCGATCGGTAAATCCGGTCTAACTGCTATAGCCCGGTTAGACGGATTTGCGAACGTGACTTTCACGTTGATGTTCTATGTTTATGCTGTGTTGTTGCGGATCGGTCGTGGGGGATAGCCTGGATGCAATGCTAGTACTGTTTTGTTGTATTATGTACATTTGATATTGCGGGGCGAGCGTCCGACATGTGGACTGCCGTCACTGCCTGTTTGTATTATTCTTTTGGGGCACGACCTGGTTGCGGTCGATGTACCCGGTGTATGTATATTTTACTTTCTGTACTAGGGTTGCCCCGCGGTGGGGTGCACGGATAGCCGGGTTCTGGAGGGCAACAAGCCCTCATCTCATGGCATTGAGACGGAGGGGGCTTCAGTCTGGAATTGGCAGGCTATTCGCCGCACTCGTAGGGGGTACAGGTTGACCCAGGAAGGGTGCCCAAGTTACCGGATTCCGTGAAGTGCTGGGTGGTCCATTCACGGTACTGAAGGGGGCTGCCTCGCTTCAGGTTTTGGCGGGTGACTTGCCGCGCCCGTAGGGGTCTAGGATTTTCATTGCACAGGCTATCCACACGACCAGGGGAACGTCGGGTTTCAGCAGCGGCTCTGTGAAACCCGGGGCTTCCAGATATCTGTATTGTTCTGTGATGCTGTACATTTCTGTGATGTTGCATTTCATTCACGCCTTGAGCGAAATACTATATATTGGTATATATATTAGTAGATGTTGTATATGTTTTACATCCGCGCTAGTCCAGTCCCCGCTCTGCCGTTAGTTAGCTAACCTAACGGGTGATGACGGGACCCAGTGGCGAATGCGGATGGCATATACGTACGTCAGTATATTTTCGTTCTTTGTGGTGTGATCAATTGATGGGACTGCGTTGATTCGGATCAATGCAAGATAAACAAACCTATTCTGATGTTGTTGGAACGCTTTTTCAAAAAGCTGTTATTGCAAGGACGTTCACTTTTGTTTTGCATCGTGGTATTCATTTGGAATATCCTGCTCCTCAGTCGACGAGGCAAGGGCCGAGATCCCTTCACCGGGAGTGACCCCTTGGACAGAAGTTTGCGTCAGGGCATTAACTTCACTATAGCCGATTACTTTTGCTTTGCATCGTGGTATTCAGTTGGAATATCCTGCACCTCATTCTACGGGGAAAGAGCCGAGATCCCTTCACCGGGAGTGACCTCTTTAGTAAAGGTTTTCGTCACTATATTTTATAAAAAAGTTGTGCAGTTCCTTCAACGATATCAAGTTCATTACGTTAAAGGTTTTTCGCCAAAAACCAGTCGTAACCCTCCGTCATTTCAGATTAGTATTACTTAGTATTCGTGCTGCGTATGTCGTGCTCAGCCGAGGCGTAGTGTTCGGTAGCTATGTAGTGCTTTTCTGTTGCATGGATATGTGATTGGTTAGGACAGTCGTACGGTCATTTTGGCTCAGTCAAGGACTCGTGCGGGTGGGTCTAATGCAATCAAGATAATGACAGGTTGAACTTGACTAGGATCCTTTGATATGTTGGCTCAGTCAAGGTCACTTGGGTCCTAGGGGTAAAAACACACATCGGGAGTTTCAAAAGAACTGAAACTTGCCAGGCATGCGCATACCTTCTGGAGTGTGGTGACGTGAGTGGATTCCGTCACGTTATCATGCGATGATAGTTGGATCCCGATTCCCACTGATGAGTTGGTTTACTCCTCGGGTGACCCCGACTAATTCTTCTTTCAGGTTTGGAGGAGAATTTGAGGTACAGTGGGAGGTTTCCAGATTAGATAAAGTGATAACCATTCTGATCTAGGTTAGAGTGCACGCTGAGTGTTTCTTTTCTCTCTCTCTTTGGCAGCGACCATTGACCCGACCCTGGACTTTGACTCAGTGACCAAGTTGACCGAACCTTCTTAACACTGGCTTTTGGATTGTCAGAGTTGCAGACCTCATTGCCACTCCTACTTTTACCCTTTTCTCCAGGACACCCCGTATTACTACGAACGTCCACTTCCATTGGACAAAACCATCGTATGGTTAGATACGAACTCGAAGGACTTCGAGGATGGTTTCTGGTTCTGGAGAAAACGAATAGGATTATTCAGTTGTCTTTTCTTTTCACCTTCTCTCAGGTTGCGAGTACTCCTTGGTTTAGGAGTAGTACACCTATTACACAAATTGGATAGTCTTCTTCCAAACCATAGGCTGGTGCCGACCGGTAGGGAATGAAGAAAACCAGTTAGCCTAAACGGTGTACAGAAGGTATTAAGATTAAGACAAAGCAAGGGATTAGTAGGAGGGCAAAGTAAATTGCGACTGATATTCACGACCAAACGAAGTATTTCTTCGCAAATCCTAAATCACCTTTGTATTTCTCCAGGACACTCCGTATCACTACGAAGATCCACAGTTTATTGGATACTCCATCGTATGGTTATATACGAACTCGAAAGGAACTTGTTCCAGTTCGGGGATGGATTCTGGTTCAGGAGAAATAGGAATAAAGTACATTCAGGTGTCTTTTATCTTCACCTTCTCTCGCATTGCGAGTGTTCCTAGGATTAGGACAGTACACCCTTTATGCTTTTTGGATAGTCTTCTTCCAAACCATAGGCTGGTGCCAAACGGTAGGGAAGGAAGAAAACCATTTGGCCTAAAGGGGTGTACAGAAGGTAATGACTAAAGACATATAAAGGGATTTGGAAAGGTGGCAAAGAATTATACAGTTACGGTTGTGAATCTGGATAATGGAAGAGGCATTACTAAGAATACCAGGATACCCCAACGAGACATTTCGATGTTTCATTTTCACTGTGTACTGTTAATAGAAAACTGATTTCCCGATTAGACACTTACTCCAGGGTATGTATTTGCCAGGTATGATTCTCACATCTGTATGGTTTTACAGATGATGAGTGGGAGTAAGTTATTGGGAATTGGGCGATCATCCTCATTATATCGGGATTCGTTGTAATCGGTGATATTTGAGGAGATCACCTGGGCTGTTTGCCGGTCGGCAAATATTTGGTTTTGAATATCCGCTGTTATGCACCAATTTCAAATTGATATATCTGTACATCTATTTTCATAGAGTGAGATATACCTTTTGATATTATGTCAATGACATTTACCTATATCAGTGGATGGTTAGGTAAGGAGCATTAAACAGCGGTGTAATTCTTCTTAACCATAAGTACAGTTTTCAACCTACGACACACAGTGAAAGAGTTGTTAGACTCAGCGGACTTATACAGAGTATTGTATGTTGTCCAGTGTCCATTAGGACAGAGGGGTTGGTCCTCATACTATATTCTGTTTACTTTTAACTTCTCTAGTTCTTAGACATGTGTTTCGTGGAAACACAGGGTCTAAGTTTTGAGGAGTTATAGGTATTTGAATATAGTAAAGAACCAGGTATAGCAAGTATCGGGATTCTTCAAAGTAATCGAAGATGTAGATACTTGTGTATGGTATTCAGTTGATAGTAATGAGAACTTGCTTCTCTTTCAGGTTACTCATAATTGGAAGCATTCCTAAGTTGGGTAACGCTGATCGGCCTCCTTCCATTTAGTTGACATGCACTGGAGACAGCTGCATGATTTGAATCTGGTTCAATTAAATCAGTGCCTCTGGTTCTATATTGGATATAGAACAGTTCATATCTTAACGATGTTAAGGTACGGGGAGTTGTCCGGCTTATGCTTAAAACCAGACTCCGGATAACTCAAGGCACGTTTCTGTAATGGCTGTTTGTGGGTTGACCCAGGCTATGACGAGGGTTGATTTTCTACCATCTGGCAGATCAATAGAAATATTGTTCTAGACTCGCCACAGTTTTATTAAAAATGGATTTTTTCAAAAACAGTAGTGGGAGTATGGTAGAACTGGAAGTGATTCCAGAACCGCAAACGATTACTGAAGATTTAATAAGGAACCTAAAGATTCAATCTGATTTGACATTCCATTGGCCACTCCGCAGATAAGGTGGGTAACTTCAGGCACCCGAGAGGTACTCTGGTAGCCTCAAGGACGGTGACAGGGAAGTTCTTGTTTACCCACACTTGCCATTGTTGTTGTTCCAGGCTGCGAGACCCGGCAGGAGGATGAGTATAGCGTCGTTCTAAACTAGCTTTAGAAGTGCACGTCTATATGACTCTGGCAGAGGGTTGCCGTAGTCAGTGGGAGCAGCGGATGCATTGGTGGACTTCATGCTTATGTCTATTTATAGACTAAAGCAGATATAGCGGAGTTAGATCATCTGTTTCTGATGTGACAGTCATAGGTTTGACGTCATCAGAATAGGGGGTGGATCTGTTGAGAAGGTACTAGGAAGTGATATTACTATACTACGATCGGTTATACTTTGGTCGTCACACAGTGTTTTCTCCACAAGGGACTTGGATATTATATCAGACATACTGGTTACTAGATCTATGGTTTTAGATCTAGATTTGGGTGGTTTCCCAATCTGGGTACCTTGACAGCATTCTATGAGTATTTAGAATGGACGACTCCTGACACGGTAGTGTACCTGCAGTTGATGGAGTCACCCTCTCTAAAGGTGTCTTATAGACTAAAGGAGAGAGGGATACTCATGATTGGCAGATCACTTGCTTAGGCAATTGAGTCAATCATGAGATGTCAAGTACCACACCAGATGTTGTTCTTGCACTAGATGCAATAACTTGATATTGATCCAATCCTGGAAGAACAGTCGGAAGCAGTTTTAGAACATAAGTGAATGTTCTAGGGATATGATAACGGCTGTCTCCTTTAGGAGACGGTTATCACTCCAGGCTTCCAAGGTGACATGGACGACAAGGAGGTTGTCAGAGTTATAGTTCTCCCTCTGACGAGGGGCAGTATTTTGGACAGGTGGTCCAAGGCAATACTGAGGGAGGCATGGCGCAGGATACTGATTAAGTTCAGTTGACGATACAGTCTAAGAAGTTTGGATTTGGAGTTCATTTATGAACTAGGTCCCATCAGACATCCAGACGTTCCAAGACAGGTATTGCTCATTTCGGGAGATGGCTTTCTCCGCGAACTTGAGATATAGAGAGACATAGAAAGAAACATCCAGCGGATCCACTCACTGAGGCTATTCCTCGAACGCAATAGTTTCGCAAACGAGCTTTGTGAGACTGACTAGTAGAGGAGTTGGGTGTTCGGTATCACACGGGCTGTGAGTATGCGACATCGCAATAATTAGCCTTGAGTGCAAGTGGGAGATTGTTGGAGATAGTGCCCTCAGAGTCAATTATTAGGTCACAGGTACGTGATTGTAATGATTGAGGGAGGACCTATCCCGGTAGGACAGTCTTACTCGAGATGATAGTATGCTATCTGGTTTACCTTTATCATCGTGTACTGTTTTAGGTGACCTGACACGTCGCTATTACACGTTGATAGAGCCCCTAGGATTCTTGCTTGACCACCAGCAGTATGAGGGCGATCATACAAGTGGGAGCTGGGGGTCTACAAGCATATCCTTTAAAGGTCCCTAGTCGTGGGAGTTTCGAGACCGGGCATCGATACTCCATTAGTAGACTAGTGTATACAGTCGAGACCCCGACGAGGGGCGGTGGCCGGTCTCACAAGCCACTGGTGTCAGTTGGATCACCTAAGATGTATACAGGTGCTCATTGGGTTATGAGTACACCGGACAGGACTCGCCGGGAACATGCTAGTTGGTCATATACCAGACGTCAGATGGCAGTTCCCTGGTGACATGTGTACAGGTTAGTTCATCGACCTGAGGATCGTCATTTGTCTCGTGTGAGTTCCCACTGTGCTTTGATTACTACCCTACCACGGCTCAAAGGAGTCGTGCAAACAGGTTTTAGTTGGGTACAGTCCCGAGCCACATGGAGGCAGTGAGCGGATCTTCAGGGGTTCGTCTCTCCCGGTATTGGGGGTGAGGTCGCGCTGTGTCTAGGAGAGCCATTACGCAAAGCCCTCGGCCGAGGCAGGAGATTTACTGGTAGGTATTCCAGTAGTATCTCAGGGCGTTCTGGGCTACACTCCGACACGACTTGTACCGCTTTTGGGGGTCTGACTTTTACCAACCCCCTAGGCCCGCCATGCGATACTCATAGACGAACGGACCGGACTGTACGGATATTGTCACTGACAGGCTCAGTTGGGTGTCGGGGTGAGCTTCCTCATCGACGTCCCTTTTGGTCAATAGCTGGTGGCCCGTCACGTATTGGCTTATACCTCTGACGTGCCAGTGGTTAAATCCACAGCCATAGTATTGACGAGTCTTTAGAGTCCACCACACTTACAGTTACTCAGCTTTCGGGCGAAACGCTGTAGAGGCCGTATGGAGATATGGCAGGGTCCGATCAGATACGTGCGGTATTGCACGGATCAGGATCGGACAGCTTTGTACTAGTGGCCGTATAGTTATATGGCAGGGTTTGATCTGATACGTGCGGTATTGCACGGATCAGGATCGAACGGATTTTACTAGCCGGCTTTGGCTTAAGCCGGTCCTAGTTTAGTACAGTGTAGATTTTGTCTCATTGCATTTGTATCCGGACGGAATACAGATGCGGGTGTGTATGCACAGTATTGGGGTTCTCCTGTAATTTATTACGGGACCAGTTTTCTGGAGTTGCCAGTTTGCATTCCGTTCCGGCCGGTTTTCCTTTGTTCTTTCCCGGCCGGACTTTTCCGATGGAGGGGGTTATTTGCAATTGTGCAAATAACATTTGTGGAGGGGGTTTCTTGCATAAAGATTGATTATGATAGCATCTTTTCTTTTGCTCCATGCTTTTGCATTAAATGAGATTATGAAAGGTTATGGAGTGAATAGAAGAAAGAAGCATGGTTGATGTTTTTTGGTTGTGGTCACCCTTCATGCTCTCCTACACTCACCTCCCTTCATGCTTCATATATTCATTCCTCCACCTTCTTCTTCTCACTTGATGATAGGATAAGTTTTTCATTAGAAAAGAGAGAGAAGAAAAAGAATGAGAGAGTTCATCTTTATTTTTGTGAGGAATTCTTCATCTCCTTCTTCTTCTTGTTATGGAAAAATGAAAGCACCATTTTTCCTAACCCCATTCCTCCATCAAGGCAACTACAAACCCCAAATGAGACTAGCATGATCTACTACACATTCTACAGCATATCTTGAGCATGTCGAGTTGCCGGCTTCATGCCCGAGTTGCCTCGGTATTGAGGCGGGAGCCCGTAAAAGACGAAGGCGAAGTGGTGCCCTTTCCGGCGAGGAGGCGACGATGTGGAAGCAAGACTTTCCGCGGGAGATCGGGGCGATGATGAGAAGACCGGAGGACTCGGATCTCTTGGTATACTTCTCACCCTATCTCTTGTTAGCTAGCGTAGGTTAATGGTAAACGATCCGGGTTTTCTTTGTCCGCGGTAGCGCCGGTTTCCGAGTAAGGAAAATTTTTGATTCCGCAATTTGGCCTCGAGTAAGACGGCCGGGGCGCTGCCGTGGCGCAACATTATATTGTTATAATGTGGTGTTAACGTTGTTGTTTGTAGCTTGGTACAGAAGGATACCAGTGTATACGAGAGGAGACTCTATATGCTAGAGACTAGGGCAAACGGAATGTAGAAGGAACCGTTGGGCCTGTAAGGTTACTAGGCACACTAACAAGGCTCTACAAGGCATCGACCATGCCGCATTAAAAATTTTAGGTGCCGAACAACCCTAAGCAAGATAGTATACTAGAGATTAGGCGAACCAAAAGCAAGTAAATCACATTTACACTAAGTGAAAGGGACTACAACCTTTGTAGATCTGGTCCTCTACTTCCAAAGCTCCGTGACGACGTCCCTTCGCTGTGATCATCCAACTCCCGGACTCTCGGAAAGCTCCTTGAGAAGTTGCAACGGGATTGCTTGAAATCTTCAATGCCGAAGATGATCTACGTCGAGGGAATACGGACTCAAGCTTTTACCTCACTAACCAAAGAATTAGTGAAGCAAACACCCTAAACTAAAGTGCTAGTCTAGTAGAGGATGGTGAGATAGGAAATGGGTACACTTTAGAATTTCATTTCTTACTTTGTATCTCTCTCTTTATCAAACCCTAGAATCAAAGTGAAGGAGGAAGAAGATGAGCTCAAAATGAGAATGGATAACGATCAAGAGAGAGTTAGCTAACCATGGTGAGTAAGTATCATATACTTAACTCATGTAGAGACTTTACCATTGTTAATTATAGTGGTTAGGTTAGTTAATATATTAAGTAAAACAAAACTAGTGGAATAAGTCAAAGCATCCAAAAGCTTCATAAAGCTTCATGCATTTGATCTCATTATCCATTTGTTTTAGAATTATAAAAACCTAACCATTATAATTATAATGGTGTATGTCTCATACACCCATGTAGTGTGTATCAACAACCATGATACAATTTGTGCACTAATAAATATATATCACATATATATTATCTTGTGCACAAGTGAGAAAAAATAAATGCTTAAGTGAACCAATGTTAGTTAATGTAAATTAGTATATCCAATATACAATTATACACTAAATTATTAAATTAACACTTGACTTAATAATCCGGTTATATCGCATACAACCGACTAACATTCAATGTATCGACTTATCGAATCAACCCTTGATTCGATAACTAGGTTATATCGCATACAACCGATCGATACAACCATCGCGAGAATCGAATACGGTATCACATACTCGCATCATTCTCGATCCCTCACATATCACATATGCGCTCCTATCTCGTTTCGTCTGAGCCAGTACAACCTCTATGTAGGACTCTAAAGACTCGTCAATACGCCGGCAGTAGGTGATGATCATATCAAGCACCCACAAGCCGTCAGCGGTACTAGCTGGACGTAACGGCTACCCGGGTATTGAGCGATCAGAAGATCAGCAAGCAAGCCCGCTCCAACTCCTGTAAAAGCCTGACAGTGACACTACCGTACAGTCCGGTCTCCTCGTCCGATATGTCGCATATCAGTTCTAGGGGTGGTAAACGTCAGACCCCAATAACCGATAAGTCATGCCGATATGAGGCTCATAACGGGTCGAGAAACTACTGGTAACACTTACCAGTAAATCTCTAAACCAGCCCTGGCCAGGGACTTCCTTGTTACGGCCAATCGAGCATAGCGCAACATCAACCCCCAATACCGGGAGAGACGAAACCCCTCCTATCACTCATTGCCTCCATGTGACTCGGGACTGTACCCAAAAACCACCGTTTTGCATGCCCTCTTGGACGTGGTAAGGTGGAAATCAAAGCACAGTGGGAATCATACAAGACTCTATGACGATCTCAGGTCTACAGACTAACCTGTACCAGTGTCACCAGAGAACTGCCATCTGACGTAAGGTATAATACCATCTGGGAGTTCTTGGCGAGTCCGTCCAGTGTACCCAGTCTCCAATGAGCACCCGTATATCATCTCTGATGTCAAACACCAATGGATATGGGATCATCTATCGCCCATCTGTATGGGTCGAGAAGGCATACGCTAGTCTACTCTGGTATATTGATGCCCCGTCTCGATATACCCACGACTAGGGACCTTGAAGGATGTACTTATGGACTACCATATCCCCACTAGTATGATCCGCATCACAGTCTAGGTAGTCAAGTTCACATCCTAAGGGCTTTACCAACATGTAACAGAGAGACAATCAGTATACACATTAAGGTAAAGGGTAACCAGATAGCATACTATCATGTCGAGCAAGAAAGTCCTCCCTATATATGTCCAAGCATCCACTACAATATACATCATATGTATAGTAATGGATTCTAGGGCATACATATAACTAACAATCTCCCACTTGCACTAGGGCCATCTGATAACAGTGGTTGTAGTATCTCATACTCAACCAATCCATCAAAGTCTCTCTCTAGGAAATAGCCTTTGTGAGTGGATCCGCCGTATTGTCCTCTGAGTCTACTCTCCTGACCTCGATCCCCTGGCGATCAACCATCTCCATGATCAGGTGACACTGCCTTAGAATATGTCTGGATCACTGATGGGACGGGCGTTCCTAGGCAAGCCGCAACTCCATTGTCTCACAATGGTAGGAACGAAGTTCATCTCATGAACTAATATACACCCAGACTTCCTCTTTGGTGGCATCTTTGGTAGCGATGTATCCAGCCTTTATCATCTAGTATGCCACGGTATCTAGCTTGGAACTCTTCCAACATACCGTCCCTTTACTAAGGGTAAAGACAATGCCTGCGACTGACATTCAGTCGTCCTTATCACCCTGGAACCTTTCCAGTGATTCTCCCCAGGATTTATTGATACCATCTCACTACAACTAGTGAGTATCCTAACATCCAATTAGATCTATCTCATAGATCCAAAACCCAGGATTTAGGAGGTATCACTTTGATCCTGTATGGAGAATTATTGTGATAAGCGGAGATTGACTGAGCGTAGCATAGGAAACTCCTTCCCTATCAAGAGTATGTCATCCACGTACTCTACGAGGATCACTACCATACTCTCTACTTCCTTTTTGTATATACAAGGTTCATCTACCATTTTGATGAAGTCAAACTCTTTGACTACCACATCAAAACAGACGTTCCAACTCTGCGATGCCTGCTTTATCCTATAAAACATCTTGCACACGTTTCCGCTGCTCCTACTGTCTACGAAGCCCTCTAGCTGTATACTTATAGACGCTCTCTTCTAAAATATCATTTAGAAAAGCAGTCATGACACCCAACCGCCAGATATCGTAGTCATGGTATGTAGCCGTGGCAAGTAGGATCTGGATGGGCTTAAGCATAGCAACTTAGAAAAGGTTTCAACATAATCCATACCTGGTCAATGATGCAAACCTTTAACAAGTCTAGCTTTGAAAGTCTCAACTTTTCCATGTACACCAAGTAATCTTCTCAAGATATACTTGCTCCTGATGGGGATTTAACCCTTCAGATAAAGCAACCAAAGTCCATACTTTGTTGGTGTATAAGGATTCCATCTCAGATTGCTAAGCATCCAGCCATTCTTACAAAGTCCCACTCCTGATGGCCAGCTCGAAACTAGTTGGGTCATCATCTCATGATGCAATCCTCGCTCCCACTGTCATAGAGAAACCAAAGTATCTCTCAGGTGGGTGAGGAACCCTACTAGATCGGCGGAGAGGTTGAGGTTCGTTGGTTACTATTGAATCATTTGGTTCTACCAAATCATCAGCTGCAGTTTGTATAGCTGGAACTCTTTCCAGTTCTACCTCATGACCACTAATTTCTTCACAAGAAATTCCCTTTCACAAAGGTGGCATATTGAGAAACAAAACATTTTTGTTCCTCGGTTTGGTAGAAGATATTCCCTTGCTGATGCTTAGGATATCCAACAAACTTGTACAGAACAGACTTTGCCTCGAGCTTGTCCGGATTATGCTTTTAGACATAGGCTGGACAACCCCAAATCTTAACTGACTTAAGAAATGGGCTCTTCCCTTTCCATATCTCATATGAAGTGGTAGGCAACTGATTTGATCGGAACCCTATTCAATAGGTATGCAACTTCATAAGTGCATAACTCCCAAAAGAAAATAGGTAACTCAGTAGTACTCATCATAGAGCACACCTTATCATATAGGGTGTGATTGCTCCGTCCCGATATACCATCGTGCTATGGTGTATACGGAGGAGTAATGCTGAGAGAGAATCTCATTCTCCTTTAGAATAATCTAGGAATTCCGTGCATCAAGTATTCTCCTCCTTGATCACATCAAAGGACATAATACTTATACCCGTTTCGGTTCTCTACTTCTAACTTATATTCTGTGAATATCTCAAAAGGTTCGGACTTTTGTTTCAACAGGAACATATTTCTGAATCTTGAGAGATCAACATAGAATGTAATGAAGTACAAAGAACCGGTCTTGGTATGTGTAGACAGGGGACCTTCATACATCAACATGTATCATCCCAAGAGTTCACTAACTCTTTCTCTGTTTATAATAAACGGAGCTATGGTCATCATATCTCTGTGACATGATCGGCAAGTTTCACAAGATGTAAATTCAAACTGATTTAAATATGCATCTATATGTAACTTCAGCTAGTCGGGTCGCATTGATATGACCTAGTCTACAATACCTCAAGAAGAATTCGTTCATTTCTGAACTCTTCCTCTTGTGTGTGTTCTGTATACTAAGAAGTGTAGTTTGATTTAGAACGTCAATGCTTTTAGATAACGTGCCTGAACCGATCAACTTTTGATATAGGAAATGTTCAAAACATTATCCAACAATACAAAATTATATCCTTCTTTACTAATAAAGAGACTGATATGATTTTGTATATCAGGTTCGGTATCTAATGACATTTGTTCAGAATCAATGTATTCTGGTAATACAGGGTGATAGTGACCAACAGACTTGGCTGCAACATTTGCACCATATTCTATCTCATGAAACTTATCACCCGTTCTTAGTTCTTTACCTATCTGTAGCCCATGTAACAGATTACATATGCGGGATCCTGATACGGTATCACATACCCAGGACATTAAAGATACTGAGAAACAGTTCTCTGTAATGAACACACCCGAAGAAGATGCATCGGCATGCACTTTCTTCGTTTGGGCGGCACGGGAATTCTGGTAATCCCCAATTTCCTGCTCTGTCTTATAACAATTATAAGTTGGAGCGGGACCAACGTTCCCCAGCTCAGTATAACAAGCGGGTTCGGTCAATACATCAGTATTATTATCTTGATTAAGGCGTGATATGGTCGCTACCTGGAGAGAAAGAGAAGAAAACACTCAGCGTGCGCTCTTGCAAGAATAGATTGGTTATTATTTTATCTAATCAGGATGGCTCCCACTGTTTTTATCAAATCTTCCTTCAAATCCTAAAAGGAAAGACTAGCCGGGATTAATTACACGCTACAAGTTCGCCAATCTTTCAGCCAGGCCAGTGTCGGTACTTTGAGGGAGGTGCCCCGTGCTTTCGCACGAACCTAATTAATGTAAACCTCGTTTTCCCAGAGGCATAACCCCGTTGACACCTTTCTAGACACCTACTTGATCGGCTAATTGTAATGTGTAAAAATCTCCCAGGAGTAACAATTACTCACAGTGGGTATCGGGATCCAACTATGTCATAGAAGGTATGCAATCTCATTGCAAATTTCAACACTTGAAATTCCCGATAATTTTGCCCCTAACGTGCTATGACCTTGACGAAAGCCAACAAACCATAGCCCGCTAGTCAAGTTCAACCCGTACATTTCTTGACTGAATTAAACCCACCCGCACGACCATTGACGAAAGCCAACAAAGCCGCACGACTACCCTAATCCAATCGCATCATATGCAGCAGATAAGCAGCATATAGCTACCGCACACTACACCTTGACGAAAGCCAACAAATGTAGCACGAATACTATATACAACTTATCTGAAATGACGGAGGGCTACGACAGGTTTTTCTGAAAACCTATTGCGTAATGAACTTGATATCGTTGTAGAATCAAATGATTTTAAAATGGAGTGTTTTTTAGGCTTTTCTAGTTTTGCTAAAAGGGTCACTCCCGGTGAAGGGATTGTCGGCCCTTTCCTCGTCGAATGAGGTGCAGGATATATCATATATACCACTATGCAAAGCAAAAACTCCAAAAGCAATCAAAAGACAAACCGAGTGTTGTAGCATCTACCAGTTATTGCTAAAGGGGTCACTCCCGGTGAAGGGATCTCGGCCCTTTCCTCATCAAATAAGGTGCAGGATGTTCTACAAGGAACACCGCGATGCAAAGAAAGAACTGTAGCTACCTGTTTTTGAAAATTCGATTCTACAACATCTTTTAGGTTTCTTTTTCTTTCATTAATCACATTAATGAAGTCCCATCATTTAAACACCTAAACATCACAGATAAATACGATGTACACTTATGCCATCCGCATTCGCCTCGATGTCCCCTCGTGCACCGTTAGGTTAGGTAACTAACGGCAGAGCAGGGCAGGGCTACCACGGGTGTAAAACATAAGTAACGTCTATATAATATATCATATATACTATATACAGTATCTATCACATCACATCACATGATCACATCACAGATATCGCAGCAGAAGAAACATATGAGACATTGGATATACTAGGACGTCCGTGTTTTATTTTGAGCCTCTATAAAACACGGATTCGACGGTCGCGATGAATAGCCAAACCCATACCTCTAGACCCCTACGAGAGCGGCAAGCAACCCTGCCAATTCTAGAGTTAGGAGACCCGGACTCGACTCCTCGAGTTGGTCTCCCACTGGACTCTAGAACCCGGTTACTTGTGCTCTCCTCCTTGGGTCAATCCTAGTGCGGAAAAGTAAATAATATACAAATGGTGATATCAACCTCAACCCGGAAGTGCCCCAATAAAAGAATATTACATACAATTAATTTTACATGAATGAAAATGAAAAACTCTCACCTCACATAAAAAAAAACCCGCTTATTCAGAACGCGACGATCCAATATAACATATCCAGCAACACATAACATCACATGTCATCAACGTAAGTAAATATGCGCATCCCAATTATCGTTGACATATAGCAACGAAACCGGCGATATCACATATTACACTTACGGTCGCAGAAAAGAAAGTGTAAAACTACAACAGTTGGAATCCGCAACCTCCTTAGACATCGCATGCCTAACAGTTATAAACCCCGCATTTTAGTCTCCATATCGAAAACACTTTTCAATATCTAGTCGGGCAATTCAACAAGATTCCCGATAAGTGATCGAATTCTCGTCGCAAACTTTAGTAGACGGCCGCACCCCCGGATGCCGTCGACGAAGTGCACTAAGGCGGAACACCGCTGCCGTGAGCACCCGAATGGATGCTTTCGGCGACGGGGTTCTCCTACAGTCACTTGGTCGGGGTTATGGGGCATGGCTGTCTATTAAGTTTACCCGGCGAGTATCCGCGTACGCTACGTGATTGCGACGGACTTTTGATCGCATCAAAATTCCGTGGCAACCGATCAATTGAGACTAAACTGCTATGTTTATAACAATCAAATTAGTTATCTCATAACTACTTGTGGATTCCAAATATTGTATCACATTCCAGATAAATAGACAATGTTAAAGTTTCCGATCGAATAATCAAACACCCAAGTTTTCCCAATAGATCTCAACACTTGAGGGGGGTCTAAAAACATCCATTACATGCCACAGTACCAATGGTCCAGCCGTAGAAGGGTCAAGCCAACGCCTCACATGTGGCACGCCGTGCTTCCCCAAACCTTAAGGTTCAAAAGGCAGTTCAAGATGGTCACATAATCGAGTTAAGGTTTGTTGTCTTCTAGAGGGTCCATTGCGCAACTTGCACGATCTAGACGTTCTTAAACAAACGGAAAAATCCAACACTTGGAAATTTTCCGGGTCAGGAAAAAGTGAGTTATTGATATCCGTTCGAACTTTTTAATACTTTCTAAATATCCGGAAAACCCAACGAAATTAACTTTTCCGATCGAATCTACGAATGCAAAATAAACCCCAAAAATACTAAACACTTTAGTCAGATAAAAATACCCATAAAAAATCAGGAAATTAAATAGGAACATTACTGTGCAAAAGGGCATCGGTGACGTCACCTTATCGCCGCGGAACCGCCGCACGAGCCATGCTCATGCCGCGGTTCCGCGGTGATTTGGGCGCCAAACGTTGTCGTTTTGCACAGGTGTCCTTATAACTGCCTGCTGATTTTTTTAAGGATTTTTAATTCAGAAAAAAACGAGATTTTAAAAAATTTACAGAGAGGGGTTTGAAATGTCGTATTCGGGTTCGTCTGGAGTTTTAACTTCGTTAACACATCGCCTAATGCTCTAGCTAGGCTCTGATACCACTGTAAGGTTACTAGGCACACTAACAAGGCTCTATAAGGCATCGACCATGCCGCATTAAAAATTTTAGGTGCCGAACAACCCTAAGCAAGATCGTATACTAGAGATTAGGCGAACCAAAAGCATGTAAATCACATTTACACTAAGTGAAAGGGACTACAACCTTTGTAGATCCAGTCCTCCATTTCCAAAGCTCCGTGACGATGTCCCTTCGCTGCGATCATCCAACTCCCGGACTCTCGGACGGCTCCTCGAGAAGTTGCAACGGGATTGCTTGAAGTCTTCGATGCCGAAGATGATCTACGTCGAGAGAATATGGACTCAAGCTTTTACCTCACTAACCAAAGAATTAGTGAAGCAAACACTCTAAACTAAAGTGCTAGTCTAGTAGAGGATGGTGAGATAGAAAATGGGTACACTTTAGAATTTCATTTCTCACTTTGTATCTCTCTCTTTATCAAACCCTAGAATCAAAGTGAAGGAGGAAGAAGATGAGCTCAAAATGAGAATGGATAATGATCAAGAGAGAGTTAGCTAACCATGGTGAGTAAGTATCATATACTTAACTCATGTAGAGACTTTACCATTGTTAATTATAGTGGTTAGGTTAGTTAATATATTAAGTAAAACAAAACTAGTGGAATAAGTCAAAGCATCCAAAAGCTTCATGAAGCTTCATGCATTTGATCTCATTATCCATTTGTTTTAGAATTATAAAAACCTAACCATTATAATTATAATGGTGTATGTCTCATACACCCATGTAGTGTGTATCAACAACCATGATACAATTTGTGCACTAATAAATATATATCACATATATATTATCTTGTGCACAAGTGAGAAAAAATAAATGCTTAAGTGAACCAATGTTAGTTAATGTAAATTAGTATATCCAATATACAATTATACACTAAATTATTAAATCAACACTTGACTTAATAATCCGGTTATATCGCATACAACCGACTAACATTCAATGTATCGACTTATCGAATCAACCCTTGATTCGATAACTAGGTTATATCGCATACAACCGATCGATACAACCATCGCGAAAATCGAATACGGTATCACATACTCGCATCATTCTCGGTCCCACACATATCACATATGCGCTCCTATCTCGTTTCGTCTAAGCCAGTACAACCTCTATGTAGGACTCTAAAGACTCGTCAATACGCCGGCAGTAGGTGATGATCATATCAAGCACCCACAAACCGTCAGCGGTACTATCTGGACGTAAAGGCTACCCGGGTATTGAGCGATCAGAAGATCAGCAAGCAAGCCCGCTCCAACTCCTGTAAAAGCCTGACAGTGACACTACCGTACAGTCCGATCTCCTCGTCCGATATGTAGCATATCAGTTCTAGGGGTGGTAAACGTCAGACCCCAATAACCGATAAGTCATGCCGATATGAGGCTCATAACGGGTCGAGAAACTACTGGTAACACTTACCAGTAAATCTCTAAACCATCCCTGGCCAGGGACTTCCCTGTTATGGCCAATCGAGCATAGCGCAACATCAACCCCCAATACCGGGAGAGACGAAACCCTTCCTATCGCTCATTGCCTCCATATGACTTGGGACTGTACCCAAAAACCACCATTTTGCACGCCATCTTGGACGTGGTAAGGTGGAAATCAAAGCACAGTGGGAATCACACAAGACTCTATGACGATCTCGGGTCTACAAACTAACCTGTACCAGTGTCACCAGAGAACTGCCATCTGACGTAAGGTATAATACTATCCGGGAGTTCTCGGCGAGTCCATCCAGTGTACCCAGTCTCCACTGAGCACCCGTATATCATCTCTGATGTCAAACACCAATGGATATAGGATCATCCATCGCCCATCTGTATGGGTCGAGAAGGCATACGCTTGTCTACTCTGGTATATCGATGCCCCGTCTCGATATACCCACGACTAAGGACCTTGAAGGATGTACTTATGGACTACCATGTCCCCACTAGTATGATCCGCATCACAGTCTAGGTAGTCAAGTTCACATCCTAAGGGCTTTACCAACATGTAACAGAGAGACAATCAGTATACACGTTAAGGTAAAGGGTAACCAGATAGCATACTATCATGTCGAGCAAGAAAGTCCTCCCTATATATGTCCAAGCATCCACTACAATATACATCATATGTATAGTAATGGCTTCTAGGGCATACATATAACTAACAGGGCCACGGTACAACAGCAACGGAATATAGGTTAGGTGTCTTAATCTTACTGTCTCGTGCCACTTCTAACACCTTCCGTACCAATCTACCCTTAAACCTCGAGATGTCTTGTTTGTCTAGTTGTATTGTATTGTCTTGTATTGTAAACTGTATAGATTGTATAATTGGATGACTTACCGAAACTATGATATCAGTAAATGGATGTAACTGTAGAATCATAGATGTAACTGGAGAATCATGTAAATGGAAGTATATCCATGGTTCGGTTCGGTCAATACAGATTTGAATGGATTCATGTTAAATTGTAATATTGTAGATTACAGATTGTAGATTGTAGATTTTACTTGAATCATATTCAAGTCAGTTTATTAATGAGACTCGATCTGAGTCGGTCAATTAGAAAAGTAAATTGAAGTCCTGATGGTTTTGATGTTATCGGTAACCGTTGCACATGGGCGGCAGGATTTGTGTCTTTTTCAAAGATGATTACCGTATTGATAACACTGTTGTTAAGTTGTTTACCTTAGATTGGCAAGCACCCACTTCTCCGGCTCCCAGAGGCTCAAGAGATTGGTCCCGCTTAAACCTATGTTTATTAGGGTCCTTAGGGTAATTTATAGAACTTAAGGGGGTTTTATGTAAAAATACTTTTATATACTTTCAAAATACTCCCCAAGTATTTAGTTATCGTCTTTAGAGTTATCATGAATGTAGATTTTATAATTATGATATTTCTGGTGAAAATATCCTAAATTCATAATAAAGGGTATTTATTTGTAATATTGACTTGTATGGAATTCATGGTATATTAATGTTGTAAGTCTATGTAACCCACCCCGGTACTTACGGGGAGGCGGAAAGAGTAAAAAAAATGGATTTTTATCACAAGGAAACATAGACTAACATTGAAGGATCTATGCTAAACAAAAACTAACAAAGTAACTACAAGTTCTAGCTATTAGGTAAGATGGTTATACCTAGTTCTTGAACTCCTTCTCTTCTTGTTTTGGTCTTCTTTGTTGCTAGCTCCTTGGAGTGGTGTAGACGGCTCCTCCTCGTCGTCTTCTCTTTGCCGAATAAAGATCCACCCGAAGGCCTCTACCTTGAGCTCCTACCTCAACCAAGAAATAACTAGAGTGCTTGGCTTGCTAGACAAAGAACCCTAGAATGAGTAGAGAGAGGTTTTGATGGTTCAGTCTCAAAATCTTATGATTTTCAACACATGAAACATTTAAGTTTTGAGAGAGGGAGAGCTATTCAAGAGAGAGAAAGAGCATGAGAGAATGAGAGAGTAAACCCAACCTTGCTCTCATATGAGAGAGATATGAGAATAATAATAATAATTAAGAAAATTGTGATGGTTAGTTGATTTGACCATTATCATTTCACATTTAATGCTAATGCAAGCTTCAAGAAGCATCTTTCATTTGCTAAAGAAAATATCAAGGTCAACAAAAGTCAACAAGTCAAATGGTCAACCCAACCATAACCATGGCACAATTATCCTTAATTAATATTATTAACCATATTTCTCATTCTCATTAGGGTTTAGAAAAAGTCAACGGTCAAAAACCCTAATGAGGTTCCTCTGCCTCTGTCAACTGTGCATACACACCCGCATCCGTGTTCCGAGGAACATGAATGCAATGAGACAAAACCAATCCCAAAATAAATACTAGGATCTGGCTTAAACCAAAGCCCGCTAGTAATAACTGCCCGGACACCAAACGTGCACAAGTGCGCGTATGTGAACGAACCCCGTCGTAAAACCATACGACCTCTACTCTGTTTTGCCCAAAGGTGAACAACCCTCTGTGTGGGACTCTAAAGACTCGACACTACACTGGCAGTGGGTTTAACCATAGGCCGCAAGCGGTACTAGCTGTACGTAACGGTGTCCAGGTAGATGCCGATAAAAAGACCGATGAGGTGAACCCATCCGAACTCCTACTGAGCCTGAATGTGACAATCTCCGTACAGTCCGGTCTGTTCGTCTGAGAGTATCGCATGTCGGGCCTAGGGGGCGGTAAACGTCAGTCCCCTAATAACGGTACAAGTCGTGTCAGAGTGTAGCCCAGAACACCCAGAGAAACTACTGGAAACACTACCAGCAAATCTCGCTTGCCCTGGCCAGGGATTTTGTGTAATGGCTCTCCTAGACACAGCGCGATATCGACTCCCAATACCGGGAGAGACGAATCCTGTCTAACCGTCACTGCCTCTAAGTGCTTCGTGACTGCACCCAACTACTACCTGTTTACACGACTCATTTGAGCCGTGGTAGGGTAGTAGTCTAAGAACAGTAGGAACACACTCGAGGCGAAGTGACAGTGTCAAGCCAACGGACTAAGCTGTACTCATGTCACCTGGGAACTGATAACTGACGATAGGTATAATACCAACCAACAGTTCCCAGCGAGTCCTGTCCAGTGTACTCGTAACCTAACGAGCATCTGTATACTATCTCCAGTACGACGTACTGATGGCTGTGGAACAGACCATCTCCCCTCCTGGGATGAGAAGCGTATACTCCAGTCTACTCTGGAGTATCGATGCCCTGTCTCGATAATCCTACGACCAGGGACCTGTATAAGGATGTGCTTATAGACTACCCAGCCCCTACTAGTGTGACTGCCATCACAACGCTGGTAGTCAAGCAAAAGATCCTAAGGGCTCTATCAATATGTATTAGCAATATGTCAAAAGAAACACATACACATATTAAGATAGATACAAACCAAATAGCATACTACCATATTGAGCAAGAATGTCAATCCGTGTATATATCCCAAGCTTCCAAAATGTAATATACAAACTAGTACTATACAATAATGGCCTCTAGGGCATATCACACTAACAATCTCCCACTTGCACTAAGGCCATGTGCTGGCATATCGCAGACCTATCATCTCGAATAGCCTCTCGAACTGCGTCTGAGGAATGGCCTTTGTGAATGGATCTGCAGTGTTATCTTCTGTAGCAACCCTCCGAACCTCGATCTCCCGGTGATCCACGATCTCCCTGATCAGGTGATACCGCCTCAAGATGTGTCTGGACTTCTGATGGGATCTGGGTTCCTTTGCTAAAACTATAGCCCCATTGTTGTCACAATACAGAGGTATTGGATCAACAATGGACGGAACCACCTAAAGTTCTGTCAAGAACTTCCTCATCCAGACGGCTTCTTTTGCGGCATCAGATGTTGCGATATATTCCACTTCCATCGTCGAGTCAGCAACGGTTTCCTGTTTGGAACTCTTCCAACACACCGCCCCTCCATTGAGAGTAAAGACATAACCCGACATGGATTTGGAGTCATCCTTGTCACTCTGGAAGCTGGAGTCAGCAAAGGCCTCGATCTGGAGGTCTTTTCCGCCGTAAACCAAAAACATATCCTTAGTCCTTCTCAGGTACTTCAGAATGTTCTTTACTGCTATCCAGTGCTTCTCCCAGGGTTTGACTGATACCGGCTTACTACACTCAGTGCATAAGCTATATCTGGTATGGTACATAACATCGCATACATTATAGAGCCTACCGCAGAGGCGTAGGGTATAATAGACATGCGATCCCTTTCCAAATCAGTCTTGGGAGATATCTCTTTGGAGAGGGTGATCTCGTGACAAGCCGGTAAATTACCGCGCTTGGAATCTTCCATACTGAATCTTTTCAGTATGGTGTCGATGTACCTAGACTGTGAAAGTCCTAATATCCTCTTGGACCTATCACGATAGATCCGGATCCCCAGAATGTAAGAGGCATCACCCAGATCTTTTATGGAGAACCTGTGTGACAAGAACCCTTTGACAGATTGTAGCATAGGAATGTCATTTTATATCAAGAGAATGTCATCCACGTATAAAACGAAGAATACGACAGTTCGTGCTACAATTTTACTATAAATACATGGTTCATCTGGATTTTTGATAAAGCCAAATTCTTTGACCGTCTCATCAAAACAGATGTTCCAACTCCGCGATGCCTGCTTCAGTCCATAAATGGACTTAAGAAACTTGCACACCTTCTCGCTGCTCCCACTCTAAATGAAACCCTCTGGCTGGTCCATATAGACACACTCCTCTAGATTACCATTTAGAAAAGCGGTTTTTACGTCCATCTGCCAAATCTCATAATCGTGGAAGGAAGCAATGGCAAGAAGGATCCGAATGGATTTGAGCATAGCCACTGGAGAAAAGGTTTCGTCATAGTCCAAACCAGGTCTTTGACGAAAACCCTTTGCAACAAGTCTAGCCGTATAGGTCTCAACCTGTCCATCTACACCAATCTTCCTTTTGAAGATCCATTTGCAGCCTACGGGTTTTACCCCTTCTGGTGCAACGTCCAAAGTCCACACTTTGTTGGTGTACATGGACTCCATCTCGGTCCGCATTGCATCCAGCCATTTTACCGAGTCAGTGCTCTGAATGGCCTGCTGGAAGCTAGTCGGCTCATCATTATCAATGATGCAATCCTCTCTATCCCTGTCTACGAGAAAGCCGTAGTATCTCTCGGGCGGATGAGACTGCCTACTACTCCTGCGGAGTGGTGCAGGAATGTCCTGTCCTTTCGAACCTTCTGGTTCTACTAAGCTTCAGTAATAGCTTATGGTTCTGGAATTTCTTCCAGTTCTATTGCGCTCCCACTTATCTGATTTTCTAAAAATTCAGTTTCCAAGAAGCAGGCATGACGAGAAACAAATACATTTTGTTCCTCTGAGTAATAAAAGAAATATACCTTGGAGTTTTTTGGATATCCCACAAACTTGCACTGTACTGAGCGTGCATCGAGATTGTCCGCATACTGCTTTTTGACAAAAGCTGGACATCCCCATGTCACGTCCCGAAAGTACGGAACATGACCGGCACTTAAACTACGAAACGTCTCGAGGCGTACGTAATCTAAGTAAACCGAAAACCCAGAAATCCAAACCAAGAAAAGTAGTAGAGTGCAGGAAAAACCAACTTAAAGCAAGTAATTTCAATAGCATAAGCCGAATTATGCGGTTTTTAAAACATCAAAAATTTACTGAAAATTTCGGCAGAGTCTCCTTTGTAAATACAGGCCCCCAAACGGGATACAACATGAATAGTATACGAAATCAAAAAAAGGACATCCCCAAGCGGGAGCTAGCTCTTCGTCAATCGACGGTCACAACCACACAACAATATAATATACAACGCCAACGGCGAGGATCAAAACTCAAAAGGGACTCAAAACCATCAGAAATATAACGAGCGACTCTAAGGTTGAAAGAATAAACAATACTGGTCTCTATCTCAATAAATACATGTTTGGTTGATGGAACTTCTAGATACAACAGAATAATGATATACAAGATATAATGATGGGTAAGATACAAATAACCCACCTACTACCAAGTCACCCGAAAATGGAAAGAGTGCCAGCAAGCCATAATTAAACCTGTACGGCGAAACCTGCAAGAACTGTGGCACAACGGGGGTGAGTTGCCAACTCGTGAGTAGAAAAACATCTACGCACAGAAATCGCATAAATAACGCAACCTAGGTCAATGATCATAATATATCCTCAAATATATGAATAACACGTATCCTATAACAAGGCTAGGGTAAATATCTAACCCGAGTGTAATCTCATGTGCCTGTGTCAGTGCCTCAGGTAGCAATATATCATATGAATGAGGTATAAATGCATGAAAACAGAATACATGTAAATGAAGAACTGTTTTCATAAATTAGTGAGATTTCCTTTGTATTTTTAAACTGAGGTATCATAAATGAAATCAGTATCAACAGTGTCTAGCATCGACACAAAACATAAATCTCAATGTCTCGAAATATCAATGTCTCAATCTCAATATCTAGGGCACCGTCAGTCCAGACCGGCCCCTACCATCCATCTCAAGACCACGACGGTATCCTCCGGATATCCGACGCGTCGGGTAATATCACCGGTAGGTAATCTGTCCCCTGCCAGGCTCAACGTCAACACCACATTCATCTTGCCCTGGGGTACCATACCGGGTCCACCATGTACCCGAAATGGTTCCTCCACTCCTCGAATCGGGTCTCGAAATCCATCAGCAAACTCATGGTGGACGACTCATACATCATAGGAAAACCGCACTTTTTATTTTAAAAGAGAGAAAAGGTTTATTTATGTTTTTGCGATTTTCCTCCAAATCCAGAAAATCTCATGGAAATCCGAATCCAAAACCTCAATAACACGTAAAATAGTAAATATATGCATGAGAATCCATGAATGCGGCATAACGATGAATAATAGTATGCATGAAGTGACAAGTAATAACTACAATATCTAAGCTGGCATATAAGGTAAGTACACTAATATTATATCAAACTACTAGCTATATAGCTAAGTTAAGCAATAATATTTTCTAAGGTGTACGTGACATGGCAATTACCGATGAAGATGTGTGTGAGCCGGCAATTAAGTATACGTGGTACATACGCATCATCGGTAATGGTGCTGGTGTCCTAACAACATGATATCACTAATGGAGTATGAAACATAAAATAAGCATGCGATGCGAAGCGGACCACAAAATGAGCGGGAGCTGAAAACTAGACGCGACTATAACTAATCTGCATTAATCTAATATAAGTCCTACAAATGGTGCCTTTTGAAATAACACGAATCATGGGTTTTGAAAATAGGGGCTACGGTGCTTTTATGAAAAGATACGTCTTTTGAAATATCCGTAGGATCCCTTGGGCTGTCTTTTAAAATACCCACGATTCGTTAGTTTTTGAAATAGGTAAGAATCGAATCTAATCTAACAACTAAACTAAACTAAAGGGCTAAGCTAACCAGCTGGACTACAGGTAAGGAAACCGCCTAACATCTGAGTCGATGTATATACATACCTGTATATATATTAGTCGGTGACCCCGCCTCAATAATATCATATCCGATACCATATCTATAATCAGACATCCCAAGTCAAGAGTGCGGATCAATCATCAATATATAGCTCGTACGTAAATCCGTCGTACGGCATCCACAAATCTGGGTACGGGTCAAAGTCACATCAATCACACTATTCATTTGGTATCTTCTTTATCAAATATCATGATCCGGAATAATGTCCTACGTCTAGTACAATATTGATGCCATCTATGTATGCATGCGGGTGTAAGAATTACTACGTCAGAAGACCCGCTAAAACATCATGTCGTATCTCAATACGAACCAAATCACGTCACCGATCTCCTGGCCTCAAGCCCAATCTCATCGACTCATCTCAAAATCCAAATACTATCCTCAAATCCAGTATATGAACGCATAGTCCCATACCCATGTGAACACATAAATATGTATTCCCATACACGCACATATGAAATAAGGAATGTATGCAAGTATGTATATGTGTGTATGTGTAAGTGTAGTGCACCCACTACCTAAGGTTTCGTAACCATGCACCAATCCAACACCAATATCCATCTAAAATCATCAATAATAAATCCTAACAACATATCATAAATTGTTGGTGTGTATACGCATCCGTATACATCACCACGGACTTCGGGGATGCTATACGCCATCCACCCGACTTCTCCCCGTAGATATAAATCTACTCACCTGGTCCTCGCTCGCCGGTGCCGACGTCGCCACGCGCTTACTTGTCGTCTCGAAGTCCGCATGGGGTACCTACATATCATAACGCACCGTATCGCATTAAAACTAAATTCGAAATCGAAACGGCATACGAAAATCAAATCGGCACGCGTATCACGCATAGGTCCAAACCTATCGCCTACGCATGCAAGAATAGTCAAACCAACTCTCGATGTCGATGTACAAACGTCAAACCATCGAGAAAAATCCAATCACACTCATTTTCATAATTACAAGCACTAATTATAATATAAAATAGCTTACAATTCCCAAAAAGCCCAATTTCACTTAAAAAGTCGTTTTTCCGAAAATCTAGCAAGCACAATTCGCCGTTTTTGTACAAAACATGATGTTTAAATGAATGTAGCGGCCAATATACTTATTAAATATCTTAAATAAGTCATAGAAACAATTTCCGGAATTTAATCTCATTAAATTCCAAAAACCCTAATATTCTAGTTTACAAAATACCCTTTTTACAATTTCATAGCAAAAATGCACAAACTACAATTTAGGTTGGATTTCCATGAACTAAAGTGTTAAAATACACTTAAAAAAGTTAATAATATGATAAAAACCCTAACCATATTTTAATTCTCAATTTAACACAATATTTACAAAAACTAGTTTGCAATATATATACTTATCACAAATTTAAATTAACAAAAATGCAACTAGCAACTAGATTTGATTTTTTGCAAGCAATTATATGATAATCTACCCATCACAATCCTAATCAAATGCTCAAACCCTAATCTTCATTCAAAACCATACACTTGAAATTTCAAACTTCAATTCAAAACCTTTTTCTTTCTTAAACACCTAATTAAACACTTAATTAACTTAGCTTTAAGAAATTAGTAACAAATTAAGCAAAAATGTTTAGAATTATACCCAAAAACATTTGAAGATCCACAAGCATCCATGGCCTCCCAAAATGCTCTCTTTTCACAAAGATCCATGTTATACGGGCTAAGCTAAAATGGGTAGGAGTCGGATTTTGGTTTGGATTTTTGCTTGATTTTTAGTGGATTTTCTTTGATGGAACAAAGAGAGGAGAAGAGGAAAATGGGGCTGTTGGGAGGGTTGCTGGTTTCGGCCAGGTTGTGGGGGGTTTGGGTGAGGGAGGAGAGAGAGTGAGGTGGAGAAAATAACTAGTAAGGAAGTCCAAGTCAACACAAAGTCAAAAGTCCAACTCATTTATCCATTTTCTTTTCTTTTCTTTCATTTCTTTTCCTTGAAATCCAAGTGGGGACAAAAGAGAGGGCTGCTGAATTCTTCAAGGGGATAAGTGAATGGGGGTGTGTGGGTGTGGGTACTGGTGTGGGGTGACGAAAAATGATAAATACAATACCCCAGACATCCATTTACGCTAAAAAAAAGCCTTTTTTCTTCAATAATTTCTAAACCGTTTTGGCAAATGATTTCGTTCCAAAAACCACATGATAAAATTTTATTTAATGTTTTATGAGGCACAAAATTTGTTTCAACTCATTCCAATTTGTAATTTTCCCTAATTAAATGTATTAGTGACGGTTTAAAATAATAATAAAATAATATTTTTTCAGAAAATTTGAAATTTCACCAGCGGCTCAATAAATACCAAATAATAGCAATTACATAGTTAGAATATGTATATTTAATTTTTATAATAAAATATTTGTATTTTGACTTTTTACAGAAAACCCCCTTATTTTACCGATTTTTCGAAATTTCACCGAAACGATTTTCAAAACGTTACAATCTTCCCCCCTTAAAGAAATTCGGTCCCCGAATTTAAATTAAAACTCTCCCCAAATACTAAAACATCTAAACCAAAACCATCAAGTCGTCGGGGCTCCGAAATTGTAAATACATAAAACAAATCGTAGCGCAGCGCATGCGCATGAAAAATGAGCATATAACTCAAATCACAACTCCGTCAAGCATCCCGCAATCATCGGAGTCATGGGGAAGACATCAATGCCAAATCCAAGGCAAAACCAATATGATATAACTCGAAACTATACATGTAAATATCGAATCTATATATGTAAGTATCTGAAGGAAATGCATGCCAAATCTCTTTAAGTCGCTGTGCAATGCGTATAACACTGCACAGTGGCGGACGTCTATCATAAGAAAATAACTATATACATATATACCTTTGTTTGAAATGTACGTTCCGCCGTTTTGGAAACAATTTAGAAGGGTCTCCTTGTTTTAAACATTTCGTGTCATATCAGACACGTAGGTAAATACTGAGGCTATAGCTCGCTTTTTGGAAATCCCTTCAATAACTATCAATGCATGCAAAATATATTCAGGTACTGTCCTCTGACTAGTCCTGCTCAGTACGAAAATACATAGCAATATCATAAAAACGTACTGCTCTATACGAAATCAATCCCAAAATATGCACATGAATGCTACGTGCGTCTGGTGCGCACGGAAATCAAAATCCATGAATGTGCCATACATGCGCACAGAAACAACATCTAAGTGCATCGGGTGCGCACGAAACATCTGTCGTAGGCAACGTGTGTGCCTGACAGCAAAATCAGGTGCATCTGACATGCACGAAAAATCTCGAATTAGTGCATCTGGTGTGCACCAAATCGCATCTCGTAACAGGCGCCCAACAGGCACTAAAAATCCAATCCGGTGCATAAAATGCACAAAACAAATGTCGAGCATCACCCTCGAAATCGAAATCCAGTGTATCCAAGTGCACAAAATATATGTCACTGCACTGCCAGCATATATAAACTATACAGAGTGCAGGAACCAAATCGCGTGCGTGCATACGCACAAAATCAACTCAACTGTTTAAAACCGTAAAATCACAAACATGTGAAACTAAAGCACGAAAACGATATCAAGTGCAACACTGTGCAAAGATCGTAAATCCTCAATCATCAAAGTCAAATCATACGAATAAATCACCCAAAACATCGAAATCAATAATGGCGGAATAGTATCGCTCAAGTGCATCCTCTAAGAATCTCGGGCCAACTGTCGCGGTCACTAATGGGACGTCTCGTCGATGATCATGAACTCTGGCCTGCTGGTGTGCATAACCATGACCACTCCTGGGTCAAGGTCTTCACTGTGAATTACCAATCTTTCGGTCCATCGGCTCATCGGCCCTGTCGGGTGTGCTAACGGGGATGATCCAGTTCTGGCACGTCTCTTGTCATCTCCCGGTCAATCATCACGACCACTCGTAAGACAGCATATCACTGGCGTCGGCCTCTGGCTCTCTGAATGTACGTGACACCTCTGATCCTGGGTGCAAGTATCATTGCAGCAGTGTCCTGGAAGGAATCCTGCTCACGGTCTCTTCCATGTCTCGTCTCTGCCAACTGTCCGGAAGTCATTGTCCTTTCCTATATCTGCATCTTGCTCTGGAATGACCGCATACTCATCGCGACTCCTTCTGGAAGGTAAGTCCAAGTACCATGCCTCGGCATGCGCATCGCCTCTCTGATGTCGGCGGAGTGGAACGTCATCTCATCTAGATCTGGTGCGAACCTCTTACTCCACTTTTCTCTAATGTCGTCTGCTTTGGACTCGTCTCGTCGCGGCTGCATGGACTGAGCTCCAATGGCTATCCTCGTATCTGGAGTCTCCCAAGAATGCATCTCACCACCTAGCATCCGAATTAAGTCGAGCCATCCGATCGAGTCGTCAAAACCTCATAATCCCCCAAGAGCTCAACCTCTTGGGCACAGTTTAATAGTATCGAGTACATACCACAGCATCGGTGGTCCAGCCGTAGAAGGGCAAACCCAAGCCTCACTAATGGCGCCGTAGAACTGCCGCAAACCCGAAGGTTCAAAGGCTTTCACACGGTCATTAAGTCGAGTTAGGGTTTCATTCTTCTAGAGGGACCATAGAATTGCCTGCATGTCTTTCCGACTACTTTAAACTTGGAATAATAGGTTTCCGACATTCGATCGTCTCTGTCGACCCTCACGTCTCTGCGTGAAGTCGTCTCTAGCTGGAATCAATCTATCTGATGACCTCGCATCGGGGTAAGCGAACGATCCACATGTCCTAGTCATTCATCCTAGATGACTAGCGACCTCCTATCATCTCTTAGTACAACTCGTCCTGCACGATTTCCAGCATCTGGGGCAATATCTCGTTGTTCGCAGCAATAACTGGCTCGCTCGTCTGCACGCTGAACAGTGCCTCGATCGTCAGGAGTAAGCAACACACCAACGGTCATCAAAATCTGGCTGGCCTCCATCATTGGCTCAATTCTCTAGTGTCGATCAGCACCTCCGAGTAACCTCATAAAGGCGATCCGCCAAACGCTCGTGGCGCGGAAACACAGTAAAAAGACACATCTCTGCAATCGTGTGTCACCGGAATTTCGCCCTGGTCAGTCCTCGTTCGTGACGAGCTTGTGCTGACCGCAACTCTAGCCGTAGCTCTCCCTGCCCGTAACCGTAGCAGCAAAACCAAACTGGTACCGATGAGGCTAGATCAGGAAGGAATATAATACTGAACAAGGAAATGTACATCCTAAGGCTTCATAAGTGGAGTGGCGTGTCGTAAATATGCCGCGGAACATACCGACGGTACGTCACTCTACTTTAGTCACCTATTCCATCAACCAAGGGTCATCCTACGCTCCGAAGGTTAAAACCTAACGCTCTGATACCAACTTTGTCACGTCCCGAAAGTACGGAACATGACCGGCACTTAAACTACGAAACGTCTCGAGGCGTACGTAATCTAAGTAAACCGAAAACCCAGAAATCCAAACCAAGAAAAGTAGTAGAGTGCAGGAAAAACCAACTTAAAGCAAGTAATTTCAATAGCATAAGCCGAATTATGCGGTTTTTAAAACATCAAAAATTTACTGAAAATTTCGGCAGAGTCTCCTTTGTAAATACAGGCCCCCAAACGGGATACAACATGAATAGTATACGAAATCAAAAAAAGGACATCCCCAAGCGGGAGCTAGCTCTTCGTCAATCGACGGTCACAACCACACAACAATATAATATACAACGCCAACGGCGAGGATCAAAACTCAAAAGGGACTCAAAACCATCAGAAATATAACGAGCGACTCTAAGGTTGAAAGAATAAACAACACTGGTCTCTATCTCAATAAATACATGTTTGGTTGATGGAACTTCTAGATACAACAGAATAATGATATACAAGATATAATGATGGGTAAGATACAAATAACCCACCTACTAGCAAGTCACCCGGAAATGGAAAGAGTGCCAGCAAGCCATAATTAAACCTGTACGGCGAAACCTGCAAGAACTGTAGCACAACGGGGGTGAGTTGCCAACTCGTGAGTAGAAAAACATCTACGCACAGAAATCGCATAAATAACGCAACCTAGGTCAATGATCATAATATATCCTCAAATATATGAATAACACGTATCCTATAACAAGGCTAGGGTAAATATCTAACCCGAGTGTAATCTCATGTGCCCGTGTCAGTGCCTCAGGTAGCAATATATCATATGAATGAGGTATAAATGCATGAAAACAGAATACATGTAAATGAAGAACTGTTTTCATAAATTAGTGAGATTTCCTTTGTATTTTTAAACTGAGGTATCATAAATGAAATCAGTATCAACAGTGTCTAGCATCGACACAAAACATAAATCTCAATGTCTCGAAATATCAATGTCTCAATCTCAATATCTAGGGCACCGTCAGTCCAGACCGGCCCCTACCATCCATCTCAAGACCACGACGGTATCCTCCGGATATCCGACGCGTCGGGTAATATCACCGGTAGGTAATCTGTCCCCTGCCAGGCTCAACGTCAACACCACATTCATCTTGCCCTGGGGTACCATACCGGGTCCACCATGTACCCGAAACGGTTCCTCCACTCCTCGAATCGGGTCTCGAAATCCATCAGCAAACTCATGGTGGACGACTCATACATCATAGGAAAACCGCACTTTTTATTTTAAAAGAGAGAAAAGGTTTATTTATGTTTTTGCGGTTTTCCTCCAAATCCAGAAAATCTCATGGAAATCCGAATCCAAAACCTCAATAACACGTAAAATAGTAAATATATGCATGAGAATCCATGAATGCGGCATAACGATGAATAATAGTATGCATGAAGTGACAAGTAATAACTACAATATCTAAGCTGGCATATAAGGTAAGTACACTAATATTATGTCAAACTACTAGCTATATAGCTAAGTTAAGCAATAATATTTTCTAAGGTGTACGTGACATGGCAATTACCGATGAAGATGTGTGTGAGCCGGCAATTAAGTATACGTGGTACATACGCATCATCGGTAATGGTGCTGGTGTCCTAACAACATGATATCACTAATGGAGTATGAAACATAAAATAAGCATGCGATGCGAAGCGGACCACAAAATGAGCGGGAGCTGAAAACTAGACGCAACTATAACTAATCTGCATTAATCTAATATAAGTCCTACAAATGGTGCCTTTTGAAATAACACGAATCATGGGTTTTGAAAATAGGGGCTACGGTGCTTTTATGAAAAGATACGTCTTTTGAAATATCCGTAGGATCCCTTGGGCTGTCTTTTAAAATACCCACGATTCGTTAGTTTTTGAAATAGGTAAGAATCGAATCTAATCTAACAACTAAACTAAACTAAAGGGCTAAGCTAACCAGCTGGACTACAGGTAAGGAAACCGCCTAACATCTGAGTCGATGTATATACATACCTGTATATATATTAGTCGGTGACCCCGCCTCAATAATATCATATCCGATACCATATCTATAATCAGACATCCCAAGTCAAGAGTGCGGATCAATCATCAATATATAGCTCGTACGTAAATCCGACGTACGGCATCCACAAATCTGGGTACGGGTCAAAGTCACATCAATCACACTATTCATTTGGTATCTTCTTTATCAAATATCATGATCCGGAATAATGTCCTACGTCTAGTACAATATTGATGCCATCTATGTATGCATGCGGGTGTAAGAATTACTACGTCAGAAGACCCGCTAAAACATCATGTCGTATCTCAATACGAACCAAATCACGTCACCGATCTCCTGGCCTCAAGCCCAATCTCATCGACTCATCTCAAAATCCAAATACTATCCTCAAATCCAGTATATGAACGCATAGTCCCATACCCATGTGAACACATAAATATGTATTCCCATACACGCACATATGAAATAAGGAATGTATGCAAGTATGTATATGTGTGTATGTGTAAGTGTAGTGCACCCACTACCTAAGGTTTCGTAACCATGCACCAATCCAACACCAATATCCATCTAAAATCATCAATAATAAATCCTAACAACATATCATAAATTGTTGGTGTGTATACGCATCCGTATACATCACCACGGACTTCGGGGATGCTATACGCCATCCACCCGACTTCTCCCCGTAGATATAAATCTACTCACCTGGTCCTCGCTCGCCGGTGCCGACGTCGCCACGCGCTTACTTGTCGTCTCGAAGTCCGCATGGGGTACCTACATATCATAACGCACCGTATCGCATTAAAACTAAATTCGAAATCGAAACGGCATACGAAAATCAAATCGGCACGCGTATCACGCATAGGTCCAAACCTATCGCCTACGCATGCAAGAATAGTCAAACCAACTCTCGATGTCGATGTACAAACGTCAAACCATCGAGAAAAATCCAATCACACTCATTTTCACAATTACAAGCACTAATTATAATATAAAATAGCTTACAATTCCCAAAAAGCCCAATTTCACTTAAAAAGTCGTTTTTCCGAAAATCTAGCAAGCACAATTCGCCGTTTTTGTACAAAACATGATGTTTAAATGAATGTAGCGGCCAATATACTTATTAAATATCTTAAATAAGTCATAGAAATAATTTCCGGAATTTAATCTCATTAAATTCCAAAAACCCTAATATTCTAGTTTACAAAATACCCTTTTTACAATTTCATAGCAAAAATGCACAAACTACAATTTAGGTTGGATTTCCATGAACTAAAGTGTTAAACTACACTTAAAAAAGTTAATAATATGATAAAAACCCTAACCATATTTTAATTCTCAATTTAACACAATATTTACAAAAACTAGTTTGCAATATATATACTTATCACAAATTTAAATTAACAAAAATGCAACTAGCAACTAGATTTGATTTTTTGCAAGCAATTATATGATAATCTACCCATCACAATCCTAATCAAATGCTCAAACCCTAATCTTCATTCAAAACCATACACTTGAAATTTCAAACTTCAATTCAAAACCTTTTTCTTTCTTAAACACCTAATTAAACACTTAATTAACTTAGCTTTAAGAAATTAGTAACAAATTAAGCAAAAATGTTTAGAATTATACCCAAAAACATTTGAAGATCCACAAGCATCCATGGCCTCCCAAAATGCTCTCTTTTCACAAAGATCCATGTTATACGGGCTAAGCTAAAATGGGTAGGAGTCGGATTTTGATTTGGATTTTTGCTTGATTTTTAGTGGATTTTCTTTGATGGAACAAAGAGAGGAGAAGAGGAAAATGGGGCTGTTGTGGGGGTTGCTGGTTTCGGCCAGGTTGTGGGGGGTTTGGGTGAGGGAGGAGAGAGAGTGAGGTGGAGAAAATAACAAGTAAGGAAGTCCAAGTCAACACAAAGTCAAAAGTCCAACTCATTTATCCATTTTCTTTTCTTTTCTTTCATTTCTTTTCCTTGAAATCCAAGTGGGGACAAAAGAGGGGGCTGCTGAATTCTTCAAGGGGATAAGTGAATGGGGGTGTGTGGGTGTGGGTACTGGTGTGGGGTGACGAAAAATGATAAATACAATACCCCAGACATCTATTTACGCTAAAAAAAAGCCTTTTTTCTTCAATAATTTCTAAACCGTTTTGGCAAATGATTTCGTTCCAAAAACCACATGATAAAATTTTATTTAATGTTTTATGAGGCATAAAATTTGTTTCAACTCATTCCAATTTGTAATTTTCCCTAATTAAATGTATTAGTGACGGCTTAAAATAATAATAAAATAATATTTTTTCAGAAAATTTGAAATTTCACCACCGGCTCAATAAACACCAAATAATAGCAATTACATAGCTAGAATATGTATATTTAATTTTTATAATAAAATATTTGTATTTTGACTTTTTACAGAAAACCCCCTTATTTTACCGATTTTTCGAAATTTCACCGAAACGATTTTCAAAATGTTACACCCCATGTCTTAATGTGTTTAAGATAGGGTTTCTTCCCACTCCACATCTGATATTGTGTGGTAGGCACTGACTTAGTTGGAACTCGGTTCAAAAGATATGCAGCAGATTCTAGTGCAAATCCCCAAAAAGATCGCGGTAATTCAGCGTTACTCATCATGGAACGTACCGTATCCAATAGGGTTCGGTTCTGTCTCTCCGATACACCGTTATGTTGTGGAGTGTATGGAGGAGTAAGCTGAGAGAGAATTCCATTCTCTTTTAAGTAATCCAGAAACTCTGCACTCAAGTATTCACCACCTCGATCAGATCTCGGTGTCTTTATACTTTTGCCTGTTTGTTTTTCTACTTCATTCTTGTATTCCTGGAATTTTTCAAAGGCTTCAGATTTATGCTTCATTAAGAAGACATGTCCATACCTTGAAAAATCATCCGTAAAATTAATGAAGTAAGAATAACCACTTCGCGCATGTGTAGACATTGGACCACATACATCACTGTGTACGAGTCCCAAGAGCTCGCTCACTCTTACTCCGTGTCCAGTGAACGGAGTCTTTGTCATCTTTCCTTTGAGACATGATTGACAAGTTGCATATGATTGATATTCGAACGGGTCCAAATATCCTTCTTTATGCAACTTAGTTAACCTTGTCTCATTGATGTGACCCAGTCTACAATGCCATAAGAAAGCATGATTTAATTCTGAAGACTTTCTTTTGTGTGTATTCTGGATATTGAAAATCTGTGGTTGGTTCAATACGTATATACCGTTGCTTAATGTACCCGACCCAATCAAAACATGATTAAGGTGAATGTTTACAATATTACTTACAAATGCAAAATCATAACCTTCTTTAGACATTAAAGATACATATATGATATTAGAAGTCGCACTGGGTACAAAATAACAGTTGCGCAAAACCAAAACATGTCCATCTGTCAATCCCAAGTGATAGACCCCCATGGACTCAGCATCCATGCCTGCTCCGTTTGCAACTCTGAGGGTTATATCACCTGCCTTCAAAACTCTACGCCTTCTCAGTGCCTGCAAAGAATTACAGATATGAGATCCCGATCCGGTATCCAATACCCAGGAAGTAGAGTTGATTGATAGACGGTTTTCAATAACATACACACCTGAAGCCGAAGCCACAACTTGCTTCGGGTCCTGGTTCTTGGCCTTCTAAGCCCTGCAATCTTTCTTCCAGTGTCCTTTCTTGTGACAATAAAAGCACTCTTCCTTTCCCACAAGCTGTCCCGCTACCTTTGCTACCTTTGCCTTTCCCTTGGCTTCCACTTTACTAACACCGCCCCTTGGTTTGGTGGGGGCCTTCTTCTTCTTTCCTTTGGCTTTCACCTTAGACCTAGAAGAGGAAGCTCCTCCAACAGACTAAGCGGGTGTTTCCCTGACTTTCTGTAGGGTGCCCTCTGCACTCTTCAACATGTTGAGGAGTTCCGGAAGTTCAACTTCTTTTCTTTGCAAGTTGAAGTTCAGGATAAACTGGGCGTAAGTGGAAGGAAGGGACTGGAGAATCAAGTCAGTATAGAGCTCGTTCTCTAACGTAGTCCCGAGGTCCGCGAGCTCCTCAATGTAGCCAATCATCTTAAGCACGTGTTCCGCTATAGATGATCCGACGGCCAACCTCGCTGAAAACAACTTTTTCGGGGTTTCGTATCTGGCGATACGAGATTGCTCTCCATAAAGATCCTTAGTATGGAGAAATATGGATTCAAAGTCCATATTCTCGTGTCTCCTCTGATGTTCATTGTCCATAGAGGTAAGCACGAGGCACTTGGCCTTCGCGCAGTCAATTTCCCAGGTCTTACGGATTTCCTTATCCGCGACACTGGATTTTGGACCTGGGACGGCGGGGGCTTTAGTGGTAAGGAGATACCCCAACTTGTCATAAGTGGTTGCCATTTTGACATTCCTGAGCTAATCTTTGTAGTTTGGCCCTGTCAGTATATTTTTATCTAATAGTAACTTAAGGCCGGTCATGATGCTTGGTCGCTGCAATTGGGAGAGAGAGAAGAAACACTTTAGCATGACACTCTTGCAAGTTTAGAGTGGTTTTTAGTTTGTCTAAACAGGATGGCTCCCACTGTTTCTCGAATCCTTCCTCAAACCATAAAAGAAGAATTAGTCGGGATTGATCTCACCGTACAATACTTGCTTAACCGTTCAGCCAGGCCAGTGTCGGTACTTCGAGGGAGGTTTTACGACGCTTTCGCGAAGTTCCTTAATTAAATAACCTCTTTTCCCTGTGGGGCGTAGCCCCGCTAACACCTTTCTAGACACCTACTCGGTTTATAGCATTGATCGTTAAGTGAGAAAGTTTCCCGAGGAGTAGCATATACTCACAGTAGGATCGGGATCCAAATATCATCGTGTGATAAAGCTGAAGGAATCCTACCAAAATCATCACACTCCAAATGGTATGCAACACAAGCAAGTTTCAGTTTCTTTTGAAACTCCCGATGTGGAATTTTGCCCCATGCTCTTATGACCTTGACTTTGGCCAACAAATCATAAGTCACATGTCAAGTTCTACCCGTCATTTTCCATGTTAATTTGAACCCACCCGTACATACCCTTGACTTTGGCCAACAAGGAAATACGACTGTCCCAAACCAACGCATCTATCTATACTACATATGAATATCCAATAGCTACCAATCACTATGCCTTGACTTTGGCCAACAAACATAGCTTGAATACTATTGACTATCCATACGAAATGACGGAGGGTTACGAATGGTTTTGGCGAAACCGTGAACGTAGTGAACTTGATATAATCGAAGGAACCTGATAACTTTTAAAAGGAATGGTTTAAGCTCCGCGTTTTTAAAAGTTTTCTGTTTTGGAAAAAAACCGAGTGGTTTTGAAATTGTTCCAACGATTTAACTTTGGTTTGTTTTCTTTGCATTAATTTAATGTGTCCCATCAATTAATCCTACCATTACAGAAAACAACGAAAATATAGCGTACGCTTATGCCATCCGCATTCGCCACTGGGCCCCGTCATCACCCGTTAGGTTACTTAACTAACGACAGAGCGGGGGCTGGGCTAGCGCGGATGCAAAACATAAGCAACGCCTACTATATATCATATATAGATATAAACATTCATCAGATGCAATGATAGCCATTCCAGATCACAGATGAACACATTGGATATGCTAGGAATCCGTGTTTCGTTCGAGCCTGCAACGAACGTCGGATTACACGGTCGCGATGAATAGCCAAACCCATCCTAGATCCCTACGGGTGCGGCAAACTACCCGCCAAGTACCCGAAGTGAAGCAACCTCCCTCAACAACGTGAGTAGGCCACTCGGCACTTCAATGTACCCGGTAGTTTGTGCATCCCTCCTTGGGTCTATCCTAGGAGCAAAAACAGTAAAAGAAATAATATACAATGGCGGCTACAACCTCAACCCGGATGCGCGGCCATAAAAATAATATTATATCAATTTACAATTTACATCAAATGAAAGATAAATAAACTCTCATCTCACAACCCCGGCTATTCATCCGCGATAATCCAACAAGTTCATATACACAAACCAACATCATAGATCACAGATATGTACAACCCCCACTAATCGACGTATAGCGATTAGTCGACGTTCAGTACATATATCACATTACAGATATAATCCAATTAGCTAAAGTTTATAGAATTTCGATCAAAATTTCAATTTGAAACTACCCCAAACACAACACTGTTCTCAGAAGAATCTGGGCAGAAACAAAGCATCTTAAAAATCACAAAACCAACACAGAGAACCCCAAAAGAAATTTGGTGCGCGGCCGAGTTGACTCGGCCGCGGATCCGCGGCGGATCGCTTGGATCGGCCGCAGATCCGCGGTCTTATGAGCGATTCAGGCGTCCAAATTTCTACAATTTTCCTGCTTATATTTTTCAGGTCTCTAGAAATATTTTTAGACCTGTTTTAAAAATCGGCAGAAAACACTAAATTTTGATGTATTTTGCGATTTTTTTCGGATCGAAATTCTAAACCCTTTGCTAACATGTTAGTTGTTGTTTAGCCTGGCTTTGATACCACTATAAGTCTATGTAACCCACCCCGGTTCTTACGGGGAAGCGGAAAGAGTAAAAAAACGGATTTTTATCATAAGGAAACATAGACTAAGATTGAAGGATCTTTGCTAAACAAAAACTAACAAAGTAACTACAAGTTCTAGCTATTAGGTAAGATGGTTATACCTAGTTCTTGAACTCCTTCTCTTCTTGTTGTGGTCCTCTTTGTTGCTAGCTCCTTGGAGTGGTGTAGACGGCTCCTCCTCCTCGTCTTCTCTTTGCCGAAGAAAGATCTACCCGAAGGCCTCTACCTTGAGCTCCTACCTCAACCAAGAAGTAACTAGAGTGCTTGGCTTGCTAGACAAAGAACCCTAGAATGAGTAGAGAGAGGCTTTGATGGTTTAGTCTCAAAAGCTTATGACTTTCAACACATGAAGCATTTAAGCTTTGAGAGAGGAAGAGGGAGAGCTATTCAAGAGAGAGAAAGAGCATGAGAGAATGAGAGAGTAAACCCAACCTTGCTCTCATATGAGAGAGATATGAGAATAATAATAATAATTAAGAAAATTATGATGGTTAGTTGATTTGACCATTATCATTTCACATTTAATGCTAATGCAAGCTTCAAAAAGCATCTTTCATTTGCTAAAGAAAATATCAAGGTCAACAAAAGTCAACAAGTCAAATGGTCAACCCAACCATAACCATGGCACAATTATCCTTAATTAATATTATTAACCATATTTCTCATTCTTATTAGGGTTTAGAAAAAGTCAACGGTCAAAAACCCTAATGAGGTTCCTCTGCCTCTGTCAACTGTGCATACACACCCGCATCTGTGTTTCGAGGAACATGAATGCAATGAGACAAAACCAATCCCGAAACAAATTCTAGGATCTGGCTTAAACCAAAGCCCGCTAGTAATAACTGCCAGGACACCAAACGTGCACAAGTGCGCGTATGTGAACGAACCCCGTCGTAAAACCATACGACCTCTACTCTGTTTTGCCCAAAGGTGAACAACCCTCTGTGTGGGACTCTAAAGACTCGACACTACGCTGGCAGTGGGACTCTAAAGACTCGACACTACGCTGGCAGTGGGTTTAACCACAATCCGCAAGCGGTACTAGCTGTACGTAACGGTCCCCAGGTAGATGCCGATAAGAAGACCGATGAGGTGAACCCATCCGAACTCCTACTGAGCCTGAATGTGACAATCTCCGTACAGTCCGGTCTGTTCGTCTGAGAGTATCGCATGTCGGGCCTAGGGGGCGGTAAACGTCAGACCCCTAATAGCGATACAAGTCGTGTCGGAGTGTAGCCCAGAACACACTGAGAAACTACTGGAAACACTACCAGCAAATCTCGCTTGCCCTGGCCAGGGACTTTATGTAATGGCTCTCCTAGACACAGCGCGATATCGACTCCCAATACCGGGAGAGATGAATCATGTCTAACCGTCACTGCCTCTAAGTGCTTCGTGACTACACCCAACTACTACCTGTTTACACGACTCATTTGAGCCGTGGTAGGGTAGTAGTCTAAGAACAGTGGGAACACACTCGAGGCGAAGTGACAGTGTCAAGCCAACGGACTAAGCTGTACTCATGTCACCTGAGAACTGATAACTGACGATAGGTATAATACCAACCAACAGTTCCCAACGAGTTCTGTCCAGTGTACTCGTAACCTAACGAGCACCTGCATACTATCTCCAGTACGACGTACTGATGGCTGTGGGACAGACCATCTCCCCTCCTGGGATGAGAAGCGTATACACCAGTCTACTCTGGAGTATCGATGCCCTGTCTCGATAATCTTACGACCAGGGACCTATATAAGGATGTGCTTATAGACTACCCAGCCCCCACTAGTGTAATTGCCATCACAACGCTGGTAGTCAAGCAAAAGATCCTAAGGGCTCTATCAATATGTATTAGCAATATGTCAAAAGAAACACATACACATATTAAGATAGATACAAACCAAGTAGCATACTACCATATTGTGCAAGAATGTCAATCCGTGTATATATCCCAAGCTTCCAAAATGTAATATACAAACTAGTATTATACAATAATGGCCTCTAGGGCATATCACACTGACAAATGTAAAGTGATTCTTGTGATTTTTGAAAAGAGTTGGAATATTTATATTATTTCAAAATAGATATTTTTAATGATACATGTATACATAATTATATAAAAATAATTTTAATATATATTTTATATTTCTAAAAATCACATTTTCTTAAGATGTCGTATTTTAAATCTCTCGAGACCGAATGCTCCTTGCGGAGGTCTGCATCTCGCACTACTAAGCACAGGGATGTGCGATAACCCGCACCGTCCCAGTCGGGTTCCCCATAATGGGTTATAGCGGCGCTTTGCAAAGATTTGTGTAAAATACTAATCTTTTAGAAAACGGTTTTAATAGTAATGGTATTTATTTGAAATGTTTCGTTTTCCCGTATTCTATGTTCCCGAAAGGTATTGTGCTATGTTGCATATGAGTTTTGTGAGGAGGTAGGATTTTACCTCGTGATCTACTTAAAAGTATAGCAAGTTTGTGATGTTTAAATGTCGAAAATGAAACTATATGGTATTTTAATGAAAAAGTACGGTAAAATGGAAATAGCAATTTCTTTTGATATGGAACTTGTTCAATATGATTAGTTAGTGTTTAATAGTCAACATGTAATGGTTTAACAAGATTGTATTAAAGGAAAAGTGAGATTTTAGGAAGAACCGAATCAGAAATCGGATTTGCTCCGATTCAGTCGGGTTTTAGAATTTCGTATTTTCAGAAAGAGTAGAGAAGGGGGAAGGTGGGACTTACGGGTTTAGCTTAAAGAGGAGAGGGAAAGGGAGTGGACGTAGTTTCCGGTGCGCCATTTCGTCACCGGGAACTTCTAGGGTTGTCGCCGGAAAATTCGCCGGAGCTTCGCCTCTTTGTTCACTTCAAATGCACACTAGGGTTTCTAGGAATTTCTTGAGAGTTTGCTCAGAATTTTTGGGTGAGGGGGTAGTGTTTAGGGGTTGTATTTATAGGGTTAGGCTAGGGTTAGGGTTAGGTGAATGGGTGTAAAGAAAAATGTGTTAAATTGTAATAAAAATTGGGTTTAATATGATTTAAAGGGTCTCTAGAAACGTGCAGGAGAATTAAACTATACAGGTTTGCATGGAAGGCAAAAAGATAATTTTTTTGTGTTGGGGACTCGGCCGAGTCCGGTGGTCGGAGGGTCCCCTGGCGGTTGGTGTGGCTTCTGGTACTGTTAGTTTACAGGGTGTAGTGGGGTTTTTGTGAGATATGCACGTGTAAACTGTTGGTATTCTAAAAATCCAAAATAAAACTATACTAAAAATAATGTGGGGTATGGGATTTGAACTCTAGTAGCTTGGTTCAGCAGTGCAAGATATTACCAATGAGCTACAAGCTCCTTCTTGTAATTAAAGAGCTAATTAATTACTTAAAGTAGTCACAGCAAATGTAAATACCCCAAGTATACATAAATTTTTAATCAAATTTTTGTACACTAAAAATGGAGCTGTTACAGTCGACCCTCCTTATAAAAATTTCGTCCTCGAAATTTATAACTTTTATTTGAGGACTAGTTTACAAAGAGGTGTGGATATTTTGCACGCATTTCATCTTCCCTTTCCCAAGTGGACTCTCCTTGAGTGTCTTTTCTCCACATCACTCGGACCAAGTTAACTTCCTTGTTTCGAAGTGTCTTCACTTTCCTGTCCAGGATCTCCACAGGTTGTTGCTCACAAGATAAGTCGCGCTATATAGTGAGCTCAAAATGATCAAGAACATGGCTGGGGTCACTCACATACCTTCTGAGTTGAGATATGTGGAACACATTATGCACTCCTTCCAATAAATGTGGAAGTGCTAAGCGGTATGCCACTTCACCGACTCGTTCGAGTATATCGAACGGTCCAATGTATCTCGGACTTAGCTTTCCCCGTCTTCCAAATCATATCACTCCGCGGTTCGGAGATATCTTTAAGAATACGTGATCTCCTGGATGGAACTCCAAGTGACGTCGCGTTGCATCAGCCCAGTGCTTCTGTCGATCTTGGGCTATGCGCATTCTTTCTCTGATAGTACGAACCACATCAACAGTCACTACTATCATCTCAGGTCCAAGAAGTTCCCTATCTCCGATGTCGTCCCAACTTAATGGCGATCGACACTTCCTTCCATACAGTGCTGCAAAAGGTGCCATTCCTATACTTTCTTTGTAGCTGTTGTTGTACGAAAACTCCACAAGATGTAGGTGATCTTTGTAAGTCTACGGTAGCGCCCCGGCCGTCAAACAGACGCCAAATGCGGAACAAAAACTTTTAACCGGCGCTATCGTATACTATAACCCGGATCTGCCATTATTGCTAAACTAACAAACTGTAAAGAGGGTAGAAGAGTTATACCGAACGATCCGAGTCCTTCGTTCTTTAACCATCATCCCACGCTCTGTTGCGGCTGCTCCGATCTCGTCGATCTCCGATCTGCTCGTCCAGGTGGCACCACGTCAACGGATCTTTAAACGGGCTCCCGTCTCTGACCCGAGGCAACTCGGTCATCAAGTTTGCTAAAAGAGATGACCAATATTGATGTAGAGAATGAGTAGAATACTTTGTCTAACTTCGTCCAAAGCCGTGGACGAACGGTTAATGAAGTTGCCACTCGAAATGAAATGGAATGAGAAATGAGCTATGAAATTTCCATACATCCAAAACTATATCTTTTTTCCAACAACCATCCTCATCAAAGGGGGGGAAGGCCGGCCACTATATAGAGGGGAAGGAGGTGAGTGTAGGAGAGGGGGGTGAGCATTACCATGAATGAAACAATGAGTCATGATACACCTAGTATGAACTCATTAAATGAACTAATGAATCACTTAACCTTGTCATCAAAAAACATTAAATGAACATTTAAAGCACAAATGAGTCACAAGCCACCTCACCATCCTAGTCACCATCTAGATGCTTCTAGAACCTTCCACACTCATCAAGAAAAGATAAATCCGTTTTTAACCGAATGTCAAAGACTAGAACTGGAAACTGGAAACTGGCAACTTCCAAAAGCGATCCCGAAACGAATTTCAGGATAACCCCGTAACAGTATAAACATACCCGCATTTGTATTACGACCGAATACAAATGCAACTGAGACAAAGATATTATATCTACACAGTATAATACTCGGATCCGGCTTAAACCAAAGCCCACCAGTATTATCTGCCCGAAATATGACACGTGCGTAAACGCACGTGCATTTTCCGAACCCTGCCATAAAACCATACGGCCTCTACAACGTTTCGCCCGAACTTGGGAAACTGTCTGTGAGGGACTCTAATGACTCGTCAGTACCCTGGCAGTGGGTTTAACCACAAACCGTCAGCGGCACTAGCTGTGCGTAACGGCTGACCATGCACTGACCTCAAGGGAGGCCGATGAGCGCACTCATCCGGAAACCCTACTGAGCCTAACAGTGACAATGTATATACAGTCCGGTCCGTTCGTCTATGAGTATCGCATATCTTCCTAGGGGGCTGGTAACGTCAGACCCCCAATAGCAGTATAAGTCGTGTCGGAGTGTAGCCTAAAAACACCCTGAGATACTACTGGAGTACCTACCAGTAAATCTCCTACCACGTCCGTGGACTTTGTGTAATGGCTCTCCTAGACATAGCTCGATCTCACCCCCAATACCGGGAGAGACGAATCCCCTGCCGATCCGCTCACTTGCCTCCATGTGGCTCGGGACTGTACCCAAAAAATACCTGTTTGCACGATTCCTTTGAGCCGTGGTAGGGTAGAAATCAAAGCACAGTGGGAACTCACACGAGACAAATGATGACCTCAGGTCGATGAACTAACCTGTACACATGTCACCAGGGAACTGCTATCTGACGATAGGTATAGTACCAACTAGGAGATTTCCGGCGAGTCCTGTCCGGTGTACTCATAACCCAATGAGCACCTGTATACATCTTAGGTGATCCAACTGACACCAGTGGCTTGTGAGACCCGCCACCGCCCCTCGTCGGGGTCTCGACTGTATACACTAGTCTACTCCGGAGTATCGATGCCTTGTCTCGAAACTCCCACGACTAGGGACCACAATTAAGGATATGCTTATAAACCACCCAACTCTCACGTATATGATCGCCATCATACTGTTGGTAGTAAAGCAAGATCCTAAGGGCTCTATCAAAGTGTAACAGTGATCAGTCACCTGAACCTGTACACGACTGATAAAGGCAAACCAGATAGCATACTATCATCTCGAGTAAGACTGTCCTACCGGTATAGGTCCTCCGCAATCATTGCAATCACGTGCCTGCGATCCAATAATTGACTCTGAGGGCACTATATCGAACAATCTTTCCACGATCCTTTGAAATCTAACATACATGCTCTGAGTATATCCTCCAAGATCCGAATAGTTCGTTCAGACTGACCATCTGTTTGTGGATGATAAGCCGTGCTGAAGTTCGGACTTGTTCCCAAGCTTGCTTGCTTATAGACTCTTTCAAAATTGTGATCGAAACCTTGTGTCACGATCGGAGACAGTGCAGACCGGTACTCCATGAAGTCTCACAATTTTCTGTATGAGTTCATAGGTATCAGAGATAGTACATTATGAAGAGTTTAAATCTTTAGTAGATTATTACCTCCATGTACTTCTTTGCTAGTGTCTCAGTTGATTAGCCAACTCGAAATGGGATGAAGTGAGCTGACTTTGTGAGTCGATCCACAATGACCCATACGACATCGTTACCCTTTGTGCTGGGAGGAAGAGCAGTCACAAAATCCATCGTGATGTGTTGCCACTTCCATTCTAGGATTGGTAACGGTTGAAGTAATCCAGCAGTCCTGTGATGTTCAGCCTTTACTTGCTGACACACCAAGAATTTTGCGACGCTTCTGGCTACTTCACGCTTCATTCCATGCCACCAATAATTCCGACGTAGATCTTTGTACATCTTGGTACCTCCAGGGTGTACTGAGTAGGGAGAGCTGTGAGCTTCTTTCATTAACTCTTCCCGAATAGGACCTTTTGGTACACATAATCTGCTGCCGTATCTCAAAGATCCATCTTCATGGATGATGAAGTCTGTTCTGATTCCATTCTCCACTTGTTCTCTGATCTTTTGCAACTTAGCATCACTTGCTTGAGCTGCTTTGATCTAATTGACAATGGTTGATTGAACTTGTAAATTCATTAAACTTGAAGTGTTACCTGGCATGACTACTTCAATCTCCATCTGATGCAAGTCTTGTTGAAGCTTCCACTGAGCGGTGAGATGCATTGCTAATGGTTGGCGTCTGGAGCCACATTCACCTTCCCTCGGTGATATTGCAGGTTGATGTCAAAGTCCGCGATGAGTTCTAACCATCTTCTCTGCCGCATATTCAACTCCTTCTGAGTAAACACATATTTTAGGCTCTTGTGATCTGTGTATATGTTCACTCGTTCACCAAGTAAATATGGCGCCAAATCTTGAGAGCAAAGATGACGGCTGCCAACTCCAGATCATGCGTCAGATAATTGCGCTCATGAGTCTTCAGTTGTCTTGAAGCATAAGCCACAACCTTACCGTACTGTTGTAGAACACATCCTAATCCCTTACCGGATGCATCACAATGCACTTTGAATCCTCCAGATTGATCCGGTATGACGAGAATAGGCGCTGATGTCAACCTTGACTTGAGTTCTACGAAAGCTTGTTCGCATGCTTCTGAACACACAAAATCTTCATCTTTACGTGTGAGCTTGGTCAAGGGTGTTGCTATCTTTGAAAAGCCTTCAATGAACCTTCTATAATATCCAGCTAGACTCAAGAAACATCGAATGTCCTTCACTGACTTTGGTGTCCGCCATTCGCTAACTGCTAAAACTTTCATTGGATCCACAGAGATTCCTTCACCTGATACGATATGTCTAAGAAAACCAACTTGATTTAGCCAAAACTCGCACTTGCTGTACTTAGCATATAACTGATATTGACGAAGAGTTTCTAGGACAATTCGTAGGTGCTCGGCATGCTCTTTCCGACTCTTAGAATACACCAGGATGTCATCGATGAAGATGACAACAAATCTGTCTAAGTACTCCCGAAAAAATTGATTCATTAGGTTCATGAATATTGCTGGTGCATTGGTCACTCCAAATGGCATCACTAGAAATTCGTAATGACCATAGCGAGTTATGGAAGCTGTTTTATGAATATCAGCTTCCTTGACCTTCACCTGATGATAACCTGAACGAAGATCCAATTTAGAGAAAACACAAGATCCATTTAGCTGATCGAATAAATTGTCGATGCGCGAGAGTGGATACTTTTTCTTTATAGTGACTTAGTTCAAGGCTCTATAATCAATGCACATTCTGTATGAACCTTCCTTCTTCTTCACAAGTAATACAGGTGATCCCCAACTTGAAGTGCTAGGACGAATCCATCCTTTCGCCACTGAGTTCGGACTTCCTTCAAACCTTCCGGACTTAATCGATAAGGTGCTTTGATCACCGGTTGTGCTCCTGGTACTAAATCAATGCTGAATTCAAGAGCTCGATCGGGAGGCGAACCTGATATATCGTCAGGAAACACATCGTCGAACTCTCGAACCACTTCTGGCCTTGATTCTTCCTCCGCTTGAGCTGCTGCAACTACTTCTTCCCTTGGCTTCGCTTTGTATGTACTTAGCTCCAGGGTACGGTCTCCGCTTTTGAAATAGAAGACCGGATGGTCTGGAATCTTGAATACTACCCTCCTTTGACGACAGTCGATGGTAGCATAAAAAGTTCCAAGCCAATCCATACCTAGAACCACATCGAAATTCGGTATGTCCAGCACTTTGAAGTCAGCATAGAACTCTCTGCTGCAGATGACTACTGGACACAAGCTATATCCCATTGTTGACTTTAGAACGCCATTTCCTGAACTGACATTCCAGCTGGATACAAGCGGTGTGACTGGAATCGCATGGGTTCGGACGAACCGTTACGACATAAAGCAGTGAGATGCTCCAATATCGAACAGTGCTAGTGCAGGTATTGAGGATACTAAGATCGTACCTAAGGTATGCGGGATATGTTTTAGGTATGGGGAAATGTATGTAGATAAGTAGCAAGACTGAAATAAAGGTTGAGAAGAAATGGTTACCAGTGATAACTTGGCCAGTGGCCTCAGCTTCTTCTACGGTCATCGTGAAAGCCTGACGCCTTGGTACATTCCTCCTGGCCTGAGGAGAATTCCTCATAACGTTCCTTTGAGCTTGATGGAACTGACGAAGAGGTGGTGCATCTTGTGGTCCTCTAGATGGTAGAGCAGATAGTGTAAGTCTTGGAGCAGGTGCCTGGATGGTTGGGCGCTGTGGGTAAGTGTTTACTGGCCTGGGGGCAGCAATTGGATTTTGTCTATAAGGACAAGATCCAATATCATGAGCAGCTGAGCCGCAAACTAAGCAAAGACGGTTGGCTCGCCGACAATATTGCATCACATGTTCAGATCTCTTGCAGTAGGTATAAAAGGCTGGGCTGCGGATCGCCTCAAGCAGAACCGTTTGCTCAAAGGGTGGAGCAGGAACAGTAGGTATGATTGGTAGTGGTGGTGGAGTGTTGTTGAAGTTGGTGCTTGTGTTGTTTAGGGAATCCATAACCTTTGAAAGAAAGATTTAAGTTAGGACAGATTCAAAGTATATGAAATGATGAGATTCAAGAAGTATGAATTGTAAAGAATGTTTTAGTTACTGGTTCTTGTGTTTTTATATTGCTTAGGTTGTTCACGCAGAACAGAACTGCATGATAGAGTTTCATACAGCTCTGACCTGCATGGGCCACCAACAAAACCTGTCACGCCCCGCTTTCCAGTATACGGGCAGAGGATGTGACGAGGCCGCTATGTATTTACTGTGAAGTAAATACGCTAAGTGTATCTAAGCAATATAAAAGTAAATGCACAAGAGAAAAGATATAATAAAACAACAACTTTATTTATTCACATTCTTTCTGTACAATGCATGGAAATGTAAATACAACTGAAATAAAGCAATGCCTAAACAATAGCATAACAGAAAAAGAAAGGTACTGAAATAAAAGTGTACAATGAACTAAAGCTCTGGGTCTTCAACGAAATGGCCCAAGTCTTCAGCGCTGGGCTCGATCTCTGACGTGTCCAGATCACCTGACGACATTCAAAGAAGAAAGAAGAGAATGTCGTCAGCGATCAGATCGCTCGGTAAGTCCCAAAGATAAGGGAGAAATAGAATAAACAGAATAAGAAGGTAGTTTTTAAAGTTGTATTATATAGTTATAATGTGGTGTTAACGCTGTTGTTTGTAGCTTGGTACAGAAGGATACCAGTGTATACGAGAGGAGTTTTTATATGCTAGAGACTAGGGCAAACGGAATGTACAAGGAACCGTTGGGCCACGGTACAACAGCAACGGAATATAGGTTAGGTGTCTTAATCTTACTGTCTCATCCCACTTCTAACACCTTCCATACCAATCTACCCCTTAAACCCCGAGATGTCTTGTTTGTATAGTTGTATTGTCTTGTATTGTAAACTGTATAGATTGTATAACTGGATGACTTACCTAAACCATGATATCAGTAAATGGATGTAACTGTAGAATCATGGATGTAACTGGAAAATCATGTAAATGTAAGTATATCCATGGTTCGGTTCAGTCAATACAGATTTGAATGGATTCATGTTGAATTATAATATTGTAGATTGCAGATTGTAGATTGTAGATTGTACTTGAATCATATTCAAGTCAGTTTATTAATGAGACTCAATCTGAGTCGGTTAATTAGAAAAGTAAATTGAAGTCCTGATGGTTTTGATGTTATCGGTAACCGCTGCATATGGGCGGCATGATTTGTGTCTTTTTCAAAAACGATTACCGTATTGATAACACCGTTGTTAAGTTTTCTATCTTAGATAGGCAAGCACCCACTTCTCCGGCTTCCTGAGGCTTAAGAGATTGGTCCCGCTTAAACCTATGTTTACTAGGGTCCTTAGGGTAATTTATAGAACTTGAGGGGGTTTTATGTAAAAATACTTTTATATACTTTCAAAATACTCCTCAAGTATTTAGTTATCGTCTTTAGAGTTATCATGAATGTAGATTTTATAATTGTGATATTTCTAGTGAAAATATCCTAAATTCATAATAAAGGGTATTTATTTGTAATATTGACTTGTATGGAATTCATGGTATATTAATGTAAAGTGATTCTTGTGATTTTTGAAAAGAGTTGGAATATTTATATTATTTCAAAATAAATATTTTTAATGATACATATATACATAATTATATAAAAATAATTTTAATATATATTTTATATTTCTAAAAATCACATTTTCTTAAGATGTCGTATTTTAAATCTCTCGAGACCGAATTCTCCTTGCGGAGATCTGTATCTTGCACTACTAAACCCAGGGATGTGCGATAACCCGCACCATCCCAATCGGGTTCCCCAAAATAGGTTGTAGTGGCGCTTTGCAAAGATTTGTGTAAAACGCTAATTTTTTAGAAAACGGTTTTAATAATAATGGTATTTATTTGAAATGTTTCGTTTTCCCGTATTCTATGTTCCCGAAAGGTATTGTGCTATGTTGCATATGAGTGTTGTGAGGAGGTAGGCCATTACCTCGTGATCTACTTAAAGGTATAGCAAGTTTGTGGTGTTTAAATATCGAAAATGAAACTATATGGTATTTTAATGAGAAAGTACGGTAAAATGGAAATAGCAATTTTTTTTTGATATGGAACTTGTTCAATATGATTAGTTAGTATTTAATAGTCAACATGTAATAGCTTAACAAGATTGAATTAAGGGAAAAGTGAGATTTTAGGAAGAACCGAATCGGAAATCGGATTTGCTCCGATTCCGTTGGGTTTTAGAATTTCGTATTTTCAGAAAGAGTAGAGTAGGGGAAATGTAGGACTTACGGGTTTATCTTAAAGAGGAGAGGGAGAGAGAGTGGACGTAGTTTCCGGTGCGTCGTTTCGTCGCCGGGAACTCCTAGGGTTGTCGCCGGAAAATTGGCCGGAGTTTCGCCTCTTTGTTCACTTCAAATGCACACTAAGGTTTCTAGGAATTTCTTGAGAGTTTGCTCAGAATTTTGGGGTGAGGGGATAATGTTTAGGGGTTGTATTTATAGGGTTAGTCTAGGGTTAGGTTAGGTGAAGGGGTGTAAAGAAAAATGTGTTAAATTGTAATAACAATTGGGTTTAATGTGATTTAAAGGATCTCTGGAAACGTGCAAGAGAATTAAACTATATAAAGGTGCAGGGAAGGCAAAAAGAAAAAAAAATGTGTTGGGCGGCGGTCTGGCCGAGTCCGGCGGTCGGATGGTCCCCTGACGGTTGGTGTGGCTTCTGGTACTATTAGTTTACAGGGTGTAGTGGGGTTTTTGTGAGATATGCACGTGTAAACTGTTGGTATTCTAAAAATCCAAAATAAAAAATACTCAAAATAATGTGGGGTATGGGATTTGAATTCTGGTGGCTTGGTTCAGCAGTGCAAGGTATTACCAATGAGCTACAAGCTCCTTCTTGTAATTAAAGAGCTAATTAATTATTTAAAGTAGTCACAGCAAATGTAAATACCCCAAGTATACATAAATTTTTAAGCAAATTTTTGTACACTAAAAATGGAGCTATTACATTAAGGGTTGGCTCTGATACCATGTTGGGTTAGGCAGCGCCCCGGCCATCAATCCGTGACCAAATGCGGAACAAAAATTTATAAAACTTGGCGCTACCACAACCAATTACCCGGATCTACCATTAACCCTTAACTAGCAATCTATAAATTAGGAGTTTAGAGTGTTTATACCGAATAGATTCGTGTCCTTCGGTCTTCAACCATCATCCCAAACTCCTAAAGGCTTCCTTGATCAAGCTTGATCTTCGGTCTCCCTCCATCAAAGATGATCCACCCGAGAGTCTATGCAACGAGCTCCAACCTCATATCCAAGGAAACTAGAATACCTAGATCGCTACACTAGATACCGTAGATGAAGTAGAGAGTGATGAAGGATTAATTTATCTCAAGACACCCAAGGGTTCTCAACTCATGAGAGAATTTGGGTGGAGCTAGAGGAAGAAGAAGATTCCATGAGGATGAGGTGTTTATATCAACTCAAAAAAATGATGGCTTAGTCTTTTTGTTTGTTGTGAGATTAGTGAATAAATAATGATGCTATCCATAAAATATCTTGAGTCAACTAAAATATCTTAAGTCAATTTAATCTCACAACAAACAAAATCCCTAAGCATGCTAGAATAGTAACCATGGGTCACTAATTAGCCATGCCACAAAAATGAAATAAACACCTCATCCTATACCTCAATAACCTTTTAATCCAAAAAGGTCTAAACCATGATGAGGTGTAATCTTCTACAAATAATCATGTAATAAATTACAAGAATACCACTAATCCGTATATACATACCTGCATCCGTATTCCGAAGAATATGAATACAAAGAGATGAAAATAATTCAACAAATATAATACTAGGATCCGGTTTAAACCAAAGCCCGCTAGTATCATCCGTCCGAACATCATGCATGCACAAGTACACATATGTGATCAAACCCTGCTGTAAAACCATACGGCCTCTACATCGTTTCGCCCGAAGCAGGAAAACCCTCTGTGTGCGAATCTAAAGACTCGTCAATACGCCGGCAATGGGTTTAACCACAAGCACGTCAACGGCACTAGCTGTACGTAACGGATACCCAGGTATTGAGAGAAAGGGAGGCCGATGAGCAAACTCATCCTGAAACCCTATTGAGCCTAACAGTGACAATATCCGTACAGTCCGGTCTGTTCGTCTATAAGTATCGCATATCGAGTCTAGGGGTAGATAAAGTCAGACCCCTAATAACACGACATTTAGTGTCGGTATGAAACCTATCACCACCTGAGAAACTACCGATTCTAGATCAGTAATTCTTGACTACCTTGGCCAAGAATTGTTAGTGATATGTATGGCCTAGAGGCCATTACTGTACATACGATATATATTGTAGTGGATGCTTGGACATATATAGGGAGGACTTTCTTGCTCGATATGATAGTATGCTATCTGGTTATTCTTTATCTTAACATGTACTCTGATTGTCTCTATGTTACATGTTGATAAAGCCCTTAGGATGAGTACTTGACTACCAGGACTATGATGCAGACCATACAAGTGGGGACAGTGTAGTCGCTAAGTGCATCCTTCAAATGTTCCTAGTCGTGGGAGTACTGAGACAGGGCATCGATACTCCAGAGTAGACTAGCGTATGCGCTTTTTGACCCATATGATGGGCGATGGATGATCCCATATCCATTGGTGTTTGACATCAGAGAAGGTATACGGGTGCTCAGTGGAGACTGGGTACACTGGACGGACTCGCCGAGAACTCCCGGATGGTATTATACCTCACGTCAGATGGCAGTTCTCTGGTGACACTGGTACAGGTTAGTCTGTAGACCCGAGATCGTCATAGAGTCTTGTGTGATTCCCACTGTGCTTTGATTTCCATCATACCACGTCCAAGAGGGCGTGCAAAACGGTGGCTTTTGGGTACAGCCCCGAATCACATGGAGGCAATGAGTGATAGGAGGGGTTTCGTCTCTCCCGGTATAGGGAGTTGATGTTGCACTGTGTTCGATTGGCTATAACTGGAAATCCCTGACCAGGATTGCTGAGATTTACTGGTAAGTGTTATTAGTAGTTTCTCGAACTGTTATGGACCTCATATCGACACGACTTATCGAGCTACTGGGGTCTGACGTTTACCATCCCTAGGCGAGATATGCGACATATCAGACGAAGAGACCGGACTGTACGGGAGTGTTACTGGTTGGATTCACAGGAGAATGCACAGGCTTGCTTGTTGATCTTCTGATCGCTCAATACCTGGGTGGCTGTTACATTTAGCTGACTGCTTGCAGCTTGTGGGTGTTTGATATGATCATCACCTACTGCCGGCGTATTGACGATTCTTTAGAGTCATACACAGAGGTTTCCTGGCTCAGGCAAAACGGAGTAGGAGCACATACGTGATATGTGCGGGACCGAGAATATTACGATATGATATATCATATTCCATTCTCGCGATATATGATATCGGCCGGGTATATGTGATATAACCGGGTCATCGGATCAACTGTTGATTCGATGAATAGATACAGATTATATTAGTCGGTTATATGCGATATAGCCGGATTATCGGATCAAGTGTTGATTCGATAATTTAATGTATAATTTTATATGTGATATATTAAGTTACATTAACTAATATAAGCTCACTTAAAGATTCTTTTTCTCACTAGGATAATACATTGATATATATGTAATATATGTTAATTGTATTATTTATTTTGTTACAAAAATATATTATATATGTGATATATAATATTGTAACAAGTTAGGGTTACTAATGCAACATGATTTGTGGAGTTTAAAAAAGTTAGGGTTTGATTTGGGTTAGCATTTGGGTTAGCTTTTGCATGAAGCTTCCTTTTGTTTTTTGCTTAGATATTTTGTGTTGATATTTATTAACCCAACCCAAACCCTTTATCCTAATTTACTTTCTACAAGGGTTAAGCCTTCATGATTGACCCATGGTTGATTTGTAACAATAACAATAATTCATTATTCATCATAAATGAAATTCTTCTTCTTTTTGCTCTTGAAAAAAGCTTTCTAGCTTTTGGTGATGTGATGAAATAAAGTGAGAAATTGAAAATAAAAGAGAGCTAAATTCCTACTTCATCATCCTTATCTATTCTAGACACTTAGATTAGGGTGTTTGCTTTGCTAATGCTTGATTAGTGAAGCATGAGCTTGGGTTTGAGATTCTTCAAGGTAGATCATCTTAGTTGTTGAACATTGTAAGCAAGCTTGCATCTTTCTCTTCATAGAACCTCTCTAGAGTTCGGATACATGATGATCGCGGTGAAAGGGACCTCAAAACGGAGCTAATGAAGCGAAGGAACGGACTACAAAGGTTGTAATCCCAAACTCTTAGAAGTAAAGTTGTTTACTTGCTATGTTAACCCTATGTCTCTAGTTAAGATCTTGGTTAGGGTTTGTTTAGCACCCCAAAATTCTAAAGTAGCATGATTGATGCTTGCCAAAACCTTGCTAAGGTGCTAAGCTAACCCTACAGTGGTATCAGAGCCTAGCTAGAGCATTAGGCGAAGTGTAGACGAAGTTAAAATTCTGATCGAACCCCGAAACATCCTTTTGGACCCCCTCTCTGGAAATTTTTTAAAAAGATAGTTTTTTCCGTATTAAAAATACTCAGAAAATTAAGCAGGTGATTCTATGGATATCTGTGAAGTACAACACCCTATCTCCATCAAGTCACCGCGGAACCGCGGCCAAACCAAGCAATTGGCGGCGGTTCCGCGGCCGAACATGATGAGTGAGGGATCGTACTTTAACAGTACATCCATAGGTATTACTACTGCTTCTGGGGAAAAAAATTTATATTACTCAAGTGTTGAGTTTTCTGGAGATCTAAAGAATTCGTTGATTCGATCGGAAAGTTTAACATCGCTTAGTTTTTCGGGTAATTTAGAATGTGTTAAAAAGTTCGAACGGATATCAATAACTCACTTTTTCTCCTGCCGGAAAACTTTCAAGTGTTGGATTTTTCCTGAGTTTAAAACTTTCAGAAAATCATGCAAGTGAATCTGTGGACCCTCTAGAAGAACATAACCTTAACTCGATTATGTGACCGTCAAAACCGCCACTGAACCATTTGGTTTGTGGTAGTTTAGCGTTGCCACATGTGAGGCGTTGGTTTGACCTTCCTACGGCTGGTTCATAGCGGCTGTGACATGTTCTGGGACTTTTTGAACTCCGCTCAAGTGTTGAGCTATTTGGGAAATCTTGGGTGTTTGTTTATTCGATAGGAAAGTTTAATATTGTCTATTTATCTGGAATGTGATACATTATTTGGAATCCACAAGTAGTTATGAGATAACTAATTTGAATGTTATAAATCTAGCAGTTTTTAGTCTCATTTGATCGGTTGCCACGGGATTTTGATATGATCAAAAGTCTGTCGCAATCACATAGTGTACGCGGATACTCGCCGAGTAAATTTAATAGATAGCCACGCCCCATAGCCCCGACCAAGTGACTATAGGAGAACCCCGTTGCCAAAAGCATCCGTTCGGGTGCTCGCGGCAGCGGTGTTCCGCCTTAGTGCACTTCGTCGACGGCATCGGAGGTGCGGCCGTCTACTAAAGTTTCCGACGAGCATTCGATCAGAATGTCGGGAATCTTGTTGAATTGCCCGACTAGATATTGAAAAGTGTTTTCGAGATCGAGACTAAAATGCGGTGTTTATAATTGTTAGGCATGCGATGTCTAAGTAATTCATTTGGTTAGGCATGTGATGTCTAAAGAGGTTGCGGATTCCAACTGTTGTAGTTTTAGACTTTATTTTCTGCGACCGTAAGTGTAATATGTGGTGTATCGCCGGTTTCGTTGTTATACATCAACGACAATTGGGATACGCATATTTACTTACGTTGATGACATGTGATGTTATGTGTTGCTGTGATATGTTATATTGGATCGTCGCGTTTTGAATAGCCGGGGGTTTTATGTGCGATGAGGGTTTTTATTTTCATTCATGTAAAATTCATTGTATGTAATATTCTTTTTTTGGGGCACTTCCGGGTTGAGGATGATGTCACCATTGTATATTATTTACTTTTCTGCATTAGGATAGACCCAAGGCGGGGAGCACAAGTAACCGGGTTCTAGGGTCCAGTGGGAGACCATCTCGAGGAGTCAAGACTGGGTGTCCTAACTCTAGAATTGGTAGGGTTGCTTGCCGCTCTCATAGGGGTCTGTAGGTGTGGGATTGGCTATTCATCGCGACCGTGGAATCCGTGTTTTATACAAGCTCGTATTAAAACACGGACCTCCTAGTATATCCAATATTTCATATATGTTCTTCTGCTGCAATGTTCTGTGATAAGATCATATTACTGCCTGAGACGAATGTTTATATTATATATATGAGATATATATTATATATTGTTGATTTCGTTTCAAATGTGATACTTGTGAAGCATAATAAAATGGGACCTCATTAATGAGATTAATGAAACTAAAAGAAACCTAAAGATGTTGTAGAAACTTGTCTCAAAAACAGGTAGCTCTAGTTCTTGCTTTGCATAGCGGTATTCCTTGTAGAATATCCAGCACCTTATTCGATAAGGAAAAAGCCGAGATCCCTTCACCGGGAGTGACCTCTTTAGCGAAACTAGCAGATGCTACAAACTCGGTTTGTCTTTTGATTGTTTTTATAGTTTTTGCTTTGCATAGTGATATTTGTGAAATATCCTGCACCTTATTCGATGAGGAAAGAGCCGAGATCCCTTCACCGGGAGTGACCTCTTTAGCAAAACTAGAAAAGGCCTCAAAAACATTCCATTTAAAATCACTCAATTCTACGACGATATCAAGTTCATTACACAAAGGGTTTTCATAAAAACCTGTCGTAACCCTCCGTCATTTCAGATAAGTACTACTTAGTATTCGTGCTACGTTTGTTGGCATGTGTCAAGGTGTAGTGTGCGGTAGCTAACTAGTGTTTATCTGCAGCATACGATGCGATTGGATTAGGGTAGTCGTGCGACTTTGTTGGCCTGCGTCAAGGGTCGTGCGGGTAGGTTTAATTCAATCAGGAAATGTACGGGTTGAACTTGACTAGCGGACTATGGTTTGTTGGCCTGCGTCAAGGTCATAGGACGCTAGGGACAAAATATTATCGGGAATTTCAAGTGTTGAAATTGGCAATGAGATTGCATACCTTCTATGAGATAGTTGGATCCCGATACCCACTGCGTGTAAGAGTTACTCCTGGGAGAGTTTTATACATTACAATTAGCCGATCAAGTAGGTGTCTAGAAAGGTGTCAATGGGGTTACGCCCCTGGAAAAACGAGGTTTATTTTAATTAGGTCCGTGCGAAAGCGCGGAGAACCTCTCTCAAAGTACCGGTACTGGCCTGGCTGAAAGATTGGCGAACTTGTAGAGTGTAATTAATCCCGGCTAGTCTTTCCTTTTAGGGTTTGAAGGAAGATTTGACTAAAACAGTGGCAGACATCCTGATTAGATATATTAATAACCAATCTAATCATGCAATAGCATACGCTGAGTGTTTTCTTCTATCTCTCTCCAGGTAGCGACCATGTCACATCTTAATCAAGATAATAATATGGATGTATTGACCGAACCCGCTTATTATACTGAGCTGGGGAACGTTGGTCCCGCTCCAACTTATAATTGTTATAAGACAGAGCAAGAAATAGGGGATTATCAGAATTCCCGTGCCGCCCAAAACGAAGAAGGTACATACTGATGCATCTTCTTCGGCTGTGTTCATTACCGAGAACTGTTTCTCAGTATTCTTTATGTCCTAGGTATGAGATACCGGATCAGGATCCCGTAAATGTAATATGCTACATGGGCTACAGATAGGTAGAGAACTGAGAACGGGTGATAAGTTTCAAGAGTTGGAAATGATGCAAGTGTTGCAGCCAAGTCTGTTGGCAGTTATCACCCTGTATTACCAAAATACATTGATTCTGAACGAATGTTATTAGGTACCGAACCTGATATACAACATCATATCAGTCTCTTTATTAGTAATGAAGGATATAATTTTGTATTGTTGGATAATGTTTTGAACATTTCCTATATCAAGAGTTGATCGGTTCAGGCACGTTATCTAAAAGCATAGACGTTCTAAATCAAACTACAGTTCTTAATGTACACAACACACACAAGGGGAAGAGTTCAGAAATGAACGAATCCTTCTTGAGGCATTGTAGACTAGGTCATATCAATGCGACCCGACTAGCTGAAGTTACATAAAGATGCATATTTAAATTAGTTTGGATTTACATCTTGTAAAACTTGTCAGTCATGTCACAAAGATAAGATGACCACAGCTCCGTTTATTAGAAACAGAGAAAGAGTTAGTGAACTCTTGGGATTGATACATGATGATGTATGTAAAGGTCCCCTGTCTACACATGCCAGGACCGGTTCTTTGTACTTCATTACATTCACTAATGATCTCTCAAGATTCAGACATATGTTCCTGTTGAAACATAAGTCCGAAACTTTTGAGATATTCACAGAATATAAGTTAGAAGTAGAGAACCAAAAACGGGTATAAGTATTATATCCTTTGATGAGATCAAGGAGGAGAATACTTGAGCACGGAATTCCTGGACTATTCTAAAGCAGAATGAGATTCTCTCTCAGCATTACTCCTCCGTATACACCACAGCACGTCGGTGTATCGGGGCGGAGCAATTGCACCCTATATGATATGGTGTGCTCTATGATGAGTACTACTGAGTTGCCTATTTTCTTTTGGGGTTATGCACTTGAGAAGTTGCATACCTATTGAATTGGGTTCCAACCAAATCAGATGCCTACCACTCCATATGTGATATGGTATGAGAAGAGCCCATCTCTTAAGGAAGTTAAGATTTGGGGTTGTCCGGCCTATGTCAAAAGCAAAATCCGGACAAGCTCGAGGCAAGGTCAGTTCTGTGGAAGTTTGTTGGATATCCCAAGCATTCGCAAGGGAATATCTTCTACCAAACTGAGGAACAAAAGATGTTTTCTCAGCATGCCACCTTTGGGAAAGGGAATTTCTTGTGAAGAAATTAGTGGTAATAAGGTAGAACTGGAAGTACTTCCAGCTAAAACAAACTGCAGCTGATGATTTGGTAGAACCGGAGGATTCAATAGTTTCCAACGAATCTCAGCCTCTCTGTCGATCTGGTAGGGTTCCTTATCCACCTGAGAGATACTTCGATTTCTCTATGACAGTGAGAGCGAGGATTGCATCATGAGATGATGACCCAACTAGTTTCGAGCAGGCCATCAGGAGTGGGGACTCTGTGAGAATAGCTGGATGCTTAGCGATCTGAGATGGAATCCTTATACACCAACAAAGTATGGACTTTGGTTGCTTTATCTGAAGGGTTAAATCCCCATCAGGAATAAGTATATCTTGAGAAGATTACTTGGTGTACATGGAAAAGTTGAGACTTTCAAAGCTATGCTTAAGTCCATCCAGATCCTACTTGTCACTGCTATATACCATGACTACGATATCTGGCGGTTGGGTGTCATGACTGCTTTTCTAAATAGTGATTTGGAAGAGAGCGTCTATAAGTACACAGCCAGAGGGCTTCGTAGACAGTGGGAGCATCGGAAACGTGTGGAAGATGTTTTATGGGATAAATCAGGCATCGCGGAGCTGGAACGTCTGTTTTGATGTAGTAGTCAAAGAGTTTGACTTCATCAAAATGGTAAATGAACCGAGTATATACAAAAAGGTAGTAGGGAGTATGGTGGTGATCCTCGTATAGTACGTGGATGACATACTCTTGATAGGGAAGGAGTTTCCTATGCTACGCTCGGCTAATCTCTTCTTATCGCAAAGATTCTCCATATAGGATCAAGTTGATACCTCCTAAATCCTGAATTATGGATCTATGAGATAGATCTAATTGGATGTTAGGATCCTCACTAGTTGTAGTGAGATGTTATCAATCAATCCTGGGGAGAATCACTGGAATGGTTCCAGGGTGATAAGGACAACTGAATGTCAGTCACAGGCATTGTCTTTACCCTCAGTGGAGGGACGGTATGTTGGAAGAGTTCCAAGCTAGATACCATGACTTACTAGACGATTATAGGCAAGATACATCGTTACCAAGGATGCTACTAAAGAGGCAGTCTGGATATATATGAGTTCATGAGATGAATTTCGTTCCTACCATTGTGTGACAATGGAGTTGTGGCTTAGGCCTAGGAACCCCCGTCCCATCTTTGATCTAGACATATTCTTAGGCAGTATCACCTGATCATGGAGATGGTTGATCTCCAGGGAGATCGAGGTTAGGAGAGTAGACACAGAGGACAACAGCGCGGATCCACTCACAAAGGCCTATTTCCCGGTAGAGACTTTTATGGGATGGTTGAGTATGAGATACTTCAACCACAGCTGATTGTTGGGTATGCGATACCACAACAGATGGCCCTAGTGCAAGTGGGAGATTGTTAGTGATATGTATTCCCTAGAGGCCATTACTGTACATACGATGTATATTGTAGTGGATACTTGGACATATATAGGGAGGACTTTCTTTCTCGACATGATAGTATGCTATCTGGTTACTCTTTATCTTAACATGTACTCTGATTGTCTCTATGTTACATGTTGATAAAGCCCTTAGGATGAGTACTTGACTACCAGGACTATGATGCAGATCATACTAGTGGGGACAGTGTAGTCGCTAAGTACATCATTCAAATGTTCCTAGTCGTTGGAGTACCGAGACAGGGCATCGATACTCCAGAGTAGACTAGCGTATGCGCTTCTTGACCCATATGATGGGCCATGGATGATCCCATATCCATTGGTGTTTGACATCAGAGAAGGTATACGGATGCTCAGTGGAGACTGGGTACACTGGACGGACTCGCCGAGAACTCCCAGATGGTATTATACCTCACGTCAGATGGCAGTTCTTTGGTGACACTGGTACAGGTTAGTCTGTAGACCCGAGATCGTCATAGAGTCTTGTGTGATTCCCACTGTGCTTTGATTTCCATCATACCACATCTAAGAGGGCGTGCAAAATGGTGGCTTTTGGGTACAACCCCGAATCACATGGAGGCAATGAGCGATAGGAGGGGTTTCGTCTCTCCCGGTATAGGGAGTTGATGTTGCGCTATGTTCGATTGGCTATAACTGGAAATCACTGGCCAGGGTTGCTGAGATTTACTGGTAAGTGTTATTAGTAGTTTCTCGAACTGTTATGGACCTCATATCGACACGACTTATCGAGCTACTGGGGTCTGACGTTTACCACCCCTAGGCGAGATATGCGACATATCAGACGAAGAGACCGGACTGTACGGGAGTGTTACTGGTTGGATTCACAGGAGAATGTACAGGGTTGCTTGTTGATCTTCTGATCGCTCAATACCTGGGTGGCTGTTACGTTTAGCTGGCCGCTTGCAGCTTGTGGGTGTTTGATATGATCATCACCTACTGCCGGCGTATTGACGATTCTTTAGAGTCCTACACAGAGGTTTCCTGGCTCAGGCAAAACGGAGTAGGGGCACATACGTGATATGTGCGGGACCGAGAATATTACGATATGAGATATCGTATTCCATTCTCGCGATATATGATATCGGCCGGGTATATGTGATATAGCCTGGTCATCGGATCAACTGTTGATTCGATGAATAGATACAGATTATATTAGTCGGTTATATGCGATATAGCCGGATTATCGGATCAAGTGTTGATTCGATAATTTAATGTATAATTTTATATGTGATATATTAAATTACATTAACTAATATAAGCTCACTTAAAGATTCTTTTTCTTGCTAGGATAATACATTGATATATATGTGATATATGTTAATTGTATTATTTTATTTTTTTGCAAAAATATATTATATATGTGATATATAATATTGTAACAAGTTAGGGTTACGAATGCAACATGATTTGTAAAGTTTAAACAAGTTAGGGTTTGATTTGGGTTAGCATTTGGGTTAGCTTTTGCATGAAGCTTCATGAAGCTTCCTTTTGTTTTTTGCTTAAATATTTTGTGTTGATATTTATTAACCCAACCCAAACCCTTTACCCTACTTTACTCTCTACAAGGGTTAAGCCTTCATGATTGACCCATGGTTGATTTGTAACAATAACAATAATTCATTATTCATCACAAATGAAATTCTTCTTCTTCTTGCTCTTGAAAAAAGCTTTCTAGCTTTTGGTGATGTGATGAAATAAAGTGAGAAATTGAAAATAAAAGAGAGCTAAATTCCTACTTCATCATCCTTATCTATTCTAGCCACTTAGATTAGGGTGTTTGTTTTGTTAATGCTTGATTAGTGAAGCATGAGCTTGGGTTTGAGATTCTTCAAGGTAGATCATCTTAGTTGTTGAAGATTGTAAGCAAGCTTGCATCTTCCTCTTCATGGAGCCTCTCTAGAGTCCGGATACATGATGATCGCAGCGAAGGGACCTCAACACGGAGCCAATGAAGCGAAGGAACGGACTACAAAGGTTGTAATCCCAAACTCTTAGAAGTAAAGTTGTTTACTTGCTATGTTAACCCTATATCTCTAGTTAAGATCTTGGTTAGGGTTTGTTTAGCACCCCAAAATTCTAAAGTAGCATGATTGATACTTGCCAAAACCTTGCAAAGGTGCTAAGCTAACCCTACAAGGATTTCTAGTGATGGCCACCCGTGCACACCGCGACATCAACCCTCAATACCGGGAGAGCCGAATCCCCTGACGATCCTCTCACTGCCTCCATGTGGCTCGGGACTGTACCCAACTAAAACCTGTTTGCATAACTTCTTTGAGCCGTGGTAGGGTAGTAATCAAAGCGCAGTGGGAACTAACACGAGACAAATGACGATCTCAGGTCGATAGACTATCCTGTACACATGTATGTTCCCAACGAGTCCGTCCGGTGTACTCATAAGCCAATGAGCATATGTATACATCTTAGGTGAACCAATTGACACCAATGGCTCGTGAGACCGGCCACCGCCCCTCGTCGGGGTCTCGATCAGTATACACTGGTCTAATCTTGGAGTAGCGATGCCCAGTCTCGAAACTCCCACGACTAGAGACATTTTAATGATGTGCTTATAGACTATCCAGCTCCCATATATATGATTGCCATCATACTGCTGGCAGTCAAGCAAGAATACTATGGGCTCTATCAACATGTAATAGTGATTTTTAATGTCACCTAAAGCATGTACATTATGATAAAGACAAACCAGATAGCATACTATCATCTTGAGTAAGACTGTTCTACCAGTATAGGTCCTCCCTCAATCATTGCAATTACGTGCCTGCGATCCAATAATTGACTTGAGGGCACTATAGCCAACAATCATCCACTTGCACTTAAGGCTAATTATTGCGGTGTCACATACTCACAGCCTGTGTGATACCGAACACCCAACGTCTCTACTAATCAGTTTCACAAATCTCGTTTGTAAAACTATTGCGTTCGAGAAATAGCCTCAGTGAGTGGATCCGCTCCAATGTTTCTTTCTATGTCTCTCTTTATCTCAAGTTCGTGGAGAAAACCATCTCTCGAAATGAGTAATACCTGTCTTAGAATATGTCTAGATATCTGATGGGACCCAGTTCATAAATAAACTCCAAATCTAGTAAACTTCTTAGACTGTATCGTCCACTGAATTTAATCAGTATCCTACTCCAGGCCTTCCACAGTATCCGCTTGGACCACCTGTCCAAATTGCTGCCCCTTCAGAAGAGGGAAAACTATGACTCTGACAGTCACTCTGTCATCCAGGTCACCTTAGAAGTCTGGAATGATAACCGTCTCCCAAAAGAGGCTGTTGTTACCATATCCCTAGAACATCCACTTATGTTCATAAACTGCTTCCGAACGTTTCTCCAGGATTGGATTAATATAAACTTATTGCAATTAGTGCAAAAAACAACATCTGGTATGGTACTTAACATCTCATGATTGACTCAATTGCCTAAGCAAGTTATATGCCAATCATGCACATCCCTCTCCCCTTTAGTCTGTAAGACACCTTTAGAGAGGGTAACTCCATCACCTGCAGGTACACCACCATGTCAGTAGTCGTCCATTCTAAAACACCTTTAGAATAGTATCAAAGTACCCAGATTGGGAAACTACCCAAATCTAGATCTAAAACCATAGATCTAATTACCAGAATGCCTGATATATTATCCATATCCAATATGGAGAAACCACTGTGTGACAACCACGGTATAACCGATCGTAGTATAGGAATTTCACTTCCTATAAGTGCATGTCATCCAAACACCAGGACATCACACGCTACTACCTTCCTAACAGATCCATCTCCTATTCTGATGAAGTCAAAGCCTACGACTGTCACATCAAAAATAGATGATCTATCTCCGCTATACCTGCTTTAGTCTATAAATAGAAACAAGCTACTTGTCCACTATGCTTCCGCTGCTCCCACTGACTATAACAACTCTCTGGCAGAGTCATATACACGTGCACTTCTAAAGCTAGTTTAGAATGACACTATACTCATCCTCCTACCGGGTCTTATAGTCTAGAACAGCAGTAATGGCAAGTCTGGGTAAACAAGAACCTCCCTGTCACCGTTTCTGAGAAGACCGAAATACCTCTCGGGTGCCTGAGGTTACCCACCATATCTCTAGAGTGGATAATGGAATGTCAAACCCGATTGAATGTTTAAGTTCTATTAAATTTTCAGTAATCATTTGTGGTTCTGGAATCACTTCCAGTTCCACTATACTCCTACTACTATTTTTTGAAAAGTCCATTTTGCTAAAACTGTGGCGAGTCAAGAACAATATCACTATTGATCTTCCAGATGGTAGAAAGTTATCCCTCATCATAGCCCGGAATAACCCACAAACTGCCATTACAGAAACGTGCCTTGAGTTATCCAGAGTCTGGTTTTAAGCATAAGCCGGACAACTCCATATAACTTAACATCGTTAAGATATGAACCATTATATATACAATATAGAAACTGAGGCACTAATTTAATTGGAACCAGATTCAAATCATGCAGCTGTCTCCAGTGCATGTCAACTAAATAGAGAGAGGTCAATCAGCATTACTCAACTAGGAGTGCATCCAAATATGAGTAACCTGAAAGAGAAGCAAGTTCCCAAAACCATTACTATCAACTGAATACCAAACATAAGTATCTACATCTTCAATCACCTTGAAGAATCCTGATACTTGCAATACATGGTTCTCCACTTTATTCTTGTACCTATAACTTCTCAAAACTTAAACCTTATATTTCTACGAAATACTTGTCTAAAACTGGAGAAGTCACAAATAAACAGAATATAGTACGAGCACCAACCCTTTTGTTCTAATGGACACTGGACAACATACAATACTTTGTATAAGTCATCTGAGTTTAATAACTCAAACCCTGTGCGTCGTAGGTTGAAAACTGTACTATGGTTAAGAAAAATTACACTGCTGTTGAATGCTCCTTACCCAATCACCAACTGATATAGGTAAATGTCATAAACATAATTTCAAAAAGTTATATATAAAATAAACGTACAGATATATCAGTTTGAAATTGGTGCATAACAACGGATATTCAAAACCAAATATTTATCGTCCGGCAAAAACTCAGGTGATTTCCTTAAATATCACCAATTACAACGAATTCCGATATAATGAGGACATAATCACCTAATTCCCAATACTTACTCCCACTCATCATCTGTAAAACCATGCAGATGTGAGAATCAAACTTGGTAAATACATACTCTGGAGTAAGGATCTAATTGGGAAATCAGTTTTCAATTAACAACGCACAATGAAACTGAAACATGAAAATGTTTCGAAGGGGCAGCCGGGTATTTCTAGTAATGCATCTTCCATTATCTAGATTCATGACTGTAACTGTATATATTCTTGTCATCTCTCCAATCCTTTTATTTGTCTTTACTCATTACCTTCTATACACCATCCTTAGGCTAAATGGTTTTATTCCTTCCTTACTGTTCGGCACCGGCCTATGGTTTGGAAGAAGAATATCTAATAAGCGTAATATGTGTACTATCATAATCCTAGGAGCCCTCGCAACCTGAGAGAAGGTAAAGATAAAAGACAACTGAATAATCCTTATTCTATTTCTCCTGAACCAGAATCCATTCTCGAACTGGAACAAGTTCCTTCGAGTTCGTATGTAACTACATGATGGATTATCCAATAAATGCGGATTTTCGTAGTGATACGGGGTGTTCTGGAGAAATTCAAAGGTGAAATAGGAGTGGCGATGATATACGCGGTTTCGTCATGAATGATAGCAGTCGCAATTTACTTTGCACTTTTTTAATCCCTTTATTTGTCTTTACTTATAACCTTCTGTATACCACACTTAGGCTAATTGGTTTTCTTCCTTCACCACGTTTTGGCACCTGCCTATGGTTTGGAAGAAGACTATCCAATAAGCGCAATAGGTGTACCCTCTCCTAATCCTAGGAGCCCTCATAACCTGAGAGAAGGGAAAAGGAAAATACAACTGAATAGTCCTATTCATTTTCTCCAGAACCGGAAACCATTCTTGAATCTGAAACAAATTTCTTCGAGTTCATATGTAACTATATGATGGTCATATCCAATAAATGTGGATCTTCATAGTGATACGGAATGTTCTGGAGAAAAGTAAAGGGTAAAAGTAGGAGTGGCAATGAAGTATGCAACTCAGACAATCCAAAAGCCAGTGTTTTTTTAAGAAGGTTCGGTTAACTTGGTTTATGAGTTCTAGTCTATGGTCGGGCCATGGTCGCTGCCAGAGAGAGAGAAAAGAAACACTCAGCGTGCACTCTAAGCTAGATCGGAATGGTTAATCACTTTATCTAATCAGGATGTCTCCCACTATATCCTCAAATTCTCCTCCAAACCCAAAAGAAGAATTAGTCGGGATCATTTAAAACCACTCGAGGAGTAAAGTAACTCATCAGTAGGAATCGGGATCCAACTATCATCGCATGATAACATGATGGAATCCACTCAAGTTATCACACTCCAGAAGCTATGCGCATCCCTGGCAAGTTTCCTGTATGTTTGAAACTCCCGATGTTGTTTTTACCCCAAGCGGCTTATGACCTTGACAGAGGTCAACATATCATAAGTCGCAAGTCAAGTTCAACCCGTCATTGTCCTAGATTAACTTAGACCCACCCGCACGTGCCCTTGACAGAGGTCAAAATGACCATGCGACTGTCCTAAATAATCGCATATCTATGCAACAAACAAGCATTACCTGGCTACCAAGCACTGTGCCTTAGAGGTCAACATACACAGCATGAATACTAAGTAATACCTGTAAGAAATGACGGAAGGCTACGGATGGTTTTTGGCGAAAAACCTTTAACGTAATGAACTTGATATTGTTGAAGGAATCCAAGTGGTTTTTCAAATATATAGTGGCGCAAACTTTTGCTAAAGAGGTCACTCCCGGTGAAGGGATCTCGGCTCTTTCCTCGTCGAATGAGATGCAGAATATTCCTAATTGATTACCACGATGCAAAGCAAAAGAATCGACTATAGTGAAGTTATTACGTTGATGCAAATTTCTGCCCAAGGGGTCACTCCCGATGAAAGGATCTCGGCCCTTGCCTCGTGGAATGAGGTGCTGGATATTCATAACCGAATATCACTGTGCAAGACAGAAGCAAATGTCTGCAATGTCTGTTTTTAAAACTTGGTTCCAACAACATCAAATAGGTTTGTTTTCCTTGCATTGATCAGAATCAACGCAGTCCCATCAATTAATCACACCAGAAAAGAACGAAAATATGATGTATGTATATGCCATCCGCATTCGCCACTGGGCCCTGTCATCACCCGTTAGGTTACTTAACTAACGACAGAGCGGGGGCTGGACTAGCGCGGGTGCAAAACATATACAACATCTACTAGTATATATATAACAATATATAATAATCGTTCCAGCTATGATATATGCAACATCACAGAATAGAGATAAGCATCACAGAACAATACTGACAATCTGGGAGCCCCGGGTTTCCTTTGAGCCGCAAGTGAAACCCGACGTTCCCCTGGTCGTATGGATAGCCTGTACAATGAAAACCTAGACCCCTACGAGCGTGACAAGTTACCCGTCAAAACCAGAAGTGAGGCAACCCCCTTCATCAAAGTGAATGGGCCACCCGGCACTTCACGGAATCCGGTAATTTGAGCACCCCTCCTTAGGTCAACCTATACCCCTACGAGTGCGGCGAATGGCCTGCCAATTCTAGAGTGAGGCCCCCTCCGTCTCAACGCCATGAGATGAGGGCACGTTGCCCTCTAGAAGCCGGCTATCCGTGCACTCCATCGCGGGGTAATCCTAGTATAGAAAAGAAAATATGTACAATGGTGACATCAACCTAAACTCGGTCATGTACCAAATAAATAACATACAAACAGGCAGTGACGGCAGTCCACATGTCGGACGCTCTCCCCGCAATATCAAATATACAAATGAAACTAAACTATACTAACATTGCACCTAAGCTATCCACCACGATGATTCCGTCACAACACAGCACAACACAGAATATCAACGTGAATGTCACGTTCGCAAACCCGTCTAAAAGAACTATAGCAATTAGACAAGTTGTACCACTCTAATGACATTCACGGTCACAGATAGTAATGTATGTACTGTAAACATTTAAACAGTGTTAAATTATCGACTTAGAAACACCCCGAATTGCCCCCAAACCAAAATACAATCCTATATCCAAACTGGGCAAAACAAACAATACCATATAACCAATATTCCTGAGACCATAGCACACCACAAATTTCAAGTCCTAACCCCTTTACAAAACCGGCCACCTCGGGAAAATCTTCACTTTGGCCGGTCCAATACCGGTGGTTTGGACTTGTTTTTGTGGTGTATTCTAGTTGTCGCCAGAGTGGTCTTCTGTAGTTGCTTAAAAAAATTTTGAAGACTATGAAAAAATCGACAGAGACTGGAAGATTGTTGGTATTGCTTTGGAGTTGTTTCGGTCTCGACACTTTAACATCGTCTAAACTAGCTAGCTAAGGGTTTAAGAGTTGTCTCTGATACCATGTTGGGTTACAGCACTGCCTCGGCCATCAATCCGTGACCAACTGCGGAACAAAAATTTATAAAACTTAGCGCTACCACAACCAATTACCCGGATCTACCATTAACCCTTAACTAGCAATCTATAAACTAGGAGTTTATAGTGGTTATACCGAATAGATTCGTGTCCTTCGGTCTTCAACCATCATCCCAAGCTCCTAAGGGCTTCCTTGATCAAGCTTGATCTCCGGTCTCCCTCAATCGAAGATGATCCACCCGAGAGTCTATGCAACGAGCTCCAACCTCATATCCAAGGTAACTAGGATACCTAGATCGCTATACTAGATACCGTAGATGAAGTAGAGAGTGATGAAGGATTAATTTGTTTCAAGACACCCAAGGATTCTCAACTCATGAGAGGGTTTGGATGGAGCTAGAGGAAGAAGAAGATGCCATGAGGATGAGGTGTTTAGAGCAACTCAAAAAAAATGATGGCTTAGTCTTTTTGTTTGTTGTAAGATTAGTGAATAAATAATGATGCTATCCATAAAATATCCTGAGTCAACTAAAATATCTCAAGTCAACTTAATCTCACAACAAACAAAATTCCTAAGCATGCTAGAATAGTAACCATGGGTCACTAATTAGCCATGCCATAAAAATGCAATAAACACCTCATCCTACACCTCAATAACCTTTTAATCCAAAAAAGTCTAAACCATGATGAGGTGTAATCTTCTAAAAGTAATCTTGTAATAAATTACAAGAATACCCCTCATCCATATATACATGCCCGCATCCGTATTCCGAAGAATACGAATACAAAGAGATGAAAATAATCCAACAAATATAATACTAGGACCCGGCTTAAACCAAAGCCCACTAGTATCATCCATCCGAACATCATGCATGCACAAGTACACGTATGTGATCGAACCCTGCCGTAAAACCATAAGGCCTCTACATGGTTTCGCCCGAAGCAGGGAAACCCTTTGTGTGGGACTCTAAAGACTCGTCAATACGCTGGCAGTGGGTTTAACCATAAGCACGTCAGAGGCACTGGCTGTACGTAACGGCTACCCAGGTATTGAGCGAAAGGGAGGCCGACGAGCAAACTCATCCTGAAACCCTTATTGAGCCTGACAGTGACAATATCCGTACAGTCCGGTCCGTTCATCTATGAGTGTCGCATATCGAGTCTAGGGGGTCGATAAAGTCAGACCCCTAATAACAAGACATTTAGTGTCGGTATGAAACCTATCACCACATGAGAAACTACCTATCCTAGATCAGTAATTCTCGACTATCTTGGCCAAGGATTTCTGGTGATGGCCACCCGTGCACACCGCGACATCAACCCCCAATACCGGGAGAGACGAATCCCCTGACGATCCGCCCACTGCCTCCATGTGGCTCGGGACTGTACCTAACTAAAACCTGTTTGCATGACTCTTTTGAGCCATGGTAGGGTAGTAATCAAAGCACAGTGAGAACTCACACGAGAAAAATGACAATCTCAGGTCGATAGACTAATCTGTATACATGTCACCTGGGAACTGCTATCTGACAATAGGTATAATACCAACTAGCATGTTCCCGGCGAGTCCGTCCGGTATACTCATAAGCCAATGAGCACATGTATACATCTTAGGTGAACCAACTGACACCAATGCTTGTGAGACCGGCCACCGCCCCTCGTCGGGGTCACGATCAGTATACACTAGTCTACTCTTGGAGTATCGATGCCCAGTCTCGAAACTCCCACGACTAAGGACATTTTAAGGATATGCTTATAGACAACCCAGCTCCCATGTATATGATCACTATCATACTGCTGGCAGTCAAGCAAGAATCTTATGGGCTCTATCAACATGTAATAGTGATCTGTAATGTCACCTAAAGCATGTACATGATGATAAAGACAAACCAGTTAGCATCTTATCATCTCGAGTAAGACTGTTCTGCCGGTATAGGTTATCTCTCAATCATTGCAATCATGTGCCTGCGATCCAATAATTGACTTGAGGTCACTATAGCCAACACTTCTCCTAAACAGGTGCCTGTCACAACGGCTCCTTCAACTCCAATCTCTCATAAAAGAACAAGGCTGGAGAAAATTCTACAGTCTACAGCAAACTCCAAATGCGATAGACCTAAATGCCATAAGGCCGGGGGCATAACAATACATACGATCTACATGGCTTCTCGAAATGAAAAAAACCGTGCTTCAGTGAGTCACCGATCGCAAACTCGGTCGCTGACTAAGGCTCAGGAGAAACAACAAAAGCTCCAGGAAATGCTGACCAAAATGGCAGCACTTACCGGATAGAAAGAAAGTCCGGATAGAGGCCAAACAGCGCCAAAAGCAAGAGACCGATACAGAGTTCCTGCGAAGGGTGCTCGAGAGAAAAGACAAAAAAGCAGCTAAGCAAGCTGCCAACATAAAACAGATGGCTCTATTGTTCCAAGACATGGTTGGAATGATGATCCAAGCAGAACCCCCGACCGAGGATCTGCCGATAATCATCGAGGATGACAGGGGGAAACATCAAACCCCCTTCCGGCCTTATCGGCAGCCAAGGAGGAAACGATATCCAAGGCCACACTTGATGATTATATTACTCAACAAATAAGAGTTCATCAAGCTAATGAGGCCGTTGGCCAAATTGTCAGAATCGGACGACCATATCTAGGACGGTATGATCAAATCAAATACCCGCCGGGATATACGATCCCCAAGTTCTATGTTTACAAAGGAACATGCAACCCTTATCAACACGTCGCGCAATTCAGAGCTCTTTGCAGCAACACTGGAGGAGAAAACAAATTGTCGCTTTGCCGGTTTGTTGGCAGCCTATTAGAAACGGCCTTCGAATGGTACTCAGAGCTCCCAAATGACTCCGTGAAAACATTCACAAAGATGGAACTGCTGTTCACACAGTGTTTCGCCAGCACGAGCGAACGTACTCAAATCACGGCATTAATCAATGCCAGGGTAAAGTCGGGAGAAACCTGGGTCCAATACGCGATCCGGTGGCGAAACATATGGTCTAAATGCGAACAGCGTATTGAAGAATCTCCTACCGTGGGTATGTTCATCGAGACCCTTGATCCTCAAATGACTGTGTCCCAGTTCATGACGTTCTTCAAGACCACAACCTTTCAGGCTCTGATAGATAAACTGGCCCAAATGGACCAGATGGGCCATGGTCCTTCCTCCTCAAATAAGGACCCTAAAATAACAAGGGTAAAGGGAAAGCGGCCTTCGTCGCTAATACTCAACAACAGCCAAGTGACCCAAAACCAGCTGCTCGCTAAAACAACGCGCGTCCGCGCCCATCCTTGGAGGAAAGACTAGGACGCACTTACTCGTTTCCCCACGACAAGACGAGGAGACTGTTCGAATTGGCAGTGCATAATAAACTCATAACATTGCCAGACCCGTGGCTTCCATCGCAACCCGGCAAGGTCAATAACCCTAACTACTGCTCCTATTACAGAATGGTAAGCAACCCAATTGAAGATTGCTACATCTTCAAGAACCGGGTCGAAGACCAATATCAACAGGGGAAATTCATGCTGTCTGATAACTGGAGGGTAAACCCACCCCAGAAGCACACTCCCAAAAATGTGGATGCGCAGGGAGCATCATGCCCACTCGTGGAAGAAACTCCATGGGAAATCGTTCTTTCAGCAAAATCCAAAAGAATAATGAAGGATCTACGGGCATGTCCAGCAGTCAAGTGGAAAAGCCCACTTAAACCCGAAATAATCGAAGGGATGTTAAAGCCTTGTCCCTCACCGAAAATTGTTGACAAGGGGAAACCCCCAAGTCAAACCTTCGAAGTCTTCGAAGAAAAAGAAGAAGACCAAGAAGTCTGTGCAACCTGCCGAGTATGACGGAACGAGTACTGATCTACAAAAATACATTGACACACTGGAGGAGTACAACCAGAAGGCACAGATACCGGTCGCGCTCAAAGAATTTCTCAAGCATATTCTTGAGGACGAACATAGTGATAATGATGAGGAAAACGACTCGTCAGAAGAAACCGAAAACCGTGTAGCAAGTTGTCACATGGTCTCACATTCATCGTTATATAATGAAGAAGCTCCCTCAGCGTCAGAAAACAACGCAGAGGAATTGGGGGCAGAATCGGCGCTAAAATCCCCGGAACTACTAGAAGAAGACCCGATTGAGAGGCTGCTAAATGAAGCCTTTCAAAAAAGAAAAGTTGACCAAGAACGCGAAACAACCATATATGAAAAGGCTAAGCACTAGTGTCAGGATAAAGAAGCTGCGGTGAGGACGAGTCGTAATGTACTCCAACCAAACCAAACCACACCTGCAGCAAATAAGAGCAGGATCAAAATAGAGAAGCGGTTTGTCAAAGCCCTGTCAATGGGGATGAAGATGCCACCTCTCGTAAGGAACACTCCCGGGGTCATATGCCTCGATGGAGAAGGTGCATGCCTAAACTACTGCCTATATCATCGGAGGGTCACCTACCCCACCGAGAAATGCGGTGCCTTCAAGAAGTGGTGGTAAGGATACGTTGCCATCAAAAACACTTCAAGAAGATGAAGCGTGAAGATCGTGCTCGTCGACGGTAAAATAGTGAAACGAACACACATGGAGAAATGACTGGCAACTGTCATATGATTGGTATCGGTTCAGAAGGGGGGAAACCCCAAGTTCTTATATTCGGAATCGATTCTGAGGACGAAACGTCTCTCAGCCCTCTCTTCAAAGACTCCCCCTCCGAAAAAGAAGAAGAGGAGAAGAAATGTGAAAACATCCAGCGGCGTCACCGCACGCTGCTAAAGAAGAACTTCAGGCCTGTGAACAAAGGTTCGAACAAAAAGGACAAAGGGAAGGGGAAAATCCCCGAGGAAATCTCCCTTGATAAAGAAGCAGTCAAAGAGCTCGCAGTAAGGGATCCGCCTAAAAAAAACAAGGCGGATTACAACGTCCTGTCACATCTGAGGAAAATACCCTCACAAATGAGCATATTGGATGCTCTTCTCCTGTCCAAAGAGGCACGAGATTTCCTGATCAAGGCATTACAAGAGCTTGATCAGTTCCAAGCTTTCTTCGCAAAAGAAAAAATAAAGGATGAGATGGCAGAGGTCCACGCGGCTGACATTGCATTCAGTGATGAAGATCTCCTCCTCGGTACGTGCGAGTATAATCGTCCATTATACGTCACCGGGTACTGCCACGACATCAAGATAGGGAAAATCCTTATCGAGAACGGATCCTCCGTTAACCTTCTCAACGTAAGAGTGCTGAAGGAGATTTGCTTGAACGTTCAGCGCCTTGCCCGAAATAAAATTACGATCTCTGGGTTCGACTCACAGTCATCACGGACACTTGGGTCCGTGATACTAACGCTACGTTTCGGGCTGCTCGGCACTGATATCAAATTTCATGTCAATAACGCCAAGACTTGCTACAACGCTTTGCTCGGCAAACCTTGGTTACACGAGTACAACGTCATCTCTTCTACACAACATCAGTGTATGAAGTATTTCAAGGATGGCTCGGAGTACACCATCACGGGAGAGCTAAATCCATTCTCCATAAACGAAGTCCGAAAATACGAAGATGCAAAGTACTTCCTACCAGACTTCGAGGATACTGAAAGGAGCCACAAGCCGGGGAATAAATAGAAGTCCGCCACCACTATCCCAATTTTTGGGAGCGATACCGAGGAAGATGAAGAAATAGTCTACTCGGGGCAGACCCAAAAAGAAAACAATAAGCCTAGACCATCTACTCCTATTTTGGTCTTTGGCAGCGACTCTAAGGACAAGGACAATGCAGTGTTTTTCGTCCACCCGTCAATGCAAACTTTTGCCGGAATAGATCAAAGTCTACAAATTATAATGGCTCTGTCTCGGCATTAGAAAGAACTTGATGTGCTCCATACACACTGCGTACAAGAACTGCAAACTTCCTACGTACCTCCCAGGCGAAGAGGTGAAAAAGCGATCCTCTTCTACCAATCTACGGAAAATAAAGTAGAAAAAGAAGTCTGGCATGGTGCTGATTTTGCACTCGACAGGCTTCAACCAATCCATCTGCAGATACTACGCGAAGGGATTGAAAAGGCTGTTAAGATGCCAAGGTATACCCCTCGAACAAACTGTTCAACAAGACAATTCTACAAAGAGATTTGGGATATTTTCGGGACTCAGCGAAAGATGTCCAATGGGAAGATGGAGACAACTGGGCTCGGATATATTCGGTCCAAGAAATAGAAGTAGATCCACAGTTGTCGCGTCATAAACAGCTCTAGTGAAGCGGAAGACGCTCTTTCAAATAGTCGTGACGTCAAATCGGAGCGAGATCTTGCACTAAAAACGTTAAGTCTGTCGCTGGAAGAACAAATTGACAGGTTAATAAAAGAAGCTTGTCAAACGAGCCGGGACAATCACAGCAGCGAAATGGCCATTTATGAAATGGCCAAGACGCAGCGTCTCAGTTAGCAATCTGCGGAGAAGGTAGACTGTAATGCTCTTCATCCTCGGCCCACTGTATGTTCTCATGAGAAGGGAAAATCCTGAAATAGAGGAAAAAACAGGGCAAAGAGCGCAAGCAACGTTCGAAAACAACAAAGCGGATCCAAGACGCCGTGCAGTCGAGAAAAACTCGATTGGAGTCCATCCTTTATAAAGAAGATAAGCCGGGAATACTCTTTCCCTCAAGACAAGACAAGGAAAATATTCAACCTTATCATAAAGCACCGAATAATGATGCTTCTGGAGTCTCGGCACCCCGAACAAATAAACGAGGTCTATCATCCGGATTATTGCTCCTATCACCGAGTAATAGGCCATCCCCTCGAAAACTGCTTTACCTTCAAAGACTGGGTAGAAGACCGGTATCGACAAGGCAGGTTTATGTTATCCAACAACTGGAGGGTAACCCCGTCACTAAAGCATGAGCCGAAAAGAACCAACAACGTCAAGTTAGGACCGGCTCGACAACAAAAAGTGAAGTATGCTCATACCTGCCATATGATAACACTCTCAAAAAAGGGAGGGCACGAGACTATGAATGACCTCTACAGGTGCTTCGCAAATGAAGAGGAGGACGATATAATCTCAGAGTTTCCACCAGCACCAAAAGAGCTGGAAGATGGGATACACACTAATGCGGACAACCTAAAAAAAATTGACTTAGGGACGGAAAATGATCCGAGGACAACATTCGTCAGTGAACTACTATCTGAAAAACAGGTGGCCACGTTAAAAGACGTGCTTATGCAGTATAAAGATTGCTTCGCCTAGAACTACTCTGAAATGCTGGGTCAAGATCCAAAAGTGGCAGTACATAAACTGGCTATATCATCGAGAATAAAGCCAATCAAACATGCACCGAGAAGGATGCGACTCGAACTTAAGATGAGCATCAATGCTGAGGTCAAGAAACTAATCGACTCCGGCTTCACCCAAGAAGTTCAATTTCCCGACTGGATCACTAACATCGTTCCAGTAATGAAGAAAAATGGGACGGTGCGCATCTGCGTGGACTTTCGGGATCTCAACAAAGCTTGCCCGAGGGATGACTTCCCAGTACCTATTACCGAGCTGATGATCGATAACACGTCTATCCATGAGGTCTTCTCCTTCATGGATGGATTTTCATGACACAACCAAATAAAAATGCATCCAGAAGACCAAAAGCATACCGCCTTCCGGACCCCACTGGGCATATTCTGTTATAAGGTGATGCCCTTCGGTTTGAAGAACGCTGGCGCTACCTACCAGAGGTATGACAAAGATCTTTGATGACCTTATACACGAGATCATCGAATGCTACATCGATGACCTTGTGGTGAAGAGCAAATCTCACGAGGAACATTAGGAACATCTAAAAATAATGTTCCGATGTCTTCGAAAGTATAATCTAAAGATGAATCCTCTAAAATGCGCGTTTAGAGTCTTCTTAAGCAAATTCCTATGATTCATCATACGTCACCGGGGTATCGAAATTGATCCCTCAAAGATCAAGACGATTATGGAAATGCCCATGACAAGGACCCTCAAACAATTGCGGTCTCTCCAAAGAAAGCTCACGTATATCTGGCGATTCATAGCCAATCTCTTTGGAAAATGTTGTCCATATAGTCATTTGATGAAGAAGGGGACCCCGTTCGTCTGGGATCAAAAGTGTCAAAACGCACTGGACAAAATCAAACAATACCTACAAAATCCACCGATATTGACCGCTCCGCTTAAGGGAAAACCCCTTATCCTATATACAACGACCCTTGAGGGTTCTCTAGGCGTATTGTGGGCACAAAAGAACGATCAGAGAAAGGAGAGAGCTCTGTACTATTTGAGTCGAGATCTCCTGAGGGCAGAAAACAACTATTCCCCCATCGAAAAGCATTGCCTGGCACCGATCTTCGCAATAACGAAGCTCAGACTAACAGGAAGGCTTGCCAAATGGGCTCTCCTCCTGATGGAATTTTCGATAACGTATCGCCCCCTTTAAAGCAGTGAAAGGTCAGGCCATAGCTGACTTTCTAGCGGAGCATCCGATACCAGCCGATTCCCTCTTAAATTGCGAGTTGCCAGACGAACATGTGTTCAACGCAATCAAAGAGGAAAATGATTGCCAATGGGAACTCTACTTCGATGGAGTATCTTCCGTGAAGAGGCGAAAGCAAAACACCCCTATAATCAAAGCTGGGGGGGCTTTATCTTCGTGACTCCGCAAGGAGGGATATTGTGTTGTGCCCTCTCCTTAACAGAGCCAAGGACTAATAGCGAAGCTAAATATGAAGTTTTGATAGCAGGTCTCGAGATTGCTATCGACATGGGATTCAAAGATCTCCTCATATATGGAGACTCCCAGCTGATCGTCAGCCAAATAAATGGCAACTATCAGACATACAAGCCAGAACTAACAAAGTATGGCGAAAGAGTGCAGCAACTGCTGACACAAATCCCTTCCTACATCCTGAAGAGTATACCGCGTGCAGAAAACAGCAAGGCGGACGCGTTGGCTAAATTTTCTAAGGAACTGGCCGATGAAGACCTTAATGACATGAGGATCATTATGCAAAGCCACAGGATTCTCACGCCAACGGATATATCTTCAGAAGACCTAATAGAGTAATCCGAAAGAAAAGAAATGACTGAACAAGTAGCCCTTCAAATAGAGGACGAAGAAAAGGTCAAGGACCGGAGGGAAGTCTTCATAGATTACTTTAAGTCCCAACGAACGCCCGAAAATGCGTCGTCTAGACATCAGCTCATAAAACGAGCTCTGTCTTTCGCCTTCATCAATAATACTCTATATAAGAGATCGTTTGATTGTTTATGGTTAAGATGCCTAGGGCTGAAGGAAGAAAAGAAAGTTGTCCAAGAAATACACGACGGACTCTGCGGTTCTCACCAAGCTGGACCAAATATGAAGCTGAAGATAAAAAGAATGGGCTACTATTTACCCACAATGATTCAGGATTGCCTCAAATATATGAAGCAGCGTCACTCGTGCCAAATTCATGGGGACTTCATTTATCAACATCCAAATCCTCTACACCCGACAGTGGCCAGCTGGCCGTTCGAGATGTGGGGAATAGATATAATTGGCCCTATCGAACCAGCGTCCTCTAAAAGACATCGGTTTATATTGGCAACGACCGACTACTTCTCTAAGTAGGAAGAGGCAGTACCACTAAGAGAGGTGAAGACAGAGAATATCCTCCATTTCTTCATAACCCATCTCATCTATCGGGTCGGCACTCCGCGACTCGGATAATGGGCCAGCTTATAGAAGTCATAAAATCAGCCGCTTCGCATAGCAACATAAAATAGATTGGAGATACTCTTCATTCTATAATCCTCGGGCCAACGTTCTAGCTAAAGCTTTCAACAAGACTTTGATAAAGATTATAAAAAATATGGTGTCCAGAAACAAAAAGGACTGGCACGAAAGGTTGCATGAAACTCTCTGGGCGTACTGAACAATGTTCAAGATAGCCATGAAAACAACACCGTACAAATGTTTGCACAGTCTCTCATCGGTATAAAAGCAGCAGTAGGCTTTGAGGACTGCACTGAAGGGATGGAATGGATTCCTCGTATTGGTGTTCGGCACGGAAGCAGTGCTCCCATTGGAGATAGAACTCCCTTCTCTACGAGTAGCAGTTTGATACAAGCTGACAGATGAAGAAAATGCTCATCTACGGCTTGAGGAGCTCGATACCCTCGATGAAACTCGCCTTATAGCACAACAAAATCTGGAGGCTTATAAGGCAGGGATGACACGGTCATACGAAAAACTGACCAGGCCAAGAACATTCCGCCAAGGTGAACTTGTGCTAGTCGTCAAAAGACCAATAATCCCCAATCGTGCAAAACGAGGGAAGTTCGAGCCGAACTATGAAGGCCCGTATATCATAGACAAAGTCTACCAAGGTGGAGCCTACCTGCTCATGGATATGCATGGCGAAAGACCCTTCCGGCCGATAAACGGTCGATTTCTAAAAAAATACTACGCTTGACGAGTCATGACTCAGGTCAATGATAGATGACGACGCTTGTGTCCGCTCGCTATCATCCTGAGTCAGAACCCTAAGAGTAGTATCCAAAAAAACTCCGTTGCCCCAAAATACAGGAACAATAGACCAAAATGTCCTTAAACTAAAATTCGTCCCCAAAACGGGAATGCTGGACCAAAATGTCCTTAAACTAAAATTCGTCCCCAAAATGGGAATGCTGGACCGAAATGTCCTTAAACTAATATTAGACCGAAATGGGAATGCTGGACCGAGATGTCCCTAAACTAATATTGGACCGAAGTGTCCTTAAACTAAAATCCGTCCCCAAAATGGGAATGCTGGACCGAGATGTCCCTAAACTAATATTGGACCGAAATATTCTTAAACTAAAATTCGTCCCCAAAATGGGAATGCTGGACCGAGATGTCCCTAAACTAATATTGGACTGAAATGTCCTTAAACTAAAACTCGTCCCCAAAATGAGAATGCTAGACCGAGATGCCCCTAAACTAATATTGGACCGAAACGTCCCTAAACTAATGTTCGTCTCAAAAATGGGAATGTTGGACCGAAATGGCCTTGAACTAATACTGGACCAAAATACGGCGATAAAGGACCATCATGTCCTCATACGTTTAGCCCCACGGTGAATCTCCATATCAATTACCGTATACAATCCATGGGCATAAACGATTCATAACTCTCCCAGGTCCCACATATGTAGTCCTTTGAGCAAGACCGAGGTCTACAGCTAGTGGTGTGTTACCTTGCGGGCCGTAAAAAAATAGTACGTCCACAAGCGAAATAGGCATGGATGAAAACTCGAAAGGGCACCGTGAGTAAAAACAGCAGGACTACCGGCGAGCTTGTGAAAACCCGGAGGGGCACAATCTCGTAAAAAAATAAAAATAAAATACACTTGCAGGGTCCTTTCGACCTTGCGAGGAGAAAATACCTACGTGGGATCCTTACGACTCACAAAGAAGCAACACACTTTAAAACCACACGATTTTTAAGGAGGAAATACACTTACGAGATCCTCACGACTCGTAAGGAGAATTCCCCCTATGAGACCCTCACGGCTTATAGAATTCAAAAGCCTTAGATTACAGGGAGCTAAACCTGCTCTTAAGCCGTCATATTCCCCAAGATGCCCTACAGGCTGTCCAATTTTGACCCTTGTATACAATCCACGGGCATGAATAAATATTCTCCCACCAAGTTCCATCAATGGCGAAAAATTTCCCCATATAGTGAGCGACACTTGTAAGTCCTCTCGACTTACAAGGAAAAAATACTCTTGTAAGATCCTTACGACTTATAAGAGAAAACGCACTTAGGAGTCCTCATGATTCCTAAGGAGAAAATACACCAACGAGATCCTCACAACTCGTAGGGAGAAATACCTTTATGAGACCTTTACGACTCATAAAGTCAAAAGCCTTAGTCGACAGGATCATAACCCTGTTTGCTAAGCCTTCTTTGTTCAAATCGACAAAGGCAAATGATGATTTGCTCCTGGAAATATTCCAGTGGTAGCGATACTGATGCCAAGATTGGAATCAGATTTCAAATCCCCAACTCAATATAAAAAAAACCGAAATGATTGGGCACTGCGATAAATAGCCGAAATGATTGGCCAATCGCGACTTTCGCGACATAAAAGCTGAAAAGATAGAGCATCACGGAAATAAATTAAAAAATGAAACTTTTTTGCCCTGCAAGTATGTCCATATTTGTTGGTGATATATGCCCTAGAGGCCATTATTGTATAGTACTGCATTGTATATTACATTTTGGAAGCTTGGGATATACACAGATATAATAACAGTCTTGCTTAATATGATAGTATGCTATCTGGTTTGATTCTATCTTAATATGTGTATATGTTTCTTTTAGCATATCGCTAATACATATTGATAGAGCCATTAGGATCTTTACTTGACTACCGGTGTTGTGATGGCAATCATACTAGTGGGGGCTGGGTGGTCTATAAGCACATCCTTAAGCATGCCCTAGTCGTAGGATTATTAAGACAGGGCATCGATACTTCAGAGTAGACTAGTGTATATGCTTCTCATCCCAGTCAGGGGAGATGGCATGTCCCGTAGCCATTGGTATGTGATACCGGAGATAATATACAGGTGCTCATTGAGTTATGAGTTACACCGGACGGACTCGATAGGAACTGCTGGTTGGTATTATACCTATCGTCAGTTAGCAGTTCCCGGGTGACATGAGTACAGATTAGTCCATTGACTTGACATCACTATTCGTCTCGAGTGTGTTCCCACTGTACTTAGATTACTACCCTACCACAGCTCAAATAAGTCGTGCAAACAGGTAGTGGTTGGGTGCAGTCCCGAAGCACTTGGAAGCAGTAGTGGATAGAAAGGATTCGTCTCTCCCAGTATTTGGAGTTGATAACGCGCTATGTTTGGATATCCAATACACAAAGTCCATGGCCAAGGCAAGTGAGATTTACTAGTAGGTACACCAGTAATTTCTTAGGGTGTATTGGGCTCTACACCAACACGACTTATTACACTATTAGGGGTCTGACGGTTACCAACCCCAAGCCCAATATGCGATACTCTTAGAAGAACTGACCGGACTGTACGGAGATTGTCACGGATAGGCTCAGTAGGGGTTTGGATGAGTACGCTCGTTGGCCTTCTTTTCGACATGTACCTGGGTAGCCATTACGTACAGCTAATGCCGCTGACGGACTTATGGTTAAACCCACTACCAGCGTACTGTCGAGTCTTTAGAGTCCCACATAGAGGGTTTTCCTGGTTCAGGCAAAATGATGTAGAAGCCGTATGGTTTTACGTGCAGGGTTCCAATCATATACGTGTACTGGTTACACAGATGTTCGGACAGATAATACTAGTGGGCTTTGGTTTAAGCCAGATTCTAGTACTATATTATTGGATTATTATTATCTCATCGTATTCGTATTTTGTTAGTACGAATACAGGTATGTATATACGGTGAGGGCATTCTTGTAATTTTACAAGAGATGCTTCTAGAAGGGGATACCTCATTATTGGATTTATCTATTTTTAGAAAATAGATTAATGAGATGGAAAATGGAGATATTTATGGCATGGGGTGAAGCATGGCTTATTCATTTGTTTATTGGTTTGGACTTACTATTGAAACATGGTTTATATTTTCTATTGAAAATTTGCATGCTTGATGTGAGAAAGAGGATGAGCCATTCTTCACTTGGCACAACACTAGCTCATTTGTTCATTTTATTTCTCTATCCATTTTTCCTCTCATTCTTCCTCAAGACCCTAAACCCTCACATGTGTTGTGAACCCTAGGGTCCTTTAAGATAAAACACTTCAATAAACACTCTACATTTCCTAAGCTACCAAGTTTAGCGAACTAGGTACTTTAGTTATCTCGGTTTAGAGGTTGGAGCTTGAACCATAAACTCTCGGGTGGATCGTCTTCGATATGAGGAAGTCGACGACCGAGCTAGAACCGCAACTTCAAGGAGCTCAAGCTAAGGAGAAGAAGACCCGAAGGACTAGAATCATCAAGGTATAAAACACTTACATAGTAGTTTAGAACTTTATGTAGTTTAACTAGTTAGGGTTTCTGAAAGATCCTGGAGTTTAGGTCGATGTTGCAAAGTATAAAAATAGTTTTTTGTAAATTCCGTCTTCCCATAAGTACGTGGGGTGTGCAACATCGACTTACAATATTGACTCTTGTATACAATGCATGAGCACATATGAAAGAAAGGGAACCATATTTTCCCACCACGCTTCAAGGAGCTCCAAGTCTTGATGGTACATATAAAATCTAGAGACTATCCCGGCGTTCTTTCTCATTCCGGTAGGATGCAGACGCAACGTCATCATAAAAAAAATACCCAAGGGTCAAAGCAAAAATGGAGTAATGGAAAAATCCTAGCTCCAAGTCTTGACGGTACATATACAGCCTAGAGACTATCCCGGCGTTCCCCCTCACTTCAGCAGGGTGCGGATGCAACTATCAAATGAAATTGGAGCAATGGTATATTCCTAGCTCCAGACTTCAATTGCAATACATACAGCACAGAGGTCCTACAGATGTCTACCCTACTTCAGTAAAGAATCGGCGCAACATCGTCAAAACAAAAAATGAAGTGATAGCATATTCCTAGCTTCGGGTCTTGAAGGCAACTCACATAAAGCCTAAAGATCGTTGGGGATCATCCCACCCCAGAAGGGTGCGGTTATGACTCATCGAGGCTCTAAATTGAGCCTAACCTCAGGTAAAAAGTGTCATGGCAAATTCCTAACGCTTGCTCTTCCGACGGTGATATGACCTAAGGAGATTACTTGAAGACGTCTTGTCCAACCCCCGAAGGGATCAGAGACACGACAGTTGCGGGGTTACTCGAACAGCGGCTTAAAAATTGCATATCGAGGAATATATCAGCCAACGCGACGGTACCACAGACTAAACCCCTAGTACCACAAACCTAACCGACCCCTATCGTAAATGTTGGATATGTATGCCCTAGAGGCCATTATTGTATATGTATACATGTGGATGCTTGGACATATATATGTACAGGACAGTCTTGCTCGATATGATAATATGCTATCTAGTTTGTTTTTATCTTAACATGTGCATATATTTTACTTACTATTACGTATCATTCATACATGTTGATAAAGCCCGTAAGATCATTGTTAGACTACCTGCGTTGTGATGGCGATCATATTTGTGGGAGCTGTGTAGTCAGTACGCACATCCTTAAAAGGTCTATAGTCATGGAGTATCGAGACTGGGCATTGATATTCCGGAGTAGACTAGTATATATGTTTCTAGACCCCGACGAGGGACGATGGTATGGTCCCTCAACCATTGGTCTTTCGCACCTAAGATCGTATACAGGTGATCACTGGGTGTGAGTACACCGGACGGACTCGCCGAGAACTTCTAGATGGTACTATACATATCGTCATATGGAAGTTCTCAGATGATATGAGTATATGTTAGTCTTTAGACCTGAGATTGTCATTTGTCTCGTGTGAGTTCCCACTGTTCTTTGATCACTACCCTACCACGGCTCTACTAAGTCATGCAAACAGGTTTTGGTTGGGTACAGTCCCGAGCCACATGGAGGCAGTGAGCGATTGTCGGGGATTCGTCTCTCCCGGTATAGGGAGTCGATATCGCACTGTGTTCGATTGGTCAGGACCATAAGACCTTGGCCAAAGCAGTTGGGATTTACTGATAGGCCGATCAGTAGTTTTCCGGATTAGTCCTGAGCCGCATCAGCACGAATTACCGGGTTATTAGGGTCTGATGCTTACCACCCCTAGACCCGGTATGCGATACTCTTAGACGAAGAGACCGGACCGTACGGAGATTGTCACAGATAGGCTCAGTAGGGATCCAGATGAGTTTTCTCGTCGGCCTTCCTTTTCGACAGGTACCCGGGTAGCCGTTACGTACAGCTAGTGCCGCTGACGTGCTTGTGGTTATGGATATATCCAGTAACTCATTGCCGGCGTACTGTAGAGTCTTTAGAGTCCCACACAGAGGGTTTCCCTGGTTCAGGAGAAATGATGTAGTAGCCGTATTGGATACGTGCAGGGTTCCGATCGATTGATGTACTTTGTACCCGGACTTTCGATCGGTCAGTTGGTAATACTAGCCGGCTCGGGTTTGAGCTGGATTATTAAATTTGGTATTGATTTGATAATTTACATATATATATTTCGATATGTATATTCTAGTATTACGTTCTTCGTGTTATTTTATCTTTTTGAGCATTCGTGTTCTTATCCGAATGCAGGTATGTATATATAGTAGACTGTAATCCGTATTTTGTTATGGATAACATTCTAGAAGGTGGGCATCTCATCTTGACTTTTTCCATTTATTTGATAAATGGAAATGAGGTGTAAAGTGTGAGGTGATGGGAGTAAGGTGAGGACCATGACTCAATAGTTAACAAATGAATTCTTTATTCATTTGTGGCAACTATTGAAGCATGGGTCATATTGTTTATTCATGGATATTGATATACAAAACCATTGTGGGGGGTTTTCTATCTCATGATTGCTCATTTCTTTTGTGCTCACTATTTTTGCTTCACTCTCCTCTCCTTCTCTTGAGTTCCTCCACCTTCATCATCTTCCTCCTCTCTACACTCTCATGTGTTGAGAAACAAGAGAGGATGCAAGATAGAGATAGTAAAACACTTAGAACCTCACACTACATCCTAGAGATCTTGGATTAGCATCCCAAGTTCTCTAGTTACTCCTTTTGATACTTAGCAAGGAGCTAGAGCCATGGACTACATCCTTCGGGTGGATCATCTTCGACGGAGGAGGACTGACGAACAAACTAGATCCCGGAGAACCGAAGGAGCCAAAAAAGAAGATCAAGCGTGATCATGGTGGCCACTTGGAGTGAGCAATGAGTAAAGAAGACCGAAGGAGTTGGATCTTTTAGTGAGACTTCTCTCCATAGTAGTTAGCTCTCTCAGTTTAGCTAGATAGGTTTATGGTTAGATCCGGTTTCTTGGGTTATTCTAGCGCCGTTTTTAAACTCGTAGAAAAAAATTGTTCCGCAAATCGTCATGGATGATGGCTAAGGCGTTAGGGTAACCCAACATGGTATCAGAGCTACCCCATAAACCCATACTAGCTAGTTCTAACGTGTTTGAAATATCGATCAACCGAAATTTTCGAAACCGCAATTCCAAAAATGTAGTTTCTGTCGAATTTTTAAAGTGGTCGAAAAATCATTTTCAGTGTATCAAAAATTCGTGCAGGGTTTTTTAGAGCAACACAAGAAATTTGAGACCATGAACCCTCAACTCTGCCGCGGAAGCGCCGCCAAACATGCTTGTTTGCAGCGGTTCCGCGGCCAAAGTTGGGTTTCTGTGCTCAAAATTTCTACAGTTGCTCTATTTGTTGGAATTATGGTTTCTGGGATATTTAGTTCTTGGGCCCAGATTTGTTTGAGTACTGGATTAGCACTTGGGACCTATTCAGAAAAGTTTAGTCGATCAAAATTTTAAAATATGTATGATTATCGGTACTTAGATTAGCATCTGCGACCGTGAATGTCATTTGATTAGTATAACCCATCTAACTGCTATATGTTCTTTTAGACGAGTTTGCGAATGTGACATTCACGTTGATGTTCTGTGATTGTGCTGATATTGTGGTTGGATTGTCGTGGTGGATAGCCGGTGGTGCAATGGTTTAGTACAGTTTATATTCATTTGTACATTTGTTATTGCGAAGCGAGTGTCCGACATGTGGACAGCCGTTTCTGCCGTGTTGTATATTATTTTGTTGGGGCACGACCGGGTTGAGGTCGATGTCACCTTTGTACATATATTTTTATTTTCTGTACTAGGACTACCCCACGGTGGTGTGCACAAATAGCCGAGTTCTAGAGGACAACAAGCCCGCATCTCACGGTGTTGAGATAGAGGGGGCTTCACTCTAGAATTGGCGGGCTATTCGCCACACTCGTAGGGGGTAGGCGCTCAAGTTACCGGGTCCCGTGAAGTGCTGGGTGGCCCATTCACTTTGTTGATTGGGGTTGCCTCACTTCTAGGATTGGCGGGTAACTTGCCGTGCTCGTAGGGGTCCAGGTTTCTATTGCATGGGCTATCCAAACGACCGGGAATATCGGGTCTCATTTGCGGCTCAAATGAAACCCGGGGCTCCAAGATTATCCACCATTCTGTGTTGCTTACTGAGATTCTGTGTTGTTGCTATTATCATGCCTGGGATGAATGTTATATATATTTATATATATACTAATAGATGTTGTATATGTTTTGCACCCGCGCCAGTCCAGCCCCCGCTCTGTCGTTAGTTAAGTAACCTAACGGATGATGACGGGGCCCCGTGGCGAATGCGGATGGTATATACGTATATTGTATTTTCGTTCTTTTATGGTATGATAGGATAAATTGATGGGGCCGCATTAATTTTGATTAGTGCAAGATAAGAAAGCTAAAAGATGTTGTTGGAACAAATTTCGAAAAACTGTAGTTATATTCTTTCGCTTTGCATAGTGGTATTCGGTCATGAATATCCAGCACCTCATTCCAGGAGGCAAGAGCCGAGATCTCTTCACGGGGAGTGACCTCTTGAGCAAAAGTCTATACTGTAGATTACTCGTTTTTTTCAAAAACAGAAGTTTTTCAAAAGCGGGGCCTAAACCACTCCTTTTCAAGACTGCTCAGGTTCCTTCAACGATATCAAGTTCATTATGTTAAAGGGTTTTTCGCCAAAAACCCAGCCATAGCCCTCCGTCATTTCTTATAAATGTTGCTTAGTATTCGCGCTGTGTATGTTGACTGTGTCAAGGCGTGGTGTATGGTAGCTGAGGAATACTTGTTTGTGGCATATGATGCAATTGGTTAGGACAGCCGTATGACCATTTTGACTGTGTCAAGGGTCATGCGGGTGGGTCTAATGTAATCTAGGACAATGATGGGTTGAACTTGACTAGCGACTTATGACATGTTGACTGTGTCAAGGTCATAAGTCATTAGAGGAAAAAACCACATCGGGAGTTTCAAATATACAGGAAAATTGCTGGTGTTGCATTCCTTCTGAAATGTGGTGACTAGAGTGGATTCCATCTACGTCATCACATAATGATAGTTGGATCCCGATCCCACTGATGAGTAAGATTACTCCTGGGAAATTATTTCACTTAACAATCAATACTATAAACCAAGTAGGTGTCTAGAATGGTGTTAGCAGGGCTACGCCTCCAGGGAAAATAGGTTATATAATTAAGGAACATCGCGAAAGCGTTGGAAAACCTCCCTCGAAGTACCGACACTAGCCTGGACAAAAGGTTAAGCAAGTATTGTGACGTGCGATTAATCCCAACTAATTCTTCTTTTAAGGTTTGAAGAAGAATTCGAGAAAACAGTGGGAGCCATCCTGATTAAATAAACTAATAACCAATCTAATCTTGCAAGAGCGCACACTGAGTGTTTCTTTTCTCTCTCTCCAGGTAGCAACCACTTCATGCCTTAAACAAGATAATAATGTATCGCTTGACCGATCCGAATTCTTATTCGGGGTTGGGGAACGTCGGTTCGGCTCTAATTTATGACAACGGTCATGAGTATGAGCAAGGGAAAGAGGATTGCATGAATTCCTTGATGACCCCATCGAAGAAGAAGCATAGTATTGCGTCTTCTTCACGTATTCTTGTTATTGAGAACTGTTTTTCGGTCAATCCAGCCTCCTGGGTACTAGATACCAGATCAGGATCTCATATCTACAATTTATTGGATGGACTGAGAAAAAATAGGATGGTTGGACCTGGTGATATGTCACTCAGAGTAGGCAACGAAGCATAAGTTGATACTTTTGCAGTTGGTGAATATCACCTAGCATTGCCAAATAACAATACTATGATTTTGAACAATTGCTACTATGTACCTTCCATGGTTTGCAACATCATATTAGTTTCTTTATTTGATAAAGATGGATATAAGTTTGTTCTTGATAGAAATATCATGAACATTTACCTTAATCGGGTATTGGTTGCAGAAGGTATACTGTGTAATGGTATCTATATTCTTAATTAAAACACGGTTCTCAGTATACAAAACACACGCAAAAGGAAGAGTTCAGAAGTGAATGAATCCTACTTGTGGCATTGTAGACTTGGTCATATCGGAGAGAAAAGACTAAGTAAGTTGCATAAAAAGAGACTTTTGGATACGTTCGAATTTTCATCTTATGAAACTTGTCAGTCTTGTCTCAAGGGAAAAATGACCAAATCTCCATTCACCGGACACAGAGAAAGAGTAACAGAGCTTTTGGGACTCATACACAGTGATGTATGTGGTCCAGTGTCTATACATGAAAGGGGTGGGTTCTCGTACTTCATTAAATTCACTGACGATCTCTCTAGGTTCGGATATGTGTATCTCATGAAACACAAATCTGAAACTTTTGAGAAATTCAAAGAATTAAGAAACGAAGTAGAGAACCAAACTGGCAAAAGTATCAAGATCCTCCGATCTGATAGAGGAGGGGAGTACTTAAGCACGAAATTCCTAGAATACCTAAAAGAGAATGAAATTCTCTCTCAGCTAACTCTTCCGTATACACCACAGCACAACGGTGTATCGGAGCGGAGGAACCGTATCCTATTGGATATGGTTCGCTCCATGATGAGTAACGCCAAGTTGCCTCTTTCATTTTGGGGATATGCGCTTCAGACAGCGGCGCATCTTTTGAATCAAGTTCCATCTAAATCCGTGCCTAAAACTCCATATGAAATATGGAGTGGCAAGAGTTTGTATCTTAAACGTGTTAAGATTTGGGGTTGTCCTGCTTATGTCAAAAAGCAGAACCCAGACAAACTCGAGGCACGATCAGTTTTGTGTAAGTTTGTGGGATACCCAAAGGATTCTAATAAGTATCTATTCTACCACGCAGAGGAACAAAGGATTATTGTTTCTCGGAATGCCAAATTTTTAGAATGGCAGTTTCTTACAAAAGAAACCGGTGGGAGCACGGTAGAAATGGATGAAATTCTAGAAACACAAACTATAACTGAAGATTTGGTGGAACTGCTAGATTCAGTAATACCCGACAAACCTCAGTCACTCCGCAGATCTAGTAAGATTTCTCATCCGCCCGAGAGATACTACGGTTTTCTCATAGACGGGGATCGAGAGGATTGCATCTTGGAAGAAGATGATCCTACTAGTTTCAAGCAGGCCATTATCAGTAGGGACTCTGATAAGTGGCTGGATGCTATGCGATCCGAAATGGAGTCCATGTACACCAATAAAGTGTGGACCTTAGATATTGCTCCACTTGGGGTAAATCTCATTGGATGCAAATGGATCTACAAAGGGAAATTTGGTGTAGATGGGCAGGTGGAAACCTATAAGGCTAGACTTGCTGCAAAAGGTTTTCATCAAAAATCAGGTGTGGACTATGACGAAACCTTTTCTCCAGTGGCTATGCTCAAATCCATTCGGATCCTACTTGCCATTGCTTCCTTCCCTGACTATGAGATCTGGCAGATAAACGTAAAAATGGCTTTTCTAAATGGAAGTTTAGAAGAGTGCGTTTATATGGATCATCCGGAAAGTTTCGTAGACAGTGGGAGCAGCGGAAAGATGTGCAAGTTGCTTAAATCCATTTATGGATTAAAGCAGGTATCACAGAGCTGGAACATCCGTTTTGATGAAACAATCAAAAGATTTGACTTCATCAAGAACGAGGATGAGCCTTGTATATATAAGAAGATTGTAGGCCGAACTATCGTGTTCCTAGTCTTGTACGTGGATGACATTCTTCTGATAGGAAATGATATTCCTATGCTACAATCGATCAAGTTGTTCTTGTCACAAAGGTTCTCCATGAAGGACCTGGTGATGCCTCGTACATTCTGGGGATTAAGATCTACAGAGATAGATCCAAGAGATTACTGGGACTGTCACAGTCTAGCTACATAGAGACTGTACTAAAGAGATTTAGTATGGAAAATTCCAAGTGCAGTAACATACCCGCATTGCACGGAATCACCCTCTCCAAAGAGATGTCTCCCAAGACTGATGAGGAGAGGGTTCGCATGAGCACTATACCCTATGCTTCGGCGATAAGATCTATAATGTATGCGATGCTATGTACCCGACCAGATGTAGCTTATGCGCTTAGCATGTTGAGCCGGTATCAGTCTAACCCAGATGAGAACCACTGGACAGCTGTTAAGAACATTCTAAAGTACCTAAGGAGGACTAAAGAACTGTTCCTGGTATTCGGTAATGGAGATCTCCAGGTGGAGTCTTTTACTGATTCGAGATTCCAGAATGACAAGGATGACAGCAAGTCTGTCTCGGGTTTTGTGTTTACCCTCAACGGAGGGGCGGTCTGTTGGAAGAGTTCCAAACAGGACACCGTCGTGGACTTAACGATGGAGACTAAATACATTGCTGCCAATGATGCCGTAAAAGAAGCCATCTGGATTAAGAAGTTCATTACTAAACTTCAGGTGGTTCCATCCATTGTTAACCCAATACCTGTGTATTGCGACAACAATGGAGCTATGGTTTTAGCAAGGGAACCACGGTCCCATCAGAAATCCAGGCACATCTTGAGGCGGTATCACCTGATCAGGGAGATCATTGATCGTCGGGAGATTGAGGTACGGAGAGTGGACACAAAATACAACACAGCGGATCCATTCACCAAGGCCCTTCCTCAAGCACAGTTCGAGAGATTTTTTGAGATGTTGGGTATGCGGTACGCCAACAGCTGGCCTTAGAGCAGAAGTTAGGTATTCGGTACGCCAATATATATGGCCTTAGTGCAAGTGGAAGATTGTTGGATATGTATGCTGTAGAGGCCATTATTGTATATGTATACATGGATGCTTGGACATATATATGTACAGGACAGTCTTGCTCGATATGATAGTATGCTATCTGGTTTGTCTTTATCTTAATATGTGCATATATTTTACTTGCTATTATGTATCATTCATACATGTTGATAAAGCCCGTAGGATCATTGCTAGACTACCTGCATTGTGATGGCGATCATACTTGTGGGAGCTCAGTAGTCGGTACGCACATCTTTAAAAGGTCCATAGTCGTGGGAGTATCGAGACTGGGCATCGATATTCTGGAGTAAACTAGTGTATACGTTTCTAGACCCCGACGAAAGGCGATGGTATGGTCCCGCAACCATTGGCCTTTCGCACCTAAGATCATATACAGGTGCTCACTGGGTGTGAGTACACCGGACGGACTTACCGAGAACTTCTAGATGGTACTATACCTATCGTCAGATGGAAGTTCTCAGGTGACATGAGTACAGGTTTGTCTTTAGACCTGAGATCATCATTTTTCTCGTGTGAGTTCCCACTGTGCTTTGATCACTACCCTACCACGACTCTACTGAGCCGTGCAAACAGGTTTTGGTTAGGTACAGTCCCGAGCCACATGGAGGCAGTGAGCGATTGTCGAGAATTTGTCTCTCCCGGTATAGGGAGTCGATATCGCACTGTGTTCGATTGGTCAGGACCATAAGACCTTGGCCAAGGCAGTTGGGATTTACTGATAGGCTGATCAGTAGTTTCCCGGATTGGTCCTGAGCCGCATCAGCACGAATTACCGGGTTATTAGGGTCTGACGTTTACCACCCCCTAGACTCGGTATGCGATACTCTCAGACGAAGAGACCGGACTGTATGAAGATTGTCACAGATAGGCTCAGTAGAGATCCGGATGAGTTTTCTCGTCGGCCTTCCTTTTCGACAGGTACCCGGGTAGCCGTTACGTACAGCTAGTGTCGCTGACGTGCTTGTGGTTATGGATTTATCCTGTAACTCACTGCCGGCGTACTGTCGAGTCTTTAGAGTCCACACAGAGCGTTTCCCTGGATCAGGCGAAATGATGTAGTAGCCGTATTGGATACATGCAAGGTTCCGATCGATTGGTGTACTTTGTACCCGGACTTTCAATCAAACAGTTGGTAATACTAGCCGTCTCGGGCTTGAGCCGGATTATTAAATCAGGTATTGATTTGATAATTTACATATATGTATTTCGATATGTATATTCTAATATTACGTTCTTCGTGTTATTCTATCTTTTTGGCATTCGTGTTTTTATCCGAATGCATGTATGTATATATAGTAGACTGTAATCCGTATTTTGTTATGGATAACATTATAGAAGGTGGACACCTCATCTTGACCTTTTCCATTTATTTGATAAATGGAATTGAGGTGTAAAGTGTGAGGGGAGGGGAGTATGGTGAGGACCATGCCTCAATAGTTGACAAATGAATTCTTTATTCATTTGTGGAAACTATTGAAGCATGGGTCATATTGTTTATTCATGGATATTGATATACAAAACCATTGGGGGGGTTCTCTCTCATGCTTTCTCATTTCATTTGTGCTCACCATTTTCGCTCCACTCTCCTCTCCTTTTCTTGAGTTCCTCCACCTTCATCATCTTCCTCCTCTCTACACTCTCATGTGTTGAGAAACAAGAGAGGAGGCAAGAAAGAGATAGTAAAACACTTAGAACCTCACACTACATCCTAGAGATCTTGGATTAGCATCCCAAGTTCTCTAGTTTCTCCTTTTGATACTTAGCAAGGAGCTAGAGCTATGGACTACATCCCTCGGGTGGATCATCTTCGACGGAGGAGGAGCTAGAGCCATGGACTACATCTCTCGAGTGGATCATTTTCGACGGAGGAGGATCAACGAACAAACTAGATCCCGGAGAACTGAAGGAGCCAACAAGGAAGATCAAGCACGATCATGGTGGCCACTTGGAGCGAACGATCAGAAAAGAAGACCAAAGGACTTGGATCTTTTGGTGAGACTTCTCTTCATAGTAGTTAGCTCTCTTAGTTTAGCTAGATAGGTTTATGGTTAGATCCGGTTTCTTGGGTTATTCTAGCGCCGTTTTTAAACTCGTAAAAAAAAAATTATTCCGCAAATCGCCACGGATGATGGCTAGGGCGTTAGGGTAACCCAATAGTAAAGAATGTGGGTTATCTACATACAACATTAGGACAAGTTTGCCTGTAAACCCAAGAGAGGTAAACTAAAAAAAACTCCGAAACGAGTACATAAACTAGAGACTCCGAAATGAGTGAATAAACTACAAACTCCGAAATGAGTACATAAACTAGAAACTCCGAAATGAGTAAATAAACTAGAGACTCTGAAACAAGTGAATAAACTACAAACTCCGAAATGAGTGCATAAACTACTGCACGCCAAATTAAAACATCAAGAATACGTGTAAGTAAGAAAAATGTATATTCTTTATTCATGAATAAAAATCTTTGAAAGATACAATTCATATAAAAAAGGGGATACAATTCTAGCCTTTAAGAGGGCGGGGCTTTCAATAATGTGGCGACCCGTTCACTCTCCTGCCGCAGCTCTTTCTCACGCTCCACTATTGCGGCCAGCATTGCTTCGACTTGAGACCGTTGTTGCAAGCAGGAAGAAAGCTTCTTTGAAATTTCCTTCTTAGCAACTTCGCAGTCTCGCATTCCCCGCTCAGTAGAGTCAAGGTTCTGCCTCACAGCCACTCCTTCAGAAATACATTGTTGAAGATTTTCAAAGATATTTTGAAGTTGCGCAGCATTCGCTTCGACCTGGACACGCAATTGGCTTGATTCGTTGAAGCCGTCTCATACTCCTTCTACTTTAGGACCAGCTTCTGCTCGAAGTATTGAATGGAACCGGCACTTTGTTCAATCCATGTGACCAATTGAACCTTCGAGGATAATGCCTCAAGCGCAAGACGTTTATGCTCGATCTCATGAAGGCAAGCTTCATTTCGATTACAGTAGTCAACCTTGATGTCGGCGAAATCTTCATTGTGGAAAGTCACAAGAGTCGCCAGCATGGGGTTGACTTCGTCCGCAAAGTCCGCAGCAGAAGTGAGAGCTTTGACATTAAAGTCTTCAATAAATTCACTTAGTATTCGCCTGCTATTTGCCACACCTCTGGAAGACTGACGTTTAGCAAAGGGCCCCGCGGGCATAGAAATACGAGACTCGAAAGGAGCCAAAGCCGGTGTAGCTGTTACAGAATAAGACACGCACAAAGAAATGTCAGATTTCAGCCTAAAAGAAAAAATGAGGAATGAGATCTAACCTACCAATAGTTGAAACGGGAAAATCAGGGAGCGTAGAGGGCTTGGCTATTTTTTCGTCCTCTCCTTCGAGCCGTAAGACTGTGGTCAATACGGAAAAAGCCTATTAAAAAGGGGGTTACTTGTGGAAAGATGAAATAAGAAAGGAAAGATATACTAACCAACGCCAGAAGGAAGGACATATCCTGATTGCGAAGTAAAGTGCGAGGTTAACATTTGGCGTAAGCGGTCAAAAAACACTCCTACATGATTGCAACAATATACGGTAAAGAAATTAATCCAAGAAGTAATATCAATACTGAAACAAGGAAATAAAATATTTTTACCTTCTGTCGCTGAACCCAAGAGAACTCGGGGGGTGCAAAAGAGATAGATGGAACAACGACAATCATGGTGACGGCTGACGGGTATTCTTCAACACCAGGGTTTACCGTACCTATATTCGAAATAAAGGAGATATTAGCGAATGTGTCTAGCAGGACTGAGAACCTAAAAGCGATAACATGAGGAATACTTGACGGGGCAGAAACCATAGCGGTATCTGGAGCGTCATTAGTTATGACAGCTTCCTTGATTTCCAGGAAGACGGACTCAACGTCTGCACCTTCGTCTCCCGGATCAATGAGGGCCGTCGTTATACTAGCGTCACCTGCGGATATCATGGATCCACAAGGAGAAGAAGTAGCAGCTGGAACCATCTCAGATTCGAAATGAAGGCTCGGCGTCCCAGAATCCCCAGACGCTGGCACCTCACCCGCAGCGCTGACACCTGAACTCGGCCCTGCTGTACCATTTAAAGGAAAACGTGTTATAATTCAAGAAAACTACTGTGGAAAGAAACCTGGAAAAATAAATAAGTCCTACTAGGTTTCATTAAGATATCGTGCGCTGTCTTATCTTGAAGTAACCGCTCAGCCTCTTCACGAGCTGCACGCGCAATCTTCCTATGAGCAGTTGACAAGGCAGAAGGAATGTCCTCCATGGGAACATCAGGGGGTCGTATATCAATCGAACTCGCACCTGTTGCCAACCTAGCGTGACACTCCCTCGCTGCGTGCTTCCGACGCTTCCTCTCTGCTTTAGCCGTGTGGAGAGATCTCTTCAAAACCACAGACAGGGGAACGTCGTTATCCGAATCAGGCTCAGCCTCCGGATCGGCTACAATGTCCGCCATCGGCTGCTTTAGTGATGCTTCCCGTAGTGGTCCTAGGGTGACCTCAACGGTAGTCGGTAGCTCTAAAGGCTCCGTAGGTGCCATCGAGGGAGGGATATCCTCCGCACTCGGAATAACACAAGTTGTAGTGCTTCCTGTAATAAAAAAAGAGGAGAGTCAGGGTGTGAACAAAATGAGCTAAATATGTTTATTCAAAGGCATTACAAAACAAATCATACCGAGGCCCATAGAAGCGTGAAGCCTCTCCTCTTCCTCGAATGTTTTTAGGGACGCCAAAAGAGCCTCTTCAGTGGATATGTCTGTTAAGAAAAGAGCGTTAATAAAATGCAATAAGCTCTAAAATATACAAAAGAGTATAAATAAGATATACCTGACGCCATAAGAGAAGCAAACGCAGCTTTCTCGCGGGCTAATCTCTCAGAAGCCTTAATAGCAGCTTGAAGATTAGTTGCGACATTCTCATCAGTAGAAGCTTCAAACAGACTGTCGTTGGTGCCGTATTCGGACAAGCATTCGCTATAAGGAGCATGAGGCTCCTGACCAAATACAACGTCAACCGAAAATAGGGACATTTTCTTCTTCTGAGAGCCGGCAGCAGCACTTGATGGTAGAATCTTGCGCTTTACAGGCTTCTTGGATGGTGAATCCCGATTTCCGAGTCAATACCCGACTCAGGGGATGCCGCAGCCATCACGTTGCCAGGAGCACTTGCGTCCGGCAGTGGTTTAGCCGTTGACACTATCGGAAAGGCTCGCGGAACTACAAACGCATTGTTCTCTCTCAAAGAAGGACGGACAACTGCCCGTCGCTTCAGCGGAATCGCAGGATTGCTGGCCGAGATAGAATCTATATGATCAAGAAGCATCTGCCTTTCTTCCTTGATAATGGCACCCGTTGCATGCTGATACCAGGCAATGTAACCATTGGAGGCCTTCAAGATATGACTCGGCTCAGCAATCAGAAAATGAGACCTCGTATTCAGCCGCATAAAATTGTGCGCCACATTGCAAACGCTCTCCTCTGTAGCAACCGGATCAACAAGAAATGCTTCAAGGGGAACACCTTGGTTATATCCAGATTACTGAGCAAAACGATGCGGGTTATACCTGTCACGCCCCGCTTCCCAGAGTGCGCTAAGATAGGCACGTGACAGAGCCAACCATGCTACCTGTGGATAGGAAACATCCCTCCACAGTCACATTACGGCTATCTAGAGATATCAAGAACAGGAAAATAAAATAAACTATCTAGTACATGTCCATGAGCCAGAATAAACGAGTCAAGAAATAATATGCGGAAGCAATAAATCCAAAGAGCAAAAACATCTGGAAAGTAAAACATAACTAAACTGGATACTAACTGGATCATCACTGCTCGGCCTAACGGCGGAAGTACTCCTGATCAGCCTGCGACAAGGGTAGAGGATCTGGGTCGTGCAAAACCAAGACGTCAGTGCATCATAATATCAACAATAACATAATCAGGGGGTAGCAAGACATGCAAGCATGAGTATGAACAGTAATAAAAGTATAACAGTAACACGAATAAGAAACAGTGAAGGGTATAAGCACATGTGACGTGCGGTGAGTAATCTGAACTAAACTACTGGGTTAACTACTCTCAAGTCTTTGAAATCAATTTAATGAATCGTCGATATAACTCAATAGTATCCCGTGCATGCCCGGGACCACGGTCAAGACTCTCGGGATGAATCCGAGACGTGCCGCTAGGCAGTAAACAGGTAACATGTACAGACGAATGATGTCAGGAACAACATCCCGGGGCCAGCCTAGCCCGTAAAACTGATCAGTATAAGCATCGAACTGTCGAGTTACAAGTCAGGTTTCATCATTGATTTCCCCATACCCCCAACTTATGTGTTCAAGTCAGGTATTGATAAATCTGAAGCTAATGCCAACACAGGATCAAGCAGCAACAGGTTTGTCTATACAGACAACAGGATATGTCCATCAGGACAACATGTCAGGATTGTCGGCATTATAAACAGGATCAGGTAACATGTCAAGTAGTGATATATCAGGTCATGTCAGGTAGTGTACATGTATCAAGTCATGTCAAGTAGTGGTGTATCAGGTCATGTCAAGTAGTGCACAGGTGTCAAATGGGTGCTCATAATCAAACTGTAGCAAGTATTGAATCAAGGTGAAAGTACGGATGTACAATAAAAGCATGGATGCACAAATATCGATCAGGGGTCACATCATGACTAAGTAGGATGCACAATTATCAAGCATGGTGCACTAATACAACAGTAACATGAAATAATATGGTCTCGGCGTGCAACTAGATATGTAATAAACCGTACGGATACAGACGGATACTATAAAACTGTAAATCGGTAAAATTTGCTGAATATTAAAACACAAGCACTATTATTTATTAAATAGATATTGATATAATAATATTAAAATGGATAACATATTCAAACCGATTAATAACTATAAAAGTGGTATTGATTAACCATGCACAAGAAAGTTCTGTTCAGAAATTCAGCGTCACCCTGATTTGTAAAATAGCTTAAAAATAACAAACGTTCTCCAAAAGGGAAGTGTCTTACACCAAAACAAAGATAATTCAATAAGGTTTTCATTTTTATAAGTCGAAGTATCTTAGGTTGTTCCTACAAAAATCTATGAACATTCGAAATTGAAAGTTTGCTGCTGGAATTTCCCTGGACAGCAGTTTAGAGATATTTTCATTTGCATTTTACGTTATTTAAACAATTTATTTTGCAAGTAAATATTTCATAGAGTTATAGTATTCTGAGTTAGATTCGTAACGAACTAAAGAACGTATACTAATGATTTCTTTATGATTTATAATGAATTTTATAAGGTAAGGTGTACAGTAAATTTCAGATTTGTCGTATCCGCTTTGCAACGACGTTTCATGTGTAAACTATAATATTTTCAAACTATATTTTGTATAACATTATAAAATGCAGATTATAAACTAATTAAAGATAATAATAAGAAATATTACGACGATATATATTTTAAATGATATGGATGCAAACGGGTATCCGAAAACGGTAAAACTTTAATATGGATGTACAGTGCAATCAACATGTGATATTTTTATTCATATGGATGCAAAATAAGATACATAGCATGTAGCAAGATGAATTAGCATACGACTAGATGTGTAAATATTGATATGGATGCATACGGATGTCTGAAAACAGTAAAACTGTAAAATGGTAATGTGGGATGCATAACTAAAAATTATGTGATGTTATTATTCAAATGGGTGCAATATATTGTAGTCTAGCATGTAATAAGATAAATTTGGATGCACTAGATACGAAATAAATTATACGGATGCAAACGGACGTCGTAAAACAGTAAAATGATAACAGGGGATGTACAATACACTAAACATAATATATTATTATTAATATGGATGTAGTATATATCATAGCATGTAGTAAGATAAACTTGCCTTGATCGAATCACGCGACGGATACGCACGGCACGTCCGACGTCGGTAAATCGTCGCAACACACACGCGGCACACGGGACGGGTCTGGGCAAAGTAAGAGGGTGATCACACAGGCAAGGTACGTTCACTGGATCACTCGGATTGTCAGCGACGAGCACGGCTCCGGCGGTGATCACCGGAATCAAGAAACAAAATCAAGAAAAAGAAAGAAGAAAGAAGAAGAAGTAAGAAGAAGAGGCGGTGTATTAAATAAGGAAGAAAATAAATAAATAAATAAATAATATATAAATATATATATATGCAGAGGAGAGAGAGAGAAAGGGGTTGTTAGTTTGTTAGGAAATTTGTTTAGATTTAAATTTTAAAAAAATCTTTTATTAGTTAACTAAATTTTAATTTGTATCAGTTTATAAAATTAATATTATATAAATAAAATTTTATATTCTGGTAAATACAAATATAGTCCAAAACATGCCCGGGTCGGGTCTAAAATTCAGTTTTAAAATACGAAAAATATACATGTCGACCAAAATTAATGTTGGATATCCGGGTAACGAAAAATGCATACCCCCAAGAACGGATGCACGCACGTGCACGTAGTCATCCAAACAAGTCCGTTTCACTGAACGGCACGAGAACAAGATACGCGGATGCTACTACAAGGTTAGGTGTATCATGCAGGCCATGCAAAATATTTTTAAAATATTTTATGTGACTTAAAATGTTATATTAAAATGCAGATGCTAGATAAAATGCGAGTATGCAATGTACAAATAAATAAAAGTGCACGAGTCCATGTAACAGGTCAGGATAAATCATAAACATGAATCAAGACCGGTTTCAAGCATGCGGGTCGGGTCGGATGCAAATACAAATGTCAAATACACCATTCGCACCCAAAACACAATAAATCAAGAAAATATCATAAATAAAGAATACTAGGATTGGTATAAATGAAGTAGGGTGTTACAATACCTCATGAATAACACCGAGGCATTTTTCCTGAATACTAGGAAATCCAGACTGATGGAATACAAATGCGCGATCTCCCGGGCCATCAAACCAGAAGCTCCATACTTAAAGACAACGTGAAGCGGCTGGACCACTTTGGAGGGGTCTTTACCAATGGTTAGAACCCTATAAACAAAGGTCATGCTGTCCCCAACCATGCGCGGACGCAAGACCAATCACCGAGCCTCTCACTATGTTGGGTCCGGAGAAGAAGCACCAATTGCATGACCCGAGAGAAATTGTACCCTTCATAAAATCTAGGTCTTTTGTGCACACCAAAGGCACCCAACACATGCATCTTGATCCATGAGGTAAAGTAATGCAAAGGGAGATTTACAGGCTTCAAACCCGGCTGGGTGGTGTCGGACGCTATACTTAGACCATGATACAAGTGGGCCAGTCCTGCAACCCCAACAGCCAGACGCGTCCCTGCCGCAACGCGATGAGCCGGATAGAAAACAGACGGTCTCATGTAGCGAGGGTGCATTGGGAGTGCAAACCAGCTCATCCACAAACCAATGAAGCCCATGAAAACGTTTCATCGTCAATATCCGAAGCGACAATCTCTGTAAAAGGGACAATAGGGGTGTCCAGAATAAAGAACTGCTTTAAGTCCGCATCTGCAGTCGGCAATTTGTCCAAGCCAAACCTGAACGGATCATCAAGCTTAGAAAACTTCGCAGCCTTCTTCGATAAAACATCTGGACGAAGGAAACGGGCAACAAAGTCCGTAAAGATGGCTCCATGCCCCCCCCCCCGACTCTAAAAACAAGCTCTCATAGATGTTTAACACTTTGATCAAACTCGGGAACTTGTGCCGAATAGCATTTTCCGGGGTAAGGCCTATGACTACCGATTCGGTGGCGAAGATATACTCGTGAGGAGGAAGTATCTCCTCATAATGCTCCCCTCTTACGAGTAACCCGGAAATTTTTGCAAATTCTTCCAGCGAAATCGATATCTCACGGTCCGACAGAAAAAAACGTATGGGTCAGAATATTCCACTACCCCAGGAAGGATTTAACCCACCACACATGAAGAGTGTGGTAATAAAAGAGAGACGTGTAGACCGCTGGGTATAAACCGGTTTTCAGCAGTAGCGATTTCTTGGCCGATAAAATGTAACGGGCCTATTGGAGATAACCAGCCGGATGTCGAGGGGTCACTCCTATTGTGTAAACCTGACCCCAAGGACGCACCTCTCCTTGACACATACGATGCCCTAAAATATCTAGATCTATCGGCGGCTGTACTGGTATCGACGCCATGAAAGGTTCCGCGGTCCAATTGACCTCTTCCACAGCATAAGCGACCTGCGGAGGGTCGGCATAATGAATTGACGGGATCGGTTCTGATGGCACGTCACAAGTAAAACTGCGCCAACCCCGGATAATATAGCTATATCACGATCCCCATAGATGAAGAGATTTCTGCTCCGAATCGTAGTCCCGGATTAAAGCGAGGACTTCACGATCAGTAGGCGCGTCGGCAAAAGCACTCTCCGAACGGACATAAGGAAAAAAGGAATCGGAAGCCATAATACCTGAAAAGAAAAACATGTGGAGAGTCAGTGATTAGCATATTAAAATTACTACAGTCTAAAGGAAAAAACACGTAGCCCCACAAAATCAAGGTGATGGCTCATCAATGATGAGACATGCGCCCATTGTAAGAATCCAAAAGGATTCTCATTAAATGAATAGTCTCATTGAGCAGTGGAGTTAAAAACTCTTAATATTCTCAAAAAACGAGTTCTACAACAGATTTAAATCTGTAAAAAGGGTATTAGAACCCTAAAAAAAGGAATAGGAAGGGGAATAAAAGTTCCAAAAGTTCCAAAATTTCTCAGAGCTAAGCTCTGTAAGAAAAAATGGAATTAAATTCCTCCGATAATAGGATTAAATCCCAGAAATCCCCATTGTTGGGAGACAGATGGGAAATATGATGGAATTGAATTCCAGAAACCCTCAAAGATCAGGATCAATGATAGGGTAAAACCCTAAGAAGAGAACTGACAATTCTCAAGAATGCCCATTGATTTGAGACCCACGATCTACTCAAAAAAGGGGAATAGTTCTTTTTAAGATCTATGAGAGATCATTTCAAAAAAAGAGCTGAGCACTGTTAGTGGGTTAAAATTCCAAAACAAAAAGGGTGGTTCTTTTAAGAGTTAAACTCTATTCATAATCCTTACCAATTTTTTTGTGGCAGAGTTTAACTCTGATCAGAAGGAGTTCTGTGGGCAGAGATCTAAACTCTGAGATGAGAATTAAATTCTCAAGGAAAAAGGAAACTTAAGAAAGATGATGAGACGGCAGTCATCTCAAGGACCAAAAGCCCTATTTATAGGATGTGAAGGGACGGTTGAACACCCCAGAAGATCAAATGGTGGCAAAAGTGACACTATTGCACTCACGTGTGAGCCACGTGAGAACAACGGTAAAGGGCATTTGTTCCCCCAATATTTGAACATAAATGAAGAGCTAAACTATGTTAAAATTTAATGAGGCATCGCCTCACGTTCTCGCCACGAGGGCGTCAGCGCCAGCGCCATCCCCTTAGGGTTGAATCCTATGATGGCGTCGCACGTGAAGCTCACGTGGGCGCTAATGTGCAAAGCACATGAGCGCCTATCATATATAAGAATTAAATTCTTAAGTGGCACCCACGTGCATAACACGTGAGCGCCGGCGTCCAAGTTTAAATCAATAGAATTAAATTCTACATGGGGATATTTCCTAAAAAACTGGGATACTCTCTCTGTTAAACAGAGCCGTTAGATCAAAAATCTAATGGAGATAACAAATCATCAAAATATAGAATTAAATTCTATTAGGAGAAAATATCTCCCAAATCTTTCCAAGTGAGAAAGATATTCTCGGTTGGATCAAAAATCCAATGATAGAATAAAATTCTATTTTTGAGGAAATATTTCCCCAATCTTGTTAAAAACAAAAAAATATATTCTGTAAAACAGAAATCCTTGGATCAAAGATCCAACGGTGGGTAAAATTCCCCAAACAAATTTTGAGACCAGTTAAATCATTTAGAATCTCTCAATGAGAGATTTTCTTAACACTAATTGACAATTTTCCTCTACTATATAAAGGACCCGAGACTTCAAGTCTCATATAGAGAGAACCCCCCATAAGCTTCTGCAAAAAAAATACAGTGAGCCCTCAAAACAACAGAGAATTTAATTCTCAATAAAAAAAAGAAAAACATTCATCATCAAAACCCTAGGTAAAGAAAAATCGAGATCAAAACATCTCATTTACCTAACGTATCTAAGGGTTTAATCTTTCTCAAGAACTTAGTTTTTTCTCTAGATTAGAGATCCACAAGACATGTCTCCCACAAGTTGAGAATTTAATTCTCATCAGGAAGATCTTGTTCTTGAGAATCAAAGATTCAGAAAAGAACTAGGTTACAAAAGGAAAGAAAAAAGAAAAAGAACATATCCTATGGGAATTTAATTCCTCGGAAAATAGGGTTTAACCCTAAAAGAAACTTAGTTCTTATAAAAGAAAAAACATAAGAACTTAGTTCTTAAAGAAAACCTGATCCTAGATCTTCAAAACAAAGATCTTGGTGATCATTAATGGTCAAAATGCCATTAACAGAGATTCAATCACCGATAAAGAAAAGAACTTAGTGTCTCATGTGCTTCCCACGTAAGCGCCTTCCCAACAGCGCCCAGCGCCTCACGTGAAAAACACGTGGGCGCCCAAACAGAAAACCAACGCTTCACACACAGCCAAAATGGCTGAGTGCTTAGCACTGATTGTGCAGCACCTAGTGCCTCACGTGAAAAAAACACGTGGGCACCCAAAAAAATAAAATGAGACAACGACGTACGTGCTTCTCACGTGGACGCCATACCAAAGTGTTTAGCACTTCATATTTAGTCAAAATGACTAAAATGCTCAGCACTTATTGGGCAGCGCCCAGCGCCTCACGTGAAACACACATGGGAACTCACCAAAATAAATAGGATAACGCCGCACGTGCTCCTTATGTGGACGCCATATAAAAGTGTTTAGCACTATATATATTCGGTCAAAATAACTAAGTGCTTAGTATTGATTGGGCAGCGCCCATAACTGAAGGCTTCACATGATATCCATATGAGCGCCAGACCTTCAAACAAGTGCTTAGTATTTTTACATAAAAAAAGGAGGCTGAACAAATAGAGCCCAAATAAGTGCTTAACACTTTTGAACAAAAAAAAAGAAGACCGAGCAGACTAAGCCCAAATTGGCTAAATCTCTTGCAGCTGAGCCCGAATGCTCTGTTGTTGGATCTGAATAAAATTTAATGATCCTGAAAATATTACTAAGTTCACCTTAGTCTCAAATAAGACTAACGTCTATTTGGTTAAAATAAATTGGGCCCAAATGCTTATATGTTTAATTTGATCTTAATCTCCAACTAGATTAATGGTCCTTAAACCAAACAAAATATGTCTGAACTAAAGGAAAATATTTATTAATTCTTGTGGTATATTGTTTACTACTTCATGCAGAACTGAGCTGCATGGGGCACCAACAAAACCTGTCACGCCCTGTTTCCCAGTAGACGGAAATGGTGGCGAGGCAAGCCCGGGGCATATTTATCCAAAGAATGTCATTTCTTAAATAAATATACTAAGCGTATTAAAACAATAATACACAATGCAAGAATAAATGGAGACTGTAAAATTTTTCAACAACTATCTTTATTTACATTCAATTTCCAATATTTACAAGTACATGAGTTTCAACTGGAAAGTAAATACAATAAAGGAAAATGCCTAAACATGTGGCATACATAAGCTGAATAAAAAGTGAAGCTAAACTAATCCTGAGGAGCAATCCGGTTGCAGTCTTCCTCTGTGGCCTCCACTTCCTCCGTCTCGACCGTATCTGACGAACATTCCAAGAGAAACAAGGGTGGGTGAAATGCCCGTCAGCGAACTAGAGCTCGGTAAGTCCCAAGGATAAAGTAAGAGTAAAAAAAATGACAAGTATAGAATATATATAAATGACGAATAAAAAATATGATCATAGGTAAATATGTACTAGAGGTCTCTATATGGCCACCATGTTAATGTTAAGTTCCAAGTGTGAATGTCAGCGCAGCCGTAAAAGTATTCATGAGTTCAAGAGTGGAGCCCCAGAAGCAAGAAATCATGGGCCCATTTCATGTGTTAGTATCGGGGCTCTAAGCTGTGGATGAGTTGACCCGACTGATATTCGAGTAAAATAAAAAAGAGAGGTTAATACGGGACTCCTGAAGCTCCGTTGGATTCACATAAGAAACTATCCAAAACACCCCGAGTATAAATAGTTTATAACTGTATAATATACTTAATTAAATTGATTGATTGGTCATAACATATCTTGATCGAAACCATAGATTGCAAAAGGTATAGAATGAAGTCGAGTGAGTCGAGTAAAGTGCGAGTCATGTCAATTGCAATCTTGGTTCGAGTCAGGTTAGTTCGAGTAGACTAGGTTCGAGTTCATGTTCAGGTTTAGATTCGAGTTGGGTTAGAGTTCGAGTTTGTGTTCGAGTTCAAGTTTAGATTCGATTTTGGATTCGAGTTCAGATCTTTTTCATATGAATTGATTTAAATTGTTAAAAATCTTATATTCGGGTGAAATCGGCAATTGCTGCACATGGACGGCAGGATTTGTGTCTTTTTTCAAGACAAGTGCCATTGATAACTCCGTTAAGTTGTCTAACCTGAATAGGTATGCACTCATTTTCTCCGGCTCTCTGGGGCTCAAGAGAAATGATACCGCTTAAACCTATATTAATTTAGAGTTCTTAAATACTGTTTGTATATCTCGAGGGTTTTTTATGAAAAATACTTTAATATAGTTTAAAAACGAACCTCGAAGGTGATTTGTAATATTTAGGGTTTTCATGAATATGTATTTTAATTATTGTGGTGTTTTAGTGATAAAACCTAGTTTTTTGAAAGTTTATGGTATTTTTATGAAAACTACTGCTTTTGGAAACTCGTTGGTATTTTATTAAAAATTCTAATCTTTCATTTTAAAAATATAGTTTTATAATTTGTTTTTATTGAAAATACGAATTCATAGTTTTATATAATTTCCAAAGTTTAGTTTTGTTTAGAAAAGCGTATTTCTTAAAAACCGTATTTTTATTTCCTTTCGAAACTGAATACTCCGTAAGGAGTTCTGCATCCCGCTCTACTATCCCAAGAATGTATGATAATCCGCACCATCCATTAGCGGGTCCCCTGACGAGGGTTGTAGAGGCGTAATTGCCAAGAATTTAAAATATCGATTTAAAAGAAACCCATTTTGAAAAAAAAATATGGTATTTTAATATAAACTTATTCTTTAAATAAACCATATATTTAGAAGCTCGTGCTATGAAACCATAGTGTGCGTGTGGGGTAGGTGGTTACCCCGTGAATGATCTAAAGGTTTATACTCTAGTTATTGAAATTACGGTTATATTAAAGTTCATGGTATTTTAGTGAAAAGTTTGTTATATGATTGTTTCGCATGAAATTTTTTGTTAAACTACAAGCTAAATGATATACATAATTTTAAGAGTGGTGTTCGGATATTAGTTTGACCTATTTTGATTATAAAGTGGAGTACAGATGTTAAAAATTAACATATATCGGAGCTAACTCCACTTTGTTGATGTGTTTTTAAAAGACGATTTGAGATGAAAGAAATAGAGAGAGAAGGGAAACTTACTAGCTTAGATCATTAATAAGAATGAGGGGAAGCCTTCGGGTGTTGTCGGAAAGGCTTCGGTCTTCGGAATTTGATCGCTACTCTCCTTGGCTTGCTTAACTTCACTTGAACAGCCTTAACCCTTCTTGAACTTAGAGAATTTTTGAGGAATTTTCAGAATAGAGGAGAGTTAGGGCATGTGATGGTATTTATAGGGTAAAAATGAGAGAGGGTGTGAAATAAAAATGGATTTAATGGTGTTAATTAGGGATTTGAAGAGTCTCTGTTTGATTGCAGGAAAATCAAACAGTGCGAGGGAGTTGAGGGGAGCTGAAGAGACAAGTGTGCAAAGCATGGAGCGATTTGGAGCATATCGGACCGTCGGCTGCGGGAAATAGCAAGGAACGGGTGGTCGAATTTGGGTGTTTTGCCTCGAGATTCGTGCCACGTGTCTAGTTTGATGTTTACTCCTCTTTGCGCCTGTTTGATTTTTCTGAAATTTTTCGTTTCTTCGTGACTTGTACGTGCAACTCTTAGGCTTCCGAAAAATTAAAAAGAAAAATCTTTAAAAATAATTGGGACTGATTGGAATCGAACGCATAGGCTATGTTACAGCAGTGTAAAGGATTTACCAGTGAGCTACAAGTTGCTTTTTGCTTTTATTGAACAAAAATAACTGATAACCCCTATACAGGATGAAATACCCTTTTCTATACATTTAAATAAATAATTCTGTACAGAGATTTCAGAGTCGTTACACCAGCTGTATGTAACGGCTACCTAGGTATTGTCGAAAAGGAGATCGACAAATAAGCTCATCCGAAATCCTACTGAGCCTATCAGCGACATGTACCATACAGTCTGGTCTGTTCATCTGAGAGTATTGCATATCCAGTCTCAGCTGTGGATAATGCCAGGCACCTAATAACCTGATAAGTCGTGCCGGTGTTAAGCCCTATCACCAATCGAGAAACTACTGATCGCAATCAGTAAATTCCATCCGCCTAGGCCTAGGTCTTGTGGTGATGGCCAACTGTACACTGCGCGACATCAACCCCCAATACCAGGAGAAACGAATCCCCTCAATCGCTCACTGCCTCCAAGTGTTTCGGGACTGCACCCAAAAGCTACCTGTTTGCACGACTCTTTAAAGCCATGGTAGGGTAGCAATTAAAGTATAGTAGGAACATACTGAGACAAATGACGATTTCAGGTCGACAAACTACGCTGTACTAATGTCACCCGAGAACTGCTATCTAACAATAGGTATAATACCATCTAGCATGTTCTCGGCGGGTCCGTCCAGTGTAACTCATAACCTAATGAGCACCTGTATATAATCTTTGGTGACTGACTAACACCAACGGCTGTGAGACCGGCTATCGCCCTTCGTCGGGGTTAAGAAACGTATACACTAGTCTACTCTCGAATATCGATGCCTAGTCTCGATATTCCCACGACTAGGGACATTTAAGGATGTGCTTATAAACTACCCAATTCTCACAAGTGTGATCACCATCATAACCCTGGTAGTCAAGCATGAATCCTATGGGCTCTATCGATATATGATAGTGATATGCTATACCCCACAAGACATGTACATAATGATAAAGTCAAACCAGATAATATACTATCATCTCGAGTAAGATTGTTCTAACTGTATAGGTCCTCCCTCAATCATCATAATCGCTTTCCTGTGATTACAATAATTGTCTTGAGAACACTATAGCCAATAAAAGTGCATTACTGATTGTTACTGCTTACAAAAGAGGGCCCTGTGTTTCCAATGGTCGGCTCTTACGCTCAAGCTGACGATAAGATAGTGACATGGACATTGAGACCTAGAGACTGATATGATTAGTGACATGGACTTGCATCGATTTACTGATTTGATACTCATACTATAGTGTTTACCTGTACATGCTATTTCATGCTCATGTCTTTAACATGCTCACTACTTTATGTTTATCATTATTGGACGTATTATATATTACTATTTTTATCGCTCTGATGACATGAGTATGTATGCTCAGAGTAAGAAGTGGACCCGTCTTATTTCGAGGAGATCGTGGATAATTAGACCAGTGAACCGGCCCTATCATTCCTTTCATTATCACTGATTAGTTGTTTGTATCCGCTGTCCCTCAATAGTAGGTCTGTGGTTCGAGGACGAACCATTGTTCAAAGTGGGGGAGAATGTAATATCCGGTATACCCATTTTTACAGGATATACACGGAACCCACTGTAAAACAATAGGGAATTTTCGGAATACATTTCGAAAGAGGACAGATCTGAGAACTATAAATGAGATGATTCTACTCCTATACACAGAGGCGCCTGAAACTATATGGGCTTGAAAACTCCGTAGTTAAGCGTGCTCGGGTTAGGGAAATCCTGGGATGGGTAATCTTCTGGGAAGTGGCCCCTGCTCGGATCTAGGTCGCCCCGTAGGACAAAATCGTACGGTTTAGACCAGAGCGGACAATACCATCTGTGTTAGGAGTGGGACGTGACAGCCCTCTCATTAGTTGAGAATCAAGTAGAAAAGAAGATAGGAAAATTACATCACATCACTATATCCCTAAACTTCCTTTCTTAGCAAGTAGCGAAGCTTAGTTGCTTCATTAGGTTATTTGGTGTGAAGATAGAGCTTGGACAAGGTTCTCTCGGATGGATCATCTTCGGTGAAGGAGACTCGGCCTGCAAGCGCGATCTGGAGCTCTTTAGACCTTGCTAGAGTCCACAACACCACCACTTGATCACAAGCACCATACGAGTTCATACGGACGCTACAACAACCTCCGGTATACAAGCTCGTTCCCGGTGGCCAAAGAGCATAAGAGGGGGTCTTCTGTGATTAGGTGAACACGCTACGAAGGTAGCTAGCCTCTCGAACTCGTAGTTTAGTTTTTCCAGTTTGCTAGTTTAGTGTTTGGTTAAGATTCTAGGTTTAAGTAGTTAGTGCCAAGTTATAAAATTAAAGTTTTTCATTCCGCAAAGACCAAGATTAGCGGTTAGGGCATTAGGAACTTCATCAGAAAGACGGCCTAGGATTTTATTCTCGCTTGTACAAGTTATGACCTGATATTAAAAAAAATAAAACACTAAAAAAAATTTAAAGTAACTGATGATACATGGCATGGACATAAATTAAATTTGTATTAACAACAACAAAGCATGTAAGCTTCAGACAGGGGTGCTCGATCAAAGGAAGATCTCTTTTATTTAGTTAAAAAATGATATTGATGTACCTTTTGACGTTAAGTTTTCGGTCTTTATTTGAAATGTCGAATGGTTTCATGGCAATCTGCTTTCTTAGTGTAAATTCTCTAGTTTGATGGTCCACACATCATATTAGCATGCTACATGCTTTATAATCCATTATTTAATCTAAATGGCATCATAGATGCATCACACGGAAGGTGTCATGTAAGAAATCAAGGAGAATATATTTTCGTATCGTTGATGTAAATATTGTTTGGTATGTTTGGAAAGGACGGTTGAGATCAAAAGTTTCATGATCTCAAGTTCATCTAAGACAATAACCAGCTTACTTTCTACTAAGGCATTGTAATTAACCGGGAAATATCCAAATGGGTCAGTACTCGAAACTAATATTCAAAACAAATGGAACCCACCATGATATATGTTTCGTATGAAGGCCATTACGATCGAAATACATTGATGCTGATGTAGAGTTGGGATTCTCTGCGATTATTTCCCTTGCTATGACAATCTCAACCACACGTCATCCATCGAAACATCCCAAACCTCATAGCCGGCCGTTGCTAAGAATCACCAAGTGGTTAAATGGCAAAAAAGCACCTCGCATTTATCCAATCAACACGATTCTCCTTTCCTCTGAGAAAACTTGCCCTTTATTAGATAAGGTTGCTATAGGACCCTATTTGAAGCAAAATCGTAGTAACTGCTTATCTACTGTTTAACGGTTAAGATTTAATAAAAGAAAAACGAAGGACTTAAAAATAGGAGTTAGTTCTTCAATTTGATCCCAACCGTCAATCTGGATAAACGGCAACTACGATTTCCTTCAAACGGGGTTAATTTGCTTCTTGATTAACAGGGCAAATCTAGGGGGATCCTGCAATTTAAGCCAATCTACCTAGTTTAAGTCCAAACCTGAAAATTTCGAATTTACGGGCAATTTTCCGTTTTCTCTCTCTAAATTAACTCATCAATGGAATATCACTATCCCTTACCCTACGCATACGAAATCAACCCCTCACCGGCGATCCCCATTCACCACCACCCTCCGCCACCGCCCGTCGCCGCCGGATCCTACTACCTCCACCACCTTCCACCGCCTCAGCCGCCGGCGATCGCCGGCTCCAGCTCGGAGATCCACAGCATCTTCATTTCCGGCCTCCCCGACGACATCAAGCCTCGCGAGATCCACAACCTCTTCATGCGCCGCCCTGGCTTCGACTCTTGCCTCCTCGAATACACCGGCCGTGGAAATCAGGTCGAAATTTATAGTCTTTGTTAGGGTTAGGGTTTATCTTTAGGATCAATTAGGGTTTTTGATCCCTGTTTGTGTATGGATTTAATTTTTCTAAACTGGATTTTCATAAAGTTAGCAAAACTCAACTCCAAAATGCTAACTTTGCCCAATTTGAGATTCATTTTGCAGTTATCTCAACTCCAATGCAATGTAAGTTTTCTAAACTAGCATTTTTCCAAACACATCCTTATGGCATAATCATAGTTTATTTTTAAGGGAGTTCGGGGCTTGCAACCATATTTATTCTACCTCCACTTAAAACTAAACTATATTTATTCTAACTCCATAGCCAAACTGGGCGACATTTTGTTATCTTATTAGGTTTAGGGTTTATATTGTTAAGTTGGCTCTTCCACATCACCAAAACACGAAAGTTATGGTGAGGGTTGAGGAAATATAGTTTATATTCTAACACGCCCCCTAGGTCCTAGGGATTTTGCGCATATGTGTTTTTAATTTAAATTAATCGGCATCTAATACGCGCTCTGAGGGAATCAAACCATGTTAAATATCCCTCCCTTCTAGCTCCTAAGTTATAATGAGGGTTGAGGTAATATATTTCATATCCTAACATATATATGCGTAGTGAGATAGACTTTAGGTAACTCTATGGTTTTGAAGACATAAATCATCAAAAAGCCAACTATGTAACAACCCTGGATTGGTTGCGACCTTCTAAACTTTGGGACCGGCATTGAATTGCAATTCTCCTTAAAATATTGCTAGTTTAGGCTTTTGTAGGGCTTCTAGACTCCATGAATTATGCATTGTATATAAGTTTTACAAGAAAGTAATTTTGAGCTTATGATGTGTATAAGTTACATTTAGGTGCTCTTCTTGTTGCATTCGGGTTTAAGTTTAGGGTATATTTTGTTGTGAACGATGCATGTGTCGGTTTTTGTTTTTTATTTTTTGGTTAACTTAGAAATTAGAAATGGCTTACACCATTTAGTCCATGTTTGTCTTGGGAGTCGAGCTAGATAACTTAAATTCTATTATTTATAGAGCTATCCAAAAACATAACGCCAAATTCCTAATCACACCACACTTTGACTATCTTTGAAGTTGTAATAACTAGAGTTATATAAAATCTACCCCAACTCATTTATTTTAGACTTATTTATCAAAAACTCCCCTATAGTTTCGGGGTTTTCCAGAAAACTACCATACAGTTTCAAAATGACGAAAAACTATCATTTTTAACGGCCAAGTTTAACAGGGTTTGTGTCATGGCAGCGCCATGTCAGCAAAAAACAAAAAACAAAACCCAAAAATTCCCTCATCTAACCCTAACCAATTTCTAAAAAGTTAAAAATTAAAATTTTCTAAAAAACACTCCTGGCCATCACTGCCGGCAACGGCGCGCCACCGTCCTTGACCTCCTCCCTTTGGCGGCACCACCAGCCGCTTTCAGCAACGCCGCCCCCTGTTCCATCCTCCTTGGCCCGTCCTACTTGATCACTGGCACCATCATCATCTTGTTTACCCCCTCCCCCGATCATCACCCTACCCCTTCCCTCTTCCTCCCCCTCACCTGACCTCCCCTTCTTCCGCTCCTTCCCCCTTCGCCGCTCCCCTCTCCATCATCACCGCCACCTTCTTCTTCCCACCCTCTCCCCCGCCCATCACTTACGACCGCCTCCTCCGCCGACCTCATCTTACATCATTATTATCATCAATCTTCTTCTTCCCTCTCCCTTGCCTCCTCCGTCCTCCCGACCTCCCCTCACTTCGGCCCCCACCCTCCGCCGTCCCACCCCCACCTCCTCCCTCCACCGCCTCCGCAGCCCCGCTATCTCTTTCCCAAATTATTAATTTAACTAATTAATATTTAGTAATTATTTAGAATTGTTAATAATGTATTTATAATTGATTAATGGGAAAAATGGATTTAGATAGGGTTTAGTCCTTGGGCCAAACACAGCTGTTAAAAACTTCCTAGACTAAAATATTCTTTTGTTTTAGTTCTTAAAGTACATTAACTAATATGTTATTCCGATACTGCCCTTTTAGATAAACTACTACATATATCATTTAAAGTACTATATATATCTTATAAAGTACCACGTTTATCTTATAAATTACTACATTTATGTTAAAAGTACTATATATCAAAATATTTCATTTGACCTAAAAGTGTTACATCTACTTATAAAACTACTACATCTACTAGTAATACTATTAGATTTATTTTACCAACAGATGTAGAAGTTTAGATTAAATGAAGTATTCCTAACATAAATATAGTAGATATTGTATAAATGCAGCACTTTATAAGATAAATACAGTATTTTATAAGATATATATAGTACTTTAAATGGTAAATATAGTGGTTTAACTAAAAGGACGGTATGGGAATAACATATTAGTTAATGTAGTTTAGGGATTAAAACAAAATAATATTTTAATTTAGGGAGTTTTTGACAACTGTTTTTGGCCCAGGGATTAAACCCTATTGCTTTTGGGTTCTAGGAAGCTAAATCCATTTTTCCTTTGATTAATTATATTATGAGAGAGGCAAAAAAATCTTTTGATATGAAACTTAACCGTGTTAAACTTAACTGTTAAAAAGGGTTGTTTTTCATCATTTTGAAACTATAGGATAGTTTTCAGGAAAACCCTAAAACTATAGGGAAGTTTTCGATAAACAAGCCTTTACTATATTATTGTCAAAGAAAGGGAGTGAAATACCTCTTTTGGAGTTAAGACAACTCTGCAGTTAAACAACACGCTATAGTCAATCTTTGTGGTCGAGTTAGACCCTCGCGAACTCAAGTTTGTACTCCACTTGAAAAATAAATACGGCTATCCTAAATCCATGACCTTTATTTTATGAGACCATGTATTAGGGTCTATTACCCTTTGTTTGGGTAGTATTATAGTTTCTTGAAGGCAATGAGAATGAAAGGCAACTTCAGTTTTCATTTTTTCTTTCTTTCTCATTTCTTTCTTTTTTGGTGGTCTTTCTCCCCGATGTGAATGTAGCCTAGCTTAAATGGTTACTTAAGAAATGATACTGTAGATGTAGTTGGGTATTTAATACCTAAGTTTACTTTTATGCAATTCTATTTCTTGTCTGTCTTTTTCTCCCCCAAAAGTTATTGTTTAAAATCTATTCCAAGTTGGCTGTATGATGACATCATGAGATCCATTTTTTTTGCCTCTTTTTGTATCACAGGCTGTTGCATATGCTACATTTTTCAACCATCAATCAGCGCTTGCTGCAATGGCCGAACTAAATGTGAGTTTCTCAGCATAATTCTGGTTTTCACCTTTTGTTTTCATTTTAAAAAAATTATGCAGAAGTTGATTTACTTGTCATCATATATGTCCACTAATTTTTAGGAAAGTCTATATCATTTTTAACACATTTATTACTAATCACGAACCTTATTACTTCATTTACAGACACAATATGTGTAAGACGTTGATGTTGTAGTTTTGTGTACAAAACCTATCATAAGTATATAAAGACAAATAAAATCTCAACTCACCTTATTACTTCTTTTTTTGTTTCTAAATTGTTATAATTATTAATTTTTTCTATTATTCTTATTTTTGTAATCATCATCCATTTTAAATAAACTTTACATGTTTTACCACTAAAGTTCCTTCCTTGGAGCTTAACACCGCCTTCCCATTTTGCTTCGCTTTTCACTTTCAGACGCGTTGCCTGTGATGCATGTGACATAAAATTTATGTATGTGTGTTCGGGTGCTCTTATTGAGGGTATCAAATCATAAATGTGAATCCTCAATGATCCATTCAGATTATGGATCTAAAGTTTGGTAATCATTCTCCACCCAATATCTTGTTGGTTGTTATTTTAATGATCCAAGACCAAAAATCGGGCCCCTAACAACAACAACAACAACAACTGAGCCTTTTATCCCAAGCATATGGGGTAGGCTACATGAACCAACATGAGAATCATGCCGGGTCCAGCACATGGATCCTCCGCCTCCACTCACTCCTATCGAGCAATATACTTTCATCGAGTCCTTTGGCAACTATATCGTTTCGTATCACCTCCATCCATGTTTTCTTCGGTGTCCCTTTTGCTCTTTTGCCATTGCCCATATTGAGAGTATCTATTCGTCGAACCGGTGCTTCCATAGGTCTGCGTCGCACATGACCAAACCATCTTAGCCGGTTTTTCCGCATCTTCTCCTCCACAGGTGCTACATCAAATTTTGCACGAATATCCTCATTTCGCACCTTATCTTTTCTAGTATTACCGCACATTCAACGAAGCATGTGCATCTCCGCTACGTGCATCTTCTGCGTATGATGCTTTTTAGGAGCCCAGCATTCTGCACCATATAATAAGGCATGCCGAATAGCGCTCCGATAAAACTTCCCTTTCAATTTTAACGGAAAGTTACGATCACACAAAATCCCTGTTGCACTCCTCCATTTCAACCAACCAGTTTGGATCCTTTGATTAACATCACTATCGATCTTCCCATTCTTTTGGATGATGGAACCTAGATATCTAAACTGGTCGCTCGGTGATATCTCTTGCTCTTCCAATGTTATACCAATATGGTTTTGACTTCTCTGGTTACTAAATTTGCAATGCATATATGCTGTCTTGGACCTGCTCAATTTGAATCCCCGAGATTCCAATGTTTGCCTCCATAATTCCAATTTGGCATTAACCCCTGCTTTCGAATTTGCCCCTAACAACAACACAAGGACATAAACAGGGTTTGAAATCTTGGTCTTGGTACCGGTAGCGGACGGCCAATTTTAGGATCGGAATTGGTCATATGGCCGTCTCGGATCGAAATATTGAATTTTAATTCTTTGACTAAACAATTATTTAAACAGTAGTACAAGTTTTGAATAACTACTACAAAAATAACTATAAATAATTTGACATACCTTTCACTTATGAATGATGAATTATTTTCTAATTACTTTGTAAAACTAACTATAAACTTTCTACATTTAATAATGTCAAATAAACTATAACTCATTGAATCTATTAACCCATTGATAAGCCCACTAACCCATCAATAAACTTAACTCTATTACCCACTAATTAATCGGTATCAAAGCCTAAAATCTTGATACTGGTCATGAACGGTCGGTCATCTCGGATTTGGAATGGTTGAGATGTAAAACCATGGACATAAGGAAAGAGGATAATGATACAAGCTTTTTTTGAACTTCCCCAAGTACAGAAAGTAGAATAAATTTAACATAGGAAAACGTTTTGGTGTTGGGGACCGTCCAACTTTCTCTTCATAACTTTTGTTGTTGTATATTAAGTGTCAAACAAGAGTCCAATATTCTTGTTGAAGATCATTTGCATTTTACTCAAAACAGCATATTTCATATTTAATACTCATCTTGTTTGGGAAAGCAGGTAAATTTTTGTCTGCTTGAACAAGAATTTATGTAGGGAAATTCTTATCACCCATTTTTTTGAGAAACAATTTGATGATTTTTGTAGAATATCATAAAAGTTCATTAGGAATCTAGAAATGTGGAAAAATGATCAGTGACGTAGCTCATCCTTAACATTGTTTTTGGATTTTAGTTCTAGAAATATCATGTGTAGAAAAGTCGAGCGTTAGATACAACTCATGGGATGGATTTAGAGCATCTTAATACATGGGACAAATATATGTCTACTATCTACATATTCCTAGATCTAAACATCAACATTATGAATTTGTCCTCTTAGGCCTCTATGTTTTAGATGGATACCTGAGTTGAGCAGGCAGCCAATCATCTATGGTTTATCTACAGTTATTTTCAGCTATTCCGAGGGAGACATTTCTCCTTGTCAATTTCTTCCATCGTTTCTATTCCGGGGAGTTACTTTTGATACTGGGACTGAAGCTACTTTGCATATTGAGCTGGCCCGATCAAATTCACGGAGACGTCCAAGGGGTACCACATTATATACATTGTGACTGTTAATCTCTCTTGGTTTCACGATTAATCATATAATGGCAAATATTTGTTTTTTGTTCAATATAGAAGATGGAGCATACGATATAATCGATAAACGGGTCAAAGCTAAAACTGGTGAGCAAAATACGTCAAACAGCGGTAATGAAAATTTGATACTTGGAATCAGATGTGGAAGAGTTACTTTTCATTTGCAAGCATGAGTGCAAAATAGTTTTTTAAATCTACTTGTTTTTTATGCCAAAGTGTTTCCTTGTTACATGGCCAACTATAGGGCATTGCATTAGTAACTTTTGGCTTATTATTTGGTTACATTTACATGTCTTTAGCTGAGAAATGCAGACTAGGCATCACCAAAGACACTGTCAGTATAACTGATTCTACAGCTCACTTGCACATGTTTTGGCACATTTGCATGTTCAGGGAATGGTGAATCTGATGATGAATCATGGGGCACAGAAAATGATAATTCCAGAAAGAAGGGTTCTGCTGCACAGAGGTTGAAATGCACTTCACAATGAACACGAATTAATTAAAATAGTGTAGTTCAACAGTTTCTCATATCATATATAGTATTAGGCTATATTTTTTAAATATAGATTGCTGACCCTGCAGTATTTTCATTTTAATTAACTCATTCTTTTGATTTTTCTTTTTGCAATATCAGTGGCGATGTCAAGTCTGATCCAGATAGAGCTCAGGCTGCTCAAAATGTAAGTTGTTAGTAAATTTTTGAGGCTTTATTGTCTGTTAATTGAGGCAGACACAATTCTAGATGCTCCTGTAGCTATCTTTATTCAAGCACATCATTGTTATCAACAATGTGATTCTGACACATCAAATATGAGCCCCCATTTGTTCGTCTTATGCTAAGCTCCTAACTTTTTATGCTTTTTTAAGACCTAATATCTGCATCAACATATCATTGAACACTGCGACAAGTCAAAACATAGACATTTGTGAATTCGACAACGCTCCTTATACAAAACAAAACAAAACAAAATAAACATCAACTCTCTCTATTAAGTTTGTTTAAGCCTTAAATACAATTAAGGGGTAAATGTCGCATTTAATCATTTATTCAATTATAGCTGCATCTGAGTTCATCTAAACCTTTTGTATTAAAAAATTGGTCTGAGTTAATAACTTAATTTATTTATGTGGTAAGCTGTGAAACATGACTTGATGAAGCAAGGCTCTCAAGCTGAAGTCAACACACACTCAATCAGCATCAAAATTCCTACCTACGAAACCGTGGATAAGAGTGGTACTTTCCATAGTCCCAAATGAATAGGTAGCAATCGCATCCTCCAAATTCTCTTAGACTATGGGAAGAAGTCTAACAGAAGGAAAAAGATGTTAGTATTGGCTAAATTGAATTCAATACCTTTTCTTACATCTAGCGGAATTTCACAAAATGAGATAATTTTGATCAAAGAGTTATTAAGAGTTGAGACGAGTCGTTACTATTCATCAATTCCAGGAGTTACGATTCCATATACATCCAACTAAATTGCAATTGCTAAAATTCGCTGAAACCAAGCATCTCAAAATGCAACCACATGGGATGAATCATCTGCTATTCCGTGAAATAATATATTATAATTTCCTAGAGCACTAAAGAATTTTAAATTTTCTAGTAAGCAAACGGGTCTAATGAAAGTTCTATGTATTGTGAAAACTTTAGACTTCTTCTGCTTGTGGTCATTTAATCAGAGTTCTTCAATCTCAAGGCATGGAAACATTATGTTGTTTTTACGGCCATCTTAACATCTCCTTTTACTTTCTGGTACTGTAATGTAAATGAATATGTTGGTAGACATTTAATCGCATGATAATGTATGCTTATGCTTCACTATCAGCCTGCAGATGGTATTTCACCATGTTCTACTTTGTTTATTGCAAATCTGAGTCCAACTTGCACAGAAGAAGAGCTAAAGCAAATCCTATCGAAGTAAGATCTTTCATTTTCCTATATGCAAGATGTCAACTTTACATCTAGATTCCTAATCTGAGAATTCACATCTCCTATTATTTCGTGGTAGTTGCCGCGGCTTTCAGGTGCTTAAAATGCAAAGGAAAGGTGGAAAGCCCTGTGCTTTTGCTAACTTTTTGGTATGATCCTTAAATAATAGATTCTTTCTTAGCTGATAAATCATTAAAGATTTTTATGGTCCTTTACATAATGGATTCTTTCTTAGCTGATAATCATTAAAGATTTTCATGACATTCAGTTTCTTGTAGTTGTGATTAAGTTGGATCATTATCCATCTTTGTTTCTTTCCTTGTCAGAATATACTTCCATCAAGTTGTTTGTTTACTTTCCTCTTATCATGAACCCTGTGTTGTGAAACCACAATGTGTTGCAAATATACTAAATAACACAACATTTTTTTCCGTCATGGTGTTATTTTGCATGCCTTATTTCAGATTGTTGCTTGTGTTTTTGGTTCTGCATCCATTCTTCTTGTTTATCAAACATTTGTTATAAATATTTGAGAACGAAATGACCTAAATGCGTGGAGGGGAGTGACATTGGGAGGAGAGCATGAACTCCATCATCTGCCCCATGAATCAAGGTTTTATTATAAAGGCCTGTTTGTTTATAATAACTTGGAAGCTTAGGAATTCCTGGGCTCATCACTATTTGGTCTTTATGTAGTCAAGGAATTTCAATACAATGTGAATAGCGATTAACTACTTTTCTGGATGCTATATTGACATCAACAGATTCAATCAAAGTGAGTCAAATTCAAAGAATCGAACCATGGGCTCAAGTGCTGATTTTTTCCTTCTTTTTTCTCCATGGACATTCTAATCTTCGTATATCGTGTGAAATCTTCCCCACCACACCAAAATATCTAAATCAATAGCTGTCAATTTTTTTAAGTTAGCGTCAATGGCGTAATATGCAAACAGACACTTGCTTAAACTTATTTGTATCAATAACACGATTTGGAGACGGTCTTAGGAAAGTTGAAAGACCACAAGTGAGGTTGAATATCTATACTTGCGACCATTTTTAATTTAGTATATATGGGATGTTAACAAGGTTGGCTAATTTGATTTGCTTCTGAAAATTAATACTTGGACTTCTTTGATGTGGTTTGGATGAAAAATTTATCTTGTGCCAAAGTACATTGGGTTACGAACGCAAAAGTTGATTCAAATGCTTTCTAGCGGACTTCATGAAAAAAGCTTTGATATTATTACCTATTTCCTTTATCATAATTAACTTTTAATATATTTGCAGTGGAAACATTTCAATGTTAAGACATGAAATATGACAGCATTATACATGACTCTAGACATGAAGTTGCTATGTTTGTACACAATGTTTGGCTCTTACGGTCCCTTCATTTTTCAAATCACAGTATGATCAAAGTTAACACACGCACAAGATTGGACTGAACTTTTTTGGGTTGCAGGATGTTGAAACTTCAACAGAAGCAAAAGAAAAGCTCTTTGGCAGTTCACAGGCCGCAGCTGATGATGAGGGATTGTATTTGGAGTATCCTACCATACATGAATATAATTTGCTTTTTCTTTTTTCCCATCATCGATGAAACATAAAAGTAGCGTGCAGGATTTTGATTTTCCGACTTACTAAAGAATTTCCTCATGGGTGGCCCCAGATGACACCTAATATTTGGTTTAATTGCATTTGGGTAAATTTCAAGTTGATACCATGAACTTTAGTCACTTTCCACTAAAACCATCATAAACTTTTAAAATGATGCAAACCTACCACGAGCTTTTCTTCTACCAGAAAACTCGCTAACGGAGTTAACATTTGATTAACAAAAAAAGAGAAAATGACTGAATTAATACCCAACGTATATTAATTCTTAGAAAAAAAATTAGTTTTTAAATTGATAAATGTTGGGTATTTTTGTCATTTTATCTTTTTTATTAATCACATGTTAACTCCGTTGGGGAGTATTCTGGTATAAAGAAAAGTTTATGGTAGCTTTGCATCATTTTAGAAGTTTGTGGTAGTTTTGAGGGAAAGTGACCAAAGTTCACGGTATCAAGTTGAAATTCAGCCATCGCATTAAACACCCTTGATCAATATATCTCATGCAACACATACAAGGTCTAAACAACTGTCTTAGGACCTGTTTCCTAGTCATTTTCCCAAATCCTTAACGGGTTCATTTTACCATCCGATAATGATCACATGCAATGTATGTGGCCTGATATCAATGTTAAATCTTAAATATCCATTCCTTTTTCTCCACATCTCTAACAACTCGAACCTAAGTATAACTCGTAGTCCTTTTTGAATTGGTAGGTCATGTGCGTTACATGTTATATTTTTGGATGGTTCAAACAACGCCGTTAAGGGCTGGAAAAATTAGAGGGATGTCGGATGATAACAAGACTGCTTATGGGCTATTATTATTAGGATGGACAGTTAATATATCGGGGATGTTTTTATCAGTTAAACTATTATCTTTTTTTATTCCTTTCCGGTTGCTGCTTGGTACAAAGAAGAATTTCTTGACACTATATTTCAGATACGCAAAATCTAGAATGAGAAAGATCTAAGCCAGATTTGCGGCTGTTACAGCCCAACATAGCAGGGCTTTGGTAGTTGTCTGGGTTGTTTGATGCTTCATTAGTTTCTTCTTATGTTGCTTTGGAGTGTGACTGTTATGGTTTTAGGAATTTTGATATTGTAACTGATTTCATGGCTTAAACATGTAAATGTATTTGTTTCTCCCCGAAATAGTGTGACTGTGATGCAATGCTCTGAAGTCTGAAGTCATTTTAATCTCTGACCTACAATATGGGTGTGAGGGCAGTTATGGAGGAAGAAGATTTGAACATGGAAGTGTCTTTGGTTATTTGTACTTGATTATTGAATGCATATATTTTGTTTAGTTAAATTTGTGGGTTCCTTGGATGCATGTATGCTGGATGTGTGTGATGTGTGCATGGGCAGGGTTAGGCGTACGGCCGGTTAAAAAAAAAAATTTCCGAGGAATAATATTTGGTTGCGGTGATTATAAGTCACCACTTTGTTGCCCTATTTTGCCAGAGATGTGTATGGTGTTTTCTAGTTGAAGATGTTATGCATTTGCAAATTCATGTAGATCCAACTTTTGTTAGTTGTAAAACAATTGTCCTGTTATATGTTACTGTTGAGATGTGTGAGATTAATAATAGACCCACAATAGAAAAAACTTATTATATGTTACTGTTGAGAAGTTTTAGACTATTAATAGTCCTACAATAGAAAAAACAAATAGAGATACATGGGCATCACCAATAAGGCTTGAAGTTATGGGCATCACCAATAAGGTTTAAAGTTAATTTGGACACGATATAAATGGCATTCTCCATTAAGACTTAAAGTTGATTTGGATGTATTTCATTTATGTTGAAAGCATATGTACATTCATCTATAAAAAACATCTCTTCTCGAATATTAAACATAACAGTTACAAACAACGAATTTGGAAAGATGTATTTACTTCGTGGCACTATTTATTTTGTTAATATTTGCATTTCAATCTCTGATATCGAAAAAATAAAATGTCACTTAAATTTGATGCCATTAAGGGGCTGTTTGTTTCGGAAGAATTGCCAAATGTATTGAATAACTTATTTTGAGAATTGACATCAATTTTTTGACAATTCCAAATCCAAGGCTTTTTTGGATGGAATTGCTCATTCCCAAAGACACATATGATAGTATTATTTTATTTGGGAAATAGTTATGTTAACATGCTATCTCTCCCTCTCCCTCTCCCTTCCCAATTTACAAAATTCAATTCTCACCTTTTTTCTGTTCAGCCAAACAAAGTAAAAAGTGGAAGGGATAAAAACCATTCCAATTCTTTATAACCAAACAATGGAATGACAATTTCAGGAGACAAAATTTTACCCCAATTCCCATTATTATTTTTTGATTCTAGCGAACAACCGGCCATCTTTTCTAATTTAAAACTGTAGCTTCAACCGCGTATCGTATAACATATCATAGGCTAAAAGGAGGGGGGATTATGATATGTGATTGTGATTTTAGACATTTGCTGATTTAGTGCGGCTGGTCAGAAAATTCAATTTAAATTTTTTTAAAGCATAATGATATTGTAGTTAGATTAATTAATGTTAAAATTTGTGCCGGTTTAGCTCCTAATAAAACAAGAAGCAGAGTCCAAACAACAAAGACAGCTCGCACGCACACGGCGACATCCCTCACCGTGTAATCGACATCCGACGGCTGACGTCATCTCCGCGGCATCTACTCGATCACTAATTAATTAATTAACTAAAAAGCACTAGTCCTACGTGGCACTCTTAAGATCTCGTCATCTCTCCCCCTCAAAACAACGAGAGTTGCCAAAATACTCACTTGTTCTCTTCGCTTTTCAAAATCGATGAGGTCCACCGCCGGCGCAGGCGCCGCCTCCTTCTTGGTTGCTTCCACTGCGTTGAAACTGATGGCCCTGTCGACCTGCGCTGCTAACGTGGACCGAATCAATGCCACGTCTGCGCCGCCGAAGCCGGAGAGCTTCGCCAAGATCATCGATCGAGCGCTCGAGAACGAGTTCTCTTCGGAGAGCGAGCGGACTGATGGAGGTTCGTAGATCTGAGATTGAGCTTTTATTGGATTTTTATTTTAAAGGATTGAATGCTGAGAGATTTCTGTTGCGTTTTGAGGCAATATGATGATGAATGAGAGCCAGTGATGGAGGTCCTTTTCAGGTCTCCGTCAGATGTTGTCTTTCGTCGATCTCCCGATGGATCTCGGAGGTGATCTGTTGTTGTGTGCGGGTATCCGTGGGTTTTGAGGAGATCGGTGGTTTTGAGGAGTTTGCGCCGAGTACCTCCAAGGAAGCCCGGGATGGTTTGGTACCACCGAGGACCCTCCTACGATCAAGTTAGTGCAAGATCCGAGCAGAGTAACGGCTAAGTGGGGTGAAAAAAGCTTACTTGACCCCTATGTTATGAGGGTTTATATAGTGGCGGCAGCACGCAGAAGCAGGCACGAGAATCTCGCCGGCAATTACGCCCCCGACGTCACGCCTGCGTAATAAGCGGATCGTCCGTTAATGGGGATCGTGATGGCGTGGAATGTGGGATGCTGCTGGCGGAGAATCCGCGCATGGCGAGATTTGCGGAGCGGCGGTTACGCTTGTGAGTGGAGGAGTTGGTCGGTCGGAGGGACCGAGGAAGATGGCCTCGGCAGGAGAGCTCGGGGACGAGCGGGAGGGCCGAGGCATCTTGGTCCTGTGGCAGCTCGGGGCGAGCTGGGAGTCCGAGGAGGCCAATTTGCAGGGGCTCTGAGGAGAGCTAGCTTGTGCTTGCAGGTCGGGTACTGAGGTAGCCTGGTCGGCCCTTTCTTCTGAGTTTTGGGACACGTCATCTGCCACGTGTCCTGATCTGGGAGATCGCCAATATAGAGCATCATCATTAGCCCCCCACTCTTGTCCCGACCAGCTGGCGGGTCGGGTCAAGAGTGGACTGCCGGGCCTCCCGGGGTGAGCTCCCTCCTAAGGTTTCGTCGGGACGCGTCCCCGGGCTATCAACTGTCTTTTCTGCCAGCGAATCAGAACGAGATCTCCGCATTTAAGGAAGCAGCGCCGGTTTGTGCATCCTGTCACTGAAGCGATGTTCCACGTGTCAAGCGTCGGTTGGCCGACGCGACGTGTGCAGACCTGCGGCGTTTGATGGGGTGCGGCCCAGTGTGGGAACGATAAGTGGAGCGATCGGAGCCGTTGGACGCGAGGAGGCGTTTTGGCGGGAGATGAAGGGTGCCCTTGGATGAGGGCGATTGCAGTGATAAATAGGGGTGGGGCCCACTCCAGAGTCCCTGTTCCTTCATATTTCCTCGCTATAAGTCTTGCTTGCTCGGCGCTCGTCTTCTTTTTTCTGCTTTCGTTTCCCGAGGATCACTTTTCTCCAGGTTAGATGTCTTCTTTCGTAGAATCTGTAGATGTCATAGATGTAGGTTCCATGGACCCTTTAGTTGAGCCCGAGTCTTCCCGGGAAGCAGGGATCGGATCCTCTTCCCGAGATCGTACGGCGGGGGCAGCCCCCAGGGAGGAGGCGGTGGACGCTGCCCCCGGCGTCTCCTGTTGGGTGAGGCATGAGGACGAGCTTGCCAATGCTCGGGTTCGCTTCCACATCCCCCACGTTATACGTTTCGTCTGGCCAAAGAGGGAGAGAGGGCAGACCAAGTACGGGATAGGGAGATCGCCCTGTACTTGGAAGCTTTTTGGGGTGGAATGCGCCTGCCCTTCTCTCCCGAGGTCGTCGAAGCGCTGAACTTCTTCGGGCTAGCCTCTGGCCAGTTAGTGCCGAACTCATGGAGGATTCTCCTCGGGTTCCTGATCCGCCTGAAGCTACAGGCGGTTCCCTTCAACCTCTCCATCCTTGATTCTTCCCTCGTTTTCAAAAATCATCCTGGGGTCGAGCGGGCGACCCGGGGTGGGTCTACCTCTTTTTTAGGAAGCGACAGGGGGTGCCGCCTGGACAGGAGTTGTAGCCCTGCCTTCTTCTATTCACGACTGGAAGAAAAAGATTTTCTTCGTCACGCCGCCCGAGGGAGAGGACTGGCCCGTGCCCACTAGGTGGTCGAGGGAAAAATGCTTGTTGGGGAACTAGTCCAATGAACCCGCCGCGGTGAGAGTAGCGTAGTGGGAGCCCGTCCCCCGATTTGACGTGCTGCTGTCTGAGAGGGTCCTGAGTTGGGCCGGGCTCAGCCCCGTTGAGTCTGTTGGTAAGTTAGGCTTGCTTTTTGGGTTTTATATTGCATGTGTTGCTGACTTCTTTGCATTTGGTTTTGTGCAGGACCCATGGATATGGACGAGCTCCGAGTCTCCATGCGCCAGCCGAGGAAGGTCACGAAGGCTGGAGGCGCCAGCTCTTCCCGCTCGAAGCCTGCCCTGGCTTCTTCGGCCTCCGTCCCAGTGCCTCCGGTGTCCGTGTCCCTTGAGCGTTCGGGGGCGGATCCCGCCCCGGGGCCTAGCAGAGCGCCGGGCCGAAAGCGGGCTCGAATTCTGGAGGACCCGGTCTCGGAGGAGGAGACCAGCTCTCCATCGGAGCCACTCAAGAGGGGTTCTCGGAGGTCTTCTTGGGGTCCGCCCTTGCCGATCATGGTAGAGGAGGGGGGCTTTCGGTTCGCCGTGCCCTCGGGGCTATCTGTCGCAGATAGCCTGCTGCACGAAATAGAGAGGTCGGCAGGGGGCAGGGTCCCCGGGGGACCATCAGGGCCCAGATGGCGTCCATCGCCCAGGAGTCCATGCAGGTAAGTGCTCGGTTGTTTGTGAGATTTGGTGCTTCCTTCGTCTTCCTGATCTCTTTCTTATTTTTCAGGTCCTCCAGCACGTCGCCCTTGCCTTACGCATAGAGGCCGAGATGATAGCCCCGGCGATGAAGGCCGCGGACCAGCTTGTCTCGCTGGAAGAGAGCTCCAAGCGGGAGCTGGAGGCGGCGATGGCGAAGGGTTGCCGCCCTGGAGGGCGAGGTGGAGGCCGGGAAATGGGAGGTTGCCCGGCACCGCGAGGCCGCCTTGGCTGCCGAGGTCAAGCTTGAGGACGCTCAGGCGTTCGCCGGCAACCTGAAGAAGACGGTGAGGATCCTCCGGAAGGAGCTGGGGGCAGCGGTCAAGGCGGCGGAGCGGGCCGACCTCTCGGCGGCGAAGGCGGTGGAGGGCTATAAGAAGTCGAAGGACTTCTACAATGACTTAGCCGTGGCCACCACCCGCATCTGGCACGAGACCCTCGACGCCGTTAAGGCCCGGATGCCGGAGTTCGCCGATGAAGAGCTCCGGGCCGAATACCCCCTCGCGGACGCCGATGAGCAGGGGGAAGAGATTCCTGACGAGGAGTTGGCCGAGGACCCTGCTCGACTCGTGGTAGATATCGATGACCCCGAGGTCGTGCCTGGTCCCGAGGCCTAAATCACCCATCTTCCTCCTTTTATTTTGCTGCTTCTGGAATTTTTGTAAGCCTCCGGGCAGTCTGTAAGGCTGGGGAGCCCAAAATACCCTTTGTAAAGACTTCGCTTTTGGTAGTAAAACTTTTTTTTTGTTTCATCAGTTTGCTTTTTGTCTTCTGTTTGTGAAGAATGCTCGTAAAATATCTTTGCTTGCACCGTTGGGCTTCCATGTCAGGTCAGCTATCTGTCTAGCGATCGTTCGTCGAGTTGATTTCGATCACTTGCCAAGTGTGTCAAGCGCTGCTGAGAAGGAGGCATCTTTATGGCCCCGAAGTCGAGGGTGTCGCTCAGACTTGGATAGACCTGATGTCCCTTGTTAGGGCTTCGGATCCGCTGCATGTGATGGGAAGAGGGATGTCCGCCGGGTATGACCGAGCAGGGAAGCTGCTCGGTTGCCTCTTGGCGAGGGCTTTAATTCCTGGCGTTGTGAGCAGGCAACCACCAGCCGGGGATAGCCGAGCGAGGGTTGGGCTCGACTGTCTCTGGGAGAACTTTTTGATCCCTGGCGTTGCGAGTAGGGAAGCTACCAGCCAGGGATAGCCGAGCAGGATAGCTGCTGAGCTGCCTTTAAGGAGGACTTTGATCCTTAGCGTTGGAGGGGCCGTAGGAGGCCTGTTAAGGATAGCCGGACAGCGAAGCTGCACGGTTGCCTCTTGGCGAGGGCTTTGATCTTTGGCGTCGTGGGTAGGAAACTACCACCCTGGGATCACTGAGCGGGGTAGCCGCTCAGATGCCTCTTACGAAGGCTTTGATCCCTGGGGTCAAGGGTAGGGAGCTACCAGCCGGAGATGACCGAGCAAGGGTCGGGCTCGGTTGCCTCTTGTGAGGGCTTTTGATCCTTCAGGATGGAGACCGAGCAGGGTTACTGCCCAGTGCCTCTTGGTGAGGATTTTGATCCCTGTCGGTTGTGGTAGGAAGCTACCGGCCGGGGATAACCGAGCAAAGGTCGGGCTCGACCGCCTCAAAGGAGGACTTTGGTCCTTAGCGCGGGAGGGGCTGTAAAAAGCCTACCAAGGACCTTTGGCCGAGCAGGGTTACTGCCCGGTGCCTCTTGGCGAAGGCTTTTGTCCTGAAGGATAGCCGAGCGAGGGTCAGGCTCGACTGCCTCTAGGAGGGCTTTTGATCCCTGTCGGTTGTGATAGGAAGCTACCAGCCAGGGATAGCCGAGCAGGGTAGCTGTTGAACTGCTTCTAAGGAGGACTTTGATCCTTAGCGTTGGAATGGCCATAGGAGGCTTGCTAAGGATAACCGGGCAGTGAAGCTGCGTGGTTGCCTCTTGGTGAGGGCTTTGACCCCTGACGTTGCAAGTAGGGAAGCTACCGGCCAGGGATAGCCGAGCAGGGTAGCTGCTGAGCTGCCTCTAAGGAGGACTTTGATCCTTAGCGTTGGAGAGGCCGTAGGAGGCCTGCTAAGGATAACCGGGCAGTGAAGCTGCGCGGCTGCCTTTTGGCGAGGGCTTTGACCCCTGGCGTTGCGAATAGGGAAGCTACCGGCCAGGGATAGCCGAGCAGGGTAGCTGTTGAGCTGCCTCTAAGGAGGACTTTGATCCTTAGCGTTGGAGAGGTCGTAGGAGGCTTGCTAAGGATAACCGGGCAGTGAAGCTGCACGGTTGCCTCTTGGTGAGGGCTTTGACCCCTGGCGTTGCGAGTAGGGAAGTTACCGGCCAGGGATAGCCGAGCAGGGTAGCTGCTGAGCTGTCTCTAAGGAGGACTTTGATGCTTAGCGTTGGAGAGGCCGTAGGAGGCCTGCTAAGGATAACCGGGCAGTGAAGCTGCGCGGTTGCCTCTTGGCGAGGGCTTTGACCCCTGGCGTTGCGAGTAGGGAAGCTACCGGCCATGAATAGCCGAGCAGGGTAGCTGCTGAGTTGCCTCTAAGGAGGACTTTGATCCTTAGCGTTGAAGAGGCTGTAGGAGGCCTGCTAAGGATAACCGGGCGGTGAAGCTGTGCGGTTGCCTCATGGCGAGGGCTTTGATCCCCGGCGTTGCGTGTAGGGAAGCCACCGGCCAATGATAGCCGAGCATAGTAGATGCTTGGCCGATTCTTCATAAGGTTTCGCCCGACCATCCAGTTGCAGGTATGGGGAACGGGAACGGTCGCGGCGAACGTGCACATAGCATGCGCATTGAATGTGTGGGGAGGCGAAGGCCAGAGTCGCGTCGTTTCGATTCCGCCAGAGAAGGCTCAATGATCGCCGCGTGGCAGCGACTTTGTGGGTGAAAACGGGCGACTGTTGGGTTCCGTTGGGACACAGTGGGATATATAAAGCTGAGGGAGCGCTGGTCCTTCCTTTCTTCACAAACATATCGTTGAGAATGGAAGGCTTCCCCTTTACAATCTCCGAAATCATCCACTTCGAAGACGTATTCCTCTACGACCAGAACTGCGCCGAGAACACGGTGCAGTTGGTCTATGGGAGCATCGAAGACCACTTTGGCTGGCTGCTCCCCCGGCGCTCCCCTCTGCTGCAGCTGCTGATGTACTCCATCTGGAGGGCGTCGCCGGGGCTTTACAACCCTCTGTCCGAGCGGCTCTACGACGAGGCCATGGGCAAGCTGCGGTATCTGAGGCGCTTCGGTCTGATCTCCGCGGGTCGGCTGGCTCGCTCGGTGGCACTCGTCCGTGAGTGCTACGAACTGAGGCTCGAGGTCAACGTGCGCGGGGGGAATCGAGGGCAGAGGCTGGATCTCACGATGCCTCGGCTGGCGGAGATCTTTACTGAGTACCATGAGCAGTGCTCTCTGCACCCCTTTCCCCCACTGCTGTATTTTTCTTTTTCTTTTTGTATGTATGGCTGAGGAGCCCATAATACCTTTTTGAATAAATGAGACATTTCCTTCTTTTTCGCAATGTTCCATTGATCTTTATTAAATTAACAACAGACCCTAGGAAGAGTTTACATTGCCCTTAAAAAAGTACATGCTAATAGATGGCCTCATTAGCGTGGCTCGAGCTCCCCGGAAGGTTGTTGGTCTCCGTGCTCGGCACCGGGTACGGGGCTCCCTGGGCTCCGGATTGGTCATTTGCCGAAATGAGCATGATCTGGCCAATGGTCAGCTCGGCGGGAAGGGGACGCTGCTCCTGCTCGCGGTCGCCCCGCCGCTTATCCTTCAAGTAGGCGGCGAGGTGCTCTGATCGGATGAGCTCCTCGATGTAGTCCCGGAGTTGCTTACAATCCTCCGTGGCGTGGCCCAGCGTACGGTGGAAGGCGCAGTAGGAGCCCTGGGTTCGCTTCGAGGCCTGACGCGGGATTGGAGGGAACTTGAAGAACTCCTCGTCCTGGGCCTCCTCTAGTAACACTGTGAGGGAGGCGTTAAGCGGGGTGTACTCCTGAAACCTCGGGTGATAGGGCTGCTGACGCTCCGGCCTCTCTTCGGCCTCTCTTCCCGAGCCCTCTTCTTCTGGTCAGACCGTTCTGCTCGAAGGAGGTTCGCGTTCACCTCGGACTCGAGCTGGATCTCGCGCTCGGTCCATGCCTTGACCTCGGCCATCGTCTTAGGCTGCGCTAACGCAAAGGAGCGCAACCACTCCTTGTGCCTAAGACCAGATCTGAGCGCCGTGATGACGGTCTCGTCCCGGTGCTCGGGGACTTCGAGGAGGGCGTTGTAGAAGCGGGTGACGTAAGCTTTGAATGTCTTCTTGTCCCCGCTCTTAATTGTGAAGAGGTAGTCGACCGTGCGCTTCTGCCGACGGTTCCTGACGAAGTGGCCGAGGAACTGAGTAGCCAGCTCGTCAAAGGTCGAGATTGAGCGAGGCTCGAGTCTTCGGAACCAGTCCCGACCAGAGCGGATGAGGGTGGCTGGGAAGGCCCTGCACCGGGCGGCGTCGGAATGGTCCAGGAAGCTCATCCCCGCAGTGAAAGCATCCAAATGGTCTTTCGGGTCGGTTTTCCCGTCGAACAGAGAGACCTTCGGGGGCTTGTTGGCGAGGAGACGTGGACAGCGAGCAGTCCCTCGATAAACGGCTTGGTGAGCCAGTCGGCGGCGTACTTAGCCCCGTCGCCCGAGAGGTGACTTTCCCAGCGCATGCCCTCGATCTTCTTCTCGATCGAGGGCGTCGAGTCGGCCGTGGTACCCCGAGGATTCGGCGCCTTGTGATCCCTGGCCTCTACTGTGGGAGATCTGCTTCTGGGTGCGGCCCCGGTTCCTCTCGATGAGGTTCCTCAGATCCCGGGCGAGGTGGCCCTCGAGCCTCCGTGGCGATCCCCTTCTATGCGACCCCGTCGAAGTAGGGGGTGTCGGCCATGCTTAGGGACAGGCGAGATGACCGACATCTCTTCAGGGGGGTGAGGGTTGCGAGGAGGCTCGAGGCGAGGCACTCTGGCGGCGGATCTTAGTATGGAGCTGTGGGGTGCCCAGCGGACCTCAGAGAGTATCGGCCCGTGAGATCTGTGGCCATGGGATGTAGCCCGCCGGTGGTCAGCCGTGCCGACAAGGACAGAGTCTTCTACGGGCGGAGGAGCGGCGATCTGGTCCCTGGCCCGGCCGTTTGGACGCGGATGAGCGCTTCCACGATGGACTGTAGTCGGTTTATTCGGCCGGCGAGGGCGTTGATGACGGTCACCAGAGAAGGTTCATCCACGCCTCCGGTGAGGGGGAGGCGGCGGCTGGTACCTGGATTTTCAGGGTGATCGCTTGCATGTGGATGGAGATCGGAAGGCCAACTTTGTTTTTCGTGGAGTTTCGTGTTCCCACAGACGGTGCCAACTGATGGAAGTCCTTTTCAAGTCTCTGTCAGATGTTGTCTTCCGTTGATCTCCCGGTGGATCTTGGAGGTGATCTCCTGTTGCGTGCGGGTATCAGTGGGTTTTGAGGAGAGGTAGTTTTGAGGAGTTTGCGCCGAGTACCTCCAAGGAAGTTCCGGGATGGTTTGGTACCACCGAGGACCCTCCGACGATCAAGTTAGTGCAAGATCCGAGCAGAGTAACGGCTAAGTGGGGTGAAAAAAGCTCACTTGACCCCTCTGTGATGGGGGTTTATATAGTGGCGGCAGCACGCAGTAGCAGGTGCGAGAATCTCACCGGCAGTTACGCCCCCGACGTCATGCCTGCGTAATAAGCGGATCGCCCGTTAATGGGAATCGTGATGGCGTGGAACGCGGGATGTTGCCGGTGGAGAATCCGCGCATGGCGAGATTTGTAGAGCGGCGGTTGTGTTTGTGAGTGGTGGAGTTAGTCGGTCGGAGGGACCGAGGAAGATGGCCTCGGCGGGAGAGCTCGGGGACGAGCGGGAGGGCCGAGGCATCTTGGTCTTGTGGCATCTCGGGGCGAGCTGGGAGTCCGAGGAGGCCAATTTGCAGGGGCTCTGAGAAGAGCTAGCTTGTGCTTGCAGGTCGGGAACTGAGGTAGCCTGGTCTGCCCCTGTGGGCCTTTTCTTCTGAGTTCTGGGACACGTCATCTGCCACCTGTCCTGATCTGGGAGATCGCCAATATAGAGCATCATCAGCTAGGGTTTGGCAATTAGATCGAAAGTTTTTGGAGGATTTGATATCTTTCGTCCATAACATTGCTTGATAGGAATTGGAAAGCTTAGGTTTGTTGAAATTAGGATAAAATTAATGAACTTTTTTGAATTACTAGAATCTATGTGTTAACTTTTTTGATCTCCCGGCGATCTACGATCTTCCTGATCAGATAATACCGCCTCAAGATGTGTCACGCCCCGCTTTCCGGTGTACGGTAAGGAGACGCGACGGGTCACGTTACGTATTTACTCAGAAGTAAACACGTTAAGCGTAATTAAGCAATATAATAAAGTACATAAGAAGAGATGTAAAAAAACAACTTTTATTTATTCAACATTTCTTTACAATACAATACTGGAAAGTAAATACAAGTCTGGAATACAATACTTAAACAATGGCATAACTGAAATGAAAAGTATGTACAAGTAAAAGCCTAATGGTCGTGCTACTCAGTGGTCGGCTCCAAGTTCTCCTGGCTGGTCTCGAACTCCTCAGTGCCGGGTACTCCTGACAACATTCCAAGAAAAGAAGAGAAATATGAATGTCGTCAGCGAACAAACGCTCTGTAAGTCCCAAAGAGAGATAGAAATAGAGTAGACAGATAAGATAGTAGAATTAGTAATGTTTGATTATAATGTTAACGCGGTTGTTTGTAGCTTGGTACAGAATATGCCAGTATATACGAGAGGGGTCAAACTTACACCGTGGACTTTGGTAACCTGTAGTACAAGACTCCGTCGATACAACCATGGAACAACGACATGGATGTATAGATACGTCTTTTAATGACCACCTTGTGCCACCTTTAACATGTTCCGTACCAGTCTACCCCTTTAAAAACCCCGTAATGTCTTATGTATTGATGTAATGTAATGAATGGTTGTATACGACTTGCCGAAACCATGATTTCATGTAAATGGAATGGATATAAATGGATAGTCATGTAAACAGAGTATATCCACGGTTCCGTTCAAGTCATGTTCATGTTGATATGGATTGTATTCTGGCATTTATGGATTCATGTTGTATTGCAGTTATACTTGAAATGAATTCAAGTCATATTGTATTCAGATTTGATCATGACTCGAACTGAGTCAGACTTTTAACCAGAATTGAAATCATGATTCATGTTTTGGAGTTATCGGTAACTGCTGCACATGGAGGGCAGGATTTGTGCCTTTTTCCAAGACAATTACCGTGTTGATAACACCGTTTTTAGGTTGTCTATCTTAGATAGGTAAGCATCCATATTCTCCGGCTCCTTGAGGCTCAAGAGAACTGGTTCCGCTTAAATCTATGTTTACTAGAGTTTTTATTGTAAATTAATATAACTTGAGGGGGTTTTATGAAAAATAGTTTTGATATATTTTCAAAATACACCTCAAGTATTTAATTATCGTCTTTAGGATTTTCATAATTGTAATTTTTATAAAGTGAAATATTCCAGTGGATATAACCTATATATTTCATTGTATATGGTATTTTAGTGTAATATTGGAATTGTATTGATTTGTAATGGTAGTTTCATGAAATTGGTGATTCCTTTGATTTAGAAAACATGGAATATATATATTGTATACTTAAAGTAGATATTTTGATAATATTTATATATATATATATATTTATAAAAACAGAGCTTATTTATTAAATAGAAATCATATTTTTCTTAAAAATTGCATTAAAAATTCCATCGAGATCGAATGCTCCTTGCGGAGGTCTGCATCTCGCTCTACTAGGCCCGAGGATGTGCGATAACCCACACCATCCCGATCGAGCTTCCCCAGAATGGGTTGTAGAGGCGTATTTGTAAGGAATTAAGTAATACACTTTTAAAGAAAATAGTTTTTGAATGTTTATGGTGTTTAAATATAAACTCGTATTTTCCCACAAACTAATATTCCACAAATCATCGTGCTATGTCAAGAATGTGTGTTGTGATGAGTTAGGTATTTACCTCGTGAGTTTTTAAAGGTATTATGGGTAAAATGAATAAATAATGTCGTATGTAAACATGATGGTATTTTACTGTAAAAGTGAAATAGAAATTGCAATACGAATTATTTTGAGATGAAACTTGTTCTAATGTGTTTATTTATGTTTGTTAAACATTATAAGAAGATATGGTAATTTATTGTTTAAGAGAAATTGTATTTTGAAAGAAAAGAGAGTCGGAAGTCGGAATAACTCCATTTCCGACGAGTTTTGAAAAGAAAATGTTTAAGACTAGAAGTTGAGAAGGATGAAAGGAACTTACTGATTGAATATAAAGAGGAGAGATAGAGGAAGCTATTGGAATTGTCGGGAAGTCGTTTCGTCGCCGGATTCTTCCCGAAACGTCGCCGGAACTTCGACCTTTGCTAACTCCACTTGTACAACTTAGGACTTGGAAATTTTAGAGAGTTTTTGTATGGGATTTCTAAATGAGGAGTGAAATGTAGTGTGATATTTATAGGAAAAATTAGGATTTAGGGTAATGAATTTGAGAATTAAAAATGCATTTAAAATTTAGTTTAATGTCACTTTTTAATTCTCTGTTTCTTTTTAATAAAAACAAACAGTACAGGGGTTAAAAGAGGAGGCCAACCGATTAGGGTACAAAAATTGGAGGCATTTCCTACGGGTTTAACCAGCAGTGTCGGTCTAGGATTGATCTTCGCCGGCCAAAAACCGGTGAGGGGTGTATGGGATTTTGCCACGTGTCCATGTCACTTGGTATAGCTCAGTACACATGTTTTATTACTTTGTGGCTTTTCATTTTACGTGCAGTGCACATGTAAACTTTTGAGTTTCTAAAAGTTTAAAAGAAAAATCAACAAAAATGATGTGGCTGGGGGGATTTGAACACATGGGCTACGTCTCAGCAGTGCAAGACCTTTACCAGTGAGCTACAAGCTCTTTCTTCCTGTTCAAAAGCAAATTTAATTTATAACTTGTGCTCAGGCTTATGTATTCCTTTCTGTACTTTTGAAAAAAATTGTACAGAAACTTTAGGGTTGTTACAAGACGTGTCTGGATTTCTGATGGGACCGTGGTTCTTTTGCTAACGCTATAGCCCATTGTTGTCATAATATAAAGGTATTAGATCAACAATAGACAGAACCACCGCAAGTTCATAAATGAACTTTCTCATCCAGCCAGCCTCTTTTGCGGCATCACAGGCATCACTGTATTCAGCCTCCATCGTCGAGTCTATTATGGTGTCCCGTTTGGAACTCTTCCAACAGATCGTCCTTCCATTAAGGGTAAACACATAATCCGAGACAGACTTGATGTCATCTTTGTCACTTTGGAAGCTTGAATCGACAAAGGACTCCATCTGGAGGTCTCCATTACCGTACACTAAGAACATGTCCTTAGTCATTCTCAGGTACTTCAGAATGTTCTTCACAGCTGTCCAATGCTTCTTCCCTTCGTTTGACTGATACCGGTTTACTACGCTAAGTGCGTAAGTTACATCTGGTTAGGTACATAACATCACATACATTTTAAATCCTATCGCTGAAGCGTATAATATAGTGCTCATGTGAGCCCTCTCCTCATCAGTCTTGGGAGACATCTCTTTGAAGAGAGCGATTCCATAACAAGCGGGTAAATTACCGCGTTCGGAATCTTTCATATTAAATATTTTTAGTATAGTGTTAATGTACCTGGACTGTGAAAGTCCCAATATCCTCTTAGATCTATCACGATAGATCTTGATCCTCAGAATATAGGAGGGATCACCTAGATCTTTCATGGAGAATTTATGAGACAAGAACATCTTGACCGACTATAGCATAGGAATATCATTTCCTATTAGGAGAACATTATCCATATACAATACGAGAAATACTACAGTTCTCCTTACAATCTTCTTGTAAATATAAGGCTTATCTATATTTTTGATAAAGTCAAATTCCTTAACTGTCTCATCAAAACAGATGTTCCAGCTCCGCGATATCTGCTTAAATCCATTTAATCCATAAATGGATTTAAGCAACTTGCACACTTTCCTGCTACTCCCATTATCTATGAAGTCCTCTGGCCGATCCATATAGACACTCTTTTAAAGCGTCGTTTAGAAAAGCGGTCTTTATATCCACCTGCAAGATCTTATAGTCATGGAAGGCAGCAATGGCAAGTAAGATCCGAATGGATTTCAGTATAGCCACTGGAGAAAAGGTTTCGTCATGGTCCACACCCGGTCTTTGATGAAAATCTTTTGCAACAAGTTTAGCCTTATAGGTCCACCTTTCCATCTGCACTAATTTTCTTCTTGAAGATCCATTTGCAGCTGACGGGTTTTATCCCCGGTGGTGCAACGTCCAAAGTCTAAACTTTGTTGGTGTACATGGACTCCATTTCGAATCACATAGCATCCAGCTATTTCACAGTATCCCTACTGGTAATGGCCTGCTTGAAACGTAGTATCATTTTCTTCTAAGATGCAATCCTCTCGATCTCTGTTTACGAGAAAACCGTAGTATCTCTCGGGCGGATGAGAAATCTTACTAGATCTACGGAGTGGGTTAGGTTCGTCCGGAACTATTGAATTTTGCGGTTCTACCAAATCTTCAGTTACAGTTTGCGGTTCTTAAAATTTTTTCCAGTTCTACCATGCTCCCACTAATTCCTTTTGCAAGAAATTGCCATTCTAAAAAAGTGGCGTGTTGAGCAACAAACATCTTTTATTTCTCGGTGTGGTAGAATAAATATCTATTTGAATGCTTTGGATACATAACATTGATCGTGCATTGAGTTTGCTCGGATTATGTTTTTTAATATAGGCCGGACAACCCCATATCTTTAACTCATTTAAGACATAGTCTCCTTCATCTCCATATTTCATATGGAGTTTGAGGCACAGATTTGGACGGAACTTGATTCAATAGGTATGCTGTTGATTCAAACGCATATCCTCAAAATGAAAGAGGCAACTCAGCACCACTCATCATAGAGCGAACCATATCCAATAGAGTACGATTTCTCCGCGCCGATACACCGTTGTGCTGAGATGTATATGGAGGAGTAAGTTGAGAAAGAATACCATTCTCTTTTAGATAGTCGAGAAATTCCGTGTTTAAGTACTCATCTTCTCTATCAGATCGGAGTATCTTGATACTTTTGCCAGTCTGGTTCTCTACTTCGCTCTTATATTCTTTAAACTTCTCAAAAACTTCCGATCTGTGTTTCATTAGAAATACATATCCGAATCTAGAAAGATCATCAGTGAATGTAATGAAATACATTGAATGTAATGAAGTACTAGAACCCGCCCTTTGCATGTATAGACATTGGACCACACACATCATTTTGTATGAGTCCCAAGAGCTCTGTTGCTCTTTCTCCGTGTCTGGTGAACGGAGATTTGGTTATCTTTTTTTTTGAGACAAGACTGACAAGTTTCATAGGATGAAAATTCGAACGGATTCAGATATCCATCCTTATATAACTTAGCTAATCTTTTCTCGTTAATATGACTAAGTCTACAATGCCACAAGTAAGCTCCGTTCGTATCTGAACTCTTACTCTTGCGTGTGTTTTGTACATTAAGAACTGTGTTTTGATTTAGAACATAGATATCATTACACAATGTACCTTTTGCAACCAATACCTGATTAAGATAAATGTTCATGATTTTTTTTTATCTAGAACAAAGTTATATCCATCTTTATCAAGTAAAGAAACTGATATGATGTTGCAAAACATGGAAGGTATATAGTAGCAGTTGTTCAAAATCATAGTATTGCCACTTGGCAATACTGGGTGATATTCACCGACGACAGCAGTATCAACTTGTGCTCCGTTCCCTACTCTGAGGGATATATCACCAGGTCCAACCATCCTATTTTTTTTAGTCCTGTAATAAATTACAGATATGAAAGCCTGATCCGGTATCTAGTACCCAAGAGGTAGGACAAACCGAAAAACAGTTCTCGATAACAAGAACACCCGATGGAGACACAATAATATGCTGCATCCCCAAGGTCATCAATAAATTCATGCAATCCTTTCTCCCTTACTCATGCTTATGACATTTGTCACAAGTCAGAGCCGAACCGATGTTTCCCAGCTCCGAATAAGAATTCGGGTCGATCAAGTCATACATTTTATTATCTTGATAAAGACGTGCCATGGTAGCTGCAATTAGGAGATAAAAGAAACACCCAGCGTATGCTCTTGCAAGTTTAGTTTGGTTATTAATTTATCTAAGCATGATGGCTCCCACTGTTTTCTCGAATTCTCCTTCAAACCTTAAAAGAAGAACTAGTCGGGATCATGTACGCTCCACAAGTTTGCTAACCGTTCAGCCATGCAAGTGTTGGTACTCTAAGGGAAGCTCCCCGTGCTTTCGCATAGACCTAATTAAATAACCCCGTTTCCGCAGAGGCATAATCCATTAACACCTTTCTAGACACCTAATGAGTTAGCTTGTTATGAAGTGAAAATCTCCCGGGAGTAATCCTACTCATCAGTAGGATCAGGACCCAACTATCATCGCGTGATAACCTAGATGAAAGCCACTCTAGTTATCATACTTCAGAAGGTATGCAACACTAATAAGTTTCCTTTATATTTGAAACTCCCATGTAAATTTTTATCCCAGACGGCTTATGACCTTGACAGAGGTCAATATATCATAAATCGCAAGTCAAGTTAAACCCGTCATTGTCCTTGATTAATTTTGACCACCCGCACGAGCCCTTGACAGAGGTCAATACGACTGTGCGATTGTTCTAGATTATCTCATCTCTATACTACAAATAAGCATTATCTAGCTACCATACACTATGCTTTGACAGAGATCAACATACATAGCATAAATAACAGATTACACTTGTAAGAAATGACGGAGAGCTACGGCTGATTTTTGGCGAAAAACCTTTAGCGTAATGAACTTGATATTGTTGAAGGAATCTAGTGATTTCGAAACGAGTGGTTCACGGTAAATTTTGAAAACTTTTGGTTTTGTGAGAAACCGAGTAGTTTTGAAAAGAACCGAGTAGTTTTGAAAAGAACCAAGTGGTTTGAAATTTGATTCCAATATTATTTTAGATTTATTTGCTTGCATTAATTAGAATTAATACGGTCTCATCAATTAAGTCTATGCATCACAGAAACAACCAAAATAGAATGTATGTATATACCATCCGCATTCGCCACGGGATCCGGGAATTTCACCGTAAGGTTACTTAACTTACGGCAGTGCATGGGCAGGGCTAGCGCGGGTGCAAAACATATACAACATTTATACATATATCATCACAGGCAGGTAATAAACATCACATGTATGTGATAATTAAAATGGAATAGCGGATAAATTAGGAGTCCCGTGTTTCGTTTGTGCCGCAAACAAAAACCAATATTCCCTGGTCGTGTGGATAGCTCGAATATCATTTGAACCAAGACCCCTATGAGCACGGCAAGCTACCCGTCAATTCTAGAAGTGAGACAACCATCACTCAATGATATGAGTGGGCCACCCCACACTTCATGGAATTCGGTAACTTGGACGCGCCATCTTTGGTCTATCCTAAACCCCTATAAGTGCGGCGAATAGCCCGCCAATTCTAGAGCGAGGCGGTTCGAACTTACCACTGCGAGACGACTACCTAGCACACTCTAGAACCCGGCTATTCGAGCACTTTCCCATGGGTTATCCTATACAAGAATGAATATACAATGGTAATATCGATCTCAATCTGGTCGTGTTCCAATAAAACAATATACAACAAGCGGTAACGACGACCACAATTCGGCCGCTTGCCCAGAATAACAAATATACATATAATTCTACGATGAGAGGCTATCCACCACGACTATCCGTCTAAACTATCACAAAATATGCATCTTAATAGCACAAACAAGTATTTGCAACCCTGTCCAATCAACCTATAGCAATTAGACGAAGTTTACAAATACATATACGAACTAAAAGATAATCAACGATGCTAAAGTTTCGAATTTAAAACTTTCCGTGTTGCTCGAATACAAAGATAACATCAAATGAAATCTGGGCCAAAACAAACATAACCAAAACCAAGTTTACTTGAGATAAAGCCCCTGGAAAGAAGCAGGGACCAGAAGATAATGTCTTGAAATTTTTGTTTTGTATTCCGTCTTAATTGCAAGTTAACGACACGAGCACAAGCGACTACTTACATGGTATCAGAGCCAAACACTAAACTAGCAAATTAGAAGGAGTTTAACTACTCGGTTAGGTGTTAGCTACTTTTGTAGTTGTGTCCTTCGTCTTCTTTCCATTTCTTAAGCTCCTAGGTCTACCGAGAATAAGCTTAGGAGAGTCGGCCTTCCTCGTCGAAAATGATCCATCTGAAAAAACCTTAACTAAGGTTTTAGATTCACACTAGTTCACAAGTGAAGCAACTTGTGAACAAGATTTGCTAGGAATTGATCATAAGGATGTAGTAGTGGTTAATCTCTAGTGTTTCTCTTTTTTTTCTTTTTCTTTTCTCCTCTTCTAAAAATCAAGAGAGAAAGGACGAAGCTAACGGTGAAGATGAAGAATAATGCTTGCCATTTTTCTTTTCTTTTCTCATTTAAGTGTGAAGTGGTGGAATTATGAGTCACTGTGAGTCACAAGTCCACACACTTCCACTTGAATGGAGAAGAAATAAGAAGAGAATGAAGCCACATCATATGTACACACATACATGCATACACACACTAATACAAGTATATGCTACAAATACATATATCCGTATTCGTATCAAAATACAAATACTCTATTCGTATCAAAATAATACTAGTAATTATATCAAGGCACAAATACACGTATTTATACAAATACCTGTATTCGTATAAATACCGTATTCTGTCAAAATACAAATACCAAAAAGAAAGATACCAAAAGGAGATATATAATACTAGCGCATATTTTATCCAAATGTGATAATTTGGCTATCTTTCAAACCGGCCAATATTAACAAAATGTCCGATTAAAAGTACGTGTACAAAAATACGTATTTAATCGAACCTAAATATATATCAAAATACACACACTATATCATTTCGTCTAAACTGGGAAACCCTCCGTGTGAGACTCTAAAGACTCGACATTACGCTGGTAGTGAGTTTAATCATAAGCACGTCAGCAGCACTAGCTGTACGTAACGGCTGCCCAAGTATTGAACGAAAGGAGAATCGACAAGCAAATTCGTTCGTATACTAACTGGGTCTGAAAGTGACAATCTCCGTACAGTTCGGTCTCTTCATCTAAGAGTATCGCATATCGGGTCTAGGGATGGAAAATGTCAGATCCCTAATAATCTGATAAGTCATGTCGATGTGGCCTAACACCATCCCGAGAAACTACTGATTTCGCTATCAGTAAATCTTATCTGTCTTAGCCAAGGTCTTATGGTGATGACCAATCAAACACAACGCAATATCCAGAAGAGATGAATCCCTTCCATCGCTTACCGTCCTTAAGTGCTTCGGGACTATATCCAATTAAAACCTATTTGCACGACTCTTTAAAACCCTGGTAGAGTAGAAATCTAAGTTAGTAGGAACACACTCAAGACTAATGATGATGTCAAGTCTAAAAACTAATATGTATCTATGTCACAAGAGAACTGCTTTCTGACGATAGGTATATTGCCATTTAGAAGTTCTCGGCGTGTCCGTTCAGTGAAACTCATAACCTAATGAGCACTTGTATACTATCTTTGGTACCGTACACCAATGGCCGTTGGACAACCCATCTTCCCTCACGGGAATAAGAAACGTATACACTAGTCTACGCCGGAGTATCGATGCATTGTCTCGAAACTCCAACGACTAAGGGTAATTTTAAGAATATGCTTACAGACTACCTAGACCGGGTATGATCGCCATCACAACTCTAGTAGTCATGCAAAAAATCCTACGGGTTTTACCAACATGTATTCGAGATACGCAATATAAATATAACATATATACATGTTGAGGCAAAGACAAACCAGATAACATACTATCATATTGAGTAAGACTGTCATGTACATATATATCCCAAGCATCCACATGTAATATACAATCCAGTACTATACAATAATGGCCACTGTGGCGTACATATCCAACAGTTGTTAGTGTGTCAAGAACTGTATAAAGTTTTGTAATGTAGATTGCGGAGGGGGTCGGAAAGACTAGATTGTGTCTTCCAAGATGGTTAGTCTCTTAGGAGATGTAAATGCTGACAATGAGGTTATTTTGGTTGGTTGGTTAGATGTTCTTTTACTCTATACTACCAAAATGAAGGTCCTTCTGTCTATCGGGAACAACCAAGTAACGCGCAAAAGGCCAAGGAACAAGAGGTTTGAGTGAGAAGATTGCTCATATCATGGAGTGATTCTTATCAATTAGATGTGATGCATATCCTAACCGACCCTTAAACTCTGAGAATTGAAGAGGGTCTTAGACTCTTAGGTGTCTTCAAACTAGCTAGCAACACCACAAATTCTAGCTTATTTGTATGAATTTTGATAATGTTCAGCTATGAACATGATAGCTAACAGACCATCTGCACTGATAATATTTTACACTCTAGTTTATGCATGGTGCATGAGCAACCTCTCTGGAGAATGTTTATAAAGAAATGTCACGGTAGGTTGAAAATTGTTTCGTCATATCTATTAATCTATTATCTTAACCAGTTTTCCTATATATTTTGTGATTCTTATCTTGGAAAGGATATACTTTGGGTGGCTATTTGTCTATTTATTGAGTTGCTTGCACTCTTATGACCCATCAAGTCATAGAGAGGGAATACAATTGTTGGTTTTCCACCAAGTAGCACAGATTCAGATACAAGAACATATGAGCTAGTTTCGTTGATTCACAATTCTCCAAAATTCTAGTATACGTTTCATTGGGATATGCTCTGTTTTTTGTTGTTTAATGTATAGACATAATAAGAAATTATTACCATTTTAACAAATATGAACCTAAATTACAAATAATTTGATGTGTAGATTGTTAAATGTCTTAGCAATTGCTACATTTCCAATACATCTAGTATACAATTAATTTGAACTTAGGTGTTCTACACTATTTATATAGCTTGAACTTCCATTGTAGAGGAGATATGAAGCCACTTGCATATGTATGTTCATTACCATATGCAATAATCCAAGCATGGGAGCAACCAAATGTCTTATTGACCAATATCAACCTCATAGATCCATCTATCACATGGATCTTATATAATGCCTTCTTTCTATGCTCTCAATAATGTGCTTTAGGAATAAATTTAGCATGTTATGTGCCTCCTATTTAATTCACTATCATGCTGAAGTAAAGCTCTATTTAGAAGTATTCCTATGAAAATATAATTCCATCTTGAAATACTTTCCAATTGATGAGTTAAGTGTTACTGAGTTCTTTTCTTTATATTCTTTATCAGGCAGTTTTGGAAACAGTAGCGAGAGTGACATCAAAGAAAAATGACAGCAAAGAGGAGAAGTATAAGCTTCCGTCATGTGAACCAATATGTGTATAAGATTATTTACTTTGCATGCTTTATATGGCTGTGGTCATTAGTTTAGTGCCTTTAGCTTGTTGAATCAATGATTACCATTCCTCAACTATTTATGTTTCCTTTTATAGGTCATTTCATATTCATGATGTTTTCAATTTGGATAATGAGAACGGACAAGAAGATATTCCAATCTTGATAGACCGCAAGGTACATCAATATTTTTGCATGTGATTTGAAGTCTTTAAGGTTTAAGATGTGTACTTATAGCAGATGCCTTTTGTGGACAGTTATTTGCTGTTAATTTTGGTTTCCTGGTTAAGCTAATCAATTACTACACATATATATCTTTTCAGGATAAAGTCTATAATATCAAATCCAAAGTCAAAATATCCTGTATTAAAGTTAGATTTAAGGTAAGACTTTTGATGTCTTTTACCACAAGGAATCTAGTTGCCTGCACGATATATATTAACATAGTTTTTTACAGATTAATATCTGATCTTTTAGTGGTCATTGTATCTGCTACTTGTGGTGGCATCGCCTTTGCCTGTGGTGGAAAACCGGTCTGTATCATAAGAGAGTTAATTTATTTTTCCTGTAATGCATTTTCATGAAAAGTAATATCTTGAGAATACTTGTCTGTAGTATCTAGCTTATTTTGTCTTACAAGGTCAGTGTAATGTATTTAATATTATATGCAGGTGATCACCGGTTACTTGCTTGCAGGATCTGTCATTGGACCTGGAGGTTTTAATTTTGTCAGTGAAATGGTGCAAGCAAGGTGCTTTTTACTTCTAATCGGCAATATAATGTCTTCTGTTTAAACCAAGAAAATCTCGTTTTTGATCCCGAGCAGATTGATACTACACACACACACATACACTTGATGAGAACCTTGACCTCGTCCTTGACCTGTAACCATTAATGGAGCTTCAATTGATAAATTGGGGAAGAATTTCTAGGGTTTGGATTAGAGAGATAAAGAGAGAGAAGGATACAGAGATTGAATCAGGAGCAAGAGAACTTTATTTAGAATTTTCGATGATGAATATTACAACCCAAATTCTCTTTAATAGCTAGTTGCTAATACCCTCATACCCGCTTGTTCACTTCTTCACTTTAGGGCCTTTGGTCCGCATGACTTTGTTAATATTCGACACGTTACCCTCCCCACTTCTTAGTTCCACATGGGCTCCCTTGATTGGCCAACGCGTCAACTGATTCGTCCATTTCACAAATAGACCCCCAACGGCTCTTCTCAATTTACAATACACCTCCTGACTGTAATTCCTGCTTGTAAACAACTTCAGCTGAGTTCTCAACACACATACACACACACAAACAAACATACATACATATACACACACACACACACACATACATACGTGCGTACATACGTGTATGTATATTATGTGCGCGCTTGCGCTTGACCTTACTATGCTACCTATCAAACAAGAATTCTACTTAATTTTTTATGTTCTTAGACAGTTTATTGAATTTGAGTATCAAAAAAACTTTCCTAAGAGCAACTGTTTCATTTAGAATACTGTAACATTACAGAGAGTGGTCTTGTCCTTTAAAGTTGCAACCATGGTTTTACTGATCATTATTATGGATTTGATTTGATTGTTATTAATCTTAAGGTTAATAATGTCTCCAGAAAGGATTCCTTGAGAAGGAAACTGACATAATATTTATGTAGTTGCTATTTTGAATATGAAAACAGTTTTCCCTTTTGCTGCAGCAGTGGCGCTACAAGCCAGGATGTCAGAAAATAGAATTAAGAAGCATGGTTGCACATCCTATCAATTCATGATAATAGAAAGGATTTTTTTTTGAAGTTTTGGAGTCTAATTTACAATATGTTCTACTGTTTTATGTTCTAGTGGCTTTAATGCTATTTAAATAACAGTGTTCCCTAAATCCCTCAAAAACCAAAAAAGAAAAGAAAGGAAAAGTGTGATTTGTTTGTAACTGAATATTTTAGCAGGACGCATGTGCATTACTTAGTTGTAAGTTTGCAGTAACTGCTTGAAACTTGAGCGTTTCCGCCGATGTAGTTCCTTCCACTATCTATTAGCACCATGATTAGTTGTATGATTGAGAATGGGTCCTTCCCCTTTCTCGATCCCTTGCTGTATGTTTATAGAGATAAGCCTATGGACCGGTGCTCAAAATAAGCTTGCTGGGACCTACAGAGGGCTATCCCATAGATGATTTGTTCTGCATCTCTTGTCTTCATACGTCAATTGGTCTAAGAATAAGAAAATTCGCATTGAGAACATTTTACATAGGCCTTATATATAGGATGCTGATCATTTAGGAATTTCCCTCATTAAAGTGCCATTGGAACTCAAATGGCTTATTCCATAGATGATCAACAGTGCAAATGGTCTCATATTTATATGGTTGAGTTTGTCTTGAAACTGCTTGATTGGTGACTGAAACATTTTCAAACTACTTGATCTCTTAGTTTTAGATGAATTAATGTGTGCTGATCAAGATGAACATTGTGTATCTTCCATGGGATGACCATCTAGAGTTTCACAAAGCTTATTTTGAGATTGTTTCCCAAAATAACTATACCATATTATATGAATGTGTGTGCATGTGTTTTGTGTCTACTATTTAAAACTTGTTAATAATTATTTTGCTTCAATGTATGTGGAAATGGAATTTATGTTGATTTGAAAAACATTGAGAGGTCAAACTCTGAAAAGTAGGAATACTCTAACCTAGGAGAAAATTCTCCATAGGTTGGCCAGTAAGTCAACTTTCCACAATTTTTAAATTGATCGGCACCATCCATCTTGATCTTCATGACCTAAAGCATATGCACACCAATTTTTATGTGACTTCGATACTTGTTGCCCGTTGATTTGGTTTTGGAAAATGTTCTATTATCGATAAACCATGAAATTTGCGACCATCCAATGCAAGTGAAGAAGTATTAACATATTTGTGTGTTTATATCTTCGAATATGTTGATCTACATGAAAGGTGCAGATCATTAAAAAAAAATCAATAGTGAGTTGATTTTTGACCGACCAGACTCCCATATTCCTCAACTATGTATTGTAGTCTGGTTCTGAGTATATACACAGAAAGCGATGATTCTGTTATAATAATTTTTCTTGTCTGTAAAATCTTTGTTGAGTCAATATTTAATTGCGGTTTAATTCTAAATGCATGAACCTGACGACTCCTGTGCTACCTGCTAATTTCACTGATACTATTTTATGAAGGTTGAAACAGTAGCACAGTTTGGTGTTATTTTTCTTCTTTTTGCTTTGGGTCTGGAGTTCTCAACTGCAAAGGTGTGTTTTTGGGAAGTACCTCTTTTTCCTTTTCAAACTTGCAGGTATTCTGCACTTCAACTATAGCCATGTCTTAGTCTAAGTTATCTAATTTTTTTTCTTTTCTAGCTACGTGTTGTCCGGGCAGTTGCTATTCTTGGAGGGCTATTGCAAATTTTCCTATTTATGTGCTTATGTGGCGTAATTGCATTGGTATGTTCCATATTTCTAGTTCATAACTTTTGCATGGGCCAACTTGCAATTTGCACAACAAATTTGATTCACAGTTTGATTGATCGATACTTGTGCTACCTAATCTACACTTGATGCAAGTCAAACCCTTTGCTACAGGGTTTCTTTTTGGTCCTTTTTTCATGATGACTAGGCCAATGTTCTAGTAACATTTATAATGTTACTAGAGTAGTTAGACCTCAGCAGGTGTTGTGGGTCTGGAAAAACTATCGATATCCCCTTTTATACTATGTAAATGCATTGTTGTTGCAGTTCTTGGGGGGGGGGGGGACTTCAGAGGGCATATTTGTTGGTGCCTTCTTGTCAATGTTGTCAACAGCCGTGGTATGTTCCAAGTGTTGTTTTTCTTTTATTGTTAACTATAGTTTGGCTGATCGGATAGCTTATATGAAACTTATTTTATGAGATACTGGTGTTGCTATTGGTCATTACATCAGTGGTTAGACTTCTTGAAATTTTCTAACCTGCATGCATGGTCATGTATCAAGTTATAATGGACATTTTTTTCACTGTATATCATGTGTTGATTCTCAATTATTATTGATAGCCACTCTTCATTTCCTAGTCGGTTGAGGACGTTTAGAGAAACAGTATCTTGTAAAGGGTTAGGCTTCAATTTTGCATGTATTGATACTGTTCTTTTGGAGCACTAGATTTGCAGCAGTAAATATTTTTTTTAAAAAGGAAAAAGTTAAACGTGTAAATTGTAAAGCACAACAACAATGCTGCTTCATTATATTTGACCGAGATTGGGTGAATATATATCTGTAATTCCTTTATACATCGAGCCGATGGGATATTCTATCATCATCATCATCATCATCTAAGCCTTTTCCCATCCAAATGGGGTTGGCTATGGAGCAAGGCTCCAATAAAGATTCGATAAAGTTTTACGACTGACGTCGACCCTCTCCAAATAAGTGCCAAATTCCGAGTTCAGAGAACTATAACAAAAGAGGGGCATGTCATAGTCTAAATGTGATATTTTACATATCTAAAATTATATGTATCAGTTATTTACCTACTTCCTTTTTGTGTCTCACACATATGTATTTCAAATCCACCCATACTTTTCGTAAATTCTTGCCAATTATATTCTTGTTGGAAAGAATGATCCCAACAATGCTACTTATTCCCACTGCTTTGACTCCTTCCATTATCATTCTCAAGCTTACTTGTCTAAGTTTAAACTTTTTCCACACTTCAAACCTCAAATATATTTCGATGTACATCCTTCTTGTCATGCATCATAAGTCAACCCAAAAATGACAGTACTAAAATTAATTTAGGCAAGATCTTAAAGTTCAAGACTAATCGACTATAGCCACTAGTCAGTTTTATGAATTTCTTTCACTTATTTACAGGTGTTGAAGTTTCTAATGGAAAGAAATAGTAACAATGCTCTGCATGGTCAAGTTACTGTTGGCACCCTTATTCTCCAGGTAAAGAGGATTTTCCGCCTTCGCTAGTAGCCATGTCACTATCACGAAAATATTTGAATAAAATTTATGAGCCATATATGTTATCAGATTGTTGAGCAACAAAACAAGTTCATTCTTATTCTGGATGACGCTGCCTTTGTCCCCTAGGATTGTGCTGTTGGCTTGCTCTTTGCTCTGCTTCCGGTTCTGTGCGGAACTTCCGGTGTGCTCCAAGGAGTTAAATCAATGACCAAGTTGTAAGTGGTGGAATTTTTCCAGACATTTGGTCATTTTCTAGTAATAAATGTACTAATGAAGAAAGGGGAGTGCTCTATTGCAAACCGGTTCTTGTTTTTTAAAACACGGGAACTCTCGATCTACAGCGTATTTGAACGATCCGATCCGTTCAAGTTGATCACCCTACCCTCATGTGTATGTGTATGAAAAATCAAAGGATTTGAAGGCCTCTAACGCATGCATCGAATAGGTGCAAAAATGAACGTCTTTCGATAACTTCATCCGATGCATGGGTTAGAGCTCTTCAAATCCTTTGGTTTTTTATACATATATATTTGAAGGTAATATGATCAACTTGAACGGATCGATCATTCAAATACGTTGTAGATCGAGAGTTCCCGATTTTAAAAAACGGGAACCTGTGTGCAATAGATCACTCCCCAATGAAGAAATATATGATTTTTGCTTAATGCGTTATTTCAACATATATTAGCCGTGCATTGCTTCGCGTTATAGATCCACATGTGACTCCATCTACACAGAACAACTAAAAGTCTGAAGTATCAGGAGTGAGTGTTCCTGACTGTCATTTTGCAATCAGCTATAACAGAACAAACGGTGGACACACGATATTGGGAACATGGAGGCTGCTAAATCACATGGTTTAAAGTGCTCAAGAAAAATTGAGACAATCACAATAAGCGTTTTTCCTAGAAGTGCCTGATAATTTAACTGAAAACATGGATTTGATCCAGGTTTGAAGTTGCCGTTTATACAAATTTCAAATATATCTTGCAAGTTGAAGCCTTAACAGAGTTTGAACCTAACATTGATAGGGACTACCTTGATTACTAACTTAAAAAATTGCAAATCAAAATTATGGCCGAGCCGTGGTCAGTTACAAATTGACACCACAAAGTTCTGACGCTTTTAGTTTAATATCATATGGTATTTTTCAATTTAGCCTTCACTTTAGTAGCATCCAAATAGTTACAATTCAAAACACATAAGATATTAAATTGAAACTCCTGGAAGTGCATGGCACCTATTGTATGATTAAAGTTTATGGTATCTATTTGCAATTTTTTTAGTTTATGGGATTTACCTGAACAATAATTAAAGTTCATGGTATTTTAGTGGAGTTTTGCCAGTCTTGGTGTGGGTTTTGATTGCGAGAAGGATTAATTATATTCATATTCTCAATTGCGTCTTGATTTTGACTGTTTGGTGTACTGGTGGTATGCTGCATATCTTTAGACTCAGGATCATATGTTAAGTATCTTATAATTTCCTGATTTGAAGCTTCGTATAAGTTCTTAAATTTTCCATTATATTTGAATTGTATTTGTAGTTTCTTTGGAAGGGTATTTGTTGTGAAACCGGATTTTTTTGACAATTGTTGCATTTCTTTTTGTTTGCACCAGGTTGATCATTGATGATGCTCAATATTGGCGATCCCCAAGATCAGGACACGTGGCAGATGACGTGTCCCAGAACTCAGAAGAAAGGGCCCACATGGACCGATCAGGCCACCCTTGTACCCGACCTGCACGCGCGAGCTGGCCCTCCTCGGGCCCCCCTGCAAATGGTCATCCTCGGCCCCTCAGCTCGCCCCGAACTGCCACAAGACCAAGACTCCTCGGCCTTCTCGCTCGCCGCCGAGCTCCCCAGCCGAGAACGTCTTCCTCGTTCCTCCGACCAATTCCACCGCTCACGGGCGTAACCGCCGCTCTGCAAATCTCGCCATGCGCAGATTCTACCAAAGTTGCAGCGAGGCGGAATGCATAAAAATCAATTTTTAAGCAAGCACAACCAACCATAACCCCAAAATACTACCATATGCCTAAACTAAAAAACCAAGAGAACTAATCTACTCGGTTTAGTGTTACAACCTTTGAAGACGTGTCTTTCGTGTCTTCAAATCTCTTCTTCTTAAGCTCTCATTGATCAAGCTTGCAAATAGGTTTTCTTTGTTGAAGATGATCCACCTGAAAGATGCGGTCCAAGCTTTAGCCTCACCAAAAGAAGCAACGAATGATCACAAGGTGATAGTTTGTGGTCAAAAGAAGTATAGAGAATGTTGTGATTTATCTATCTCAATCTTCCATGGATTTTCAACTCATGAGAGCGTATGGAAGAAGAGAAGAGCTTGAGAGGAGAGAGAAAGGAAATACGAAAATGAGCAAAGACTTAAGAGAAATGAGCTAATTCATTTGGTTTTGTTAAAAGGATTTTTCCAATAAAGAATTGTAGCCATACTTCAATAGTAACCACGAACAAAATAAACAAATGAATTAGCTATGCCTCTCACCATTTCCATGCCACCTCACCCCGCGCCTCATTTCCATTTAAATAAATAAATGGATAAATCAAAATGAGGCGTCCTCTTCAAGAAGCTATCTTGTATAAATACAAGAATGCTATACCGTATATACATACATGTATTTATACCAAAAATACAAATACCGATGAGATAGAAAAATACTACATATATAATACTAGAATATATATATATATATGTAAATTATTAAATCAATAAATGATTTAATAATCCGACTTAATCCTAAGTCGGCTAGTATTATCAAACCGTCTGATTAAACTCAGTGTAGCACTCGTATTTAATCGGAACCCTGTATGTATCAATATACGGCCTCAACATTGTTTCGCCTGAACCGAGAAAACTCTCCGTGTGGGACTCTACTTTAAAGACTCGACAGTACGATGACAGTGAGTTACTGGATAAATCCATAATCACAAGCATGTCAGCAGCACTAGCTGTACGTAAGGGCTATTCAGGTACATGTCGAACAGAAAGCCAACGAGCAAGCTTATCCCGAATCCCTACCGAGCCAATGAGTGATAATTTCCATACAGTCCGGTCGGTTCGTCTCAGAGTATTGCATACCGGATCTAGATGGTGGATTACATCAGACCTCTAATAACCCGACAAGTCGTGCCGATATGGCTCAAGACCATCCGAGAAACTACTGATCTAACTATCAATAAATCTCATCTTCCCTGCCCATGGACTTATAGTGTTGGCCAACTGAACACAGCTCGACATAGACTCCTTATACCTTCATAAACGAAATCCCCAGCGATCGCTCACTGCCTCCATATGGCTCAGGACTATACAACTAAAATATGTTTGCACGACTCAGTAGAGTCATGGTATGGTAGTAATCTAAGCACAGTGGGAACTCACACGAGACAAATGACGATCTTGGATCAACAAACTATCTGTACTTATGTCACCAGAGAACTGCTATCTGACGATAGGTATAATACCATCTAGCAGTTCTCGGTGAGTCCGTCCAATGTACTCACCTCCCGTAAGCACCTGCATACTATCTTAGGTGCTAAAACACCAATGGTTTGTGAGACCAGCCACCGTCCCTCGTCGGGGTCTAAAAACATATACGTTAGTCTACTCCGGAATATTGATGCTCAGTCTCAGTACTCCCTCGACTAGGGACATTAAAGATGTGTTTATGGACCATCCAGCTCCCACGTATATGATCGCTATCATAATGCTGATAGTCAAGCAAGAATCCTACGAGCTTTATCATTATGTATTAGCGACACGTAATAGCGAGTAAAATGTATACACACAATGATAAAGACAAACCATATAGCATGCTATCATCTCGAGAAAAATTGTTTTACCTGTATAGATTCTCCTTCAATTATCATAATCGCCTACATGCAATTACAATAACTGCCTTGAGGGCTATAGCCAACAATCTGTGACGTTTTAAAAATAAATAAATAAATAAATAAAATCTTTTAGGTGAATTTTCTGATAATCGGTAAAATAAATCGTAATTTCCGTAAAACTTAACTACAATTATTTTTCATTATAGACTTAAATACACTTATTTTAACTATATAATTGCTAGTATTTGATATTTATTTGGTCACTTATAAATTGTTAGTTTAATTAAATATTTTCTTAATTAATTATTATAAATATTATTTTAAGGCTTCACTTATAAATTTAATTAGTGATAATTACAAATGAGAATGGATGAATCCTATATTAGTGAACCATGACCACTTATAACCTAGTTTATAACATGCTTAATCTTTTTCTTTTGTCTCCATAATTCTAGAGATTTCTAGGGGGAAAAGTAAATAAAAAGGAAAAATAATATAAGGTAGTTATGAAGTGACTTAATAAAAGTATTAATGAGGGGTTTTCTTGAACTTTCCACACACACACCCACACTCCCTGCAGGACGAGCACAGCCCCTCCTCTCTCTCTCTCTTTAACATCCTTCTTTTTGCAACAAATATGAAAGGAAACTAAATAATTAAAGAGATAAGTTAAATGAGGTATTAAGTAAAGATGCTTCTACACTTCTCCACTCATCTCTCTCTCTCTCTCTTTTCCTTTTTGAGCTGGCCGAGCTCCCCTGCATCAAACCCTCCCCAATTCTCCACTCTTTTCATTTCCAAAAAATAATAGAAAAGAGAATTAAAGAAAATGGATTAATATATGTTACCTTTGGATGTTTCTACACATTTCCACACACACCCATACACCTCACTTCTCTCTTTCTTCTCCTGCAAATTGGCCGAGCCCCCCGCAGCCTCCTTCATTTCTCCACCTCAAATTCTCTCCAAAATTCTTCAAAAGTGCTTCAAAATCCACATAAAAACCTTACTAAATTCCTAATTTAAGCCTTACCCAATTTTCTTTAGCTAATCTAGTTTGGTTTGAGGACCAAGGATGCATCTTTGGAGGCAAGATTGCATGCTAGATCTCTTGATTTTAAGGTATAATCCTAACCCTGATGTTTAATTGTTGGTTAGATACTTTGAATAAACTTAATTAGGTATTTTAAATGGTTTAAATTGCAAGTTTTAAAAATTCAAGATTAAGGTTTGAATCGAAGTTAGAATTTTGATCAATAAGTCAAGTTAACTAAGTGTGTGTTATCATCTTAAGGCATGCTAAAGGTAATCTAGTTGTTAAATTTGCTAACTTCTACATTTAAATTGTTCTAATTAAGCTATTTTGTAAACTAGGTTTTTAGATATAATATAAATATGTGAGATAAAATTCTAGTGAGTGTTTGTGTGGTTTAATTGAGTTATTAAGAGATTATTGTGGCCACTAGATTTACCAAAACATCTAGAATTGAATTAAAACGGTTAATGACCGCTTACTAGGTTTTTGGAAATTAATCGATTTGAATTAAATTGATATTTTAATGACCTATAACCTAATTCCTAAGATATTTAATGTGTTGTGAATGCGCGATTGATGCGATTTGGGTTTTAGGCTTGGCGTTTTTCACGTATAGTGACTAGTTGTAATTTGTGGCGTTGTCGCGAGCGCGTTTGTGCGCCAAGTGCGTGCGCGTTTAATTAGCGCGCGTTGTTTGACTCGTGTCATTTGTGTCCGCGACTATTCGTATATTATCCTTATAATTGCTTGTATGTGATTCTAGGATCGGATGCAGAGGCATCGGATGCGGCGCGGAAAGACAGGGTGGATATCGGATCAGATTAGTCGAGACGTCCCGGTGAGTAGATGTATACATCTATGGGGGGATCGTCTGGATGGCGCGAGACGCCCGATGGTTTAGTATTACTTATAGTATCTGCATTGTATGCGTAGTTTTCTAGTTAGCCATCTCATTGCATCGCATCGTTATATATATATATATGTGTGATATTATCTCATAAGACACTTGCACCATTACCATTGGTTCCTGCCGCACGTGCACTAATTATGCGAACACACACGCCATTGGTAATTGCTATGTCACGAACACTATAGAACTTTCTTAGAATAGATATTTGTGCATTTGCATCGCATATGATCCGTATATTTATACCTGTATATTCATCTCATTAAATGGATATGCAGGATTGTTAATCATGTATACATACCTCATTGCATCATGATTCATGCATAGCTTCTGGTCGTATTTCGTATAGTATATATTACCGTATCATAGATTTCCATCATCACCGGCATATTTATATATTGTGATTCTTCTCGAGGATTTCGATATTTATGAGATTTCTGGATTTTGGGGAAAACCGCAAGAATTTTATAAAAACTTATTATCATTTTAAAATGCAAGTTGCGGTTTTCTCGTGATGTATGGGTCGTCCACCATGAGTTTTCATGATTGCTGTTGATTTTCGAGACCCGATTCGAGAAGTAGGATGAACCGTTTCGGGTATATGGTAGGCCCGGTATGGTACCCCCGGGGTAAGAAGCTCGAGTTGTAGACGATGAGCCTGGCAGGGGCAGACTACCTACTGGTGATGTCGGGCGCGGCGGATATCCGGAGGATACCGTCGTAGTCGTGAAATTTGATGATATGGGCCGATCCGGACTGACGGAGCCCGAGATATTGAGATATTGAAATATTGAGATATTGAGACATTGAGATGTTCATATTTTGTGTCGATACTTGACATGGATTTCTGATGATTTCATTGATGATACCTCGGTGATTTTACAAAAGTTTTACGAAGATAAGATACAGATTTTCTCATACCAAATATATTCAGGTTTCGTGTTGATTATGCATTCATATTGCATACATACTAGTGTATCGCATCATATCGAAATATGTAGGTTGTGACGCATTTGCGTGCATGCTTACGATAGCTTTATTAGATGTTATTTACTGCTCCTGAGTTGTCAACTCACCCCCGTTATGCCACAGTATCTTGCAAGTCTGACTTGTCAGCACAGTAGCGGCTAGTGTACTCCTATTCTGCTTCCTTTGCTTCGCCTTGCAGCTTGCTCATGGTGGGTTGCAAGGATATCTTGTTTTCACTTGTATATTACTTTGTATCTAGTACACTCTATCTACTCTTGTATATTGGACTAGACGGTGAGATTTGTGAGACTTATATTTGTGGTTTGGTGTCGATACTCACTTGAGCCGACATGATGCTCTTATGCTTTTATTTGCTTATTCCGCACTCGATGATATATATATTGTATATAGTTGTGATTCTGCCTTTGGCGAAGAGCTAGCTCCCGCTTTGGGATGCTTTTATTTATGTATATATATTTTCTTGTTTGTACCCGTTTCGGAGTCAGTATTTACAAAGGAGACTCTGCCGAAATTTTCGGAAAAATTCTGATGTTTTTAAAACTGTTTAATGCAACTTGTTTTGGTTAAAATTGTTTTCTTTCACTAAAGTTTCCATCACTCTATTTCTTATAAGGTTTAGATTTCTGGGATTTGGCTTACTTAGGTTATGTTACGCTTTGAGACGTTACGTAATTTAAGTGTCAGTCACGCTCCGTACCTTCGGGTCGTGACAAAGTTGGTATCAGAGCGATAGGTTTTACCTTTCCGGGTATAGGATGACCTTTGGTAGATGGAGTAGGTGACTTAAGCAGAGTGGCGTAGCGTGTGTATGTTCCGTGGCATACTTACGATACGGTACTCCGTCTAAGTGACCTTAGGATATATATTTGCTTGTATTTCCTTCCTTGATTCCGGAAACCCTTTAATTCGATTGCAATGTTCCTATCGGTCCTGTTCCTCGTTCCAGCCACTATACCATCGGAGACTACGAGGGCCAGAGGGCCGCCGCCGGAGATGATGTTAGAGTAGGGCCCGTTTGAGACGAGGACCGATCAGGGTGGTACGTCTACCCCTCACGGACAGAGTGGTCCGCCTTTTCCAGGACGGATGGCTAGGCTGGAGTCGAGTATTCAGGACGTGTGGCAGATGGTTGGATTGTTAGTGACGGTTAGCTGAGCTCCGAGAGCCGATGATATCCTTCCTGTTTCATGGACTGTGTTTGTACCTACTGCACAGGCAGCTGCTTTTGTTGTTACCAAGTTTATTTCCGTAACCTTATAGGAGTTTTGAGGCTGAGGCCTCCAGTTTGTTTTACCGGCACAGATGCAGCGGAGGATCCGTAGACATTCTTTGACAGGATAGTTTGGAAGTGTTGTTCACTGAGATGTTCTGACAAGATGTGGGATGAGTTCATAACTGTATTTCTTGCTCGTTTCCTTCTGGAGAGTGATCGAGATGTCCTAGCTCGTAGTTTTGAGTCTTTGCGCAAGACTCCTGGGATGATAGGGTCCGAGTACGGCATTCAGATTTCTTGGTAGTTCGATATGTTCCTTACCTGGTGGACACTGAAGAGAAGCAGATAAAGTGGTTTGTACGGGGATTGGACATGTAGTTATTTCTTGCTATCGGCGTCCAGCCTTTTTGCACTTACGTCGCTGCTATGGACGTGGCCTTACTGTTGGAGGAGCGTATTTCTGAGACTTCAGTCATTTCTGGACCAAAGCGGAATTGTACCAGTATGCCAGCTCAGAGACGGTTAGATAGACGCCGTTGTGACAGGCTAATCTTTTGGTCGTTTGATATGTTGTTCGTTCGTGATTCGTTCGCATCGGAGATAAGGATTCTTTTGTCGATTTGATTCTCCCCGATATGTTTGACTTTGAAGTTCTTCTGGGCATGAAGTGGTTAGCCGCGTGTTATGCTTCCGTGGACTGCCGTGAGGAGGCAGTCAGATTTAGTTGTCTGAGTGAGCCAGTTCTTGTTATGCAGGGAGACTGTAACGCCACCCTTCCCGATTTGATTTCTTTTCTTCGCGCTACTCCGTTATGGAGGAAAGGACGTCAGGGATTCGTAGCGTATGTTTGTGATGTTAGAGCCGCAGAGGTCCCGTTGGACCAGGTCCCGTTTGTGAGGGAATTTCAAAATATCTTTCCTGACAAGTTGTTTGGTTTGTCGCCAGAGCAAGATATTGGGTTCTTCTTTGACTTGATTTCCGGCACGGAGCCTTTTCCTTTACCGCCATATCGGATGGACCCGGCAGAGCTGAGAACTGAAGGGACAGTTGCAAGATTGTTGGATAAAGGGCTTGTTCGTCCGATTGGGTCACCTTGGGGAGCTTCTGTCCTGTTCGCCAGAAGGACGGCCGTTGGCGTCGATATATTGATTATCGTCAGTTGAATCGGGTTACTGTGCGGAACATTTCTCGAAGATTGACTTGCGGTCAGGCTACTACCAGATGTGGGTTCGAGAGGATGATATTCCGAAGATTATTTTTCACACAAGTTACGGGCGTTATGAGTTTTGATGATGTCGTTCGAGCTCACCAATGCCCCAGTAGCGTTTATAAATTGGATGAGTCGTATATTTAGGCCGTTTCTTGATCAGTCTATTATCATGTCCATTGAGAACGTCTTAGTGTACTTTTGGAGCCGAGTGGAGCTTGGGCAGTAATTGAGGATTTCGTTGCAGATTTTGAGGGAGCGCCAGCTATTTGCTAAATTATCCAAGTGTGTTTTCTGGTCGGATGATGTTAAATTCTTTGGTCACGTAGTTATGAGGGATGGTACGTATGGAACCGAGGAGGGTCGAGGTCGTTCAGCACAGGCCCATACCTGTATCAGTGACAAAGGTTCGCAGCATTTTGGGGTTTGACCGGATTCTATCGATGTTTCGTACATGATTTTTCTCGTATAGCTGTAACGTGGACCGGGTTGACCCGGAAGGGAGTTCTTTTCTTTGGACCGAGGCATGCGAATAGAGCTTTCAGTAGTTTAAGACTCGTTGGACTACGGCGCCAGTATTATTTATGCCTTTAGGATCAGGTGGTTTTGTTGGTTATTGCGATGCTTTTCGTCAATCGAAGAAGCGCGAGCAGAACTATTCCGTGCATGATTTAGAGTTGGCCACAGTGATTGTTACACTTAAGATTTGGAGACGAGTAGTGCCAGATATTTATGGATCACAAGAAGCTTAAGGTATATTTTTCAGCAGCGAGATCTAAATTTGAGACAGCGCCGATGGATGAAGCTAGTGAAGACTATGACTGCGAGATTCTTTATCGTTCGGGCAAGAAGAATGTTGTGGCAGATATTTTGAGTCGGAAGCCGGAGGTAGTTTTGTTGGTTGAGCACAGTACAGGGACAGTCGACGGCAGATTAGCAGATTCTTCGTGACAGCCGGCCCTGTTTGAGAGTTCTGGCTTCAAATTTTTTTTCCAGGCGTTGCTTGTTTTTGCTAAGTTTGCAGGTGATGTGATCTTACAATATAGGAAATTCAGAGTGTTTCGTATTCGTAGTTTAACATTGTTTCGGGTATTCGCATGTATGTTGTCTAGGCAAAGTTAAAAAGTTCGAACGAATATCAAAAACCCATTTTCCCAAATTTAAGGTATTCGGAAAATCATGCAAGTAATTTTGTGGACCCTCTAGAAGAATGAAACCCTATCTCGACTTAATAACCATGGAACCGCTTTCGAACCTTGGGGTTTGCGGCAGTTCCGCGGTGCCATTAATGAGGCTTGTGTAAATCCCCGTTCCCATCTATGAATTTTTCCTACATTTCCCAAGTCCCCGAGTGTTATCCCATTTTTCCCGTATTATTATTTTGTGTGAAGATTAGTTGTTTAGGTTGTAGTATTTGTTTTTCTAAACCAATTAAAATCAAAGCCCAAAACTAAAACCAAATATATAATTCCCCCAATTTAAACCAGCCCAAGCTAAAGAAAACCCACTGCCATCATCCCTCACCCTGCCGCCGCCGCCGCCAACTACGACCACCACTGTTCCTCCCTCACATCTCTTTCCACTTCACCCCCTCGCCTACACACCCTCTCCTCACCATCTCCAGCCACCGTAGAGCCCCCTGCACACCCTCCAAATCCCCGAGTTCAAGCCTCCCCCGCACCCTCACGCCGACGAGCTCCCATCGCGCCGCCGGCCACATCATCGACGCCTCTGCATCCTCTGCATCACCATCTCCTACCAACCTGAGCCCCCACTACCTCACTCCCTCACTCCAAAACCCACACCAAACTCATCGCCCCGAACCTCGAACCCCCCGCTGTGCCCATCGCCGGAGCGACCACCGCCGACCATCGTCGACCCCAGCACACCCCAGGAGACCCACAAAACCCCCACTCCGCTTCCAGTGATCGCGAGCCATCCCCGGGCAACTCCGACGACGAACCCGAAACACGAGCAGAGGCCGTGAATCCAAACCGTGCCGTTCGTCGCTCATTCGTGCCGTTGCCGCTGCCGTGCGTCGCCAAAGCGTCTCCAGGCAAGTACCCTACTTGCTACATGCTAGTTATTACTGTTACATTTCTAAAATCTATAAATTCCGTGTTTATAATTTGTGAAAACGTATATGACATAAGTGCTTGATGCAAAATCCGAATGAAAACTCTCCATTAAACTGACGGAACTTGATCTTATATGCTGGCCCATGTGGCAATGAACATTGTGGTGAAATTTGACTGGAAAATTTAATCGTTACTGGCTTGAACGATCACCCCCAACTACACCCGTTAAAACTGAATATTTCCCGCGTCTGAAACTTGGTAAAATCATAATTAATTGTGTACACATTGAAATGATGCGTTCGAGGGCTCAAATCGAAGCAGACTCGATGACCTGGAACCCTATAAAAGTTTTTAATTGTTTCTGTACTGAAAAAAGGACGAGAACTGGCTCGGAGAGCGGCTCTGGACTGCAGTCCAGAGCAGCCCTGGCTGTTGATTTCTATCTCGTAATGCTTACTACTTTGCTGCCTGGACTTGTATGTTGCGGAATCCTGTACTCTATTGAAGATGAAACAGTTAGCTAAATAACGCAAGTGATTTCAACCCTTTTTATCGTAGTTTACTATTTAAACTGCAATTTAAAAGAACATGACGTAAAGCAGTCCCAAACAGAAACAGAACTGATACCCTAGTGTTGAACAGTGCATAACTTCTGACGTAGAGACGCGATTGAGAATCCGTCTGGTGGGTTGGAAACCCTATTGAAAACCCTAAATTTCATTCAACTGTACCGTCGCTAAATTCTGATCCCAACTGGGTGAAAATTGTGTCGCGAAATGGACGTTCAGTTCAGAAACTGAATTTCCTGCAGCGAACACTTAAAATGAAACGGCTGTAACTTGCAAACCCGAAATCCGATTTTATTACAAATACTATTACCAACACCACTACCATTATTATGTGGAGCAAACTACTGGGTTTTTTTTTCTGTAATTGCTATCACCAACACCACTACCATTATTATTACAAATACTATTATTCATACTTTATTAGTATTACTTCTACTACTACTCTTTTAACTATTGCTACTAGTATTACTATCACTAGTACTATCACTAGATTCACTGCTGCCGCCGCTACTATTAATTACTGTTGCTGCCGCTATTATTATTATTATTATTATTATTATTATTATTATTATTATTATTATTATACATCCTTGATCCTTCAACCATGGCATACCTCTGCAGCTTGGTATGTCACTGGCACAAATAGGGGAGTTTGCTTTTGTTCTTCTAAGTTGTGCATCAAATCTTCATCTGGTTCAGGTCAGTGCTTCCTTATGTAGATGTTTATATCTTGTATACACTGGGAACAGCATATGTCCCCACTACGTTTATTAACTAATATTTGCATCGAAGTTTGTGGTTCTTTTCCAACTTCACCATTTAATTTTCTATTTGATTTCTTTCTACAGGGAAAACTATATCTTCTACTGTTGGGCACAACTGCTCTCAGGTTGGTATGCTCTCAAGTCTCACATGTTTTTGCCTGTCTTGAAAGTTTAACATTGTTGATTAATAAGCCAATCAGATATGTCAAAAGTAACTTGATTAGCTAGCTGGATTCGGTTGGATCCTTTGTTCTCTATAGGCTTTAGTGGGTGCAGTAAACCTAAAGGCCAACTCTTTGCCATTAGCAATTTGTTTTCCGACATCATCTTTATCAAATACTTGAATGACAATTAAGTGTCAACATCAAACGATCATGAGTTTTTTTTTTGTAAAAAAGGTAATTTTCTTTCTGATGGATCTATTGAAATCATATTAAGGATACTTATCTATGTAACAGGCAGGGTATTGGTAAGGGGATTATTTCGTCCCGCTATCTGTGTTTTGGTGGCTATTATTAAAAAAAAATGGCGTACATGTAAATAATCTAATTATGCTTCAAATTAACAAAGAGAATGTGTAGACTAATTCATTTAATTATGTATAGACTACTCATCTAATTATATATATCCAACTTTTGGTTCTCTTTTATATCTTTTAGTCTTGGAAGAAATTTTAATATTAAACTGAAAAAACTTTACCCAGCTCCGTTCACCCTTTACCTAAGTTAATTTAATGAAGGCGTTGTTAATGATGTATATCAAGAAATGGGAAGCAGATATGCAGTTTGAATGGCTCATCAGAGGAAAAATCCAGACCCAAATCTGATACGATTTTGGAGCTAAACTCTAAATTTTGTTGACCTTCAGTGATCAAGTAGGGTTGTTGAGTTTCTGTACTGTTGTAGTAATCTCTTGCTGACTTTTGTTTGATAGCTTTACTCTGGGGTTGAACATTTTTAGAATCTTCTATTTGAAATTTGTAGGTGACAACTCCATTTATGTTCAAGTTGATACCCACAGTCATTCATCTTGGAGTCTTGCTACAGTGGTTCTCTCCAGACCCAATTCAAATCGATGTATCTCCTCCCCCCCCCCCCCCAAAGGCATCTATATATGTTTATAAGATTTTGGGCTATTTTAATCCATTTTCCTGCGGTGTAAATTTGCAGATGGGATATAAAGGTGATGTCCTTCGTGTTGATAATGGAAAACGCATATCTTTGTTGGTTCACGGCCCTCGCGATTCATGAAACAAGTTTTCAATAAAGTCCGTGAAGCAAGCGGGAGCAGTGGACTTCTTTGATACTCAAAAACATGCAGGTACCTGAAGCAAATGAAGGAGCTGCAGCATGCAAGAAGAGGTTTTGTAGCTTAAGGCTTTAGTTGGGGCCACATACTGCCTTTGGTAACTTTGTGTAAAGAATTTTCGTTTATTTTATTTTCTTTTCCTTCTCTTTTGAGTTTTATGTTTCACTGTATGTTAAATCAATTTTTTTCTTCTTCTGTTACTACTCTCTTTGTTTATTTTTACTTTTATGTACAGAAGTTAAGATTGTTGTTGGGCTGGCTTTCTTCGATGTGGATGCAAGTTTCATTTACTGGTTATGGTAAGCTATCACTCTGTATTGTATTCAGCTTTACTTGTGTATTATTTATCTAAATTTTTAGATTTTCGGTCATTTTCAGAATAATTTCATCTCATGTAAAGATAGTTAAAAGACTATATCTGTGTTAGCTGCATATATTATTAAAAACCTGCAATCCTATGTATTTGAGATTGCCAAGTGTGTGTCATTTTCAAGGAAAGGTGTGGAATGAAAATTGTGAGAGCACTGAGTTGAGAATTTGAGATATATCCATATCAAAACGATCATATCCCAAAAATGATAAGAATAAAAGCCTATTCCAGTGCCCACATGAATTATGTTCCTATTCTTCCAATGCTTGTGGTTTTAGCTCCCCCTCCTTCTCTTATTCCTTTCTCTATTCATGCACGTTATAAGCTTTGGTTAGTCAAACAAGATTTTTAAGTTGTGACGAAGACTGGCCGATGCGGTTTCTATTATCAAATTCTCATCCATAATTTGATCAAATTTGAAATCGGACGACTCTTCTACCATTCTAATATTTCACTGCTGCACCAAATCTTTAAGATTATGACTACGAGAGTTCACATCAATTGTGCCATTTTGGTACCTAACTTTTTCGAAGGCATCAAGTGCCACACATTTGACAGGCACATCCATCTGAGTCCTAATCATGCTTGGTATTTTCGCTCTATCCTCATTTTAGGTCTAAGAAAATGGCTGGTGTATTCTTTGAATATTATGGCATATATTGCTCTGAAAATTATCAATTTGTCAATAAGTGCATATCTTACCAAGATAATTTTTGTTTTATTTTCCATTTGTGACCCTGGATGTTGGCAATAGCTGTATACCTTAAACCATATATGGTACTTAGCTTATAGGGTTAATTGCACAGAACCCCCTTGTAGTTCATTTAATATTACACCTTGCCTCATTAGCACAAACAACCATAGGCGCAGATGGAAATCAGCCTTGAAAACAATTCACTATAATCAACCATTTTAAGTTCCACAAGTCCCTCCTTTTTTGGGCAAGCAGATATTTGAAGAGGGGAAAGGGTGGTAAATTACACTAAACTATCCTTAACCATCGCTTTTTTCACTAAATAACTTAAAAGTTTTTATTACGGCATAATACCTTAAGTGCTACTTTTGAGGGTATTTCAGTGAGAAATCCCTTAAACCCATAGCTTACATTAATTAACTGTAAGAAAAGGCTTTTAGGTAAATTCCATGATAGTTAATGGTATTTTAGTGCAATTTACCCCCCAAAAAAAAGAGAGAAAAGTTTTTACTTTTTTTGCAGACAATGGAACTACAAAACCAGGAGAAAAATGTGCAGCCTCAAAAGGGAACTTTGTGGGGCTGCATTTTGTATTGAAAGAGAACTTTAGAGCATAGATTCATTTGCTTTACCTAATGTTGGCAATGGTGGAGTTTAGGCAACCATATAAAGAAAGAAAAATATTCATGCATGAGAGAATGCTTGTCTCTATCAATAGTTTCTGCCAAAAGAATGGAATTTTATGAGCTCATATATTTCACATTCAACAGTTCAAAGCAATACATAATGTGAAAGAAACTTTATCTTTTCAAGTTCTACAAGTTAATATCATAAAAGCAAAAACATCTCAATACTCACATCAAGATTATAATATATAATACATTATATAGATATTAACACGATAAGAAAAATACCGGAGTTTGGAGGTAGAAATCGCTGGCAGCATATTTCTTTTTATTTGATAATTATGTTAAGCGAACGGGCGATAAGAGTCTTCAATTTCTATAACAGGATGAAACATATCAGTAACATAACCTTCGATAACTTCTGAAGGATTAAACAACAGAATTTCCATTTGCTAGATCTTCGATTAGGTTTAATTTTGATTGGAAGACCTTGATGATGAAATAGTCAGCTCTAAATCAAGCGATGGGCGATCGGATCGAGTCTTCCCTATCAACGAAGATGAGCTCATTGAATCTATAGACATCCAATTACCAACCTGAAAAATGCAAAAATTTAGGATTTATTGATAAGTTCTGAGAAAGTACTAATTGAAGAAGTTTCCTGGTTTTGTTTCATTATTTTTACCACATCAAGTAAGCTAGATCTGCGCTTCTTTGTGTTTAAGTTGTTTTGTCTCAGAAAATACTTTTGAGCATGGCTGGCGACTTGAGTAGGAGTCCTTGTGGTTACAAAATGACGCGACATACCACGCCAGTCTCCTCTTCCGAGCTTTTCCAGCCCATCTAGAAATGCTCTATGCTCTTCCTCACTCCATGGAACTCCTAAATACAAAATAGAATTTAGGCGCAAAGAAATAATAGAAATAACTATGCCGTGGCCATAATCATCCCTTCTCTTCTAAGAATAAATAAATAATACGGATAATCAGAAATGTAAGAGATATCTAAGAGATATCGACACATAATCAATTTCTATAAACAATTAGAATTCAGGCTAGAGACAAACAGATATTGAAAGGCATGGTAGGATCAATTTAACTTAAGATTATGATTTTACGAACAACATAGCCGTTTTGAATCCATCTTCGTTCTAAAAAATAATCATAATATGGATATTGAGAAAAAATCCATTAAAAATCGAATATCTAAAAATAACCAAATTTAGTAGAATGGTTCATATAGTGACATAAAAGGGGAAAGAAAAAGCTACAAGAGAAAATTACCCTTCTTTCTCTCTTGTACCCTGTGCATGAGATCATCGAAAAGATAGCCATTGGATATCTTCTCAGTGTTTTCATTGATAGAAGCAAGAGAAGTTGTTGACGACGAGGACGACGACGACGAAGTGGAAGAAGAAGAGGAAGCTAAACAATCCATGCTAAAGCTCTTCTTCATGGGGGAGGAAGCTATTTGAAGATCGACTCCAAAGAGCTTCAACCCAACACTACTCACTAAACTTCTTCGATTGGTGCATGCTCTAGAGTTGTGGCCATTGTTCCCACAATGAGAGCACTTTCTTGCCATCTTCAAACCAGCAAAGTCACTCTCACTCAAATGCAAGGGGAAGAAGTTAGATATTTCTTTCTTATGCACTTTCTTGGATGTGGTTTAATATGAATGCACCAAAAGAAGAAGAAGGGGGAGTTCTTATATAGGTGCACATCAACAAGGAAATGCCTTTATCCCAGACTTTTCGTAGATATAATTATCTAATATGTTTTCCTCTCAAAATGTGGTGGTGATGCAACAAGGATCCATAAAAGTTCTAATAGAGTTTGATGCCGTTGTTGGCACAACATCGACCATCAACTAAGTAATGCCAAGTTTCTTGTCGAGGAAATTATAGACAGAAGAGGGCCTGTCATAATCCTTAATGACCAAAATGATATGAAAGAAATCTAGAAGAAGGAAAAGATTGTAGATTTGCTATAGATGATTATATTTAACTCGAAGGCACAGATAAATCCTACGGTGAAAAGAAAAAGAAAAAACAGCACGCGCATGCATCTATATATATAAAACTAATATAAGCAATTGAGCAGTGAATAATGAACTTATCAAGATGTCATCATACAGATTTAGAGAAGTACATTCTACCTTTTGGGACTCAATTTTAAGCGCGTGCACCTGAACACGCACACGCAAATACATACAAAAATAGATATCTATTCATCCGGCATGAGATGGTTGGAATAAGACAGAGATTCAAGAACCATCCAATTGGTTGAAGGTCGGGAATGCTTAAATATCTCTCTTAATATATATATATATCCGCTCCAGATTTCTCTGTCATATTCTACCGGTAAGACTTTTGTATATGCTACATATTCTGTTCATCAAGAAAACTTATGCAAAGAATTATGTTCAATAAAATTCAGTTTTAGCCTCCAAGAAAAGAAACCAAGTCATGGACTCATTTATGAAAATGAAAGAAGGGATTGCGAAAAAGGTGCCCTATTCCTCCAAAAAGCAATTAACTGCATATGGGAAATGTGACGTCAGATTCTAATTCAGAAATATGAAAAGATGGTTGTTTTCACTTCATATATATGCAATACTACCATCTTTGGTTCATCCTAAAGGCCACAATTAAGTCATATATATGCTTTGATGGCCTTTAATATGCCAATGACAACTTGAGAACATTTCAGTTCATTGTTGAGTGCTTCTTGTACTAGAAACACCCAATTGGCTTATGCTCCATTTTATTGAATCTCTTTTAGAAGTGCTTGTGTTTAAAAATAAAGCCTTTGAGTTGGGACGTTTCCTTTTAGGCTCTTACTTTTCTATAAGAGCAAACTCCCCAAACTTTTATTTCTCATCTTCAATCTAGAAAAAAAAAACCTAAATGGTCCTCAATCCTACAACATTGAAGGAACAAATTAATCACACTTGATAGTGACCCATGTCTATATACTTTCACTAGAAGATAAGATGGGAACTAGTTGATAGTATCTCCATACTAAATATTGTGGCATATATAGTTTATATATCCTAAAGCATCCAATACATCATTGTTTTGTACTACTTAAGCAAACAATTAGGATAATCTACATTAACAAATCCTATCAAATTGGCTATACATGTATAGTTCACAAAAAGAAACGCCGCTAATTGTTTTTGTTATATATCTTGTTATGAACTACTGCAGGCGGGTCATATAAACATGTTAAAATATTTATCGGATTTTTTTGCTTTTCCCTTATTTTTTTTCATTAATTTTTTTTATGTTGGTTATCACATTAAACATACTGCAGAAGATGCATCATATACCAACTTGAATTGTTTAGATTTCAATATGCACAGGGAACTTTGGAACTTTCCTTGAAAGATTTTTTTTCTTTTTCTTTCTTGTGTGGAAGAAATAGAATAACAAATGCAAAGCAATAACTTAGGAAGATCGAACTATTACATTAAACAACCAAAAGAGAAGAGAAAAAAAAAACAAAGCGAGATAAAATTTATTTTGCTGAGCAAAGGATCAGAAACAAAAATGCAGTGTGTACAAAACATTGGGGGCACAACTAAAATAATTTTGAAGTATTTATATTTACCTTCTTAATATTAGAAAGTGATGCTTTAGAATCCGACATTAGTGCTTGTTTGAAGTAGGAACTATCTTCGTATAGCTTAAAATAATCCAATAGATCCATTCATCGCGCTTTAAATTGGGACCATTTCACCTAATACAGCCATTCAGAAGGCAAAAAGTAACTGCTACTAGAAGAAGAGCATAACTTTAAACAAGAATCGGCTAATAAAGAAATATGTACCAGCTAATAAGGAAAAAGACCAACACATATCTTACGATGTCAAATTGTCAATATTGGTTTTCGATATGATTTGTTGTCTATTGACACCTTGTGTGAGCATCGAATTTGAGAACCAATTAGAAAGATTGTTATGTGTATCTAGCAGGCCTGGTAAATGAGGCAAGGCTTTGTCGGCACGCCTTGCTACTCACCTTGCCTCGCCGTTGGCAAGTTCCAACAGCTATATTCGCCTCGACTCGCCTCAGCCTACCTCGCTTCGCCTCGATTCTCCAAACTAACGGTTGAATTCGCCTTGAGTCGCCTTGCCTCGCCTCGAGATCCGCGTGCAACGGCTAGCTAAAGGTCGGATTCTCTCGAGATCCGTGTGCAACGGCTATAATTTTTGAACCTCCTATAAATACAACCCCACACTCATTTCATCTCACCAAATCTCATCTCATCTCTCTCTCTCTCTCTCTCTCAATTTTCCCAAAAAAAAATCTCTCTCAAGTCTTAAGTTTCAAGCCTCAAGTTCAATTAACTTGGCTCGACTGTCTCTTCTAAAACATTCTTCTGTTCAATTTCTCTACTGCAACGTTTTACTGCTATTCTTACTTTTACATATTCCGCTCTCTTCTCTTAGTTAATCAGTAATCAGTATTATACACTTTTTTAATTAGTAATATTTTTTATTATGGAGGATTCATCTAATAAGCATCATTCCCCACTTTCTAATCATGATTTTGAAACACATATAGAAGCACCTACACCCACATCTAAAACCTAGGAAACATATACCTGATAGTAATATTTGGGATCACTCTAAAATTGAGCTTAGGAAAAGGGTTAGACATGCATTATGCAAATATTGTAGTAGTGCAAACATAAAGAAGGCACCGACACTAATATTTTACATAAATATCTTTAAAAACTCACGGAAAGCATAGCTGGTTCCTCCTCTACACAATTAGAGATAAATTTCAACGGGGAAGGTATTTTTCAATGTAAGTATGATATAAATGTTGAAGAAATGGAAAGATTCGTTATAACATATGAACAAATTCTCAGATTTGGAGAAACCCAAGCTTTTTGAACAATATGTTCAAAACGCATTACAAACGGGATAGAAGAGAGTTTCGAGGACTACATTAGACAATTGTTATTTTGAGCTCTACGCCAAAGGTAAACAACTATTTGCTGCTACTCTTACTTCTTTAGATATTGGTATTTCATTAACTTCTGATATTCGAACTTATAGAAGAAGACTTCCCTGAAATACTACATATTGAATAGATTCTGACTGGTTTTTGAAAAAAAAATTATTGTTTTAAACAGTTTCAATACCCGCATAATGCATTTAATATATATCTTCTGAAACTAGATCTGTTTTACAAGAATATCAATTGTAATAAAAAAAACAATTTCTATTTCTTTCGACAATGCTGGTAACAACAATTCTGTTGTTACTGAACTTATTCGATTATGCAAATCAATTTGCAATAGTCAATATTTTTCATATTCGTTGTGCCTACCATATACTTAATCTTGATGTTCATGATGCATATCAAGTATGTTCTAATATTCAAACAATTAAAGATCCATATAGGTTTACTAAAAGTTCTACAAAAAAATCTGAATAAAACTAGATTTTTATCTGCAGGATTAAGGCCCTCTCTTAAAACAGAATTGGTCACTAGGTGAAGTAATGCATATGACATGTTTATACTACATATAAAACTAGCGGAGTTATTAATAGCATATAGAATGTCGATCCCCGGTCCTTACTCACAGAATAAAGTGCCACACAGAACAAAGTGCCACTCCAAAGGATAGGGGCACCTCTTGAATCCGTGGAGGCCACCTCTTGAGTCCGTGAGACTCACTGTAGAATAATGGGGAATTTTCAGAATACATTTCGAAAGAGAGCAGATATGTGCTATAAATGGAATGATACCACTCTTCAATGCGGATGCATCTTTTAAGTGAACCGGCACTATAGGATCTTGAGAACTCCGTAGTTAAGCGTGCTTGAGCTAGCGAAATTCTGGGATGGGTGGCCTTCTAAGAAGTGGTCCTTGGTCGGGTCTGGTTCGCTCCGAAGGACGCTTTGTCTAGAGCGGACAATACCGTCTGTGTTGGGGGTGGGTCGTGACATAATGGTATCAGAGCTGATCTCTTAATAGTAGGTATGTGGTTTGAGGACGAACAATTGTTTAAAGGTAGAAATTCTGGGATGGATGGCTTCCTGGAAAGTGTCCCCTGATCGGGTCTGGTTCGCTCCAAAGGACCAAAGCCATGCGGCTTCGGCCAGAGCGGGCAATATCGTCTGTGTCGAGGGTGGGTCATGACATTGAATGAGCAAATGCCTGTAAAAATCCACTTAACAGATGAACATTGATCGGTTGCAGAATTTTTCAAAGATTTCGTTTTGACTTTTAATGTAGCAACCGAATGGTTTTCTGCTACTTATAACCCCACTTCTTATAGGATTGTCTTCCAATTGTATGGTACGGCTTAATGTTTTGCTAATTATAGTAGTAATGAGATACTTCATCCTGTGATACTTGACATTTATTTAAGATTTCTAAACATTACTCTGAAATTCTAATTGTTTATAGTTTATGTTGGATAATGGATCCTATCCGAAGATTAAATTAGAATTTAGAAGGCACCGAGGCTCTTTTAAAAGGGTTTCATAGATGCATGGGACACATTTTAAATGTTAATGCTTATATTACAATTGTTAAACGTACATTAAATTAAGTGTTTGATTTATATGTTGCACGGTCTTCTTCTGGTAGAACTAGAGTACCAGTCATAAGTGCCTTGACTCCAACCTTTGTATTTTTACAACAATTGAAAAGGGCACGTCATATAGCTTCATCATCGACATTTTTAAATGAATTAACAATATATATACAAATTGAGTTAGATATAGATTTTATTATAACCGAGCATGATGTTTAAGACTGGTGAAAAAGCCACATACATTTGTACTCTGTGCTTTCAACCATGGCTCGAGATTTACTTACAATTCTGGTGTCTATAATAGCGTCAAAAAGTACTTTAAGTACAAGTGGCAGGATATTGAGCGAGAAGAGATGTAGCTTGGTGTACGACATCATGGAGTGCATGATTTGCTCATAAGATTAGGAACCAGCAGCAGGTAAGAAATAGAATAAATCATTTTGGACTCGGATTATCTTCCAGAGTAGCTTATAGGTAAGGGTGGTAATTGAACGAGCCAGCTCAGGTTCAATTAGGGTTCAACTCGGTATCGACTCATTCAAAATCGGTTCATTTATTAATGCAATTGAGGGGAACGAGCCGAACTCTATCTCAGCCAGGCTCGTTCGGTATTGACTCGAATTCGGCTTGGTTAAACAATTTGAAGAAAATAGTAATATGTAATATGGAGCAGATTATATACAGCTCTTAGAACACTTAATTGAATTAAGAGACAGTATATAAAATGCAATTGAGGGGAATATAAAATCCAACACTTAGACCCATTCCATACTCTAGATGTTAATTTTTTTTAATCTTTTTATATCTCAAATCCCTGGATCTTAGGCTCTATGATTTTTGTCCCCGGCTTAACCTCTTACAAAATACTTTTATGTTTTCTTCTGAAATTCCTGTAATGGTCATTGACCTATTCTCAGTCTCCACCAAACGCCTCGTTGTCATTTTCTTTTCATAGATCGTCTAATAGAAGACCCATCCGAGCTCGACTTTGGTTCGTTTAAAACTCGGTAAGCTAACGAGTTGAACATGAGCCAGACCTGCTCAGTTTGAGACGAGCTTGAGCTAGCATAAACTAAGCCGAGCCGAGCTTCGACAGGAGTCGGCTCGTTCAAGCTCGGCTCGGTTACACCCCTACTTACAGGATCAGGAAAGCCAAACACCGAAGAAAGAACCATAACCGGCGGCAAAGAGCAATGAGGCTTACGAGCAAAAGAAGAACTATGTATACCCGATGCTCCTATTGAGCTCAAAATTGGGAGAGGTATATAGGCAGCCCAAGTAGATTTAGTCTCTAATTGTAACAACCCTAAACTTTTTATACACTTTTTTTTCAAAAATACAGAAAGATGTATTTTTGCCTGAGCACAAATTATAAGTTTGTTTTGTTTTTGAACAGTAAGAAAGAGCTTGTAGCTCATTGGTAAGACCTTGCACTGCTGAACCAAAGTATCAGAGTTCAAATCCCATCAGCCATATTATCTTTTTAATTTGATTTCTTTTAATCTTTTTAGAAGCCCAAGAGTCTACACGTGCATAACCCGTAAAACTGAAGAGTCACAGCTTAAAAAAAGGGTCTACGAGATAGACTAAAAGGCAAGGGACACGTGGCGTCGAGACCCGGCCCGACTCAGCCGACTTGGGCCGGCGACTCGGCCGGATCGGCCGGCGCCGCCGGCCTGACTCGGCCGAAACCCTAAATTCTTTGATTTTTTGTTCGACTTTTTAACTCCCCATAACCTCTGTAATATTTAAATTCCCTGCACAATTACAGAGCAATTTAAAATACCCAATTAAACCATTTTTAATAAAAAAATTTAATACACCTTTTCACATCCCTAAACCCTAATTTTTCCTATAAATACCACACCTAAAATCACCCCTCCTCACTCTCAAATTTCTGCCCAAACTCTCAAGAAAATTCCATAGACTTTTTGTGTGCAAGTGGAGTTAGCAAAGAGCGAAGCTCTGACGAACTTTCGACAACGATCCGAGAAGTTTTCGACAATGAAACGACGTACCGGTGTTTTCCCAACCTTCTTCTTCCTCTTCTCTTGGCTCTAATTCCGTAAGTCCCTTCCCCCCCTTCTCTTTACTATTCTAAAAACTTAGAATTCTAAAACCCGACGGAAGTTGAGTTAATCCGACTTTCGATTCAGTTTTTTCCCTTAAAAATCATATTTTTCTTAAACACAATAATACCAAACTCTCACATCATGATCATTAAACATTAACAAAATATATTGACAAGTTTCAAATCAAAAAAATTTATATTTCAATTTTTACAACACTTTTACAGAAAAATGCCATATGGTTTAGTTTCTATATAAAATATCATTACCCCTTACTATACCTTTAGATAGTTCACGAGGTAATGACCCACCTCCTCACAACACTCATATGTAATATAGCACGATGATATTTGGGAACATAGTTTTTGGAAAAATATGATTTTACACATAACTACCTCCGATTTATAAAAATCTTTTTCTACAAGAAATGTATTTTTAACAAATCTTTGCAATGTGCCGCTACAACCCATTTCGGGAAACCCGTTCGGGATGGTGTGGATTATCGCACATTCTCAGGCTTAGTAGTGCGAGATGCAGACCCTGCAAGGAGCATACGGTATCGAAAAATTTAAAATACAATTTTCTTTAGAAAATGTGATTTCTATTATAAATAAAACTTATATTTTTAATAAATAAATATATGTGTAATTAATATCAAAATATCTATTTTTATTATTTATAATATTCCACATTTCCAAAATCCAAGAAAAACATCTCATTTACAAGAAAATACCATACAATTCCAATATTACAAATAAATAACATATATTATGAAAAATAGGTTTTATTCACTAGAAATGTCACAATGATAAAATATATATCAATGAAAACTTTAAAGACGGTAATAAAATACTTGAGGTGTATTTTGAAAATTATACAAAATTATTTTTACATAAAACCCCCTCAAGTTATACTAAATTACAATAAGGACCCTAGTAAACATAGATTTAAGCGGGACCAGTCCAGGGGGCCGGAGATATGGATGCTTGTCTATTTAAGATAGACAACTTAACAAACGGTGTTATCAACACGGTAATCGTCTTTGAAAAAGACACAAATCTTGCCGTCCATGTGCAGCGGTTACCGATAACACCAAAACCTAATTCAGGATTCAATTTCTTTTCTAATTATCTGACTCAGACTGAGTCTCAATATAATCAATCCGACTTGAATGCGATTCAAGTATATATAACAATTCAATATGAATCCATATATTCAATCTGTTCAATCTATACAACTTGACTGAACCGAACCATGGATATACATCCATCTACATGATTCTCCAGTTACATCCATTTACTGATATTATGGTTTCGGTAAGTCATCCATCTATACAATTCAATTTACAAGACAATACAATACAAACAATACAAATAAGATATCGCGAGGTTTATAACGGGTAGATTGGTACGGAAGGTGTTAAAAGTAGCACGAGACTGCAACCATAAGACACTAACCTGAGTTCAATCGTCGTTGTTTCGTGGTATTGTTGACATAGCCTTGTACTCTATATACCGTAGTCTCTGGTCTAGTGAGACTCCTCTCGTATACACTGACCTCTTTTGTACCATGTTTTCCCCAATTAGAGCAAAGCTCTGTTTAAAATTCAAATTTTTGAAATGAAGTAACGCTTTAGATGCAGCGCTAAGTGCGCCGCGCCCTAAGCAGCGCACCACGTGCAAAGCACGTGGACGCTAGTGCTAGGTGCGCTGCGCCCTAAGCAGCACGCCACGTGTGTGCTAGCGCTAGATGCGCTGCGCTCCAAGCAGCGCACTACGTGTCAAACACAGGTGCGCTAGTGCAATGTGTGCCGCCCTTTAAGCAGCGCACCACGTGTAAAGCATGGGTGCGCTAGCGCTGGAACTAAAAGCTCCCCAGTAGATCAAAAATCTAATAATAATGATAAATCATTAATTAATCAGAATTAAATTCTGTTAAGTAAAGATTCCCCAAAATATTTCCAAATAACAAGATTGTGCTCTGAAAATCAGAGCACCGTTGGATCAATAATCCAATGGTAAATAAAAATTACCAAAAGACAAAATAAATTCTGTATGGAAAGATTTTCCAATCTTGTTAAAAATAAGAAAATTTCCTTCTGTAAAACAGAAACCCTAGGATCAAAGATCCAATGGTGGGAAAACATCCCTAAATCAATCAAAGAAATATCTCTTTAACTGATTCAACAAACCAGCCTACCCAATAAAAAGGCCCCTAGACTTCAAGTCTCAGATGTACAGAAAGAGAGAGAAACCTCCCCCAAAAACTTTGAGAAAATTCAAATAGTAAGCTCTTGCAAGAAGATCTTTCTTCAAGGTAAAAATGATGATGATGAATAATGAGATGAAATCATCTCATGATTAAGAAAAAAGAATTCATTTCTTTAAAAAGATCATAGATCTACAAAGACAAAAAGTCTTTCACAAAGAGATCAAAAGATCTCATCATAAAATAAAAGAAGAACTTATTTCTCACAGATCATAGATCTATAAGACTAAAGTCTTTCTCAAAGAGATCATGAACATCTCATTATAGAAAGGAGAGGAGAATTATTCAATTCTCTTAAGGATCATAGATCCATAAAGGCAAAGCCTTTTCATCAATATAAGAGATTGAAATGGTTGTTCTCAGATCTTGAGACAAAGTCTCTTTTGGATCACAAAATTGATCATATGCGCTTTGCGCTCTTGAACTGCGCTTCTGCGCTCTTGAACTGCGCTTCTGCGCTCTTAGACTGGCGCTCAGCGCCGAGTGCAACACGTGTCGCTTTGCGCTCTTGAAATAGCGCACTGCGCTTATGGGCTGGCGCTCAGCGCCAGACGCACCACGTGTCAATTACATGTGCGCCACTAAACTACTAGCGCAATGCACTCATAAACTGGCGCAATGCGCCCATCATTTGGCGCTTAGCGCCAAGCGCAACATGTGTCCTTCACGTGTGCGCTACTTGGCAGAAGCGCACTGCGCTCTTTGACTGGCGCAAAACGCAAAGCGCACCACGTGTCACTCACGTATGTGCTCATAGAACATAAATCGTTCTTTAATAAACCACAGAGCTATGATGAAAGCCCAGCATTCAATAAAAGACAAAATATTGTCAGAATTCAAGCATTATTAAAAGGGCCAGGCCCAAGCAAATGCCCAGCAGCCCAAGATAAATGTTAAACATTTTAACTTGATTGGACTAAGCCCAAGATTGGCCATAAGTTCTCAACTCATATTAATTGAGCCCATCTGCTCATAAATATTTTAACAGATCTTAGCCCCAAATTGGACTACAGATCTTTCCACCAACTCACATCGGTTCGAGGGTACATCTCTTTACTCCTCTGATATTTGTCGTTGTAATCCTTCAACGTCTTCAGAGAGGTGACGGGTCCTGATAACCAAACATTCCACGGACTGTAGGGTCCTTTAAAACCCATGGACTATGATGTCCTTAACCTTGACTGTGAGGTCTTTAAACTCACGGACTATGATGTCCTTAACCTTGACTGTGAGGTCTTTAAACTCACGGACTAATGTCCTTAACCTTGGACCGAGATGTCCTTAAACTAACATTGGACCGTAATGTCCTTAAACTAATTGACCGCAATGTCCCTAAAATAAACAATAGAGTCCAAATGCTCTTTTGTTAGATCTAAACGATCCCGTTAAGTTGATCTTAGTCTAAAATTAGACTAACGTATCCTTAACTAACGTTTGAATTGATTTTAGTCCCAAATAAGACTAACGTATCCTTAAACCCAACCCTCAAACCCAAATCTAAGAAGATACGGATTTGGACTAATCCACGCCCTACGGGCGACGACATAAATTAGTCTCCGTATACAATCCACGGGCAACCAAACACAAAACAAATACCCACGACACGAAGTGACCATCTGGAGAAGGAGATAGTGGTTACCGCGATGCGGTAGCGTAATTAACTGCAGGGGCTTACGCCTGCAGGGAAGAGCGTCCCTACAATCAAAAAACCCCTCAAATGAGGAGGAATCTGACGAAGTCTGCTATATCGGCCGCATCCGTTTAAACCTTCGATACATGGTACCATAAATCAACTTGGCATCTTCGGAGAGGTGGACGGATAGCACCAATTAGAATCTGCCCCGAAATTCAGGCAAGACGGACCTACGCGGTCGCGTCTCCGTGTTTCGGCAGGGAACAGATTCTGGCACGCCAGGTGGGACCTTTTCCTCTTTCCACTCCACACTTTGTGTGTCGTGTTCGCGAACGAATCGCGGTTTGATATGGTTGCCTTTAGATTCGAGATACTAAGATTTGGTGTCTTGCTTTGTGCAGAAAACGAAAGATTAATGGCTTCTACCTGCACAAAATGCTCCAGCTGCAACTGCAACTCCCGTTCCGCCTCATCTGGAGGTATAACTTACGGGCCCCAGGCGGCCTCCCTGTTCACGATGCCGGTGGACCAAGTAACTCAGGCCACCACTGGGCTGTTCTTTAAGACTATGATCCCACCCATGAGCTTCAATGCCCCGATGCTGCCGCAAGAAGCCCTAAAGAAGTCGGTCTTTGATCGACTTACCATTACCGCGGCCCCTCTCAACGGGTCTCCTAACTCCACTGTCTCAGTTTTCAGCAGACTGGGGCAGAACGCTAACAAGCCCACGATACCTGAAGCAGCCATCCCTAAGCGGATAGCCATCCCGGTTCAAGCGAACGAAATCATCGGAGAGGCTTCTTCTGCCAAGAAGTCAGTCTTTACAAGGCTGGCCATCCCGGCACCTCCTCCAGGCGAAGTCCCTAAAGCTGCTTCCCCTGCCCAAAGGTCTGTCTTTGACAGATTGGATATTGCTTCTCAACGGACATCGGTCTTTAAGAGGCTGATGCCGGCGACATCCCTTCGCCAACACAGGGGGCATGACGAAGACACCCCTACAGCTGAGACAATCCCATCTGCACGACATACTCGACGTCACCACTGGCGCCGAGTAAGAAAGGCCGGGGGCAACCCCCCCTCTGGACTAACTCCGCCGGCCCCCATGGTGGAAATCAATGCTGCTGTTCCAACTAGGAACAGCTTTGAACCGCTTAGGAGGGTTCGCAAGAACGCTCCGACTGCCATGCTGAAGAGATCTCCTCCACCTATGGAGATTACTACAGAAAATAAGACGGAGCATCCCCCTCAGCGGCTGTCCTCCAAAATTTATAAAGTCTGGCGACAGGTCCAGGAATCGGTGATTAACCAGGACTACTCTCGCCAGCCAAAGAAGCTCAAAGCTCAGCAAGAAAAGAGCTATCTCGTGGTACCACAGAAGACGTCATCCGTCCGGGTGCTCGCTGCAACGGCTCCCTCAACGTTAACCGCTCAAAAGAGAAGGAGACCGGAGAAAGCCCCTGTGTCCGCGATGAACCGCAAAGACACCGAACCTAAACGCCCCAAGTTTAGGGGCATGATGGTGCATACTGTTTATATGGCTTCCAAAAAAAAGGAAAGCCATACTTCTACGGGTCATCGACCGCTTACCCGATCGATAACGAAGGCTCAGGAACAACAGAAACAGAAACTTCAGGAGATGCTGACTGCAATGGCCGCACTCACTGGGCTGTTCCCCTCCAAACGGCGGCCTTGACGTTAGGACGTCTGTGCCTGAGGTTCGGGGCAGATGCTATTTGGTTTTATCCGTTTATCTCTCCGAAGATGCCAAGTTGATTTATGGCACCGTGCATCGGAGGTTTAGACGGATGCGGCCGATGTAGCAGACTTCGTCAGATTCCCCCTCAGGATGAGGGGTTTTTGATTATGGGGACGCTCTTCCCTGCAGGCGCAAGCCCCTGCAGTTAATTACGCTACCGGATTGCGGTAACAACTTTCTCCTTCTCCAGAATTTCACTTCGTGTCGTGTGTGTTCATTTTGTTTGTGGTTGCCCGTGGATTGTATACGGAGACTGAGTAATGCCGTCGCCCGTAGGACGTGGATTAGTCCAAATCCGTATTTACTTAGATTTGGGTTTGGTGTTTTTAGTTTAAGGATACATTAGTCGCGTTGCGACTAAGATCAACTTAAACATTCGTCAAGGATACGTTAGTCCTGTTTTGGACTAAGATCAACCTGACGTGGTGATTCATTTAATTTATGGCCATCGGGACTCATCACCTCTCTAACATCGTTGAAGGATTACAACGATAGGTGTCAGAGGAGCTCAGAGATGTACCCTTGAACCAAAGCTGATTGAGGGTTTTATAGTCCATTTAAGTGTTTAAGGATACGTTAGCCGTGTTTGGGGCTAAGATCAACTTAAACGGGATCGTTTAGATCCGGCAAAAGAGCAATTGGCTCTATTGTTCCAGTTTAGGGACGTAGTGGTCCATTATTAGTTTAAGGACGTCTCGGTCCAATACCAGTTTAAGGACGTAGTGGTCCATTATTAGTTTAGGGACGTTTCGGTCCGATGCCAGTTTAGGGACGTAGTGGTCCATTATTAGTTTAAGGACATTTCGGTCCATCGCCAGTTTAGGGACGTGGTGGTCCATAATTAGTTTAGGGACATTTCGGTCCGATGCCAGTTTAGGGACGTAGTGGTCCATCATTAGTTTAAGGACGTCTCGGTCCAATATTAGTTTAAGGACGTCTCGGTCCGATATTAGTTTAAGGACGTCTCGGTCCACGAGTTTAAGGACCCCGCAGTCCATAGCGATGTGTGGTCGTTGGGACCCGTCACCTCTTTGACGTCGTTGAGGAATTACAACGATGGATGTCAAAGGAGTTTGGAGATGTACCCTCGAACCGGATGTAGATTGATTTAGGAGAGCCATTTTGCTCAGTCAATTTAATTTAAGGACTTATGGCCACGATTGGGCTAAGTCTAGTTGAAAATGTCCAACATTTTATTTGCTTTTGCATTGCATTTCTTTTTATTTTTATTTGGGCTTTGCCCAGAAAGGATGCAAAGCATCAATTTGTTTTGGGCTCTGCCCCTTTTTATTGTATTGCAATTTAATTTGGCCTACTAGGCCCCTCTGATTTGGGCCTGGCCCTTCAGTAAAATGCATTGCATTTGTCAGGCGCTTTGCGCCAATCACTGAGCGCAAGCGCTTATGGTGATGACACGTGTCATGCTCTGGTGAGCGCAAGCGCAACAGCGCAGTGCGCTGCGCTAGTGCGCTGTGCTGTTGCGCTGCTGACACGTGGCGCGCTCTGGTGAGTTGCGCCCGTTCCAGAGAGCAAAGCTCTATTTCAAGGCGCGTAGCGCAAGTTGTTCTGCAGCTGACACGTGGCGCGCTCTGGTGAGTTGCGCCAGTTCCAGAGAGCAAAGCTCTATTTCAAGGCGCGTAGCGCAAGTTGTTCTGCAGCTGACACGTGGCGCGCTCTGGTGAGTTGCGCCAGTTCCAGAGAGCAAAGCTCTATTTCAAGGCGCGTAGCGCAAGTTGTTCTGCAGCTGACACGTGGCGCGCTCTGGTGAGTTGCGCCAGTTCCAGAGAGCAAAGCTCTATTTCAAGGCGCGTAGCGCAAATTGTTCTGCAGCTAACACGTGGCGTTCTCTCAGGAGCGCAACAGCGCAGTTTGGAAGTGCAAAGCACTAAGAATCTTTTTAGATTCCAGAACAGAAGTGCAAAGCACTATTTGTTTTCTTTGATCTAATTAGGATCAAAGAAAAATGAGTTTTTCTCTTTATTTTAAGAACCAGAGGTTCATAAAAGTGCAAAGCACTATTTTTTATTTATTTTTATTTTCTTTTAAAGAACCAGTGGTTCATACGAGTGCAAAGCACTATTTTTATTTATTTTTATTTTCTTCTTTGTTTTAAAGAACCAGTGGTTCATACGAGTGCAAAGCACTATTTTTATTTATTTTTATTTTCTTTTTTGTTTTAAAGAACCAGTGGTTCATACGAGTGCAAAGCACTATTTATTATGTGAAGATCATTGATCAATGATTTATCAAAAGAGATTTCTTTTCTCTCGTGAAGGTTTTTACCTTCTTCTTGAAATTTTTCTCAGAGTTCTTTCTGTTTGAAGCTCTTGATTTTTTTTTTCAAGAAATGTTCATCCCTTCTCTTCTCTTCTTGGCTCCTATTTATAGGAGAAGGAAAAGAATCAATTTGTTTAGCAAATCTCTCATTGAAAGATTTGATTTGATCGTTGAGAGATTTGATCATTAATCTGGGCCATTAGATCATTCAGTGAATTTTATTCACCGTGGATTTTAAATCCAAAAGATATTCTATTTGTTATTCTGGTGAGATTTTCAGGGAAATCTTTCCTTGTCCAAGATTTTTCCATAAATTGATGATTTTTAATCATCTTTGAATCTTTAATCCAACGGTTCCCATAATCCTTTTCCATTTGGAAAGATTTAGAAGCTTTTAGAATTTTAATTCTATTTCGAAAGATTTTTAGAGAAATTTAGAATTTTAATTCTACTAATATGTAAGGTTTTCAAAGCCTGTCACGTGCTGGCACGTGACCCTTGGTCACGTGTGAGCACGTAACCCCGAAATTGGTTCCTTTAACAGTCGCTTGTTCATATTGTTGTTTTAACCATCACGTGTCAACACGTGACCATTGGTCACGTGTGAGCACGTGATATTTCATTGAGATAACTTCTGATTTTTAATCAGGGAACAGATTTTAGAATTTAATTCTATTCATTATTTTAGAGGCCTTAAGAGCCCATCACGTGTCTGCACGTGGCCCATGGTCACGTGTGAGCACGTGATACCCCGTTGGGGTCTTTTCTAAGCTTTTATTATATCTTCTAACTCCTCCAGCGGATTCTTAAAAGCCCATCACGTGTGAACACATAATGCCTCATAACTTTTGATGCCGGATGAATTATGAAGCCCATAATATATCAAATCGAAGGGTTTTTCGAGACGCTTTCAATACAATCAGAATTTATCCGTTTCTCCTTCGGGAGTTTGTCAAAAAACAGCCCGGAAGATACTGGTTCGTATTTCCTTAAGCGTATCGCTGCCATTTGATACCTTGGACTCTTTTGCGCAGAAATTTTTGGCGGGAACAAATGCCCCCCACTACTTTGCCCACGTAAGTATGTACGTGGATGAAGTAGTGCAGAGTTATGCAGAGTTATGCATGGCGTATGACCAGTTTTGGGTTGATGTATCACTTTCAGAATCTTGATCTGAGAAGATAACGAGCGGACACAAGCGTCGTCATTTATCATTGACTCAAATCTCAACTCTTAAGGTATATAGTTCCAACCCTTAACTCCATGAGCCGTATCCTTCTATTTCTTTTTTTGTCTCACTCTGGCGTGGAGTTGTTCATACGCTTATGAGTAAGTTCTCCATTTCAGTGGCATGTAGCTTTGGCAAGTGTGGCCCATAGATGGTCGGCCCATCTTGACTTCTTTGCAGGGCAGTGATGGCTTAGGAGACAGGGGTAGGATCTGCCACCTAAGGCTTTTCAACTTTACGAGCCGTGAGGGTCTCATAAAGACTTTTCTCCCTACGAGTCGTGAGGATCTCGTAGGTGTATTTTCTCCTTGGGAATCGTGAGGATTCCTAAGTGTGTTTTCTTTTATAAGTCGTAAGGATCCTATAAGAGAGTTTTCCCTCTTACGAGTCGAGAGGACCCGTAAGCGGTTGTTTCCCTCCTTATCGAGATTCGACTTTGGAGAGTGTGACCCGTGGATAGTATGCAAGAGACCGTTTTGGGCCGACTTGCAGGGTCCCAGTGCTTAGGAAACAGGTTTTTTAATCCCTACTGCCTAAGGCTTTATCTCACGAGTCGAGACGAATCGAGAAAATCTCGCAAAGACATCAATTTCCTCACGAGTCGAAACGGATCGAGCAGATCTCGCAAGAACATCTTAACGTCGCATTTAACCTCTGCTCTTTACGACAGAAGCCCGTTAAGGTTGGCGGTACTTAGGGTTTTGGCCATCGTACCGTCGCATAAGCTGATATAGTCCTCGATAGGCAATCGTGCTGTTCGAGTAGCCCTGCGACTGCCGTGTCTCTGATCCCTTCGGGGGCTGGACAAGACGTCTTCAAGCAATCCTCCTTGGCAGTTTGATCGTCAGAAGAGCAAGCGCTAGGAATTTGCCATGCCGCTTTTTACTTGAGGTTAGGCTCATTTTGGAGAGCCCCGATGAGTCATAACCACTCCGCGCTGGTGTAGGGATGATCTCCGATAGTCTTTCGGGCTTTATATGAGTTGCCGTCAAGACGTCGAAGCTAGGAATGTGGCATTCGCTTCGTTTGCTGGCATTGCGTCTGCTGTATCGAGACGAATGTTGCGGTGGGAACTAGGGATTTTGCCGTGGCTCCGTTTGTTTGATAACGTTACGTCTGCTGTGTCGAGACGAACGTTGGGGTGACATCTCATCTGCTGTATCGAGACGGACGTCGAAGTGGTGACCACTCCACACTGGTGCGAGATGATCTCCGATTGTCTTTCCGGTTTTATATGAATTGCCGTTAAGACCCTGAAGCTAGGAATTTAGCCTTCGCTTCGTTTGCTGGCATTGCGTCCTCTGTATAGAGATGAATGTCGTGGTTGTCTCTAGGTTACTGGTGAACCGCCGAGGTTTGGAACTAGGGATTTTGCCGTGGTTCCGTTTGTTTGATGACGTTACGTCTGCTGTGTCGAGACGAACGTTGGGGTGACATCTCGTCTGCTGTATCGAGGCGGACGTCGAAGTGGTGACCACTCCACACTGGTGCGAGATGATCTCCGATTGTCTTTCCGGTTTTATATGACTTGCCGTTAAGACCCTGAAGCTAGGAATTTAGCCTTCGCTTCGTTTGCTGGCATTGCGTCCTCTGTATCGAGACGAATGTCGCGGTGGGAACTAGGGATTTTGCCGTGGCTCCGTTTGTTTGATGACGTTACGTCTGCTGTGTCGAGACGAACGTTGGGGTGACATCTCGTCTGCTGTATCGAGACGGACGTCAAGGTGGTGACCATTTTGTGCTGGTGCGAGATGATCTCCGATTGTCTTTCCGGTTTTATATGAGTTACCGTCAAGACGTCGAAGCTAGGAATGTGGCCTTCGCTTCGTTTGTTTTGGTGTGTCGAAATCCTGTTGGAGGAAGAATGCTGGGGTTGACATTTCGTCTGCTGTATCGAAACGAACGTCGAGGAGGTGACCACTTCATGTGAGATGATCTCCGATTGTCTTTCCGGTTTTGTGTGAGTTACCGTAAAGACGTTGAAGCTAGGAATGTGGCCTTCGCTTCGTTTGCTTTATCACGTCCGAATCCCTGCTGGAGGAAGAACGCTGGGGTGACAACTCGTCTGCTGTATCGAAACGAACGTCGAGGAGGTGACCACTTCATGTGAGATGATCTCCGATTGTCTTTCCGGTTTTATGTGAGTTACCGTAAAGACGTTGAAGCTAGGAACGTGGCCTTCGCTTCGTTTGCTTTGTTACGTCCGAATCCCTGCTGGAGGAAGAACGCTGGGGTGACAACTCGTCTGCTGTATCGAAACGAACGTCGAGGAGGTGACCACTTCATGTGAGATGATCTCCGGTGATCTCTCAGGCCTTATATGACTTGCCGTTAAGACCTTGAAGCTAGGAATTTGGCATTCGCTTCATTTATTCACACCGCGTCTGGTGTATTGAGACGAATGCTGAGGTGGAGCTGGGATTTTGCCGTCACTCCGCTTTGTTTCGACCATGGGGTCTTTTGTTAACTTCGTATGTACACCCTGCTGGACTGCGAAGGAACGCCGTTGTTGACATTGCGTCTGCTGTAACGAGACGAATGCTAAGGTGGAGTTGGGATTTTGCCGTTACTCCGCTTTGTTTCCGACCGTGAGGTCTTTTGTTGACGTTGCATCTGCCTCCGGCTGGACTGCGGAGGAACGCTGTTGGTGATCTCTAAGTTGTCGATGTTGACGTCGAGACCCTGAAGCTCGAGATCTTTGTTTGCCTCATTTGTTGACATCGTGTCTGTAATATTGCGACAAATGTCGAGATGGTCTCTAGGTTATCTATGAACCGTCGAGATTTGGCTTCGCTTTCTGGTGGAGCCTGTTGGGAAGGTATTGTTCCCTTTTTATCTGTGCCCCTGGATTGTATACAGGGATCGGTGTGATTTCACCTGTAGGGCAAAAAGTTTCATTCTTTCATTTTTTTTATTCTCTCCACGATGCTCTATCATTTCAGCTTTTATATCGCGAAGGTCGCGATTGCCCAATCATTTCGGCTATTTATTTTATTTTTACTCGCTTCTTTTTATTGCAAGTTGCCCAATCATTTCGGTTATTTTGCATGCATACATTTTTACTTGCTGCTTTTTATTGCAAGTTGCCCTATCGTTTCGGCTATTTCATCTGCATTTTTGGTTCGCTGATTTTTTTTATCGCGAGTGTGGGTTTTGGGATCTGATACCAATCTTAGCATCAGTATCGCTGCGACCGGAATATTGCCAGGAGCGAATCATCATTTGCCGTGAAAGGACTTGGAATTTGATACCGATTTAGGCATCAGCATCGCTACAACTGGGATATTGCCAGGAGCGAATCATCATTTGCCTTTGTCGATATCGAACAAAGGATGGCTTAGTAAACAGGGTTAGGATTCTGTCGACTAAGGCTTTTGACTTCATGAGCCGTAAGGGTCTCACAAAGGTATTTTTCCCTACGAGTCGTGAGGATCTCGCAGGTGCGTTTTCTCCTTAGGAATCGTGAGGATTCCTAAGTGTATGTTCTCTTATAAGTCGTAAGGATCTTACAAGAGTGTTATCTCCTTATGAGTCGAGAGGACTCACAAGGGTTGTTCACCGTGTGGACATATCCCCAGTCACGGATGAGACTTGGTTAGAGAAATGTTTATTCGCGCCCGTGGATTGTATACAAGGGTCAATATAGGACCACTTGTAGGGCAATGTCGAAAGTTGTGGGGGTTGCTTAAGCACAGGTTTAGGTCTCTGTAACTTAAGACTTTCAAATCTTATGAGCCGTGGGGGTCCCATAAGAGAGTTCTCCTTACGAGTCGTGAGGATCTCGCAAGTGTATTTTCTCCTTAGGAATCGTGGGGATCCCTAAGTATGTTGTTCCTTTGTGAGTCGTAAGGATCTCACGCAGGTGGTTTCTCCTTACAGGGTCGAGAGGACCCTATAAGTGTTTCTTAACGAGGTTGCGCCCTTTCAAGTTTTCACAAACACTTGCCGGTAGCCCTGCTGTTTTTACTCACGGAGCCCTTTCGGGTTTTCATCCGTGCCCATTTTGCTTATGGACATACCGTTGTTTTTTTTATTCTTTTTATTTTTTATTCTTTTTTTTTTTACGAGGTCGCGCCCTTTCGGGTTTTCACGAACACTCGCCGGCAGCCCTGCTGTTTTTTACTCACGGAGCCCTTTCGGGTTTTCATCCGTGCCCATTTTGCTTATGGACATACCGTTTTTTTTTATTATTCTCTCTTTTTTTTTTGCTTTTTTTTTTAACCACGCCAGCCTGAGGATGCCGCGGGTTGATAGTAGTTTAACGACGTTTCAGTCATTTGCAAGTTTTAGGACATTGCGGTCCGTCGTTAGTTTAAGGACGTTTCGGTCCGTTGTTAGTTTAAGGACGTTTCGGTCCGTTATCCAGTTTTAGGACGTAGTGGTCCGTTAGGCTTTCTCTATGAATGAGCATGATGCCCCCGGCGTGTCCATATTTTTCGGAGCATGCGGTTGTGGCGGGTTCACCTTCCAAATTTCGGACAACGCGAACTTGCCCTGTTGGTATTGGTCTTCAACCCAGTTTTTGAAGACGTAGCAGTCCTCGATCAGGTGACCTACTGTTTGGTGGTAAGGACAATAGTTAGGATTATTAACATCGCCTGGCCGCAACGGACGTTTTGGATTCGGCAGATTAATGAGTCTGTTGCGCACTGCCAGCTCAAACAGTCTTCTCGTTTTATTCTGAGGAAACGAGTAAGGACGTCCTAGCCTCTCTTCGAGAGATGGGCGTGGACGCACGTTGTTTTGGCGAGCGACCGGCTTTGAGTTGCTCGACTGTTGTTGAGCATTGGCGACGATGATCGCTTTTCCTTTCTCATTTCGGGGTTCGGGTCTTGGAGGAGACGGCTTATGGCCCATCTGGTCCATTTGGGCTAATTTGTCGATCAAGGCCTGGAAGGTGGTCGGCCTGAAGAACATCATGAATTGTGAGATGGTCGCCTGCGGATCAAGAGTGCCCACAAACATGCCTACCGCAGGTGCCTCTTCTATGCGTTGTTCGCATTTCGACCATAGGTTCCGCCATCGTGTTGCGTATTGAACCCACGTTTCGCTTGGCCTTATCCTGGTATTTATTAGTGCTGTTATCGGGGTGCGTTCACTAGCACTCGTGAATCTTTGCGTAAACAGCAGTTCCATCTCTGCAAATGTTTTGACAGAGTCATTAGGCAGCTCCGAATACCATTCAAAGGCTGTTTCTGCTAAGCTGCCGACGAATTGACGTAGCAACAATTTGTCATCGCCTCCAGTATTGCCGCATAAGGCCCTGAATTGAGCGACATGCTGATGCGGATTCCCTGTCCCTTTATATACGTGGAATTTAGGGATCGTATATCCTGGCGGGTAACTAATTTGGTCATACCAGCTCGGATACGGTCGTCCGGTTCTAACAATTTGCCCAGCCGCTTCATTCGCCTGATGAACCCGGATCTGCTGAGCTATATATTCGTCTAGGTCAACTTTGGAGATTGCCTCCTCCTTGGCTGTTGACAGAGCCGGCGGAGGATTTGATGTTTCTCCCCTGTCGTCTTCAAGGACGATCGGAGGATCTTCAGCAGGAGGTTCCGGCTGTAACATCATCCCTACCATATCTTGGAAGAGGAGCGCCATCTGTTTTATATTAGCCGTTGCTCTGCAGCTTCTTTGTCCCTCTTTTCGAGGACTCTGCGTAAAAAGTCAGCGTCGGTTTCTTATTCTTGACGCTCATCCGAAGACGTTTCAGAGCTTTCTTTTGGCTCAGTGAGTGCAGCCATTGTAGTCATCATTTCCTGAAGCTTTTGTTGTTGCTCCTGGGCTCTCGTCACGGATCGGGTGAGCGGTCGGTGGCCCGTAGAAGTGCGGCTTTCCTCCTTTCCAGAAGCCATATAAACAGTGTGCACCACCATGCCCCCAGACTTGGGGCGTTTGTGTTCGGTGTCTTTGCGATTTGCCGAAGACATAGGGGCTTTTTGCGGCCTCCTTTTTTGAGTGGTTGGAGTTAAGGGAGCCGTTGTTGCGGGCACCCAAGTAGCCGTCATTCTTTGTGGCTTGACAGAGTAGTCCTTCTCCTGCCAAACTTTCATCTTTTTCTGTCGGCGGGGATAGTCTTGATCAATCACCGACTCCTGGACCTGTCGCCAGACCTTGTAAATTTTAGAGGACAGCCGTTGAGGAGGCTGCTCCAGCTTCTTCTCTTGAGTATTCTCCACAGGTGAAGGAGTTCTCTTCAGCACTGCAGTAGGAGAGTTTCTGCACATCTTGTTGAGCAGTTCAAAGCTGTTCTTGGTTGGAACAGCAGTATCGATCCCAACCATTAGAGTTGACGGAGTTATCCCAGAGGGGGAGTTGCCCCCAGCTTTCCTTACTCGACGCCAGTGGCGACGTTGAGCATGTCGTGATGATGGAGTTGTTTCAGCTATAGGGGCGACCTCCTCATGCCTCCTGTGTTGGTCAGAATATACTGGTACCAGCTTTTTAAAGATCGACGTCCGTTGAACGGGGACGGCCAACTTGTCAGAAGCGGACTTCTGAATATGGGGAGCAACCTTGGTGATTTTGCCAGGAACGGGAGTTGGAATGGCTATCCGTTTCGGGATAACGCCTTCTGGTATGGCAGGCTTCTTCATGAGCCTGTTAGAGCTCTGGCCTAGTCCATTAAAAACTGAAGCGGTGGAGTTGGACGACCCGTTGAGAGGGGTCGCGGCAGTGGTAAGTCGATCGAAGACCGACTTCTTTGGAGCTTCTTGCAATGTCATTGGGGCGTTGAAGCTCATTGGTGGGAGCATGGTCCCAAAAAATAGTCCAGTGGTGGCTTGAGCCATCTGCTCCACCGGCATTTTGAAAAGGGAGGCCGCTTGGGGCCCATAAGTCACTCCTCCAGCAATGACGGAGCGAGAGTTATCGCTGCGGGCGGTGCAGTTCGAAGCCATCGATTTTCTGTTTTCTGCATAAAGCAAGACACCAAATCTTAGTACCTTGAATCCACAGGCAATCACAGCAAACCGCGATTTGTTCGCAAACACGACACACGAAGTGTGGAGTGGAAAGAGGAAGAGGTCCCACCGGGGGTGCCAGAATCTGTTCCCCTCCGAACGGCGGCCCGGACTTCACGTCCGTTGCCTGAGGTTCGGGGCAGATGCTATTTGGTTTTATCCGTCTACCTCTCCGAAGATGCCAAGTTGATTTATGGCACCATGTATCGGAGGTTTAGACGGATGCGGCCGATGTAGCAGACTTCGTCAGATTCCCCCTCAGGGTGAGGGGTTTTTGATTGTGGGGACGCTCTTCCCTGCAGGCGCAAGCCCCTGCAGTTAATTACGCTACCGCATCGCGGTAACAACTTTCTCCTTCTCCAGAATTTCACTTCGTGTCGTGTGTGTTTGTTTTGTTTGTGGTTGCCCGTGGATTGTATACGGAGACTGAGTAATGCCGTCGCCCGTAGGACGTGGATTAGTCCAAATCCGTATTTACTTAGATTTGGGTTTGGTGTTTTTTAGTTTAAGGATACGTTAGTCGCGTTGCGGCTAAGATCAACTTAAACGTTCGTTAAGGATACGTTAGTCATGTTTGAGACTAAGATCAACTTAACGTGATCGTTTAGATCCGACAAAAGAGCGTTTGAGCCATATTGTTCCAGTTTGGGAGATTCATAGTCCAATTTGGGACTAAAGTCTGTTTGGAGGATACGTTAGCCATTTTTGAGGCTAAGATCGACTCAAACGTCTGTTAAGGATACGTTAGTCCAGTTTGAGACTAAAATCAACTTAACGGGACCGTTTAGGTCCGACAAAAGAGCATTTGGGCTCTATTGTGCCAGTTTAGGGACGTGGTGGTCTATCGCCAGTTTAAGGACGTGGAGGTCCATCGCCAGTTTAGGGACGTGGTGGTCTACGTTTAGTTTAGGGACGTTTCGGTCCGATATTAGTTTAGGGACGTTTCGGTCCACGAGTTTAGAGACCCCGCAGTCCATATGGGTGTGTGGTCGTTGGGACCCGTCACCTCTTTGACGTCGTTGAGGAATTACAACGACGGATGTCAAAGGAGTTCGGAGATGTACCCTCGAACCGGATGTAAATTGATTTAGAAGAGCAATTTTGCTCAGTCAATTTAATTTAAGGACTTATGGCCAAAATTGGGCTAAGTCCAGTTGAAATGTCCAACATTTTATTTGCTTTTGCATTACATTTCTCTTTTTTTTTAATTTTTATTTGGGCCTTGCCCAGAAAGGATGCAGAGCATCAATTTGTTTGGGGCTCTGCCCTTTTAGGAATGATGCAAGGCATCAATTTTATTTGGGCTCTGCCCTTGTATAAAGGATGCAAAGCGTCAATTTATTTGGGCTCTGCCCATTTATTGCCTTGCAATTAATTAGGCCTACTAGGTCTTTTTGGTTTGGGCCTGGCCCTTTAGAAAATGCATTGCATTTGTCAAGCGCTTTGCGCCAATCAGAGAGCACAACAGTGCAGATTTGTAAGTGCAAAGCACTATTAATTTTAGAATCTTTTAGATTCAAGAACCAATGGTTCATAAAAGAAGTGCAAAGCACTATTTGATTTCTTGATCTAATTTGGATCAAAGAAAAACAAGTTTGTTTATTTCAAGAACCAAAGGTTCATAAAAGTGCAAAGCACTATATTTCTGTTTTTCTTGTTTTAGAGAACCAGTGGTTCATAAGAAGTGCAAAGCACTATTAATTTAAGAACCTTTTAGGTTCAAGAACCGATGGTTCATAAAACAAGTGCAAAGCACTATTTGATTTATTTCTAAGAAAAAACAAGTTTTTTCTTGTTTTTCTTATCTCAGAGAACCAAAGGTTCATTAAAAGTGCAAAGCACTATTTATTTAAGAACCTTTTAGGTTCAAGAACCGATGGTTCATAAAACAAGTGCAAGGCACTATTTTTATTTATTTATTTATTTATCGTTAAAGATCTATGATCATGTTCATAAGAGAATTTTCTCTTCTTTAAAAGGTTTTTACCTTTTTTTTTATTCTTCAAGAGTTCTCTTCTCTTTTCTTTTTAGCCAGATGTTGATGCCTTTTAATTGAGGTCTGGGGTCTTTTTTATAGTGCCCATAAATTAGTTAAATTTGTTAAAGAGATCTTTCTCTGAGTGATTTGGGGAATTTTCCCCACCGTTGGATCTTTGATCCAAGAGCTTCTGCTTTGCAGAAGAAAATCTTCTTGTTTTAACAAGAACAGAAAAGATTTCTTAAATCTTTTAATTCTGTTTGGCGCAGTGCCCCAGCGCGTGACACGTGTCACGCTGCGCTGACACGTGTCGCGCAGTTTTTTTTTTTTTTTTAGTGCGCTGCGCTGACACGTGTCGCGCTGCGCGCGAATTTTTTTTTTTTTTTTTGCGCGCTGCGCAGCGCACAGTTGCGCTGCGCTGACACGTGTCGCGCAGCGCGCGAAATTTTTTTTTTTTTTATTTTTTTTTATTTTTTTCCGCGCTGCGCAGCGCGCAGTTGCGCTGCGCTGACACGTGTCGCGCAGCGCGCACCTGCGCTGCGCTGACACGTGTCGCGCAGCGCGCAACTGCGCTGCGCGGGCAATTTTTTTTTTTTTTTTTTTTTGCTGCGCAGCGCACAGTTGCGCTGCGCTGACACGTGTCGCGCAGCGCGCAACTGCGCTGCGCGCGCAATTTTTTTTTTTTTTTTTTTTTTTTAGAGATTTGCTCTGATTGGAGAAAGAACAGAAGCATTGGTTCTTTTTTCAACTTGGAATTTGAACAGAGCTTTGCTCTGATTGAGGTAAACATGGGCCGAAAGAAAATCCAGAGAGCTCAGAGCAGCGTCGGGAACAAGAAACTGATACCGAATTCCTCCGAAGAATGCTCGAGAGGAAAGAAAAAGAGGCTGCGGAACAGGCAGCCAATATAAAATGAATGGCTCTTTTGTTCCAAGACATGGATAGGATGATGTTACAGCCGGAACCTCCAGCTGAAGATCCCCCGATCATCGTTGAAGATGACAGAGTGGAGACATCGAACCCTCCTCAGGCTCTTTCAGCGGCCAAAGAAGATACTATCTCCAAGGCCGCTCTGGATGATTACATTGCTCAGCAAATACGAGCTCACCAGGCGAATGAAGCGGCCGGCCAAATTGTTAAATCTGGGCGACCATATCCAGGATGGTACGACCAAATAAGGTACCCGCCGGGATACACGATCCCTAAATTCCATGTATATAAGGGGACGGGAAATCCGCATCAGCATGTCGCTCAATTCAGAGCCTTGTGCGGCAACACCGGGGGCGATGATAAACTTCTGCTCTGCCAGTTTATTGGTAGCTTGTCGGAGACGGCATCCGAGTGGTATTCTGAACTTTCAAACGACTCCGTCAAGACTTTTACAGAGATGGAGCTATTATTCACCCAGCGTTTCGCATGTGCTAGTGAACGCACCCCAATAACGGTATTGATCAATGTCAGGGTGAAGCCAGGTGAAATGGGTGCAATACGCAATACGATGACGAAATTTATGGTCAAAATGTGAACAGCGCATCGAAGAAGCGCCGGCAGTGGGTATGTTCGTGGGCACTCTTGACCCTTAAGCAACTATTTCCCAATTCATGATGTTCTTCAAGCCGACCACATTCCAGACCTTGATCGACAAACTGGCCCAAATGGACCAGATGGGTCATAGACCGTCTCCTTCAAAGTCGGAGCCATGGAATGAAAAGGGCAAAGGGAAGGCGACCTTCGTCGCAAATACTCAACAGTAGCCCAGTGGCCCAAAACTAACTGATCGCCTAGACGAGAGGCCGCAATTCTATAATGAGAAAATGAAGCGCCCTTATTCATTTCCCCGGAACAAGACGAAAAGATTGTTCGAGCTAGCGGTACGCAACAGGCTCATCAATCTACCGAATCCAAAACGATCGTTGCAACCCGGCGAGGCTAATAGTCCCAATTATTGCCCCTACCATCAAACGATAAGCCATTCAATTGAAGATTGCTTCGTCTTTAAAGGCTGGATCGAAGATCAATACCAACAGGGAAAATTTGCCCTGTCCGAGAATTGGAAGGTGAACCCACCACAGCCACACGCTCCCAAGAAGACGGACACACCGAGGGCATCATGTTCTTTTGTAGAAGAAGCTCCGTGGGAGATCGCTCTTTCAGCCAAGACGAAAGAATGCTGAAGGATCTCTAAACATGCCCGGCGATCAGGTGGAAAAATCCACTGGAACCCGAGATCATCGAGGGAATGCTGAAACCGCGCCCAACTCTAAAAATTGGTGGTGATAGCCAAAGCACTCACACCCAGCCGCCAAAGTCTTCGAAGAAAAAGAAGAAAGCCAAGAAGCCCATGAAGCCTGGTGACAAGCGCACGGACATGCAAAAACAGATTGACGCGCTGGAAGAATATAACCAGAAGGCGCGGACCCCAGTCACACTCCAAGAATTTCTCAACCACGTCCTTGAGGATGAAGATGACGACAATGGAGAAGACTCGTCGGATGAATCTGAAGATTACGTGGCAAGTTGTCATGTGATCTCTCACTCGTCGATAAACGATGAAGAAGCTCCTTATGCAGAGAAACTGGGGGCAGATCCTGAGCCGGAACTTCTAGGGCCATCGGGTGAAATGATTGATGCATTTCTGGACGAAGCTCTTCTTAAAAGCAAAGTTGCTCGAGAGCGTGAGATGGCCATATTTGAAAAAGCCAAACGCCGGTGACTGGACGAAAGGGTTGAAACACTCCCACCAGATCGAAGTACATCCGCCATAAATAAAAGCAGGTTCAAGACGAGGAAGAGGTTCGCCAAAGCCATATCAATGGGAATAAAGCTGCCACCTGATTGAAGCGATTTTTCCGTTGTGTATGTAGAAAATAGAATAGAAATCACAACCAAAAATTATTTGACCGCAATCAACTACGGTGTCGGATGTAGATTGTAAGTGAGTGCGGATCGGCCACATGGATTGTGCGATTCGTTTCTGTATTTAATATTGTTTGAATCGAAAAGTTAATTGAAAAGAAAAGAAAACATGATTCAAGAATTTATCAATTGATTCAGGTATCACGATGTTTAATCAAGAATCAAGAAACTGATAAACAATCAAGAATTGGGTTTCAATGATATTTCCAACCAAAATGTCAAGAATCTAAATGAGGCTCGTAGGAATCGATCGGATCGATAGACGTGATGTAATCTAAAGATTTCGTGTTCTTGTCCTTCGAAGGATTGATACTAGATCGATGATGATCGACGAGAGTTAGGGCTTTCTCGTGAAACTAGGGTTTCATCTTTTCCCTTGTTCTTTTGTCGATATCATTCACATTCTAGCCTCTAGCAATTTCAAGAAACGATCGTAACTCCCCAATTTCGAGCGATATCATTCAAGAAAGTATCGTAACGAAATGGGTTGTCGGTTCTTGAACTTGCTAGGGTTTACAAAACTTGTAGGAATCAAGAATCGTTTTCAGATACATTACATCATCATTCTATTGATCGTCTCGGCTCCTTCACGAGCGGAGTATTACTCAAACATCACAACAAGAATTACAACTAGAAATTTAGATTGAATCATGATGCAAGAATTTAAAGAAAACAAGATAAAAGAAAACCACCTTTTATTTATATCGACAATTTGATTACAATCGCTCAAGAACTACAAGAGGAAGAACGAAATTGTCGATTTGGCGTCGCTCGGCTCCGTGAGTCGCGGATCGTTTGGACCACTTGCTCTGTTGAAGATCGGCTCGGCTCATAAAAGGTTGCAAGGCTTCTTGCTTGATGGGTACTCAGGATCTTGGCTTTTGGAGTTGGAATTAGGGTTAGGGTTACACACAAGCCCTGTCACTAGACTTGTGGAAGAAGATGAAGAAAGAGAATGGTTCTAGTTTGATACTAGATTGGGTAAAGATCATTTTTTTTCATAACCCTAGGTCTAGACTTCTATTTATAGACTCCCCAAACCCTAGGTCTAGATTTGAAATTACAATTCCCTCCAAAAGTTTGTTGAGGAGTTTCTAGAAGGAGTTTGTTAGGAGTTAGCTTAGGGTTTAAGCTAGGGTTTAGGAAGAAGGTTCTAGAATACAAAGCTAGTTTAGTGTTAATCCCAAAACTTGCTGATCTGACAGAAGTCTCTGGAGTCTTCTGGAAGTTGACATGTCTTTTTGAAGTCTTTAAGCTTGCACAGGAGTTATGGTACAAAGAAGCAGTGGTGATGTCATCAAGTCGCCGCGGAACCGCGGCTCAATCAGGCTTCGGCCGCGGTTCCGCGGCCATGTTGGCTCCTTGAGCTTGCATCTTTCTGGTGTGCTCTTGGGTGGACACTTAGGGCTTCTTATGATATGATGATTTGTATTTTCCTTTTTTGATTGATACCGGATCTGAAAGCATTGAGTTGGCGTAACGTCTTATCAGTACCCTGTACATTTTTGGCCTTTCTTCTGGATTTTCCTGCACAGATCTCAAAACAAGTGTTGCGCAAATGTAGGGATGATGCGATGCCATGAATTGTAGTCAATTTCCTTTATAGTGTCGGTTTTAGAGTCTAATACATGTAATCTGATATTTTGTGACAGTTTTGCTAATATGTAGAATATGAATACCGTACACTTCTAAATGAGTGCAAATGATGAGGAAATTGCCGGCTAAAATATACAATATTTTCGACTAATCAAATACCCCCAAACTTAATTTCGATCGTCTCGAGCGAATGTTTATTAAAAAGAGAAGGAGAAAATAAAGAAAGAGAAAAACTAACTAGCACACTTTCGTAGGCAACACGATTGCACTGAGCACGTGCAACAAGCCTTTAAACCTCTAGGTGTCCCTAGTAGGAGGAGTGTTGTCTCCTGAGGGTTTTCAGCGGATTGCACCCACAAAATCCAATAATAAAAGGAAGATCATGAATATTACATTTAAAGACAAGAATTGTAAAAGAAAGACTTTGAAAATTAGGGTTTCCAACTAAGCTAGCTTTTCGGTTGTCATGAGCCCTATCTTAATGGTCATGAAAAGATGTCAGAAATCACGTCCTCCCTTAATAAAACATCGTCTTATTCTTCATTCCTATCTTTCTTCCAAACATCGATCATATAACCCTGCGTGTGTGTCAAGACATCCCTACACCCGGAGAATTCAATTCAAGCTATCATGCTCTTGCCCGTCAGCCTCAGTACTTTTTAATTAATGAATATTTAGATGAGATTGCTCACACACTTTCATGCGACCGTTAATACTTCTTGAGGTACTAACCGACCGATTACTCCTGTGCTTGCTTACTTGGTGTATTTTCGTCTTGCACCACCTCAGGCATAGCAGTGACTCCCAGACCAGTTGGCCTTAGGGCACTAGGTGAAGAAGCACCCTTGCTATATATTTTTTATTGCCCTTGGTGATAACAAAACCAGTGTCCATTTTTCTCACCACTTTATATTTTTATTCATTTTTTTCTTTTTATTTCCTTCATACTTTTGGCTTTAAGACAAGAGCATTTCAAGGTATCCTCTACTATCCCAGGCTTTAAGACGTGTGTAAGTGCGAATAGCAGGGTATCAACGTTCAAAATGTTTGGCTTCCAGAATAGAAACTATTTTTCAGACTTATTTTTATTCTCAGATTAGTGACGTCTTTCATCTTACTAACCCTTGGGACAACGGCTCATAACTACTTATTACTAGTTAGTATAAGAAAACTTCTAATTTTCTTAGTTTTCTTAAATTTTTCTAATCTCATGGATGTAATTTATCACTATCTAAACTTTTATTATCTTATTTATATACAAAAATATTTTTTTATAGTTTTGAAAATTTTTAAATTTTTTATAGTTTTTCAAAAAAAATGTTTTGTGCTTATGCAAAGTGATATGCAAATGATGCGAAAATAAGCAAAACCTCCCCCAAACTTGTTTTCAACAGTGTCCTCACTGTTGTCATCTGCTAAATCTCGAAAAACCTGTAAGCTTGGGAGGAATTTATTAGTGGGGGTAAAATATTTAAGTGAAGAACCTCCCCCAAACTTATTTTTGGCTCATCATTTTGTAAAAATTTTCTTTTCAAGAGCCGGAAAAAATAATACCCCCCCCAAACTTAAGCAATGTTAATCTTTGAAAATCATATGAGGGGGTCAAAAATCATTGGTCGATGCCAAGCTTTGCAAAGACCAAATGTTAACACCAACCATTCAAAAATTTTATCAATGCAGTGCTCTGGTTGGTGGAAGAAAAAGTGGGGAAAGGGTAAGTGGTGGAATAGAAAGTGTGTGCGTCTCATATTGGAGAGACGATGCAGTGAATGTGATGGATTACTCGCATTCTTTTTACAGTTCAGAGGAAGGGGTGGAGGTTCAATTTCATTGAATGGGACATGATTCATCTCAACACCCGTGTTATTCAGAAATGCGAGTTCATCAGCGAAGATCTCCTCAAAAGTTTCATCAATACCCCGAAGAATAATGTCATCACAAAGTGCGGGGTGATCTTCAGACTCTAAAAGCAGTTCATAATCAGTGTTAATTGTTGACCCGGACATCTCGGTGGAAGAGTCCGTATGTGTATGATACAAAGTTGGGTCAAATAATAACGTATGAAAAGAGTCAAGATCGGTATCAGGAGGATCATTAAATTCGCTGCTGTCGACATCCATTAAGTCGACAGAACAGACCTGAGCAGTAGGTTCGGAGGGTACACTTCCCAATTTGTAGATGTTCATCTCAATTGTCCTCTTCCCGAAGGATAGGGTCATAGAACCATTACGACAATTGATGATAGCGTTGGAAGTGGCCAAAAAGGGGCGACCTAAAATCACCGGAATTTGATTCCGTGAGTTCGCTACAGGCTGTGTATCAATTACAATAAAGTCTACAGGGAATATAAATTCCCCGATTTTTATTAACACATCCTCTAGTTCACCCCTAGGTCTGGTGATTGATCGGTCAGCCATCTGGAGAGTGCAAGGAGATGGTTTCAACTCTCCGATCCCTAACTGTTCATAAACTGAGAAAGGAAGCAGGTTAACACTTGCCCCAAGATCTAGTAGAGCACGGTTAATGTGTTTCTCCCCAATAGAGATGGAAATCGTAGGATATCCAGGATCCTTACGTTTTCTCGGTAATTGCTGGGGGAAAGCTGTGTCTACTGTCTTTGCCATGAATATCTTCTTGGGCATTTGTTTCTTCCTCTTTCTAGTGCAAAAGTCTTTAAGAACTTTCGCATATGCAGGGACTTGTTGGATAGCATCTAGAAGAGGGATATTGATGTTAACCTGTTTAAACATCTCAGTGATCTTCTCCATTTGTGGACTTGGTGTGTTAGCCCTTAACCGATTAGGATAAGGTGCTTTAGCAATAAGCGCTGGGTCCATCATAGGAGAAGGAAGTGTGTATGGAACCGATCCCAGAATAGAAGTGGGTATCGTCCGTGGAGGAGTAAAAGAGGTGGGCTGTAGTGGCGAGCCTTTTGGGAAATGGAGAATAGGCTCGGAAGAAGGTGGTTGGGTAGAAGAACTGGGGTCAGAATTAGAAGTGTGTGTGTGTGGAAAGGTCTCAGCCGGGGTGTTGATATGATTTTCAGTATCATCAACTTCTTCCCCAACATGATTGTCAAGCACTCTTCCAGATCTCAACGTGGTGATTGCATTCACATGATGTGAATAGCCAGGATTGGGTAAGGGTTGAGCTGGAAGTTTCCCTTTCTCTCTTGCACTAATTTCAGCTTTTAATCGTGCAATTTCTTCTTCCATCGATTTAATACTCTCGTTTTGGGACGCAGAGTTTTTCTCAATTTTATCGACAGAAGACTTCATTTCAGCCGAAACTTGCATGATATTTGTTAAGACCAAATTCATGTATTGTGCAAAAGAAGAGGATTCATCAGTTCCGGTCAACTGTAAAGGACTAGACAGTGCAGGTGTGTTGACCGGATTTTGAAAATTATGTGCTTGAAAGGGGTGCTGACTCAATTGAAGTGGTGGTTGCTGTTGTGGTGGAGGGACCCTTTGGAAATTGTTTTGGTTTGGAACCGTGTTTTGAGATTGTGATTGGTTCCAAGCAAAATTAGGGTGATTCCTCCAACCCTGATTATATGTGGAAGAAAATGGATCGTTTCTAGGTCGTTGAAATGCGGCATTGGTATGCTCACGACCTTGAAACGGACATTCTTTCGTCAAGTGAGACGGATCAGAACAGCAGCCACATACAGTTTTGGAAAGTGCCATTTGATTAAGGGAGGCGGCTAAAAATTTGTTTTCCATAGTCTCGAGTTTTTTGTGTATAGCTGAAATGTCAGCTCTAACTCCTATGGAAACATCCGATTGGTTGTTGCCACTCCTAAATGATGGACTTTCCCACCGTAAAGACTTTTCAGCGAACTCTTCTAAATATCGCCAAGCTTCCCCATCATCCTTAGACATAAAAGTACCTTGACACATGTTTTCAAGGCTCTGTTTAGTATTAGGGTTACTGCCCTCATATATGATTCGGCACAATTCCCATCTCGGGATGCCGTGATGAGGACACTGAACCAATAGATCCTTGAAACGTTCAAAGCATTTTGAAAATGGTTCAGCAGGGAGCTGGGCAAATTGATTCAGCTCGCTACGGATTCGAGCTGTCTTTTGTATTGGGTAAAATTTCTTAAGGAATGCCGCAACGAATTCTCCCCAATTCGTAATAGAATGTGCGGTAGTGTTGTATAGCCACTTCTCGGCTATATCGCACAAGGTAAATGGGACAAGTCGTAGACGCATCGCATCCACTGAAAGTTGTGACGTACCCATCATTGCGCATACGTTTTCAAATTTGGTAATGAAAACGTAAGCGTCCTCAGTCTCGAGTCCGTGGAATTTGGGTAAAAGATTGATATACTGGGGCTTAATCTCAAAGTTATCCCCATTGGCTGGTGGTGTGGATAAGCAGGTCGAAAGAGGACCTCGAATAGGGTAGCACCTCTCCTGGAGAGAGATGCGGGGTGGATTCTGCGCACCAACGGACGGCGGCAGATTAGGGTTAAAGAAGTTTGATGGATTCGGATCCATCGGTGTGGGTGTGGTAGTGGGTAAAGAAAAGGTAAGTGGAGAAATATCGACTTCGGAGTCGATAAAGGGTACGCGGACTAAACGGGCACTAGAATCCCGTGTCCAGCCTATCTTGCACTAAAAAGGGTTAGTACAAGTGGCAGCGTTGACTTATAATTAGGGGTAAATGAATGAATGCGGTGTTTGCTTTGAAAAAGGGTCGGATTTTTGAAAAAAATGATGCGACAAAACAAATGCAGCACACAACCCTAGAATCTAGTGGTCACCTAGGTCCGGCTCTAGACCGCTCCTAACTGCCAAAAGACAAGTCGCAGGATAGAATCCTCCACTGCCTCTTTATCCCCCTGTGGCCGGATAAGTGTCAGGTAAGTCGGAAGGTACTCCACTACGTAAGTAGTGGGCCTAATTAAAAACCACTAGCCTTAGACACACTCGCCATAGGCACCACAAGAAAACGCGGATAAGCAATAAATTACCCACGGCCTTCTCTTGTCCTAATTGAGCGCGACAGTTCTTAGAGTCTTCTCTAGATTTCTTTTAGTTAATGTGGGTCAATGCGGATGCAAGTTTTGCAATTTTCGGGGCCTAGGAAGGGTAATGAAATCCCCACCTAATTTGGATTTGGCCGTGCCCCTTAAATTTCCGTATTATAATGCAAACAACCAAGAAATCAAAATCACGCACAAATTTAATTTTTTGCTTTTGCGGCGCTGCGATTATTTGCAAAGAATCCTACAGCAAAGTGTTAGTTGGAGCTAAAAGAGGAGAGAGGAGAAGGTAAGGAGTTACCTGAAGCAAACAGTTTTCAGAGATCACCCAAGGAGGCCGCGGTTCCGCCGCGAATGCTCCTATATGCCGCGCTTCCGCGGTCTACGTGTGGGATCACTGAACCAAACTTCTTCAGGGAGCTTCTGTGGACTCCCTCAGCTCTCTGGTATTTTCCAAAAATTTTCTTCACTTTCCAAACAGCTCCAGATTTCCTTGCAATGAACAACAGCAAATCGTTTAGGGTTTGCACAAATTTTGATCTCAAAAACAACAATGGAATAATTCTTTCAATTCAAACTATAATATGAAACGAATTAGCGCGCGATCCCCGGCAACGGCGCCATTTTGATTGAAGCGATTTTTCCGTTGTGTATGTAGAAAATAGAATAGAAATCACAACCAAAAATTATTTGACCGCAATCAACTACGGTGTCGGATGTAGATTGTAAGTGAGTGCGGATCGGCCACAGGGATTGTGCGATTCGTTTCTGTATTTAATATTGTTTGAATCGAAAAGTTAATTGAAAAGAAAAGAAAACATGATTCAAGAATTTATCAATTGATTCAGGTGTCACGATGTTTAATCAAGAATCAAGAAACTGATAAACAATCAAGAATTGGGTTTCAATGATATTTCCAACCAAAATGTCAAGAATCTAAATGAGGCTCGTAGGAATCGATCGGATCGATAGACGTGATGTAATCTAAAGATTTCGTGTTCTTGTCATTCGAAGGATTGATACTAGATCGATGATGATCGACGAGAGTTAGGGCTTTCTCGTGAAACTAGGGTTTCATCTTTTCCCTTGTTCTTTTGTCGATATCATTCACATTCTAGCCTCTAGCAATTTCAAGAAACGATCGTAACTCCCCAATTTCGAGCGATATCATTCAAGAAAGCATCGTAACGAAATGGGTTGTCGGTTCTTGAACTTGCTAGGGTTTACAAAACTTGTAGGAATCAAGAATCGTTTTCAGATACATTACATCATCATTCTATTGATCGTCTCGGCTCCTTCACGAGTGGAGTATTACTCAAACATCACAACAAGAATTACAACTAGAAATTTAGATTGAATCATGATGCAAGAATTTAAAGAAAACAAGATAAAAGAAAACCACCTTTTATTTATATCGACAATTTGATTACAATCGCTCAAGAACTACAAGAGGAAGAACGAAATTGTCGATTTGGCGTCGCTCGGCTCTGTGAGTCGCGGATCGTTTGGACCACTTGCTCTGTTGAAGATCGGCTCGGCTCATAAAAGGTTGCAAGGCTTCTTGCTTGATGGGTACTCGGGATCTTGGCTTTTGGAGTTGGAATTAGGGTTAGGGTTTCACACAAGCCCTGTCACTAGACTTGTGGAAGAAGATGAAGAAAGAGAATGGTTCTAGTTTGATACTAGATTAGGTAAAGATCATTTTTTTTCATAACCCTAGGTCTAGACTTCTATTTATAGACTCCCCAAACCCCAGGTCTAGATTTGAAATTACAATTCCCTCCAAAAGTTTGTTGAGGAGTTTCTAGAAGGAGTTTGTTAGGAGTTAGCTTAGGGTTTAAGCTAGGGTTTAGGAAGAAGGTTCTAGAATACAAAGCTAGTTTAGTGTTAATCCCAAAACTTGCTGATCTGACAGAAGTCTCTGGAGTCTTCTGGAAGTTGACATGTCTTTTTGAAGTCTTTAAGCTTGCACAGGAGTTATGGTACAAAGAAGCAGTGGTGATGTCATCAAGTCGCCGCGGAACCGCGGCTCAATCAGGCTTCGGCCGCGGTTCCGCGGCCATGTTGGCTCCTTGAGCTTGCATCTTTCTGGTGTGCTCTTGGGTGGACACTTAGGGCTTCTTATGATATGATGATTTGTATTTTCCCTTTTTGATTGATACCAGATCTGAAAGCATTGAGTTGGCGTAACGTCTTATCAGTACCCTGTACATTTTTGGCCGTTCTTCTGGATTTTCCTGCACAGATCTCAAAACAAGTGTTGCGCAAATGTAGGGATGATGCGATGCCATGAATTGTAGTCAATTTCCTTTATAGTGTCGGTTTTAGAGTCTAATACATGTAATCTGATATTTGTGACAGTTTTGCTAATATGTAGAATATGAATACCGTACACTTCTAAATGAGTGCAAATGATGAGGAAATTGCCGGCTAAAATATACAATATTTTCGACTAATCACCACCCTCCGAAGGAAACACTCCTGGTGAAGCGGAAATACATCCTAGCTACTGCTTATACCATCGAAAGATTGCGCACCCCACCGAAGAGTGCAACGCTTTTAAAAACTGGTGGCAGGGATATGTTGATCACCGGCAGCATTTCAAGCGGATGAAACGCAAAACTCGTCGGGAGCAAAGAAATACGATCGAGGAGCGTAACAGAATGGCCGGCAAATGTCATATGGTCAACGCTGAGGGATCGCAAGTCCTCACTTTCGGGAGCGACTCTGACGAAGAAATAACTTTCGGCCCTCTCTTCAAAGAATCCACTTCGAAAAAAGAGGAAAAACCGAAGAACTGCGAGAACATTCAGCTGCGCAATCGCACGCTGCCTGAAAAGAATCTCGGACCCACCAACCAGGCTTCAAACAAAAAGGATAAGGGAAAAGAAAAGGTCCCTGAGGACATCGCCCTAGAATATCAGGTCGTCAAAGAGCTGACAGCCAAGGACTCGCCAAAGAAAAACAAGGTGGACTGCAACGTTCTGGCACACTTGAGAAAGCTACCTTCGCAGCTAAGCATTCTTGACGCCCTTCTGCTATCCAAAGAGGCGAGAGATTCTCTGATCAGGGCATTACAAGAGCCTGACCAATTTCAAGCTTTCCTCGCCGAAGAAAAGATGAAGGACGAGCTGGAAGAAGTGCACACAGCCGATATCACGTTCGGCGATGAAGATCACCTTCTCGGGACGTGCGAGCATAACCGTCCCCTTTATGTCTCTGGATACTGTCATGATATTAAGATAGGTATGATCCTGGTTGACAATGGGTCCTCCATCAATCTCCTCAATGAAAGAGTGTTGAAGGAAATCTGCATGAGCGTTCAACACCTCGCTCGGGATAAGATCACTATCTTCGGATTTGACTCCCAGTCATCACGAACGCTTGGATCTGTAATATTGACACTACGCTTTGGGCTGCTTGTCACGGACATTAAGTTTCACGTCATTGACGCCAAGACATGCTATAACGCTTTGCTCGGCAGGCCTTGGTTACACGAGTACAACATTATCCCTTCTACACAACATCAGTGTATGAAGTATTTCAAGGATGGTCTCGAGTACACTGTGACAGGGGAGTTGAACCCATTCTCCGTGAATGAAGTCCGAAACTACGAAGATGCAAAATACTTCTTACTGGATTTCGAGGACACGAAAAGATGTCACAAACCAAAGAACAAAGCTATCACCACTATTCCGGTCTTCGGGAGTGATACCGAGGAAGAAGAAGAGATAGTTTATTCAGGGCCGCCCCATTGCAACAAGCCAGGACCGTCCACCCCTATGTTAATCTTCGGCAGCGACTCCGAAAATGAAGTCAATGCTGTATTTTCCGCTCGGCCGTCAATACAAGCCTTCGCTAGCGATAATCAGAGTTTGCAAATCGCCATGGTTCCGCGGGAGCATTACAAAGAGCTCGATGCACTTAATGCCTATAGTGTGTAGGAACTGCAGACATTCTACATCCCCCAGGAGAAATGATGAAAAGGCGATCCTCTTTTATCGATCCACGGAAACCAAAGTGGAGAAGGAAATTTGGCATGGCGCGGATTCTACACTTGACAGGCTCCAGCCCATCCGTCTGCCCAGATATTACACAGACGGATTAAAAAGACTGTTGAGGCGCCAAGGCGTACCCCTTAAGCAGACTGGTCGACAAGCTCGGTTCTACAACAAGATCTGGAACGTTCCCGGAACTCAACGAAAGTTGCCCAATGGGAGAATGGAGACGATCGGGCTTGGATATGTTCGATCCAAGAAACGGTTACTATTCCGCGCTGCTACGTCATACATGACTTTGATGAAGAAGGAGATGCTCTGTGGGAAGATGCTAACTCTGAACCAGAGCGAGCTCCCGCCATGAAAATGCTAAGTCCGTCGTTCGAAGAACAGATTGACAAGCTTATAAGGGAAGCGGGTCAGAAGGTTCGAGACAATCATAATCGTGAAATGGCCATCTACGAGAAAGCCAAGACGCAGAGACTCCTTCAGCAGGCTGTAGAAAGTGATGATGCCCTTCGTCACCAGCCCGTCATACAAAAGGCCCAACGCAGAGGCAAAAATAAACCAAAGAACGGGAAAAGCGTTCGACAGCGACAAAGTGGGACAAAGAAGCCACGCGATCGAGAATCGAGCAACCAAGATTCATCTCTTATAAAGAAGATGGGTCGGGAATATTCTTTTCCCTAAGATAAGACAAAGAAGAAATTCGATCTCGTCGTAAAGCATCAGATGATGAAATTCCCGGAGTCTAAGCATCCCGAGCAAGCGAACGAGATCTCCTACCCAGACTATTGCTCCTATCACCGAGCAATAGGACATCCTCTCGAAGACTGCTTCACCTTCAATAACTGGGTCGAAGACCAATATCAACAAGGCAAATTCGCTTTTTCCAGCAGTTGGAGGGTAACACCGCCGCAGAAGCATGAACCGAAAGCCACGTATGCAGCGAGAATAGAACCAGACCAATATCGGTCTTGGAAGCGATCTCATACCTGTCACGTGATAACACTGTCAGAAGAAGAGCCCGAGAATATGGATGACCTCCCCTGGTGCTTCGAAAACAATGATGGCGAGGTGATCTCAGAATTTCCACTTGCGCCAAAAGAGCTGGAAGATGGGATACATACTACTGCAGATAATCTCAAGAAAATTGATTTGTGGACGGCAAGTGACCCGCGATCGACATTCGTCAGTGAGCTGTTGTCTGAAGAAAAGGGTGGCTACGCTAAAGGACGTGCTCATGCAACATAAAGATTGCTTCGCATGGAACTATTCCGAGATGCCAGGACTAGATCCAGAGATTACTGTACACAAATTGACAATATCCCTGGACGTCAAGCCGATCAAACAAGCACCGAGAAGAATATGGCTCGAGCTTGAGATGAGCTTCAACGCCGAGGTCAAGAAGCTAATCGATTCCGGTTTCATTCAAGAAGTTCAGTATCCTGACTGGATCACTAACATCGTCCCGGTGATGAAGAAAAATAGGACAGTACGCATATGCGTGGACTTCCGGGATCTCAACAAAGCTTGCCCGAAGGACGACTTTCCAGTACCGGTCACTGAGCTGATGATAGATAACACATCCACTCACGAAGTCTTCTCCTTCATAGACGGCTCGTCAGGATACAATCAGATAAAGATGCATCCCGAAGACCAGAAGCATACTGCTTTCCGGACTCCTCTGGGTATATTCTGCTACAAGGTGATGCCTTTCGGTCTAAAGAACGCCGGTGCCACCTATCAGAGGACCATGACGAAAATTTTCGATGACCTCATACATGAAATCGTCGAATGCTATATCGACGACCTCATGGTTAAAAGCAAATCATACGAGGAACATTTAAAGTATCTGATGATCGTGTTTCAGCGCCTTCGGAAATACAACTTGAAGATGAACCCTCTCAAATGCGCGTTCGGAGTTTTCTCGGGTAAATTCCTAGGATTCATCGTCCGCCACCGAGGTATCGAGATAGACCCATCGAAGATCAAGGCGATCATGGAAATGGCTCCGCCAAAAACTCTCAAGCAACTGCGGTCTCTCCAAGGAAAGCTCGCGTATATCCGGCGGTTCATAACCAATCTCTCCGGCAAGTGCCGCCCTTACAGTCACCTAATTAAGAAAGGGACTCGTTTCGTCTGGGATCACAAATGCCAAAGCGCACTGGACGAAATCAAGCAATACCTGCAGAATCCGCCAGTACTGACCGCTCCGGTCAAGGGAAAATCTCTCGTCCTGTACACAACAGCCCTCGAAGGTTCTTTAGGCGCGCTGTGGGCACAAGAGAACGATCAAGGGAAAGAAAGAGCTCTCTACTATCTGAGTCGAGTTCTCCTGAGGGTAGAAAGCAACTACTCCCCCATCGAAAAACACTGCCTAGCGTTGATCTTCGCGGTAATGAAGCTCAGACACTATGCATTGGCACATGAGGTCCATCTCATATCAAAGGTGGATCCTCTCAAGTATTTGATGTCAAAAGCCATATTAACAGGACGTTTCGCTAAATGGGCCCTGCTCTTGATGGAGTTCTAGATAACTTATGGGCCCCTCAAGGCAGTGAAAGGCCAGACCATTGCCGACTTCCTCGCTGAGCATCCGATACCTGCCGAATATCCTTTGAACTGCGAATTGCTAGACAAACACACGTTTGACACAATCGATAGGGAAAGAAGAGAGAATGATACCCAGTGGGAACTCTACTTCGATGGAGCATTTTCCATGAAGAAGCGCAAACAAAGCACCCCCATAATCAAGTCCGGAGTAGGCCTCATCTTCGTGACTCCACAAGGAGGGATAATGCGCTTTACCTTCTCCTTAACAGAGCCGAGGATGAATAATGAAGCCGAATATGAGGCTTTGATAGCAGGTCTTGAGATCGCTGTCGACATGGGAATCGAGAACCTTCTTATATATGGAGACTCCCAACTGATAGTTAGTCAAGTAAACGGCGACTATCAGACGTACAAGCCAGAGTTGGTGAAGTATGGCGAGAGAGTACAGCAACTGCTGACTCAACTCCCTGCTTACATACTGGAAAGCATACCGCGCGCGGAGAATAGCAAGGCGGATGCGTTAGCCAAGCTCGCTAAAGAACTGGCTGATGAGAGCCTCGATGACGTGAGGATCATTGTGCAAAGCCGTCTGTTCATATCAGATTTTTGCATTTTTATACCGCCCAATTTTTATCACATTGCTTATCGGTAGATACTCTTGAGCCGTGTTTGCTAGTCAATTGCAGGATACAGGTTCTCGGTTCTAAAACGGTGAAATTCATGGAAAACACGACAAAATCCGGGTTCCTGCCAACCACTGAGAAAACACGGTCTCCGCTCTTCATCCGTATGTTGCCAGGTACCAGTTTAAGAAGACAAAATGTCAAATCAATGTCGTTTTCATGCACAAGGCTCAATGGCAGCACAAGATCCAAGAAATCTACGCGGAGCTCAAGAAAATCTTGACAAAAAGTCCACATTTCCCTCAACAGAAATTCTGGAAGAAATGTGGAAGTATTTTCAGAAAAGACATGTACCAGACAAGAGGGGACAGCAGACCAGGGAAGTACCAAGAACCCCATGCCCTGACTCCACTAGTGTGCCGCGGATCCGCGGCATAAGGGGGCTTAGGCCGCGGATCCGCGGCCATACTGGCGAGTCAGAGGGTCATTTTCCAGGGGTGTTTTGGTCTTTTTGTTTGTGTTCTGGTGGTTGCCCTAGGTTTTCATTTTTCATCCTATAAATAGCCTAGAACTTTGTGAAGGAAGGGGTCCATAATCTTGTATTTTCTTTTCTAGGTTTAGTTGTGTTTATTCTTCCTCTTCTCATCTCTTCTCCATTAAAACTTGTAGTGAGCTTTGTGAGTGAAGAATGATGAATAAAGAAGACTCTTTTGCTATTATATCTTGTCTTGTTCTTTTATAATTGCTTGTAATTTTAATTTGTTAACTAGTTGTTGTTATTTCTTGTTGTTTCTTTCTTTTCTCTTTTCCTTTATCATTAAAACAACCATGATGCTTATGCTTGATCCTTGCTAAGGTGAGGTCGCAAATAGCTAGTTGTTCTCTTCTAATCTCTTCTTTCTATCTTCCTCTTTTGTTTTGTTTTCTTTCATTATGATGTGTGAGTAGTTTCATACTTGTTAGGGTAGGATAAGGGAAGTTTGAGAGAAGGAAATCTCTCTCACTCTTTCCTTGCCCAACAACTTAATTCGACTCCCGTTAATTGAACCACAATCCGCTCCTTACGGCACCCTATCCTACATGATAGCGGTGATTCCGTAGTGAGACCGGTTGTGGTTGAATTAACCGGAGGTTATGGCTAAGAGCCAAGAACGGACGGACAAGCACCAAAAGGAAGAACTTATGCGTTGGAAAGCCTAGCTTATACTCGCAAGTTCCTTCCTAGTCGTGCTAATCCCCGTTGTTGCCGATTACCGTAACACCGATATTAAGAGGGGCAACGAAAGATGTGGGAGACTCCTAACTCAAACTAACCCAATCCTAACCCTAACAAGCTCTCTTTACATATCATTTTACCACTTAATTAATCACAACAAAATCTGGAAAACTGGACTTAACTCGTTAAAGCACATAGAAAAAGATTCCCATCTCCCTGCGGACGACCCGTACTCAACCGGCTAGCTACGAGCGAAACCGTCTTGATTGCGGTATTTAACTAAACATGAACACGCAGAATCCCTAACAATCAAATGGCGCCGTTGCCGGGGAGACGGTAGTTTATTTTTTTGTGTAATTTCGGGTTAACTTGTGAATATAAATATAACCGAAAAACAAAAAAAAAATATATACGTTGTAAAAAAATCATCTTGTTATTTTTGATTAGCTTTTGTGCAAGTGTGCAAGAAAATACGAAGTTCAAGATCAGCGCCAAAGACGTCGGATAATACGGAGTTCAAGTTCAGTGCCAAAGACGTGGGAAGATAGACCCACATTTCGCGGCTACACCGCGACGGATCAAAACGAAGCAAACGGTCTACTGTAAAAATCTGGAGCAGATACAGTAAGCAAGTAAAAATTCAGCACATCCAGGAAAGTAGAGGACACCGAACAGAGCACCTACACAAAAATTGAAGCCCCAACTCCACTTAATTGCTGCGGAACCGCGGCATAAGCTGGCTTAGGCCGCGGATCCGCGGGCACTTAGTGGCCTCAGGCTTCCAAAATCTCTGTAAGTCTCTCTCTTCTCTCTCCCACTCCTCTGGACTCCAATAAATTGTGTTTTCTGCAGAATTCTTTGCGCAAATTCTCTTCCCCCTTCCAATAAACAGTTCTTATGCAGGATTCTTTGCGCCGCGCTAAAATAAAAATTGTTTGCAGTTGATTTGTTACCGCTTTGCATTCTTTAATACGGACTTAAGGGGCTTGAAACCAATTCAGATTGGGTGGGGATTTCATCACCCTTCCCAGGACCCCAAAAATCACAAAAGCATATGCATTGTCCATTGTAATTAAAAAATACTAGACTTCAGCCCTAAGGACTTCGCGCTCATTAGGAGAAGTTAAACCGTGTTTAGAACCTCGCTTAACGGTATATTGTTTACGGGGTGTCTAGGAAAGTGTTAACGGCGCAACCGCCAAAAGAGAAAGGGTTATTTAATTAAGGAATTTCGCGAAAGCGTTGGAAAAGCTCCCCTTATCTCTGCACTTACCTGGCCTCGTGATCAGTGTATTTTTAAGCCCGTTTCTTGACACAGTTTTGCTTCGACAATCAAGTTCTGGAGCAGGTCTAGCAGACCTAGGAGACACTAGATCTAGGTGTGATTGTGCATATCTTGTTTGTGATTGCTTAAAGCCGTAAGTCCGTACATATTTCTGTAAAGCTCTTTCTAAAAAAAAAAAAAGAAAAAATCAAAAACTTTTATAAAAACTTGCCCTTTGTCGCCAAATCCATTTTTTCACCCACCACCCTTCGTTTCTCCATTGACGTTTTCTTACCCTCACCTTCTCCGCTTTGACTATACTAAACTCGTTTAGTGTATGTCCGCTTGGACTCGGGACACTAGCGCCCGCCTAGTCCGCGTTACGTTAGTTGCTACCGACTACGCGATCGACTCCGACGTCGAAACTCTGTCCACTCCTCTTTCACCTTTACCTTTGCCGGCCAACTCCGACGTTGACCGGATTTCTGTTCATACATCTTCGCCTTCACCTTCACTTTCACAGACCTCTTCTTCCGCGATGTCAGGATTTAATCCGAACATCTCTTTGACCACCCCTGGATTGGCTCCACCTCCTACGGAGACCAATAACCCACCATACCCGCCTGTTGTCGCGCCGCCGCGAATAGCGCTCCAGGATCGTTTCTATCCCACCCGTTCTGCACTCCCCACCTGCCTTTCTCTTCCTCCGGCCAATGGGGACAACTTTGAAATTAAGCCCCACTTTATCAACATGCTTCCACGATTTCATGGGCTTGAATCTGAAGATGCCTATATCTTCATCAACAAATTTCAAAACGTCTGTGCCATGATGAAAACCACCCAGCTGTCGGACGATGCTATACGTCTACGGGTCATTCCGTTCACTTTATGCGATCTTGCTGAAAAATAGCTGTATAGCACCGCTTCCCACTCAATAACCAGCTGGGACGAGTTTGTTAAAGCGTTTCTCAAAAAGTTCTATCCGAATCATAAAACCGCAAGGATTCGCAATGAAATCAACCAATTCTCTCAGCTTCCTTCTGAACCCTTCTGGAAGTGCTTTGACCGGTACAAAGACCTTCTTGTTCAGTGTCCTCACCACGGTATAGAGAAATGGCAACTCTGCCAAACCTTATACGAGGGCCTGAACCTAGCAACGAAGCAGTTGTTGGAAACCATCTGTCAGGGCCACTTCCTATCGAAATCTGACGAGGAAGCGTGGCAATTCTTTGACGACCTTGCGGAGCAAACGCTACAATGGGAGAGCACCAGACCGACTTCTTCTTCTTCTACCTCCACTTCTACCGGTCAGTCTAGGATAGGAATTCACCAACTTGATGTCTCTATTGCGATGAAAACTGAAATGGCTGCAATAACAAGAAAGCTTGAAGCAATAGAGAGCAAATTTTCTTCTCCTGCTCCTGCCCCTGTTCTCCCCCTTCGTACCATTTGCGCTTGTTGTTCCGATCCTTCTCACTTGACCGAAGAGTGTCCTTACAATCCCCCATCGCAAGGACAGGATCAGGTTAATGCTGCATTCCAACAAAGACCAAGGAATGATCCATACTCTTCCACCTACAATCCCGGTTGGAGAAACCACCCCAATTTCGCCTGGAATCAGAATCAGAATCAATTCCAAGGCAACAATTTCCAAAGGGCCCCTCCGCCGCAACAACAAGCGCAACAACAAACTCAGTTTCAGCAGCCCTTCCAACCCCAACCTTTCCAAAATCAGACGAACAACTTTGCACCCAACAATTCTTTTCCACCAAACAACTTTGTTCCGTCAAACAACGATAAGGTTTCCTCACTCAAACGAAGTCTGGAGGCGTTCGTTAAACAATCGACCCAATCCACTGCCAACATCCAGTCTTCCATTCAGTCCTTAGTGCAACACACTGCCGCACACGGGCAAAGCATCAAGACCATCGAGGCCCAGATTGCACAGCTGAACGCGGCCTTAAGCGAGCGAGAGAAGGGGAAGCTCCCGTCCCAGCCACTCCCAAATCCCGGTCACCCACATAATGTACATGTTGCTCTTGAACAACAGAACCATAATGTGAGTGCCGTGACCACACTGAGATCGGGAAGGATGCTGCAAAACAACATTGGCAAACGAATCAACGATGACACCCCGGCCGCTGCTTCTTCTTCTTCTTCTTCTTCTTCTTCTTCGTCTTCTGAGCCTATTCTCCGTTCTTCACAAGGCTCCCCTTCCTCTTCTTCTGCTCTGAATGGACCCACTTCTCACTCCACGAAAACACCTGTTCTGGGATCCGTTCCAACTCTACAATCTCCTCCTCCAGCATTAGACTCAACCAATTTTCAAAATGTTCCATTTCCAAACCGGTTGAGGTCTAATAAACAAAATCCTCAAATGGAGAAGATTCTGGAGTTATTTAAGCAGGTTAACATTAACATTCCTCTTTTAGATGCTGTCCAACAAGTCCCGTCCTACGCAAAAATCTTAAAGGACTTGTGCACGAAAAAGAGGAAGTCTCAGGTACCCAAGAAAGTTTTCTTGGCTAGTGCTGTGAGTGATGCCCTTACCCAATCTTTACCACAAAAACAGAAGGACCCTAGCTGTCCTACGATTTCAATTACCATTGGGGATAAGAACATCAACCGCGCACTATTAGATCTTGGTGCCAGTGTTAACCTGCTTCCGTATTCAGTATACGAGCAATTAGGCGTCGGAGAGCTGAAACCCACGCACTGCACTCTCCAAATGGCCGACCGATCGATCACCCATCCTAGGGGTGAGCTAGAGGATGTGTTAATAAAAGTCGGGGACTTCATATTCCCCGTTGACTTCATTGTATTAGACACACAGCCTGTAGCTAACCCCCGGAATCAAATTTCGGTGATACTCGGTCGCCCATTTCTTGCAACCTCAAATGCTGTGATCAATTGTCGCAATGGTTCGATGAACCTCTCTTTTGGAAACATGACGATTGAACTCAACATTTTTAGGTTGGGGAATCAGCCCGCCGAACCTAATGCTCATATACTGGACGTCTGCTCGATCCAGGAGATCACCCCAGAAGAATGTGAATTCGAGGAGTTTCTGTTCGAACACGATAATCTTGACGTCACTAGTGCGTTCCTCCTCGAACCTGCTGCTGTTTCTGCGCCCGACAACGACTACGAGTGTTTCACGTTTTCAAACGATCTTAGCCGCGCACAACCCGAGTTTGAATCCTTCGACTTTCCGGATGAATTACCTGAACCATCCAACTCGGTTGCCTACACTCGTTTTGAACCTTTGCTGGAGTCCTTTGAGTTCGAGACCTCTGCACCAATCTTGCCTTCAATCGTTTCACCTCCAACGCTCGAACTCAAGCCTTTGCCGTCTCACCTTAAGTACGCTTACTTAGGTGAGAACGAGACCCTCCCTGTCATCATCTCGGCTTCTCTAGCTCCAGAGCAAGAGAAAGCCCTTCTCGCGGTCTTGCACAGCAATAGGCAAGCTTTTGGCTGGTCCATGGCGGACATCAAGGGGATCAATCCCCTGATCGTTGAGCATCACATTCATCTGATGGATGATGCCAAACCAGCCCGAGATCCACAAAGACGTCTCAATCCAGTCATGAAAGAGGCTGTGAAGAAGGAGATCGTAAAATGTCTAGATAGTGGTATCATTTACCCTATCTCTGATAGCCAGTGGGTTAGTCCCATTCATGTTGTCCCCAAGAAGTCGGGCATCACGGTCATAACCAACGAGGCGAACGAGTTAATCCCTACTCGCACCCAAACTGGGTGGCGAGTGTGTATTGATTACAGAAAACTCAACGCCGCACTTTCCGCTACCTTTCATTGACCAGATGCTTGAACGATTGGCCGGACACGAGTACTACTGCTTTCTTGATGGCTACTCCGGCTATAATCAAATTCCCATCGCCGAAAAAGACCAGGACAAGACCACTTTCACTTGTCCTTTCGGCACGTTTGCATATCGTCGCATGCCCTTTGGGTTATGCAATGCACCCGCTACTTTCCAGCGGTGTATGATGGGAATTTTCTCAGACATGGTGAAAAAATTTCTGGAGATCTTCATGGATGATTTCTCCATCTTCGGCGATTCCTTCAACGAGTGTTTGCTGCATCTTGACGCTGTCCTTACCCGATGTAAGGACAAGAATCTCACTTTGAATTGGGAGAAATGCCACTTCATGGTGCGCGAAGGTATTGTCTTAGGACATATCATCTCGCAAAATGGCATAGAGGTTGACAAAGCAAAGATTGAGGTCATTTCCAATCTACCTCCTCCCCGATGCGTCAGAGATATCCGAGCCTTCCTTGGCCATGCCGGTTTCTATAGACGGTTCATCAAGGACTTTAGCAAGATTGCTAGGCCCTTGACTCTTTTGCTGGCTAAGGATATGCCATTCGACTTCAACTCGAGCTGTGTGACTGCATTCGAGTCATTGAAAAGCTCACTCACTTCTGCTCCCGTTCTTTCTTCACCTGACTGGACGCACCCATTCGAGATTATGTGTGATGCATCCGACTTTGCCATTGGTGCTGTCCTTGGACAACACATCAACAAGATGCCGCACGTAATCTATTATGCGAGCCGAACCCTGAACGACGCCCAACTCAATTATACAACAACTGAGAAGGAATTCTTAGCTGTTGTATTTACTTTAGAAAAGTTCAGGCCCTACCTCATCGGCTCTCCAGTCATTGTCTACACTGACCATTCTGCTCTGCGCCATCTTTTTGCGAAGAAAGATGCAAAATCTCGGTTAATACGTTGGATCCTTTTGCTTCAAGAGTTTAACCTTGTCATTAAGGACAAACGAGGATGTGAAAACGTAGTTGCCGGCCATCTCTCACGACTTCCTTCTTCGCCTTCGCTTCCAATTCCGATCAACGACGTTTTCCCTGATGAACAGCTCTTGACGGTATCTTGCGAACCCTGGTTCGCAGATATTGTGAACTATTTGGCCACGGGATTACTACCGACTGAATGGTCAAGTCAGGACAGACTTCGCTTCTTATCCCAAGTAAAACACTTTTACTGGGACGAACCCTATCTGTTCAAGTACTGTCCCGACCAGATTATTCGTCGGTGTGTCCCTGATGAGGAATTCAAGAGTGTACTGTCATTTTGCCACGATCAAGCGTGTGGCGGGCATTTTGGCCCCAGAAAGACAGCTGAGAAGATCTTGCAATGTGGTTTCTACTGGCCACAACTCTTCAAAGACGCTCATGACTATTGCAAGACTTGCTCCCGGTGCCAACACATGGGCCGGATATCCCGGAGGAACGAGATGCCGCTCTAACCGATCTTGGTTGTGGAGATTTTCGATGTTTGAGGGATAGATTTCATGGGGCCGTTTCCCAGCTCTTTTGGGAACTTGTACATCCTTCTCGCTGTTGATTACGTCTCTAAATGGGTCGAGGCTGTGCCCAGCCGGACTAACGACAACAAGGTTGTCGTTAGGTTCCTTAAAGAAAGCATTTTCTTCCGGTTTGGGCACCCCCGAGCGATCATTAGCGACAATGGAAGTCATTTCTGCAACAAGACTTTCGAGGCCTTGATGCGGAAATACTCCATTAATCATAAGCTCTCAACGCCCTACCACCCCCAAACCTGCGGGCAGGCCGAAGTTTCAAATCGGCAAATCAAGCAGATACTGGAGAAGACGGTTTCCAAGAACCGTAAGGATTGGTCGCTGAAACTCACTGATGCCCTTTGGGCCTTTCGAACCGCTTATAAGACCGACCTTGGCATGTCTCCCTATCGGCTTGTGTACGGAAAAGCCTGCCACCTACCTGTCGAAATAGAGCATCGCGCATTTTGGGCGATAAAGGAGCTGAATCTGTCTCTCGAGGATGCGGGCAGCCATCGGAAGCTGCAGTTGAACGAACTGAACGAGCTTAGGGATGAGGCTTACGATAACGCGGTTGTCGTTAAGAATCGAACGAAGGTGTTTCACGATAAACACCTTTTGCGCAAAACCTTCGTACCTGGTCAGCAGGTACTGCTTTACGACACCCGACTTCATTTCCATCCAGGAAAGCTCAGATCTCGCTGGAAAGGGCCGTATTTTGTGCGGAATGTGTTTCCGCATGGCGCTGTGGATTTGGAAAATCCAAAGGACGGTTCATTTTTCGAAGTGAACGGACACCGACTTAAACCATACCTTAGCGCCGAACCAACAAAGGAGCTCCTGTTCTTACAGGAGCCGGTTTACCTTGCATGATCTTCCTCTGCCTACCACCAAACTTCGGTTATCCAGCCAAGAACAGTGGACACTGTTCCAAATAAGTTTGGGGGTATGTACAAACCATTTTGTATATATTCTTTTTCTTTTCTTTAAAAACAAAAACAAATAAAAATTGTGTATCGCTAACCGACATTTTTGACCCTTCAAATGATCTCTTCATGCAATGACAGTGAGGACACTGTCCAGTTTAAGTTTGGGGGTACGCTCGGTACGCATTTCTTACCTTCGCATTCATATGTATATTTTGCATCTGCATATTTAAACCCATAAAATCCATAAAATCCATAAAAATCTGAAAATTTTCTAAAAACATAAAAACTTTTCTGTCAAGTTAGCTAGTGGGAGGACTCTGATTCAACATTTTGACGGTTTTGTTTGATAAAATAAGAATAACTAAATCTTATGTTTAGATTTTGAAAACCTGAAAGATAACCCTCCTTTAAAGTTAACTATAGCTGATATACGTCTTTACATCACACTACACGTGTCGTGAGTTTTTGGAAATTAGACGACAGGTCTTTTTATGTCTAAAAACTTTTAAACAGATAAATGATTTTCTGAGGATCAAATAGGTTTGTTCTGAAATAAGTAATGTCAAGAATAGTTTATGAAGTAAAGCGAATATGAAGGAATGTTATTGATGCCTTAATTGGAACTAAGTCTGAAAAATAACCCATCTGGAACTTGATTGGAATGATTACACACCAAAACCCACTAAACACGTCTTTTATCCAAAAAAATAATTGAACTGCCGGTTATATCTCCGTTCGTATTAAATCATCTGATTTTCACACCAAACTGTCTTTTGTTTTTGGACCTAGGTAACTTGAGTAATTAAGTCCGCTGGGGTGTTTCTACACCTAATGCCCTAAAACCAACTGGTTTGGGTGCATTGGTCCAAAGCTCGCTAAGAAGCCTAGAAAGTCCAGATAAAAACAAAATCAAGCAAGTGTTCTCTCCGAGTTAAAATTCCTAACGGTTCTTTGTGTGAGAATAATCTTGATAAAAGACAGGCTTTTAAAAAAAATTTAGCGGAGATATGAAGGTTTTACTCTATGATAAAGACTATTGCACGTTCACAGAGGTGTGTATGAAATGAAAACAAGAAAAAGGTGGAGTGAAGAATAAGACCTAGTTTCCTGTTAGGGAAGATAGAAATTCTGAAGTTGAAACTTTACTGGAAAACGAAACTTGAAAAATGCTTAACTCTTTATAAAACTCATGTGATCCTTTTAAAAATTGTTATCTGGGCTTTATTGTATGACATAATAACTTTATTCGACCTTTCGGGAACTTAACGACACTATTTGCACTGCACGTAAAGACATATAAAAGCTGTAGTTAAATAAGAAGTGAGGTGTGAAAAATAAAGGTTCGATAGTCTAGACTTAGGATAATAGAATTGTTATTTTCTGAAACAAAACTTTAGGATTTGAATCTTAGTTATTTTACAAAACCAACTTGACCGGATTTTGTGGGTAGTATCCGCTGAAAACCCTCAGGAGACAACACTCCTCCTACTAGGGACACCTAGAGGTTTAACGGCTTGTTGCACATGCTCAGTGCAATCGCGTTCCCTGCGAAAGTGAGGTTAGGAAATTTTTTGTGAATAAATTGGCTTTGCTCGGGACGAGCAAATGATAAGTTTGGGGGTATTTGTTCATATCAGATTTTTGCATTTTTATACCGCCCAATTTTTATCACATTGCTTATCGGTAGATACTCTTGAGCCGTGTTTGCTAGTCAATTGCAGGATACAGGTTCTCGGTTCTAAAACGGTGAAATTCATGGAAAACACGACAAAATCCGGGTTCCTGCCAACCACTGAGAAAACACGGTCTCCGCTCTTCATCCGTATGTTGCCAGATACCAGTTTAAGAAGACAAAATGTCAAATCAATGTCGTTTTCATGCACAAGGCTCAATGGCAGCACAAGATCCAAGAAATCTACGCGGAGCTCAAGAAAATCTTGACAAAAAGTCCACCTTTCCCTCAACAGAAATTCTGGAAGAAATGTGGAAGTATTTTCAGAAAAGACATGTACCAGACAAGAGGGGACATCAGACCAGGGAAGTACCAAGAACCCCATGCCCTGACTCCACTAGTGTGTCGCGGATCCGCGGCATAAGGAGGCTTAGGCCGCGGATCCGCGGCCATACTGGCGAGTCAGAGGGTCATTTTCCAGGGGTGTTTTGGTCTTTTTGTTTGTGTTCTGGTGGTTGCCCTAGGTTTTCATTTTTCATCCTATAAATAGCCCAGAACTTTGTGAAGGAAGGGGTCCATAATCTTGTATTTTCTTTTCTAGGTTTAGTTGTGTTTATTCTTCCTCTTCTCATCTCTTCTCCATTAAAACTTGTGGTGAGCTTTGTGAGTGAAGAATGATGAATAAAGAAGACTCTTTTGCTATTATATCTTGTCTTGTTCTTTTATAATTGCTTGTAATTTTAATTTGTTAACTAGTTGTTGTTATTTCTTGTTGTTTCTTTCTTTTCTCTTTTCCTTTATCATTAAAACAACCATGATGCTTACGCTTGATCCTTGCTAAGGTGAGGTCGCAAATAGCTAGTTGTTCTCTTCTAATCTCTTCTTTCTATCTTCCTCTTTTGTTTTGTTTTCTTTCATTATGATGTGTGAGTAGTTTCATACTTGTTAGGGTAGGATAAGGAAAGTTTGAGAGAAGGAAATCTCTCTCACTCTTTCCTTGCCCAACAACTTAATTCGACTCCCGTTAATTGAACCACAATCCGCTCCTTACGGTACCCTATCCTACATGATAGCGGTGATTCCGTAGTGAGACCGGTTGTGGTTGAATTAACCGGAGGTTATGGCTAAGAGCCAAGAACGGATGGACAAGCACCAAAAGGAAGAACTTATGCGTTGGAAAGCCTAGCTTATACTCGCAAGTTCCTTCCTAGTCGTGCTAATCCCCGTTGTTGCCGATTACCGTAACACCGATATTAAGAGGGGCAACGAAAGATGTGGGAGACTCCTAACTCAAACTAACCTAATCCTAACCCTAACAAGCTCTCTTTACATATCATTTTACCACTTAATTAATCACAACAAAATCTGGAAAACTGGACTTAACTCGTTAAAGCACATAGAAAAAGATTCCCATCTCCCTGCGGACGACCCGTACTCAACCGGCTAGCTACGAGCGAAACCGTCTTGATTGCGGTATTTAACTAAACTTGAACACGCAGAATCCCTAACAATCACCGTCGGGTTCTTGCACCGGCAGAAATATCTACGGAGTCTTTCGAAGAGAAAGGAGCGACCGAGCAAATGGCTCTGCAAATAAAAGACCATGAAAAGGCTGAGGATTGGAGAGAAGTCTTTATAGACTACTTCAAATCCCGTCGAACACCTGAAGATGCATCCTCAAGGCATCAGCTCATGAAGCAAGCTCTATCTTTTGCCTTCGTTAATGATACTATGTATAAGAGATCATTTGATTCTCTGTGGCTAAGATGCCTAAGACCTGAAGAGGCAGAGAGAGTCGTCCAAGAAACTCACGACGGACTCTGCGGTTCTCACCAAGTCGGTCCGAAGATGAAGCTGAAGATCAAAAGGATGGGCTACTATTGGCCCATAATGATCTAGGACTGCCTCGAATACGCGAAGCAATGCCACCCGTGTCAGATTCACGGGGATTTTATCCATCAGCATCCAAATCCACTACATCCAACGGTGGCTAGCTGGCCGTTTGAAATGCGGGGAACTGACATAATCGGCCCCATCGAACCAGCATCGTCCAGAGGACATCGATTCATTTTGGCGACAACTGAATACTTCTCTAAGTGGGCAGAAACAATACCGCTGAGGGAAGTGAAGACGGAGAATATCCTCCATTTCTTCAAGACGCACGCCATTTATCGGTTTGGAACTCCGCGACGGATCATCTCCGATAACGGGCTAGCCTACAGAAGCCACAAAATCAGCTGCTTCGTACAACAACATAACATAGACTGGAGATATTCATCGGTCTACAATCTCCGAGCTAACGGTCTAGCTGAGGCTTTCAACAAGACCTTGACAAAGATCGTGAAAAGGATGGTGTCTCGAAGGACTGGTATGAGAGACTGCATGAAGCTCTTTGGGCGTATTGAACTACGTTCAAAACAGTCACAAACACAACGCCGTATACATTGGTATTCGACACAGAAGCGGTACTCCCCCTCGAGATAGAATTATCCTCTCTACGAGTGGCTGTTCACTACGAGCTAACAGACGAAGAAAATGCTCACTTTCGGCTTGAGGAGCTCGATACCCTTGATGAAACCCGGCTCATAGTGCAACAAAATCTGGAGGCTTATAAAGAAAAGATGATGCGCTCATATGAAAAATTGACTAGGCCGAGAACATTCCGCCAAGGCGAACTCGTGCTAGTGGTCAAAAGACCTATAATCCCCAATCGCGCCAAGCGGAGGAAATTCGAGCCGAACTATGAAGGCCCGTATATCATAGACAAAGTATACCAGGGTGGAGCCTATCTACTCATGGACATGCATGGTGAAAGACCTTTCAGGCCAATAAACGGTCGCTTCCTAAAGAAATACTATGCCTGACGAGTCACGGCTTAGGTCAACGATAGATGACGGCGACTATCTCCGCTCGCTATCTTCCTAAGCCTAAATTCTATAAGTAGTAGCCGGTCCGGACCGAAATGTACTTAAACTAATGATGGACCACTATATCCTAAAACTGGCTGTTGACCGAGACGTCGATAAACTACTATGGACTGCAGCATCCCAAGGCTGAAAAAAAAGAATAAAAAAAAGAAAAAGAAAACGGTATGTCCATAAGCAAAATGGGCACGGATGAAAACCCGAAAGGGCTCCGTGAGTAAAAACAGCAGGGCTACCGGCGAGTTTTTGTGAAAACCCAAAAGGGTGCGATCTCATTAAAAGACACTTGCAAGGTCCTCTCGACCTTGTGAAGAGAAACCACCTGCGTGAGATCCTTACGACTCACAAGGAAGCAACACACTTAGGGATCCCCACGATTCCTAAGGAGAAATTACACTTGTGAGATCCTCACGACTCGTAAGGAGAACCCTCTTATGAGACTCTCACGACTCATAAGATTCGAAAGTCTTAAGCTACAGGGATCTGAACCTGTTCTTAAGCGGCCACCACAACCTCCAATGCTGTCCTACAAGCGGCTCAATGCTGACCTTTGTATACAATCCACGGTGCGAATAAACATTTCCCTAACAAAGTCCCATCCGTGACTAAGGATATGTTTGCACAGTGAACCCCCTTGTAAGCCCTCTCGACTTATAAGGAGAAAGCACTCTTCTAAGATCCTTACGACTTATAGGAGACCATGCACTTAGGAATCCTCACGATCCCTAAGGAGAAAACGCACCTACGAGATCCTCACGACTCGTAGGGAGAAATACCTTTATGAGACCCTTACGGCTCATGAAGTTAAAAACCTTAATCGACAGGATCCTAACCCTGTCTACTAAGCCACCTTTGTTCGACATCGACGAAGGCAAATGATGATTCGCTCTTGCCAATATCCCAGTTGTAGCGGTGTTGATGCCAAAATCGGTGTCTAATTCCAAGCTTGCAGCAAAAAGCCAGCGAGCCACACATGCATACGAAATAGCCGAAATGATGGGGCAACTTGCAAACAAAATCAGCAAGTAAAAATATATGCATGCAAAATAGCCGAAATGATTGGGCGACTCGCAATAAAAAGCAGCGAGTAAAAATAAAACAAATAGACGAAATGATTGGGCGCCGTGAAAAATAGCCGAAATGATTGGGCAATCATGACCTTCGCGATATAAAAGCTGAAATGATAAAGTATTGCGGAAAGAAATAATTTTTTTTTGAAAGAATGAAATTTTTGCCCTACGGGTGATATCACATCAATCCCTGTATACAATTCAGGGACGCAAACAATGAAGGAATCACACCTTCCTCCCCAGGCTTCATCAAAAGAAGAAGCCAAATCTCAATGGTTCACAGACAGCCTGGAGATCATCTCAATATCCATCTCATTTCAACAGACACGATATCAACAAATCGGAGCTGTGGCAAAATTCCCAGTTCCATGACTCGACGATGCACAAACAACCGAGAGTCAACCTTTCCTGGTCACGTGGAACACGGCCTATGTCAATCCTGACCCCGTGGGAAACGTCCAAAGCGGAGTTTGGTCCTCGCAGAACATGGCTATATCAATCAGATCCCGTGGGAAGCGTCCAGAGCAAATTCCTAGTCATGTGGAACACGGCCTATGTCAATCCTGACCCCGTGGGAAACGTCCAGAGCGGATCCTGGTCCTCACAGAACACGGCTATATCAATCAGACCCCGTGGGAAGCATCCAGAGCAAATTCTTGGTTTCGTGGAACACGGCCTATGTCAATCCTGACCCCGTAGGAAACGTCCAGAGCGGAGCCTGGTCCCCGCAGAACACGGCTATATCAATCAGACCCCGTGGAAAGCATCCAGAGCAAATTCCTGATTTCGTGGAACGCGGCCTATGTCAATCCTAACCCCGTGGGAAACGTCCAGAGCGGAGCCAGGTCCTCGCAGAACACGGCTATGTCAATCAGACCCCATGGGAAGCATCTAGAACAAATTCCTGGTCACGTGGAACACGGCCTATGTCAATCCTGACCCCGTGGGAAACGTCCAGAGCATCCAGAGCAAATTCTTGGTTCGTGAAACGCGGTCTATGTCAATCCTGACCCTGTGGGAAACATCCAGAGCGGAGCCTGGTCCTCGCAGAATACGGCTATATCAATCAGATCCCGTGGAAAGCATCTAGAGCAAATTCCTGGTTTCGTGGAACGCGGCCTATGTCAATCCTGACCTCGTGGGAAACGTCCAGAGCGGAGCCTGGTCCTCACAGAACATGGCTATGTCAATCAGACCCCGTGGGAAGCGTCCAGAGCAAATTCCTGGTTTCGTGGAACGCGGCCTATGTCAATCCTGACCACGTGGGAAACGTCCAGAGCGGAGCCTGGTCCTCGCAGAACACGGCTATGTCAATCAGACCCCGTGGAAAGCATCCAGAGCAAATTCCTAGTTTCGTGGAACGCGGCCTATGTCAATCCTGACCCCGTGGGAAACGTTCAGAGCGGAGCCTGGTCCTCACAGAACACGTCTATGTCAATCTGACCCCGTGGAAAGCATCCAGAGAAAATTCCTGGTTTCATGGAACGCGGCCTATGTCAATCCTGACCCCGTGGGAAACGTCCAGAGCGGAGCCCGGTCCTCGCAGAACACGGCTATGTCAATCAGACCCCGTGGAAAGCATCCAGAGCAAATTCCGAATATGGCCTATGTCAATCCTGACCCCATAGGAAACGTCCAGAGCGGAGCCTGATCCTCGCAGAACACGGCTATGTCAATCAGACCCCGTGGGAAGCATCCAGAGCAAATTCCTGGTTTCGTGGAACGCGGCCTATGTCAATCCTGACCCCATAGGAAACGTCCAGAGCGGAGCCTGGTCCTCGCAGAACACGGCTATGTCAATCAGACCCCGTGGGAAGCATCCAGAGCAAATTCCTGGTTTCATGGAATGCAGTTTATGTCAATCCTGACCCCGTGGGAAACGTCCAGAGTGGATCCTGGTCCTCGCAGAACACGGCTATGTCAATCAGACCCCGTGGGAAGCATCCAGAGCAAATTCCTGGTCACGTGGAACGCGGATTATGTCAATCCTGACCCCATGGGAAACGTCCAGAGCGGAGCCTGGTCCTCGCAAAACACGGCTATGTCAATCAGACCCCGTGGGAAATATCCAGAGCAAAATTCCTGGTCACGTGGAACACAGCTTATGTCAATCCTGATCCCGTGGGAAATGTCCAGAGTGGAGCCTGGTCCTCGCAGAACACGGCTATGTCAATTAGACCCCGTGGAAAGCATCCAGAGAAAATTCCTGGTTACGTGGAACGCGGCCTATGTCAATCCTGACCCTGTGGGAAACGTCCACAGCGGATCCTGGTCCTCGCAGAACACGGCTATGTCAATCAGACCCCATGGGAAGCATCCAAAGCATATTTCTGGTCACGTGGGACACGTCCTATGTCAATCCTGACCCCGTGGGAAACGTCCAGAGCGGAGCCTGGTCCTCGCAGAACACAGCTATGTCAATCAGACCCCGTGGAAAGCATCTAGAGCAAATTCCTGGTCATGTGGAACACGACCTATGTTAATCCTGACCCCGTGGGAAACGCCCAGAGCAACTCCTGACTCCGCGAAGTGCGGATAATGGTAACACCATCAATCACTTACGGGTCCTCTCGACCCGTAAGGAAGAAAGCACTCTTGTAAGATCCTTACGACTTATAAGAGAAAACGCACTTAGGAATCCTCACGATTCCTAAGGAGAAAATACACCTACGAGATCCTTTCGACTCGTAGGGAGAAAAATCTTTATGAGACCCCCACGGCTCATGAAGTTGAAAAGCCTTAGGCAGCAGATCTGAACCTGCTTCCTAAGCCATCACTCTCTTTCGAAGAATTCAAGACATAATGCTCTCTATTATCTACAGGCTACGCTTACTAAAGTAATATGCCAACAACAAAGCAGAAAGTAAAGGAAGGGAAGCGAAAGGTTTGTCATTCATACTTCGGAAAATTCTTACATCAATAAAGACAATAAACAAAAGATGCATCGAGATGTTTACAATGGTAAAACTTCAGATCCAGGGCATGGATTAAGGAATTCGAAAGTAAGGCCGTCTAGAATCTTTCTGGCCTTTCTGACCATTCTCGTGTGCATCCTCTCGCGATCGCGGGTGTCGAGATCCTCGCCAATTCCCTCCTCCCTTTGATAAGAAGCGATTATCGTCGTCTGCTGGAAAGTTTGATGCAGAATATCAATGAGGTTATCTCGACACTTCTTTGAGATCAGGCCAGACAGGTACACCGAGTGCACCTTGTCTTCAGCATCATCCAGCGCATTCAGCGGCATGGCTTCGTAAAACCCAGGAAGTGCTCCCCAAATTGCTCCCACTACGATCTTCAAAAGAGCGGAGCGACGAAGAAGCAGTCGACCGATGTGTGCATATAGACGAGCCATAATCTCCGCACATTGCACATCCGTAAACTCTTGGTTCTGGCGACGACCCTGTACGCGAATATCCTCATAAGAGATAAACTCGTTCAGACTATATAAATGAACAGCCATAGTGCCTGAAAAGAAACATCATTAAAAGATTAGTAATGAGAAAATCCTCAATTGATTCTCATTTAATGAGAAATTTCTCGGGTTAAGGAGCAAATCTCCCATTGAGAGCAGTGCTCTGTGACAGAGTGACACTTGTCAAACTCTAATCATGAAGGAATAAAAATTCCTCAAGAACCTTGCTCTGGAAGAAAATGATGGAATAATCCATTAGGAAAATTAAAAACAATTTTTTTATACGAATTAAAAAGTTCTGAGATCTTCAAGATCTACGAACAAACTCTTAAGAGTTCTTCATAAGAGATTAATAAATCTACATGATTTGAAGAGAGCAAAACCCTGTTAATGAGTTAAGAAACTCTGAAAGAGATCTCTTTAGATCTATGATTCTAAGAGAGCAAAGCTGCGTTAATGAGACCCTAAAAGGGTTTTCTTTAGATCAAAGATCTATGAAGAGCAAGGCTCTGTTAATGAGTAAAACCTTAGATTATTAAAAGATTTAATTTTTACCTAAATTTTGACAGAGTTTTTGTCCTTAAGAAAATTCTTAAGATGGAGAGCTATGCTCTGTGAGAGAATAAAAATTCTCAGAAAATAAGGAAGATGATGAACAGAAATCATCCTGAGGACCAAAGGTCCTATTTATAGGCATTGAGTGCCGTTTCAACTTCTGAGTTGATCCAAGGGCGCAGATGCTGCCACCGCTGCACTCACATGTGGGCTACGTGAGCACAACGGTGGGGAGGCATTTGTTTCCCCCAATCAGAGCAAAGCTCTGTTTAAAATTCAAATTTTTGAAATGAAGCAACGCTTCAGATGCAGCGCCAAGTGTGCTGCGCCCTAAGCAGTGCACCACGTGTGCGCTAGCGCTAGGTGCGCTGCGTTCCAAGCAGCGCATTATGTGTCAAACACAGATGCGCTAGCGCAATGTGCGCTGCCCTTTAAGCAGCGCACCACATGTAAAACACGGGTGCGCTAGCGCTGGAACTAAAAGCTCCCCACCGTTAGATCAAAGATCTAATAATAATGATAAATCATTAATTAATCAGAATTAAATTCTGTTAAGGAAAAATTCCTCAAAATCTTTCCAAATAACAAGATTGTGCTCTGAAAATCAGAGCACAGTTAGATCAATGATCCAATGGTAAATAAAAATTACCAAAAGACAAAATAAATTCTGTATGGAAAGATTTTCCAATCTTGTTAAAAACAAGAAAATTGCTTTCTGTAAAACAGAAGCCCTACGTTCAAAGATCCAATGGTGGGGAAATATCCCCAAATCAATCAAAGAAATATCTCTTTAACTGATTCAACAAACTAGCCTACCCTATAAAAAGGCCTCTAGACTTAAGGTCCCAGATATACAGAATGAGAGAGAAACCTCCCCAAAAACTTTGAGAAAATTCAAAGAGCAAACTCTTGCAAGAAGATCTTTCTTCAAGGTAAAAATGATGATGATGAACACAGAGATGAAATCATCTCATGATTAAGAAAGAAGAATTCATTTCTTTAAAAATATCATAGATCTACAAAGACAAAAGATCTTTTACAAAGAGATCAAAAGATCTCATCATAAAATAAAAGAAGAACTTACTTCTTACAGATCATAGATCTATAAGACTAAAGTCTTTCTCAAAGAGATCATGAACGTCTCATTATAGAAAGGAGAGGAGAATAATTCAATTCTCTTAAGGATCATAGATCCATAAAGGCACAGCCTTTTCATCAATATAAGAGATTGAAACGATTGTTCTCAGATCTTGAGACAAAGTCTCTCTTTGGATCAAAAAATTGATCATATGCGCTTTGCGCTCTTGAACTGCGCTTCTGCGCTCTTGAACTGCGCTTCTGCGCTCTTAGACTAGCGCTCAGCGCCGAGCGCAACACTTGTCGTTTTGCGCTCTTGAAATAGCGCACTACGCTCATGGGCTGGCGCTCAGCGCCAGGCGCACCACGTGTCAATTACATGTGCGCCACTAAACTACTAGTGCAATGCGCTCATAAACTGGCGCAATGCGCCTATCATCTGGCGCTTAGCGCCAAGCGCAACACGTGTCCTTCACATGTGCGCTACTTGGCAGAAGCGCACTGCGCTCTTTGACTGGCACAAAGCGCCAAGCGCACCACGTGTCACTCACGTGTACGCTCATAGAACATAAATCGTTCTTTAATAAGCCACAGAGCTATGATGAAAGCCTAGCATTCAATAAAAGACAAAATATTGTCAGAATTCAAGCATTGTTAAAAGGGCCAGGCCCAAGCAAATGCCCAGCAGTCCAAGATAAATGTTAAACATTTTAACTCGATTGGACTAAGCCCAAAATTGGCCATAAGTCCTCAACTCATATTAATTGAGCCCATCTGCTCATAAATATTTTAACAGATCTTAGCCCCAAATTGGACTACAGATCTTTCAACCAATTCACATGGTTCGAGGGTACATCTCTTTACTCCTCTGATATTTGTCGTTGTAATCCTTCAACGTCTTCAGAGAGGTGACAGGTCTTGACAACCAAACATTCCACGGACTGCGGGGTCCTTTAAAACCCATGGACTATAATGTTCTTAACCTTGACTGTGAGGTCTTTAAACTCACGGACTATGATGTCCTTAACCTTGGACCGAGATGTCCTTAAACTAATATTGTACCGTAATGTCCTTAAACTAATCGATCGCAATGTCCCTAAACTAAACAATAGAGTCCAAATGCTTTTTTTTAGATCTAAACGATCCTGTTAAGTTGTTCTTAGTCTAAAATTAGACTAACGTATCCTTAACTAACGTTTGAGTTGATCTTAGTCCCAAATGAGACTAATGTATCCTTAAATCCAACCCCCAAACCCAAATCTAAGAAGAAACGGATTTGGACTAATCCACGCCCTACGGGCGACAACATAAATTAGTCTTCGTATACAATCCACGGGCAACCAAACACAAAACAAACACCCACGACACGAAGTGACCATCTGGAGAAGGACAAAGTGATTACCGCGATGCGGTAGCGTAATTAACTGTAGGGGTTTGCGCCTGCAGGGAAGAGCGTCCCTACAATAAAAAAACCCCTCAAATGAGGGGGAATCTGACGAAGTCTGCTACATCGTCCGCATCCGTTTAAACCTTCGATACATAGTGCCATAAATCAACTTGGCATCTTCGGAGAGGTGGACGGATAGCACCAATTAGCATCTGCTCCGAAATTCAGGCAAGACGGATCTGCGCGGTCGCGTCTCCGTGTTTCGGCGGGGAACATACCAAGTTACAAATAACAGCGTTAATACTAAATACAAATTATAAAAATATATTCTTTTTTCTGTCTATTCTACTTCTCTTTTTCTTTGGGACTTACCGAGCGATTGTTCGTTGACGAAATTCTCTTTCTTCTTCTTTGGAATGTCGTCAGGTGATTTGGACTCACTGGAGATCGAACCCCCACCGAGGATTTGGACCAGCTAGTTTTCAACCCGGAGCTCTAGTTACTTGTACATTTCATTTCAGTACTTTCCATTTCTGTTATGCCACCGTTTAGGCATTGCTTTCCATTCCATGTTTTTACTTTTCAGATGTATTGTAAAAAGAATGTTAATAAACAAAATTGCTATTCAATTATATCTTTTGTTTCTGTCTCTTGTGCATTTACTTATATTGCTTAGATGTGCTTAGCGTGTTTATTTCTGAGTAAATACGTAGCGGCCTCGTCGTGTTCTCTGCCCGTATACTGGGAAGCGGGGCGTGACACTAATGAAAAAATAAATTGTATTATGTAATTATATTTAATTTTTATTTCATGAAAAATTTAGCATGTGTTTCTCATTTTGCAATTGATATTTTCATGAACAATGTTCAAATGAACAATAATAAGTTACTTGTCAACTTAAGAGAGTACTATCATATTTATTTATTGAGGGTCACTTCCTATGATGTAGACAACGCTAACAACAATGTGCAGAGGATAAGCTAAGCTATTAATGATATCCTGTCACACCCCTCTTTCCAGAGTGCGCTAAGACAGGCACGTGATAGAGCCAACCATGCTACCTGTGGATAGGAAACATCCCTCCACAGTCACATTACGGCTGTCTATAGATATCAAGAACAGGAGAATCTAGTAAACTATCTAGTACATGTCCATGAGCCAGAAATAACGAGTCAAGAAATAATATGCGGAAGCAATAAATCCAAGTAACAATAACATCTGGAAAGTAAAACATAACTAAATTGGATACTAACTGGATCCTCACTGCTCGGCCTAACGGCGGAAGTACTCTTGATCAGCCTGCGATAAAGGTAGAGGATCTGGGCCATGCAAAACCCAGACGTCAGTGCGTCATAATATCAACAATAATATAAGCAGGGGGTAACAGGATATGCAGGCATGAACTATAAAAAGGTAACATGAATGTAAAATAGTGAAGGGTAAAAGCTTAGGTGACATGCAATGGGTAATCTGAACTAAACTACTGGGTAACTACTCTCAATTCTGTGAAATCAATTTAATGAATCATCGATTTAACTCAATAGTATCCCGTGCATGCCCGGGACCACGGTCAAGACTCTCGGGCTGAATTCGAGACGTTCCGCTAGGCAGTAAACTGGTAACATGTACAGACGAATGATGTCAACAGCATCATCCCAGGGCTGGCCTAGCCCGTAAAACTGATCAGTATAAGTATCGAACTGTCGAGTTACAAGTCAGGTTTCATCATTGATTTTCCCATACCCCCAAGTTATGTGTTCAAGTCAGGTATTGATAAATTTAGAGCTAATGCCAACACAGGATCAAGCAGGTACAGGTTTGTCTATACAGACAACAGGATATGTCCATCGGGACAACATGTCAGGATTGTCGGCATTATAAACAGAATAAAGTAACATGTCAAGTAGTGGTGTATTAGGTCATGTCAAGTAGTGCACAGTGTATCAAATGGGTGCCCAACAGTAAAATGTAGCAAGTATCGAATCACGGTAAAGGTACGGATGTACGGTGAAAGCATGGGTGCACGAATATCCACTAGGGGTTATACCATGACTAAGCAGGATGCACGATATCAATCATGGGGTACTAATGTAATAATATTATGAGTTAATGTAATATGTGGTGCAATTAGGTATGCAGAATTAATGGTATGTAGACACAAATGAACATGGATGCTCAAATAACTATCAGGGGTTACAACTACAGTTCCATGATTATGTAGGATGCACATTATCTAGCATGGGGTGTTACTACAATAATATCATGAATTAATATGATCTATAAATGCAGTTATATATATTTTAAATGATATGGATGCAAACGGGTATCCGAAAACGGTAAAACTTAATATGGGTGTATAATGTGATAAACGTGTAACATTTTGCTCATATGGATACATAATATTATAACTAGCATATAGCAAGATGAATTAGCATGCGACTAGATATGTAACTAATGATATGGATGCAAACGGATGTCGTATAACGGTAAAATGATAAAATGGTAATGTAGGATGTACAACGAAGCAATATGAAATGTTATTATTCAATTGGGTGCATTATATAGTAGTATAGCATGTAGCAAGATAAACTTGCCTCGATGGATCACAATATAGATACGTACGGCACGTCCGACGTCGGTAAATCGTCGCAATGCACACACGACATGCGGGACGGGTCCAGGCAAGGAAAGAGGGTGATCACGCGAGCAATGGACGTTCATTGGATTGTCTGGATCGGCAACGACGGTCACGGCTCCGGCGGGTGACCGGAAAACAGAAATTAAGAAAGAAAGAAGAACAAGAAGAAGAAGAAGAAAGAGAAGAGAGGAAGTAGGTCGATGGTTGGTGTTGTGATGGTGTTCTGGGGTCAGAGGAGGCTATAAGGGGGTGATGATGAGTCGCGGGTCACCGGCGATGGAGTTTGCCGGCGAGGGGAGTGGGCTGCGGTTTCAAGAAATCGGGTGAGGGTTTTTGTGTAAGGAAGAAGGTCTGGGGTGTTGGAGTGTACAGGGGAGAAGAAGGGTGATGGTGGTGAGGATAGCGACGATGAGGGATCAACAGTGATCACGAGAAAAGAGATAAAGGGGATAGAGAGAGAAAGAAAGAGAGAGAGAGAGATGCGCTGGGGGAGAGAAAGAGAGACAGAGAGAAGGAGAGAGAAAGAGTGCGAGAGGAGAGAGGGAGGGACAGAGAAAGAGAATCTGTTAAATTGTTTAGTTAGGAAAATAATTTTAGTTAAATATTTTATAAAATCGTATATAATATATTTAACAGTTAGAGAATATAATATTGATTATATTGAGATTTTGGTTAATACAAAAATAGTCCAAAATACGCCCGGGTCGGGTCTAAAAATTCGGTTTCAAAATACGAAAAATATATGTGTCGACCAAAACTAAAATTGGATATCCGGGTAACGAAAATGCATACCCCCAAGAACGGATGCATGTACGTACGCGCAGCCATCCAAACAAGTCCGTTTCACTGAACGGGACGAGAACAAGATGCGCGGATGCTACCACAGGGTCAGGGGTACCATGCAGGCCATGCAATATTTTAAAAATATTTTTCTTGACTTTAAATGTTATATTTAAATATGCAGATTCCAGATAAATGCCAATATACAGTATGTAAATATAGAAGTGCACGAGTACACGTAACAAGTCAGGATAAATCATAAACATGAATCAAGACAGGTTTCAAGCATGTAGGTCGGGTCGGATGCAAATACAGATGTCAAAATACTACTCGCACCCAAAACACAGTAAATCAGGAAAATACCATAAATAAAAAAATACTTGAACTTGAACTGATATAAATGAACTAGGGTGTTACATTATACCTAACAACAAAAAGAATTTCTTGCTCGAAATTCCCAAAACAAGAAAAGATAAACAACATGAATCTACAAGAATAGGTGTGGAAACTTCTGTCGAATTTCGTCTTCTCATTCCCAAGTCGATTCTCCATGCGAGCGATTTCCCCAAGAAACAAGTACGAGAGGGATAACCTTGTTCTTAAGGACCTTTTCTCTTCGATCAACAATCGACATCAGTCGTTCCTCATAGGTCAAATCCTCTCTTACAGTCAGCTCCGAATGATCCAGCACGTGTGTTTCATCTCGAACATACTTACGGAGTTGAGATACAAGAAACACGTCATGAACATTCGCCAAAGATTGTGATAACGTCAATCGATAAGCCACTTCTCCAACACGCTCCAAAATCTCGAAAGGCCCCACGAATCGAGGACTAAGCTTGCCTCAACTCCCAAAACGAATCACTCTTCTAGTCGGTGATATCTTTAAGAATACAGATTACCAACAGCGAACTCTAGAGGTCTTCTCGATGTATCGGCCCAACTCTTCTGCCGATCTTGTGCTGCCTTCATAAGATTTCAGATGGTATTAACCTTCTCAACTGTTTGCACGATCAAATCTGGTCCCAAAAATCTTCATTCTCCAGCATCATCCCAACAAACAGGTGAACGACACTTGCGACCATACAATGCTTCGAATGGAGCCATCTGAATAGTCGCCTGAAAACTGTTGTTGTACGAAAACTCCACCAAGTGTAAATGATCCTCCTACGAACCGTTGAAGTCCAACATGCAAGCTCTCAACATATCTTCAAGGGTTTGGATCGTTCTCTCTGACCGGCCATCTAAAGTTCAATCGCGTCCCCAAACTTTCCTGTAAACTCCTCCAGAAGTGCGATAACGATCGGACACGATGCTCATAGGTACTCCATGCAATCTCACAATCTCCTGCATGTACCGTTCTACTTCCGTTGACTGACCAACTCGAAATGGTATAAAATGAGCTGCCTTGGTCGATCAACCATTACCCATACTGCATTGTTGCCATTTGGACTCCGCGGTAAAGCTGTCACGAAATCGATGGTTATATGTTCCCACTTCTATTGAGGAATCGGAAGTGGTTGCAATAAACCAGCAACTCTTTGATGTTCAATCTTAACTTGCTGACACACCAAGCACTTTGCTACAAAGCGGGCAATCTCCCTTTTCATGCCTTCCCACCAGAAATGCTGTCTTAGATCGCGGTACATCTTCATGCCTCCTGGATGTACGGAATATGCGGAACTGTGTGCCTCCTTCATCACTTCTTCACGAATGTCTCCTTTCGGCACACACAAACGGCTACCATATCGCAACGAACCATCTACATGAATCAACAAGTCCGTTCGAAGTCCAGTTTCAACCTGTTCTCGAAACTTCTACAATCTTGGGTCCCGTGACTGTGCTGCTTTAATACTCTCGATCAATGACGACTGTACTTGCAGCTGCATCAACTATCCCGAAGAATGTGGTAGCACGATCTACAACCTGAATCTTTGAAAATCTTCGATAAGCACCTTCTGTGCAGTCATCATCCGAATTGCTGGCAACCGACTAAGCGCATCTGGCACAACATTAACTTTCTCCGGATGGTACTTAAGATCAAGATCGTAGTCAGCCATCAGCTCCAACCATCAACGCTACTTTATGTTAAGCTCCTTCTGTGTGAACACGTACTTTAGGCTTTTGTGATCGGTGAATACTTCGATCATTTCGCCCAATAAGTAGTGTCTCCAAATCTTCAAAGCGAAAATCACTGCTGCAAGCTCCAAATCATGAGTTGGGTAATTCTTCTCATGGATCTTTAACTGTCTCGATACGTAAGCTATAACCTTCCCATGCTGCATCAAAACATGTCCCAAACCTTTCACAGATGCGTCGCTGTGAATCACCATTCCTCCGGAACCATCTGGTACGGTCAAAATAGGAGCGGTTATCAACCTCTGCTTCAATGCCTCAAAAGCTGATGCACACTTATCCGTCCATACGAACGGTACTTCCTTTCACGTAAGCTTGGTCAAAGGTTCAGCCAAATGAGCAAAATTCTCCATGAATTTTTTGTAATATCCGGCAAGTCCAAAAAAACTTCTGATCTCTGCTACGTTCTTCGGAATCGGTCAATCTTGAACTGCTGCAATCTTCTAAGGGTCAACGGCGATTCCATCTCCGGATACAACATGCCCCAAAAACTTCACTTCTTTAAGCCAAAACTCGACTTGCTCATCCTTGCATACAATCTTTCTTGCCTCAATGTCTGCAATGCGATCTTCAAGTATTCCACATGCTCTTCAATGCTCCTCAAGTAGACCGGAATATCATCGATGAACACTACTATAAACTGGTCCAAGAACGGTGAAAAGATTTGGTTCATCAAGTCCATAAATATCGCCGGCGCATTCGTGACTCCGAATGGCATCACTAAATACTCGTAATGTCCATATCGAGTTCGGAACGCAGTCTTGCAAATATCCTCTGATTTAACTCGGACCTGATAATATCCGGATCGCAAATTCAGCTTCGAGAATACCCCCGCGCCACTAAGCTGCTCGAACAATTCGCCAATGCGAGGGATCGGGTACTTGTTCTTAACAGTCACCTGGTTTAATTCTCGATAATTGATGCACATCTTCCTTGTGCCATCTTTCTTCTTTACTAGAAGAACTGGAGCTCCCCAAGGTGAATTACTGCTGTGAATCCAACCTTTCTCAAGTAATTCGGCAACCTGATTCTTGATTTTTTCCAACTCCACTGGTGCCATTGGATAGTACGCCTTTGAGATTGGCGCTGCACCAGGAACAAGATCGATTGCGAACTCCACATCTCGTTTTGGCGGTAAACCCGAGATGTCCTCGAACACGTCCATGAACTCTCGAACTACAGCTGGCGCTTCTTCCTTATCAACTTCCATTGACGCAAGAACGGTGCTTGTCGGTCTAGCCCTAAACTCGACTGGCCTGACAGAACTGCTTCCTCCTGCGAAGACAAACTCCGGATGTTCGGGAATCTGGAAAATCACTTTCTTTGCTCCACAATCTATGTGAGCGTGGAAAGTGCCGAGAAAATCCATTCCCAAAACAACATCATAGCTGCCGGTATCGATCACCGAGAAATCTGCAAAACATGAACTGGTAAGCAATGACACTGGGAGAACCAAGATAATAAAATGACCATGAAACAAGGAAGTGAATCAAGACTAGGACTCTAAGTTATTTAAATAGAGTACCGCATTGTAACCATACTGCAGTTCATAGTTACAATCACATAACTCCGTTCAAGTCGCCAAATCCTCGTATCAGAATCAAAGGAATAGGACGGGAGAAATAATAGGGAACCAAAAGGATTTCAAGTCAAGATACAAGGTCATTTGCATATCGTCAAGACAAGGGTCAAGAGAAAGATATGATTCAAGAATCACGATAACAAGGTGGCAAGACATGTTCCTAATTATGAGTATTCTGATTCGTGTATTGGGTCCAATACCCAACTACAAAGGAATCAAACCCGATTAATCCTAAATCCTATGGCTCTGATACCAAACAAACCCAGTCACGCCCCTCTTTCCAGAGTGCGCTAAGATCGGTACGTGACAGAGCCAACCATGCTACCTGTGGCTAGGAATCATCCCTCCACAGTCACATTACGGCTGTCTATAGATATCAAGAACAGGAGAATCTAGTAAACTATCTAGTACATGTCCATGAGCCAGAAATAACGAAGAAATAATATGCGGAAGCAATAAATCCAAGTAACAATAACAACTGGAAAGTAAAACATAACTAAACTAGATACTAACTGGATCCTTATTGCTCGGCCTAACGGCGAAAGTACTCCTGATCAGCCTGCGACAAAGGTAGAGGATCTGGGCCATGCAAACCCAGATGTCAGTGCGTCATAATATCAACAATAATATAATCAGGGGGTAACATGATATGCAGGCATGAACTATAAAAAGGTAACATGAATGTAAATCAGTGAAGGGTAAAAGCATAGGTGACATGCAGTGGGTAATCTGAATTAAACTACTGGGTAACTACTCTCAATTCTGTGAAATCAATTTAATGAATTATCGATGTAACTCAATAGTATCCCGTGCATGCCCGGGATCAGGCTGAATCCGAGACGTGCCGCTAGGCAGTAAACAGGTAACATGTACAGACGAATGATGTCAGCAGCATCATCCCGGGGTTGGCCTAGCCGATAAAACTGATCAGTATACGTATCGAACTGTCGAGTTACAAGTCAGGTTTTATCATTGATTTCCCCATACCCCCAAGTTATGTGTTCAAGTCAGGTATTGATAAATCTGGAGCTAATGCCAACACAGGATCAAGCAGGTACATTATCTAGCATGGGGTGTTACTACAATAATATCATGAATTAATATGATTTACAGATGCAGTTATATATATTTTAAATGATATAGATGCAAACGGGTATCCGAAAATGGTAAAACTTAATATGGATGTATAATGTGATAAACGGGTAACATTTTGCTCATATGGATGCATAATATTATAACTTAGCATGTAGCAAGATGAATTAGCATGCGATTAAATATGTAACTAATGATATGGATGCAAACGGACGTCGTATAACGGTAAAATGATAAAATGGTAATGTGGGATGTACAACTAAGCAATATGAAATGTTATTATTCAATTGGGTGTATTATATAGTAGTATAGCATATAGCAAGATAAACTTGCCTCGATGGATCACAATACGGATACGTACGGCACGTCCGACGTCGGTAAATCATCGCAATGCACACACGGCACGCGGGACGGGTCCAGGCAAGGCAATAGGGTGATCATGCGAGCAAAGGGCGTTCACTGGATCTTCTGGATCGGCAGCGACGGTTACGGATCCGGCGGGTGACCGAAAACAGAAGAAGAAGAAGAAGAAGAAGAAGAAAAAGAAAGAGAAGAGAGGAAGTGGGTGGATGGTTGGTGTTGTGATGGTGTTCTAGGGTCAGAGGAGGCTGTAAGGGGGTGATGATGAGTCGCGGGTCACCGGCGATGGGGTTTACCGGCGAAGGGAGTGGGCTGCGGTTTCAAGAAGTCGGGTGAGGGTTTTTGTGTAGGGACGAAGGTCTGGGGTGTTGGAATGTGCAGGGGAGAAGAAGGGTGATGGTGGTGAGGATGGCGACGACGAGGGATCAACAGTGATCACGAGAGGAGAGATAAAGGGGAGAGAGTGAGAGAGAAAGATGCGCTGGGAGAGAGAGACAGAGAGAAAGATGCTCTGGGAGAGAGAGTGCGAGAGGAGAGAGAGGGGGAGAGAGAAAGAGAATCAGTTAAATTGTTTAGTTAGGAAAATATTTTTAGTTAAAATATTTTATAAAATCGTATATAATATATTTAACAATTAGAGAATATAATATTGATTATATTGAGATTTTGGTTAATACAAAAATAGTCCAAAACAAGCCCTGGTCGGGTCTAAAAATTTAGTTTTAAAATACGAAAAATATATGTGTCGACCAAAACTAAAATTGGATATCCGGGTAATGAAAATGCATACCCCCAAGAACAGATGCACGTACGTGCGCGTAGCCATCCAAACAAGTCCGTTTCACTGAACGGGACGGGAACAAGATGTGCGGATCCTACCACAGGGTCAGGGGTACCATGCAGGCCATGCAATATTTTTAAAATATTTTTCTTGATTTTAAATGTTATATTTAGAAATGCAGATGCCAGATAAATGCCAATATGCAGTATGTAAATATAGAAGTGCACGAGTCTACGTAACAAATCAGGATAAATTATAAACTTGAATCAAGACAGGTTTCAAGCATGCGGGTCGGGTCGGATGCAAATACTGATGTCAAAACACTATTCACACCCAAAACACAGTAAATCAGGAAAATACCATAAATAAAGAAATACTTGAACTTGAACTGGTATAAATGAACTAGGGTGTTACATATCCATATTCATAATGTTGGATGGTGTGTAAAGTTGCAGTTCACACTTGATGGATTCACCATATATGGGTGTAGAAATATGGTCATTTGTATGGGTACTAGGTGAATTCTCTAGAGCATGCATGAAAGACCAGGTAAACGCATGGCCTATACGTGCCAAACCGCATGAACAACTTTCGTTATCTTTTAAAATATGTTGTGGGCTTCACTATAAGTCAATGTATCGTACTAAGAAGGTATGGTTCATAGAAGCTACATGTTTCACCGACCGTCAGCGTTGCAAACTTATATCTTCAAGTTATGATTCACAATCCAAATGACAAGATTACTTAAACATGTTATTATCCGTTTCCTTGTGTCAATATCTTTAATCCTTGATATCTTTTTTTATTTGAGTTTTCGAAATGAGGGCCAAATTGTTGGGAATTTTGGTATTTCAAATGCTAAATGTGTGCTTTTATATTTAATTTGTGAATCAATCTCCTTTATATCCATTAATAACTAGCCTTAGGTTTGTATATTCCTGATGCTAGTCGTGAATGATATCCGGATTGGGCTATAGGTTCAATAAAGCAAGGCCCAATGGAGCCTTATTCATCCCATGGTCATAAGCCCCGTAACCGGTGGGACTTCTTTCTAGTTCTTCAGATTTGAAAGAATCTTTGACATCGATTAATTAGTTTGTTTTGGTATATTATTGTTGCTATTGATTGGCATGATGGTTTTTAACCTAATGCTTCATTTTTAGGTTGAGCACATAGGACCCACTTATCACATTTGATTTATTGGCAACGGCTCCCCGAAAATCCGAGATATTTGATGACTCAATTCTTCAGCCATATCCAAACCTTTCCACTAAAACTATCTAAAACATTTCTTATAGTTTTCCTTTATAAGTACATTTTATTGTTTTAACAGAGAGAATAAAGCCTCCATCTCAAATTTTCTTCTTCTATGTTCTATTTATTTTCTTCTGTTATTAGAACGACTTCTCTAAAAAAATACTTTGATTAAATCATCTTATTCACAGCTGGAAGCTGTTCATAAATTGCTTGTATCGAGTGTACGGTGCCGGCGATCCACCCTTGAATCCTAAGGGACTACGAGTCAGAGTACCTTCTGCACCGTGAGGGAGGTGCATAGCTCTTAAGGATGGTGCGAAATTGCACGCCTCGATAAGTTTTTCTTTAATCTTCAAGAAATATTTATTTTGCCCTTTTGGTTTGGTTATTTAATTAAATAAATTTAGCAGTATTCTATAACAATTAATTACTTTGGTTTTTTAGTTAAATAATTTTAGAAGTATCCAAACTAGAAGGCAAGAACAAATATTTCAAAGAAGATTAAAGAAAAACTTATCGATAACCGAGTAGTGCAATATCGCACTGTCCTTAAGAGCTATTCGCGCCCCTCATGATGGAGAATGTCCTCTCATAAGTAGTCCCCGAGGATTCAACGGTGGATCGGTGGCACCGTGCACTCGATGCAAGCAATATATGAACAGCTTACTGTTGTTTACCAGATGGTGTAATCAAAATAGTTTTGAAAGAAGTTATGATAACCAAGGAAAATAAACAAAACAGATAAAGAGGAAAATTTGAAAACGAAGCTTTGTTCCTTGTGTTAAAACAATAAAATATGTTTATAAGGAGAAATTAAAAGAAACGTTTTAGATGATTGTTGTGAAATAATCGTTGGATATGGTTGAAGAATTGGGCAATCAAATATCACAGACTTTTAGCGTTGCCAATAAATCAAATGTGATAAGTGAGTAGGCGAGACGAGCAGGTCATTTGCTTTCCTTCTTGCTTCGAATCGTCTTGCTTGACAAGTGAGTCAGGCGAGTTGCGAGACGAGCCGGCAATAGAAGAAATTATTACTTATTAGATGTCTTAAGAAGGCCTACTGTTGTGATGAAATTATAAAGTGTCTGCAATGTGTAATGTACTTGCACCAAAACTCCGAAATTGTGACGAGAGGAACGAATATATTTTATATTCTAACATATACAATAAATGGATACAGAAAAAGCTGAGTAACAACATGAGGTAGTAGTTGTGTCGATGGTTAATGGCATTGATCGATTTGTTATTTAGAAAACTATTGATAGAGCTATATAATGAAAAGTAAAATAAATAAATAAAAATGCTAACAGCACGTCTGTATGATAAAGCAGCAGCAGGATATATAATGGACATAGAATTGTACTGCTGCTTGCCTGCTATCATGTTCAACGATTTAAGAGTCCAGTGACAAAGATGTTAGGCATGCATTACTTGATTGCTTCATAAAACCTATAACAATTTCACATTTTCTCTGGAGAATTGAACACTATTAGTCTATTTGGGAATAGGAGAGAAGAGAAACATATATACCATGCATTGAAGCCATGGTTTTAAATCTCGTCGGATCCCAATCCAAGATGGCCAATTCCGGTTCCAAAAATGCCTCTCCAAGTACCAATACCGATATAGACACCGAGATTTGAAATCTGGGTGCTGGGGTTTACCAATCAATCAGGTGGTTTTAATATTAGGTTTATTAATGGGTTAAGAGGCTTATTTCATAGGTTAATGGACTTCGATGAAAAAGTTGTAGAATCACATGAAATTTGGTGTACCCACATTTTAGATGATAACGATGAAGATGATGCATTCCGATCGTCGGAAAACACGATGGAGAGTGATTTTTCGACGCCATAGGACGAAATTCCCTCCTATGGCATCTTTCCTCTCTCTCTCTCTCTCTGTGTCTCTCTCTCTCTCTCTATATATATGTATTATTGATCTCTAAAATATTGTTACAATCAGATCAATCATACAATCTCTCAATCATATTTGGTTGTAATTAAATCTCTACAAAATTTCACATAAAAATCTTTCCAAACAATTCCGAGTCGCGCAGGGCCATACGTCTGGCCCGTACAAGAGCAGATGTCCGGCTGCGCTCTGTTAAAGCGAAAGCCAAATCCAGACGTCCGTCCTTTACAGGTGGCAGACGTCTGACTGCATTATGTTAGTGCGCTAGCCAATTCCAGACGTCTAGCCAGGAAGAGACAGACGTCTGTCGTCATGGTCAGATGTTTGACCTGAAGGATCAAACGTCTGTCAGCCTAATGACTTTGATTCGTTATTACGCCCTCTCCAGCTGAACGGCTGCTGGACAACGTTGAGCTTGAAACGCAGTTTGACAAAGCGTTGTCGCGAGAGTGGCTTAGTGAGGCGTCGGCACGTTGATCATGCGTAGAGATGTAGCGCACGTGAATAAAATGAAAGTCAATTTCAATGTATTTAGTGTGAGCGTGGAAAACATGATTAGCAGCAAAGTACATAGTGCCAATGTTATCACACCACAACACGGGTGGGAATGATTGAATCCTAGCTCGTAAAGTAAAGATTGAAACCAAATGAGCTCGACCGCGACATTTGCCAGCGCCTTATATTCAGCCCCTGTGCTTGAGCTAGCGACTGCTGCTTGTTTCTTGGAGCTCTATGAAATAAGATTGCGACCTAAGAAGATAGTGTAGCCACGGTGGAACAACAATCCGCAATATTCTCAGCCCATTCAGCATCACCGAAAGCATGTAAATGTCGTTGCGAATCTCGGTAGAGAAGAAGGCCATAAGAGTGTGTGCCTTGAAAATAGCGTAGGACAGACTTAACTAGCGAACAATGGTTCTCAGTAAGAGCGTGCATATTGACAGGCCCGATTGACTGCGAAAGAGATATCGGGGCGAGTGATAGTGACATATTGAAGAGCGCCCACAATACTGTGGTACATAGAAGGATTGGCGAGGGGAGTGGAAAGAAGATTATCGGTAGTCGTGACGGTGGCCATGGGTGTGGACATCGGGCACGCGGAAGTCATTTTGGAGCGCTTAAGAATATCCATAATATATTGAGATTGAGATAAAAGGCAACCATCGGGGTGAGGACAGAATTCGGTCCCAAGAAAATAATGAGTGACGCCAAGGTCACGAATGGAGAATTCTTGTTGAAGAGAGGCAATAAGGTCAGTAATGCCCCTTGATCAGAACCAGTAATTAGAATATCATCGACATAAATTAAGACATAAATTCGTGAGCGTCGGTTCCAACGAAAGAACGGCAAAGTGTCGGTCTTGGAGCCAAGAAAGCCGAGATGAAGGAGTCGAGTACTCAAACATTTGAACCAAGCACGAGGAGTCTGACGAAGTCCATAAAGAGAGCGATGCGGTCGACAGACATGATTGGGAAATTGAAGGTGAGTGAAGCCCGGGGGCTGGTCCATATCGACTACTTTCTCAAGATGACCATGTAAAAATGCATTCGATACATCCAACTGTCGTACTGGCCAATTCGAGCTGATTGCAATCATAATAATCAAGCGAATCGTGGTGATCTTGATAACTGGACTGAAAGAGTCGAAGTAGTCGAGACCGTGTTATTGCCGAAACCCCTTTGCTACAAGCTACGCCTTGTGACGCTCAATCGAACCATCAGCATGATGTTTCAGCATAAACACCCATTTCCACCCGACAATATTGAAATAAGATGGGTGAGGGACGAGCGGCCATGTGCCATTGCGAAGTAGAGTATCAAATTCAGAGGACATAGTCGCACGTAATGACGGGTCCTTAGATGCCTGTGTAAAGCAGGTGGGCTCGACCAAAGTACTAGCAAGAAGTTCTATAGGTAATGTGTGACTACTAGTGAGTGCTCGAGGTGGAGGAGAATCAATGACCTAGTCAGTGGAGGCATAGATGTCGACAAGAGAGCGCATGCGAAGAATAGGAGACTTATCGGAGGTGCTCAGCGAGGCGGTGGAAGGGGAGTTCGGAAGTGGGGAGGATTGTGCTGAATGTTGGGGACCAGGTTCATCTGCAGGTGACGATTGAGGAGCATGAGTGTGAGCGGGACTGGGAGTTGATGGTGAGGAGCTCACTGGAGAAGGAGCGACCGTAAAAGAGCGGCTGAATTGAGCAGGTTGCGGCAACTATCGTGGGGAAGGCCTAAAGATGCCAGCCGCACAAAAGGAGGCGGTAGCCGGCACTTGTGGTAAAATTAGGCTCGAAACAGGGCCAGAGCTAAGGATGCCGGCACCTGGAAAAGGCTCAGTGTTCTTTGGCAAGCCTGTGTGAGAATCTGAACCTGAAAAAGGGAATCAACTTTCATAAAAAAATAGCATGCCTAGACACATACATTCGGCCGAATTGTACATGAAAACAGTGGCAACCATGGTGTTAAGTACTATAACCCATGAACACACAACGATCAGATCGATTAGCAAGTTTATATGTGGCGTAAGGATGAAGCCAGGGATAACACTCACAGTCAAATGTGCATAGGAAGGCATAAGTAGAATGGTGACCAAATAATTTGTGGAGAGGGATATCGTTATGAATGACCGGTGTAGGGAGACGATTAAGTAGAAAGACGGTGGTTTGGACGTATTCATCCCAGTAATGAGAAGGGATAGAGGTATGAGCAAGAAGAGCACGCGCAGTCTCTATAATATGACGGTGTTTGCGTTCCTCTGTCCCGTTTTGTTCGGGAGTGTGGGGGCAGGAAACACGATGGATGATACCCTCCGAGACTAGATAACGATGAAAAGATTGATATTCACCACCCCAATCAAAGTGAAACTTATGTATTTTCCTATTGAAATAGCATTCAACATGTTGTTAGAAGCGATAAAAGATATCAAATAAATCTGACTTATTACGCATTAAAAATAATCAGGTAAATTTGCTATAGTCATCAACAAAAATAATATAATAACAGAAACCAGAATGAGATAAAATAGGAGCAGGGTCCTAAATATCAGAATAAATTAAATCTAAAAGTGTCGAAGACACTGTTGATGACAATTCAAAAGATAGTTTATGGCTTTCGGTCTTCATGCAACTAGAACAGACTGACTCTCTATGACTCTTAACAGTTGATAAATGAAAAGGAGATAGAATCCTGACTACGGTTTTTGTTGGATATATATGCCCTAGAGACCGTTATTGTGTGTGTAGTGGATACTTGGACATATGTATGTACAAGACAATCTTGCTCGATATGATACTATGCTATTTGGTTTGTTTTTATCTTAACATATGTATATATTTTACTTGTTATTACGTATCGCTAATACATGTTGATGAAGTCCGTAGGATTATTGCTTAACTACCAGCGTTATGATGGCGATCATACATGTAGGGGTTGGATAATCCATAAGCACATCCTTAAATGTCCCTAGTCGTGGAAGTATCGAGACTGAGCATCAATATTTTAGAGTAGACTGGTGTATGCGTTTCTAGACCCCGACGAAAGGCGGCGGTTGGTCCCACAGTCATTGGTCTTTGGCACCTAAGATCGTATAAATGTTCTTACTGGGGGTGAGTACACTGGACGGACTCTCCGAGAACTTCTAGATGGTATTATACCTATCGTCACATAGCAGTTCTCAAATGACATGAGTACAGCTTAGTCTTTAAACCTAAGATCGTCATTTGTCTCGTATGAGTTCCCACTGTACTTATATTACTACCCTACCACGGCTCTACTGAGTCGTGCAAATAGATTTTAGTTGGGTACAGTCCCAAGACACATGGAGGAAGTGAGCGATTGTTGGGGATTCGTTTCTCTCGGTATAGGGAGTCGATATCGCACTATGTTCGGTCGGCCAGCACCATAAGATCTTGGCCAAGGCAGTTGAGATTTACTGATAGTTAGATCGGTAGTTTCTCAGATTAGTCATGAGCCATATCGACACAAATTATCGGGTTATTAGGGTCTGACGTTTACCACCCTCTAGACCCGGTATGCGATACTCTTAGACGAAGAGACCGGACTGTATGGAGATTGTCACAGATAGTCTCAGTAGGGGTTTAGATAAGCTTGCTTGTCGACCTTCCTTTTTGACAAGTATCTGGATAATCGTTACGTACAGCTAGTGCCGCTAACGTCCCTATGGTTAAACTCACTGCTAGCATACTGTCGAGTCGTTAGAGTCCTACACAAAGAGTTTCTCTGGTTCAGGAGAAATGATGTAATGGCCGTATTTTGATATGTACAGGGTTCCGATCAAATGAGTGCACTAGATACCCGGACTTTTGATCGGATGGTTGATAATACCAGCCGGCTTAGGATTAAGCCTGATTATTAAATCAGGTATTGATTTAATAATTTACATATATATATATTTCGATATGTATATTCTAGTATTATATTCATTATGTTATTCTATCTCTTTGGGTATTAGTATTTTGATACGAATACGGGTATGTATATATGGTAGAGTGTATTCCGTATTTATACGGAAAAATATTCTAGAAGGTGAACGCCCCATCATGGATTTTCTATTTTTGTTAAAAATAGAAATGAGGTGTAAAGGTGAGGCATGGAGAAAGAATGGTGATAGAAATGGTTTTGTATTTGTTTATTACATTTGTATGCACTATTTTGAAAATTACTTTGAACAAAATCATGCTAGCCATTTTCATTTGAGATTTGATTCATTTCACCATTTGCTTTTTCTCTCTTGTTTTAGCTCCTCCTCCTTCTTTCTCTCACTTACACTCTCATGAGTTGATAATCAAAGTGAGAAAGAGCTGGAAAAATACTTGAACACTTCACCATATCTCTAAGCACTCTAGATTAGCAACATTGGGTCTTTAGTTACTCCACTTGATTGTTAGTGTGAAGCTAGAGCCTTGAACCAAATCTCTCGGGTGGATCATCTTCGACAAAGAGAAGACTGACTTACAAGCTCAATCCCGCCGCCTCATGGAGCTATAGAAGAGGATTTGAAGACCCGAAGGACTTAATCTCTTTGGTATAATCCTTTTATAGTAGCTAAAACATTTTTGTAAATTTCCAGTTTAAGTGTTTGGTTAAGATTCTAGGTTTTAAGTTTATAGCGCCTCTCGAATTTTCTTTTTTTATTCCGCATAGGCCGCGGTTGTAGCGGTAAGGGCGCTAGGAACTATAATATGGTATCAGAGCCACCCAAACATATAAACTAGTTAGTTACGATATTCGAATTTGTAACGATTTTGAATTTACTGTACAAAATTTTTCAGTTTAATGTACAGAAAGGAGTTTACAAGCCTGAGTACAATTTATAAGTTAATTTTTGTTTAAAAACAGCAAAAAACAACTTGTAGCTTATTGGTAAAAGCCTTACACTACTGTGATGTAACCCTTGTGTTCGAACCCCATCAGACACATTATATTTTTCTGATTTTTCTTTTAAAATTTTTGGAAGACCAAAAGTTTACACGTGTAATGCACATAAAAATAAAAGCTCTGAAGAAATAAACATGTGCAAAAAAATATTAATACTGAGATGAACACTTGGCACCAATCTGACGGCCCCAATCCCACAGTCAACCGGCGAAAAGTGCATTATGGCCGGCGGGGACGGGTGAACCGTAGGAAATGAGGCCCGGGCTTTGCACACACGATCCTTCCCCTAACTCCCCTGCACTGCAATTAAACAGAGACCCATCAATTCCCCATTTATCATTATTTTAATTCATTTTTTTAATTCCAAAACCCTAATTCTATACTATAAATACTACTCCATGCCCTAGTCTTTCCTCATTCTGAATATTATAGCCAAAATTCTCAAAATTTTCTAAGTACAAGTGGAGTAGAAGATGAGTTAGCAAACGATCAAGTTCCGGCGAGGATCGACGCATATTCCGGCGACCCCGCGACGTCACGACGACAACCCCTTCTTCCTACACCTTCCTTTAATCTACTTCACTAGTAAGTCCTTTCCAATCCTCATTCTTCTCCCTTAAAAATTCTTTTTCAAAACACATGTCGGAAGTGAAGTTAATACCGACATCTTCTTCTATACTATATAAAATCCATTTTTTCTTACATATTTGGCATCCATATCCTTAAACAAAGTTTGTAATCATAAAACTAAGATTTAGAACCAACTTTCACTCAAATATGTCATGTAACATAACATTAATTTAACTTTTATATTAAAATACCATAAATTTGTATATACCATCTTTATTTGTTTTGCTTAAACATACCTTTAAAAAAATTCACGAGGTAACAACCTACCTCTCACATACACACATGGTTCCATAGCACGATACTCTTCGAACGTATTTTTAGTTACGAACACAACATTACATCAAAATACCATTTACTATAAAAATGGTTTTCTTTACAATTGTATTTTAAAATTTCTTTGCAAATAAGTCTCTACAATCCTTTTTAGGAGACCCGCTATTGGATGGTACAGATTATCGCACATCCTCGGGCTAGTAGAGCGAGATCCAGACCTCCTCACGGAGCATTCGGTCTCGAAAGGTTTTTATATACGGTTTTTTATGAAAAACACATTTTTCTACTTAAATAAAATTTAATTGTTAATAATTATATAAATATTACAAATCCATATATTTTCAAAATATAATAAACTTATATTTTTCAAATGAAAGAATTACAAATTTCATCAAAATACCATCAAGATACCAACAAAAGTCAAGCTTTACAGTAAAATACCATGAACTTTTCAAACTAAGCTATTATCACTAAAATACCTCAAATCCCTAAAATTCAAATCCATGGAAATCCTAAATAATATAAATAATTTCTCGAGCTTATTTTGAAACTATATATTAAAAAAAATTCATAAAACCCCCTCGAATTATATAAAACTATATTTAAAGACTTTAGTAAATATAGGTTTAAGCGGGCTCAATTATCTTGAGCCCCAAGGAGCCGGAGAAAATGAGTGCTTGCCTATTTAAGGTAGAAAAACTTAACGGAGTTATCAATGGTAATTGTCTTGGAAAAAGACACAAATCCTGCCGTCCATGTGCAGCAGTTACCGGTAACTCCCGAACATAATTCAGGATCTAAATCAGTTATAAGTGTCTGACTCAAGTCTGGGTCTAAATCAAACACGAATCCAAACTCTAACATGTATACCTGAACATGAACCTGAATATAAGACTTGACTTGACCGAACCATGGCTATAATTTGACATGACCACAAGCTTACATCCTGAACCTGACTACTTGAACAACTTGTATCCATGGTTTCGGCAAGACTTGTAAATATAATCTATACAATATATTATGGGGTTAACGGGGTAGATTGGTACGGAATGTATAGTGTAGCACAAAATGATCACTAAAAGACACCTACATGAACACTCGTGCCGTTATCCCGTGGGTTTTGACGGAGCCTTGTACTACATGTTATCATAGTCCACGGGGTAAGATGGACGTCTCTCGTATACGCAAATACTTTATGTACCAAGATACAAATAACTACATTAGAATAGTAATCTTATACATGCATATCTTACCAGTTCAATTCTCATTACTTGCTATATTCCTTTCTTTCTTTTGGGACTTACCGAGCGCTAGTTCGCTGACGACAATCCTGTCTATTTCTTTTTTTGGAATGTTCGTCAGGAGGACCGGACTTTCAGAAGATCGAGCCTATCCTGGAGTACGTGGACCAGCTCATTGCCCAGCAGGACTACTAGTTCATCTTGTACTTATTTCAGTTTGTATGCCACTGTTTAGACATTGCTTTTATATCATTGTACCTTTTCTTTTCAAAGCAGTTGTAATTTAAAGATGAATGTTAATAAATGTTGCTATTCATTTTATATCTCTTGTCAATTCCTGTGCATTTTATACATATATTGCTTAATTACGCTTAACGTATTTATTTCTTAGTAAATACGTTATGGGCTTCCCACGTCACCACTTCCGTACACTGGGAAGCGGGGCATGACAGTTTTTGTTGACGGCCCATGCAGGTCAGTTTTGCATGGAATCCTAAGCAATATATCACAAGAATAATAAGAATCAGCAACTATACATTCTTTACATTTCAAATTCTTTGAATCTATCCTAATCTTTCTTTTCTATCAAGATTATGGATTCTCCCAACAACACGAGTACCAACGTCAATGGAAACACACCACTACCTACTCTACCACCACCACCTACCGTTGTAGCTCCCATCAATGAGTAAACGGTATTGCTTGAGGCAATCAAGAGTCTCTTAGAGGGTCAGCAGCAGCAGACCGATATCCTCATGCACCGCTTAAAAGTCAAGGCACCCGGAGTCAAGCAATTCTGGGCACTGCACCCGAAACATTTCTCTGGGAAAGAAAGCCCACTGGAGGCAGAAGAATGGGATCAGTCTATCGGCTCAATCTATCGAAGATGACCTGGCAGCAGCACAAGTGCCAGAGATTGCTTGGGTGAAAGTTGCAAAGCTGCAAGTAACAATTAACGCCAGAGTCTGGTGGAAGGCTGAATAATACCGACTCGCCCAACCGATTGAATGAAACACATTTCGCGATATGTACGACGCGAAATACTTCCCTGAGACTTCCCGTTTCGATATGGAATAGCAGTTAATTCACTTACAACAAGGCTCGATATGGAGCAAATCCGTGGATGAATACGATACTGAGTTTACCATACTTAGCAGGTAAGATATTGTCTCAAAAATTCAATTTCCTGATATCACATATTACACTGCTAATACAAGGTCGTAACAGGTTCACGGAACACCTTATCCCGACTGCTGAGATTTGGGCACGAAGATTTCAGTAAGGGTTGGACCCGGAAATCCAAGTTGCACTCGCTACAGAGGATTTCCCAACTCATGATCTGGCTCTGAAGGTTGCCCGACGTTATGAGGCAGTTGTGAAGAAGAAGAGCAGACCTCAGACTGCCGGTGTGAAACGCCCTACCACTCGGATGGTAGGAGAAGCCTCTTCCAGGCCAACTTTTGCACCTAGGAGACCGGGAGTAACATTTAACCAGCCCAGTCCAGACTTTTGCTTCTACTGCAAAAGGAACGGACACCTGGCGAAAAAGTGCAGGCGTGCAAATGGCCTGTGTTTGGTTTGTGGCGCATCCATTCACGCCATTGGAGCATGTCCATATCGTTTCAACCCAGCTCCAGCACCTAGAACCGTGATCACAGTCCCGCAGCGGCCAGCTATTCAGGCTCCTGCACCTCGTCTTGTTCTCCCTGCTCCATCTCTACGTGGACCTCCTGCACAGCCTCCTTATCAATTCCATTAGGCATAGAGCAACATGCCTCCAGGGCAGAGGAACATGCCCCAGGGACAGAGGAATGTGCCTCCAGTAAGGAAGAATGTATCCAGACGTCAGGCTTTCACAATGATGGTTGAGAAAGCCGAAGCCACTGGCCAAGTTATCACTGGTAATTCTCAATCCTTTCATCTTTTCAATCCTTGTATACTTCTATATTTTCCTTGTATTTAAAACCAACCCCACACAACTTAGATACTATACTAGTAGCCACCCTTCCTGCATTAGTATTGTTCGACACTGGAGCGTCACACTGCTTCATGTCCCAACGATTTATGAGAACCCATGCGATTCCCGTGAAGCCACTCATTTCAAGCTGGAATGTGATTTGTGAGAACCCATGCGATTCCCATGAAGCCACTCATTTCAAGCTGGAATGTCAGTTCCGGAAATGGAGTATTGAAGGAAACTATGGGATTTGATCAGTGTCCAGTTGTAGTTTGCGGACGAGAATTCTACGTGAATTTCAAAGTACTGGACATACCAAATTTCGATGTTGTGTTGGGGATAGACTGGCTGGGAGTTTTCTATGCTACAATTGACTGCTGTCAAAGGATGGTAGTATTTGAGATACCATATAACCTAATCTTTTACTTCAAGAGTGGAGATAGAACGTTGGAGCCAGAAATCTTCCGTGCCAAGATAAAGAATGCAGAAATATTTACTCTACTGGCGGAAGAAGAAAAGTCAGAGGTAGTTCGAGAGTTCGAGGATGTGTTTCCTGAAGATATAACATGTTTGCCTCCCGATCGAGCTCTTGAATTCAGCATTGATTTACTACATGGTGCGCAACCGGTAATCAAAGCTCCGTACCGGTTAAGACCTGAAAGATTGAACGAGATCAGTACTCAGTTAGTCAAACTCCTGAAGAAAGGTTGGATTCGTCTCAGTACTTCAAGTTGGGGATCTCCAGTTTTGCTTCTGAAGAAGAAAGAAGGTTCATACAGAATATGTGTAGATTACCAAGCTCTAACGATCAAGAACAAGTATCCACTACCTCGCATCGATACCTTTTTGATCAGCTAAGTGGGTCTTGTGTATTTTCGAAGCTAGATCTTCGTTCGGGTTATCATCAGGTGAAGGTTAAAGAGTCTGATATTCCGAAGACGGTGTTCAGTACTCGCTATGGTCATTATGAATATCTCGTGATGCCATTTGGAGTGACCAATGCACCTGCTATATTCATGAATCTGATGAACCAAGTTTTCCAAGAGTATTTAGACAGGTTTATTGTTATCTTCATCGACGACATCCTGGTGTATTAAAAGAATCGGAAAGAACACGCCGATCATTTACAGATTGTCCTGGAGACATTGCGACAACATTAACTCTATGCCAAGTACAGCAAGTGTGAATTTTGGCTAGATCAAGTCGGATTTCTCGGACATATTGTTTCATGTGAAGGAATCTCAGTAGATCCAGTTAAGATGTCAGCGAATGGCCGACACCAAAGACGGTGAAAGATATTCAAAGTTTCTTGGGATTAGTAGGATACTACAGAAGATTCATTGAAGGTTTCTCGAAAATTGCAGCACTCCTGACCAAGCTCACACGTAAAGATAAAGCATTCGTATGGTCAGAAGCATGTGAACAAGCTTTTCTGGAACTCAAGACAAGATTAATTACTGCTCCTATCCTTGTAATACCGGATCAATCTGGAGGTTTCATCGTACATTGTGATGTGTCCGGTAAGGGATTAGGATGTGTTCTACACCAGCATGGAAAAGTTGTTGCTTTTGCATCAAGACAGCTAAAGGTTCATGAGCGCAACTATCCAACACATGATCTAGAGTTGGCAGCCGTTATCTTTGCACTTAAGATTTGGCGTCACTATCTTTTGGGTGAATGAATGGATATACACACTGACCACAAGAGTCTGAAATATGTATTTACTTAGAAGGAGTTGAACATGCGGCAGAGAAGATGGATAGAACTCATGGTGGACTTCGACATCAACCTACAATATCATCCTGGGAAGGTGAATGTAGTTCCTGATGCACTTAGCCTCCAGCCATTAGCAATGAATCTCACCGCTCAGTGGAAGCTACAGCAGGAATTGCACGGATTGGCAATCGAAGTAGTTATGCCAGGTAACGTTTCGTATTTGATGAACTTACAAGTCAAGTCTACTATTATCAATAAGATCAAAGCAGCTCAAGCAAATGATGCCAAGCTACAAAAGATTCGAGAACAAGTAGAAAATGGACTTCAAACTGATTTCATCATCTACAAAGATGGATCTTTGCGATATGGAAGTAGATTGTGTGTACCACAAGGCCCTGTTCGAGAAGAGTTAATGAAAGAAGCTCGCGGCTCTCCTTATTCTGTACACCCCGGTGGTACAAAAATGTATAAGGATCTACGGTAACACTACTGGTGGCATGTAATGAAGCATGAAGAAGTCAGAAGCGTAGACAAATGTTTGGTGTGTCAGCAAGTATAGGCTGAACATCACAGAACCGCTGGTCTACTTCAGCCGTTACCAAATCCCAAAATGGAAATGGCAGCACATTACCACAGACTTCGTGACTTCCATTCCTTGCAGCACGAAGGGTAACGATGCAGCATGGGTTATTGTGGATCGACTCACCAAGTTGGCTCACTTTATTCCCTTTCGAGTTGGCCAATCTACTGAGACGTTAGCAAAGAAGTATATGGAGGTAAACATGAATCTAAAGTAAGATTTAACCTCAAAGTGTACTATATATTGATACCCATGAACTCATGCAAGAGATTGTGAGATTACATGGAGTACCAGTTTGCATCATCTCTGATCGTGACACCGGATTTCGATAACAGTTTTAGCAGAGTCTGCAAGCTAGCCTGGGAACGAGTCTGAACTTCAGCACGGCTTACCATCCACAAACAGACGGACAGTCTGAGCGAACAATTCAGATTCTATAAGACATGCTAAGAGCTTGTATGTTAGATTTTGGAGGTTCGTGGGAAGATCATCATCATCTTGTGGAGTTTTCATACAACAACAGCTATCAGACGAGCATTGGAATGGAACCATTTGCAGCTCTCTATGGAAAAAGTGTCGTTCACCACTAAGTTAGGACGGCGTTAGAGATCGTGAACTCCTAGGACCAGAGATGATCGTGGCAACTGTGGATATAGTTCGCACGATCAAAGAAAGAATGCGCATAGCCCAAGAGAAACAGAAGCATTGGGCAGATGCAAAGCGGCGACATCTGGAGTTCCAACCTGGAGATCATGTTTTCTTAAAGATCTCTCCAAACAGAGGAGTAGTCCACTTTGGCCAGAGAGGTAAGCTCAGTCCCAGATACATAGGACCGTTCGACATTCTCGAATGAGTCGGAAAGGTGGCATACCGTTTGGCACTACCACCCTCATTGGAAGGAGTGCTCAACGTGTTCCATATATTCCAGCTACGAAAATATGTGAGCGAACCCAGCCACATCCTTGATCACTCCGAACTCACTGGACAGACGGACCTAACTTGTGAGCAACAACCTGTTGAGATTCTAGACTGAAATGTGAAGACACTGAGGAACAAGGAAGTAAACTTGGTCCGAGTGATGTAAAGAAAAGATTCGCCAGGAGAATCAACGTGGGAACGAGAAGATGACATGCGTGCAAGATACCCTTACTTATTTGTAAATTAGTCCCTATGTAAATGTAAATTTCGAGAACGAAATTTTTATAAGGAGGGTAAAATGTAACGACTCTGAATTTACTGTACAAAATTTTTCAGTTTAATGTACAGAAAAGAGTTTACAAGCCTGAGTACAATTTATAAGTTAATTTTTGTTTAAGAACGCAAGAAATAACTTGTAGCTCACTGGTAAAAGCCTTGCACTGCTGTGACATAGCCCATGTATTCGAATCTCATCAGACACATTATATTTTTCTGATTTTTCTTTTAAACTTTTTGGAAGCCCAAAAGTTTACACGTGCAATGTACATAAAAATGAAAAGTCTGAAGAAATAAATATGTGCGAAAGAGTATTAATCCTGAGATGAACACGTCGCACCAATCCGACGGCCCCAATCCCACAATCGACCGGTGGAAAGTGCATTATGGCCGGCGGGAACGGATGAACGGTAGGCAATGAGGCCCGGTCTTTGCACACACGACCCTTCCCCTACCCCTAACTCCCCTGCACTGTTTGATTGCTCTGCAATCAAACAGAGACCCCTCAACTCCCCATTTATCATCATTTTAAAGCATTTTAATTCATCTTTTTAATTCCAAAACCCTAATTCCACACTATAAATACTACCTCATGCCTTAGCCCTTTCTCATTCTGAATAATATAGCCAAAATTCTCAAAATTTTCTAAGTACAAATGGAGTAGGAGAGGAGTTAGCAAACGATCAAGTTTCGGCGAGGATCGACGCATGTTCCGGAGACCCCGCGATGTCACGACGACAACCCCCCTTCATACACCTTCCTTTAATCCACTTCACTAGTAAGTCTCTTCCAATCCTCATTCTTCTTCTCTAAAAATTCTTTTTCAAAACATATGTCGGAAGTGGAGTTAATACTAACATCTTCTTCTATACTATATAAAATCCACTTTTTCTTATATATTTGGCATCCATATCCTTACACAAAGTTTGTAATCATAAAACTAAGGTTTAGAATCAACTTTCACTCAAATATGTCATGTAACATAACTTTAATTTAACTTTTACATTAAAATACCATGAACTTTGTATATACCATCTTTATTTGTTTTGCCTAAACATACCTTTAGAAAAATTCACGAGGTAACAACCTACTTCTCACATATACACATGGTTCCATACCACAATACTCTTCAAACGTATTTTTAGTTACGAACACAAGATTATATCAAAATACCATTTACTATAAAAACGATTTTCTTTGGAATTGTATTTTAAAATTCCTTTGCAAATAAACTTCTACAACCCTTTTTAAGGGACCCGCTATTGGATGGTGTGGATTATCGTACATCCTTGGGCTAGTAGAGCAAGATGCAGACCTTCTCACGGAGCATTCAATCTCGAAAAGTTTTTAAATACGATTTTTTAAGAAAAACGCATTTTTCTACTTAAATAAAATTTAATTTTTAATAATTATATAAATATTACAAATCCATATATTTTCAAAATAAAATAAACTTATATTTTTTAAATGAAAGAATTACAAGTTTCATCAAAATACCATCAAGATACCAACAAAAGTCAAGTTTAATAGTAAAATACCATGAACTTTCCAAGGTAAGCTATTGTCACTAAAATACCTCAAATCTCTATAATTCATATCCATGGAAACGCTAAATAATATAAATAATTTCTCGAGATTATTTTGAAACTATATATTATTTTTTTTCATAAAACCCCATCGAATTATATAAAACTATATTTAAGGACTTTAGTAAATATAGGTTTAAGCGGGATCAATTCTCTTGAGCCCCAGAGAGCCGGAGAAAGTGAGTGCTTGCCTATTTAAGGTAGAAAAACTTAACGGAGATATCAATGGTAATTGTCTTGGAAAAATACACAAATCTTGCCGTCCATGTGCAGTAGTTACCGATAACTCCTGAATATAATTCAGAATCTAAATCAGTTATAAGTGTCTGACTCAAGTCTGAGTCTAAATCAAATACGAATCCAAACTCTAACATGTATACTTAAACATGAACCTGAATATCGAACCTGAATACAAGACTTAACTTGACCGAAGCATGGCTATAACTTGACATGACTACAAGCTTACATCCTGAACCTGACTACTTAAACAATTTGTATCCATGGTTTCGACAAGACTTATAAATATAATCTATACAATACATTACGGGGTTAACAGGGTAGATTGGTACGGAATGTATAGCGTGGCACGAGATGATCACTAAAAAACACCTACATGAACTCTCGTGTCGTTGTCCGTGGGTTTTGATGCGGCCTTGTACTACATGTTATCATAGTCCACGGGGTAAGATGGACTTCTCTCGTATACACAAATACTTTCTGTACCAAGTTATAAATAACTACGTTAGAATAGTAATCTTATACATGTACATCTTACCAGTTCAATTCTCATTACTTGCTATATCCCTTTCTTTCTTTTGGGACTTACCGAGCATTAGTTTGCTGACGATATTTCTGTCTATTTCTTTCTTTGGAATGTTCGTCAGGAAGATCGGACTCTCAGGAGATCGAGCCTAATCAGAAGCACATGGACCAGCCCATTGCCCAGCAGGACTACTAGTTCATCTTGTGCTTATTTCAGTTTGTATGTCACTGTTTAGGCATTACTTTTATATCATTGTACCTTTTCTTTTCAAAGCAGTTATAATGTAAAGATGAATATTGATAAAAGTTGCTGTTCATTTTATATCTCTTGTCAATTCTTGTGCATTTTATACATATATTGCTTAATTATGCTTAACATATTTATTTCTTAGTAAATATATTGCGGCTTGCCACGTCACCACTTCCGTACACTGGGAAGCGGGGCGTGACAGAATTCCGTCGTTTTCATCATGCAAAAATTGCCGACAAAAACAGTCCCGAAATTCCAAGTTTTAGCATGTTTACACTCCCCGCGGACTCACGGTTTAGACCGAGAAGCTACGGGGTGTTGTGAGGGTACCCAGGGATCATTTTGGGGGGACAAAAGGTCAGGCCCACTCCCCGAGACCACCATGATGTAACCATGGGAGGTGGGGACCCGAGCCCTACTCTATTGGGTAGGCTCGGGTCTGCTACCCCTTTGGGGCCACCTCATAGTTGCCCCAGAAGGGTGGTACCCCTTCTAGCCCTTCGAGCGATAGTTAATTTTAAGTCCTTCGATCCCACTAAGGTTCGGACGAGTTTTGAGTTCATTTCGACTCTCGGATTTTCTTAAAACGTTGAAATTTTGGAGTTTTAGTGAACTGTTTTTTCAATTTTAAGAAAACATGTTGTGTTTGCTATTTGTGCATAGAATTTTATTGTCATAGCTTTCATTACTCGCTTATATGATGCGTATATGTGTTGTTTAACGTCTTCTAATCGCTATACGTCGATTAGAAGGGGTTACACGTCTTGTTTACTTATGATATTGCTTGAGATATCTCTGTGATGGTTTCGACGGATTATCGTGTTGGATAGCCTTTTGTGCGATATTGGCTATACAGTTTATATCATTTGTATATTCATTATTGTGGGGCGAGCATCCGATATATGGACTGTCATTTCTACCTGTTTGTATATTCTTTTATTGGGACATGGCCAGGTTAAAGTCGATGTCACTGTTATATATTATTTCTTTTCTGTACTAGGATAAACCAACGGAGAAGTGCTCGAATAACCGGATTCTAGAGTGTGCTAGGTGGTTATCTCGCAGTGGCGAGTTCGAGCCGCCTTGCTCTAGAATTGGCGGGCCATTCGCCGCACTTGTAGGGGTTTTAGGATGACCCACGGTGGAGTGCTCAAATTACCGGATTCCGTGAAGTTCCGGGTGACCCACTCATCATCAAGAGTGCGGGTTGCCTCACTTCTGGAATTGGCGGGTAACTTACCACACTCGTAGGGGTATTGGTTCTACATTGCACGGGCTATCCACACGATCAGAGAACGTCGAGTTTCATTTGCGGCTTAAATGAAACCCGGAGCTCCTAAATTATCCACTATTCTATATTGCCTATCGCTTTTCTGTGATATTACTTATATCATGCTTGATATGACTATATATTTATATATACATAAATAAATGTTGTATATGTTTTGCATCCACGCTAGCTCTACCCCCGCTCTGCCGTTAGTTAAGTAACTTAACGGTGCATGATGGGGCCATGTGGCGTATGCATATGTACATTCTATTTTCATTCTTTTCTGGTGTGATAGGTTTTAATTGATGAGACCGCATTAATTTTGATTAATGCAAGAAAAAATAAACCTAAAGATGTTGTTGGAATCAAATTTCAAAACCACTCAGTTCTTTTCAAAACTACTCGGTTTTTTACAAAACCAAAAGTTTTCAAAATTAAGCTTGAACCACTCATTTCGAAATCACTATTTTCCTTCAACGATATCAAGTTCATTACGTTAAAGGTTTTTTGCCAAAAACCAGTTGTAACCCCCTGTCATTTCAGATGGATAGCACCTAGTATTAGTGTTATATTTGTTAGCAAGCGTCAAAACATAGTGAACGGTAAGTGAGTGATATTTATCTGTTGCATGGATAGGTGATTGATCGAGACAGTCACACAACTTTATTGGCAAGCATCAAGGGTTTGTGCGGGTAAGTTTGAGTTAATCTAGGACAATGACGGGTTGAACTTGACTAGCGGCCTATGATTTGTTGGCAAGCGTCAAAGTTTTAGGTCGTTAGGGATAAAAACTATATCTTGAGTTTCAATTATACAGAAAACTTGCTAGTGTCGCATACCTTCTGGAGTGTGGTGACTAGAGTGGTTTCAATCTAGGTTATCATACGATAATAGTTAGGTCCCGATCCCACTGATGAGAAGGATTACTCTTGAGAGATATTTTTCACTTCATAATTAGCTAACCTATTAGGTTTCTAGAAAGGTGTTAACAGAGCTACGCCTCTGCCGAAATGAGATTTATTTTAATTAGGTCCGTGCGGGAGCATGGGGAACCTCCCTCAGAGTACCAACACCCACTTGACTGAATGGTTAGCGAATTTGTAAGGTGTAAATAATCCTGACTAGTTCTTCTTTTAAGGTATGAAGGAGAATTCAAGGAAATAGTGGGAGTCGTCTTGATTAGATAAATTAAAAACCAATCCAATTGTTTACCGCCGAAAACGGGAGACGGGACCACGTAGGCCGTCTCGCCTGAATTTGGGGGCAGATGCTATTTGGTTTTATCTGTTTACCGCTCCAAAAATGTTAAGTTGATTTATGGCACCATGTATCAAAGGATTAAACAGATGCGACCGTTGTAGCAGACTTCGTCAGATTTCCCTTCGTTGTGAGGGGTTTTTGATTGTGGGGACGCTCTTCCCTGCAGGCGCAAGCCCCTGCAGTTAATTACGTTACCGCATAATGATAACCACTTTCTCCTGCTCCAGAAGGTCACTTCGTGTCGTGTACATTTGTTTTATCTTTGGTTGCCCGTGGATTGTATACGGAGACTAATTTGTGTTGTCGCCCGTAGGGCGTGGATTAGTCCAAATCCGTATTTTCTTAGATTTGGGTTTGGGTTGATTTAAGGATCGTTAATCTCGTTTGAGATTAAGATCAACTTAAACAGTTATTGAAGATACGTTAGTCTAATTTTAGACTAAGATCTACTTAACAGGATTTTGGGATCATTCAGATCCAATAAAAGAGCATTTGGGCTCTATTGTTTTAGTTTAAGAACATTTTCGGTCTATAGCTAGTTTAAGGACGTTGCGGTCCGTTATTAGTTTAAGGACGCTGCGGTCCATAAATCACCATTTTTTAGGTGAGGGCTTAGTTTAAGGACGTTGCGGTCCGTTATTAGTTTAAGGACGTTGCGGTCCATAGATCACCATTTTTGAGGTAGTTTTTGGTTTAAGAACATCATAGTCCATGTAGTTTTGTTTAGGGACGTTGCGCTCTACAATTGCTGGTTGTCGAGACCCGCCACCTCTCTGAAGACGTTGGAGAATTACAACGACATGCTTCGGAGGTATGAAGAGATGTACCCTTGAACCAATGAATGTTCGTCAGGGACTTGGTAGTCTTGTTTAGAACTAAGGCCAATTTAGAAGAAGACATATGGGCTCGGTCAAGTTGGGGTTCGGCCAACCTTGGGCTCAGCCCGCTTGATTACTTATTTGGGCTTGATCCCCTTTCTGTATCAGCACTGCTGAGATTGATTTGGGTTCTGACACCCTTTTTTCTTTTTGTTTTATTTATATTCTTTTATATGGAGTGTTAAACAATTTATGGCGCCCACGTGCAGAGCACGTGAGGTGCTCGGCGCTGAGCGCCAGAAACTGAGTGCTAAGTACTTTTTATTAAATAGCGCCCACGTGAGGAGCACGTGGAACGCTCGGCGCTGAGCGCCAGACTTTGAGTGCTAAGTGCTTTTTATTAAATAGCGCCCACGTGAGGAGCATGTGGAGCGCTCGACGCTGAGCGCTAGACTTTGGGTGCTAAGCACCGGGTTTTCTGTTATGCTCAATTCAATTCTTTGAGAATTAGATTCTCCCTTGTGAAAGACTTTGTCTTATAGATCTGAGATCTGGAAAAAGAGCTAAGTTCTTCCAATGTGAGAGTTAAACTCTTAGATATGGAGGAGATATTATGATCTATCTTATTTTTATTTACCTTGAGGAGAAATCGTTCTCGTCTTGAAGTTTGAAGTTTATGGAGTGGTTCTTCTGTACAAGACTTGAAGTCTTGGGTCCTTTATATAGTGGAGGCTGATTTGTTGATTCAGTTAAGGAAATCTCTCATTGAGAGATTTCTTAATTGATTTGGGTATTTTATCCACCGTTGGATCTTTAATCCAAGGATTTCTGTTTTACAGAAGATATTTTTCTTGTTTTTAACAAAATTGGGAAAATATTTTCCATACAGAGCTTATTCTGTAATGTAGTGATTTTTTAATCACCATTGGATCTTTGATCCAGCGGTGCTCTATTTTACAAAGCATAATCTTTCTTGTTTAGAAAGATTGGGAAAATATTTTCTTCTACAGAGCTTATTCTGTACCCTAGTGATTTTTAATCACCATTGGATTTTTGATTCAACGGTGCTCTTTTTTACAGAGCATAATCTTTCTTGTTTAGAAAGATTTAAGGAGTATTTCCTCAATCAGAATTTAATTCTGTGCTTTGATGATTTATCATCTCTGTTGGATCTTTGATCCAACGGCAGAGAACTTTTAGTTCTAGCGCCGGCGCTCTCGTGCGGGACACGTGAGGCGCTGCCTCGGAGTTTTTAACTCTTGGTGATGGTGCGCTCGTGCTTTGCACGTGAGGCGCTACCTCGGTTCAAATTTTGAACAGAGCCTTACTCTCTTATTGGGGGGAAACAAATGCCCCCCCCACCGTTGCGCTCACGTGGCTCACACGTTAGTGCAGCGGTGGCAACCTTTCCACCGTTGGATCATCTTGGAAATTGGATCGTCTTCCAGCGCCTATAAGTAGGGCTTTTGGCCCTTGAGATAACTTCTGTTCATTTTCTTCCTTTTTTGTTTCTGAGAATTTAATCCTCCCTTCAGAGTTAAGATCTCTGCCCAAAGAAATTCCCTTTTAGAGTTAGAACTCTGCCCAAATTTGGTAAGGATCGAGCCTATTAACAGAGCTTTGCTCTTCTCAGATCGTAGATCTTGAAATGGATTTTTAGGGTTACTTCACCCATTAATTAGAACACTGTTCATCTCTATAAAAAACTCTTAGAGTTCGTTTTGTAGATCTTAAAGATCTTGGAGATTTTACTCTGTAAAAATCTTTGCTTTTTAGGGTTCTGATGGATTACTCCATCGTTTTCACAGAGCATGGCTCTTAGAAATTTTGGGGAATTTTTATTTCCCTCATAATTAAAGTTGACAGATATAATTTCTGTTTGCAGAGCACTGCTCTCGAGGGGGTTTAACTCCTTGGCCCAATGAGTTTCTCATTAAGTGAGAATCTTTTTAGGATTTCCTCCTTAATGATTGACCATCTCATCAATGATGAGCCGTCACTTGTATTTTGTGGGTCCCCCCTTGGTCCCTTTTTCCTGCATTGCAGTGTGGTACAAATTTAAAGTACCAAATGTCAGAATTTGTAATGTAGTATTGACATCTAACCCTCGTTTCTTTTCGCGCAGGTACTATGTCTTTTGACTCTTCTTTCCCATTTGTTCGTCCAGAGAGTGCATACACCGACATGCCCGTGGATCGGGAAGTTCTTGCACTGATTGAAGATCACGATTCGGAGCAGAAGTCTCTTCACTTATGGGTGTTGTGGTACAACCAAATTATTCGAGGTCGGCGCAGTTTCTCTTGTGCGGCGCCTTCAGAGCCAATTTCCGCCATTCATTATGCTGACTCGCCCCAGGTGAATAACGCTGTTGAGGAGATTAACTGGACTATGGAGGGACGCCTCCAGCCCTCTATGGGCTCGATACCTGTACAGCCGCTGATGGTTTTAGATATTCTGGGGCGGCGCATATGTCAAGGCGAGTCGCGCCCTTAGGGACAGGCATACATGATAGGCTTGACTCCTCGTCATTTAGCCGGATACTTGCAGTGGGCTCGATACATCTTGTCAGCCAAAAAGTCGCTGCTGCTGAAACTCGGGTTGTACCCTGCTATCTACGCGTCTCTTTTTCAGTATCCCGCGCTTCACGTATGGTGAGTCAATGCTTTCCTGGAACAGTGGAATACCCCGACTCACACCTTTCTTTTATCGGACCGAGAGGTTTCGATTTCCTTGGAGGAATTTGCAGAAATTTCGGGCATACCCATCAGAGGGGAACATTACGAGGAAATACTTCTCCCTGACGAGTACATCTTCGCTACCAAATCAGTAGTGATGGGTCTCAGTCCGGAGAATGCTATTCAACATCAGTTCCCGAGTCTAATCAAGGTGTTGAACATTTACGAGAGTCTGTTTCTCGAGTCCGGAGGGAACAGAGTCAGCTTCGCGGATTTCATCACCTGCTTTCTTCGCCCGAAAGTCTTGTCAAAACAAGCTGCGAAATTCGCCAAGCTTGACGATCCTTTTAGTTTTGGCTTGGAAAATCAGCCGACAGCGAAAGCGGATTAAAGGAATTTCTTCATCCCAGACACCCCGGTCGTCCTCTTTGCAGAGCTCGCAGCTTCAGATTTGACGAAGAGACGTTCTTTTTTGGGTTCCTCGGGCTATGGTTAAGCCGGTTTGTTCTCGCAATCCACCCTCGCTATATGAGGCCATCCGTCTTCTATCCGGCTCACCGAATGGTTGCCAGGATGTGAGTGGCCGTCGAGATCGCTGGGCTGGCTCACCTGTATCATGGCCTAAGCTTAGCGGTAGACACCACTCAGCCGGGGGTACAGCCCGTACATCTCTCACTGCACTATTTCATGTCATGGACCGAACTGCATGTGCTCGGCGCTTTTGGAGTCCACAAATGGCCCCATTTCTATGACAGTTATAATTTGCCCCGGGTTATGTTTCTAGTTGACGCTTCTGCTTTAGATCCGTCACAGCGAGAGGCTCGGGGTCTGGTCCTTCGCCCGCGTATGGTCGGAGATAGCATGAATTTCGTTGATAAGGTCATAACTATCGGCAAGGAATCCACTAAAACGGTGCAGCCGCTGCGCGATACCTTCAAAGACGGGGCTCCTACACTGAAGGCTCGGGAGATTCTGCATTTGTATTCAATCAGGCTGGGCCTTTTAGTGTTCAGGCAGAACGACTCGACGATGTTCATGAGGTAAAACTTGCACCGTTTTGCTCAACAGTCGGGTTATGATCAGGGTGTCCCGCTTGAGGCTTTTTTAGATGAGCTCGTTGCTACGGAAGAGGGTATCCGCAGCACGCTGCACCACTTCATGCGGCTAAATACCGGGTCTAACTTTCTCATCAGTGAGCCGAGCTACATTTCGAAAGCCTTGAACACATACGTGGCGTGGTACCAGCATGCGACGGGTGCTGTTATTAGGGAAGAAAGGCGGTTACTGCTCAATCGCAAGGGTTCGGTCCCTGCCGGTAATCCAGCTGTCCCCTTAAAGCGACGGACCACTGTTGGTCCTTCCTCAAGAGAAGCTGCTATGGTTGTGGTCCCGCGCGTCTTTCCTGAGAAGCCTCTACCCTGTGTTCCTGTAGAAACGGTAGCTGCAGCGTCCCCTGGGTCTAGCGTTGGTGTAGAAATCGGGACCCGCCGTCTAAAAATGCCCGTTAAACGCAAGCTCTTGTCATCGGCTACCGGCGTTCGCTCACAAAAGAAGAAGAAGTCGCTGTTTTCTACCGACGTCATATTTGTCCAGGAGCCACATGCTCCTTACAGCGAGGGTTTGTATGAGTATGAGACCAATGAGGGTTTATTCATCGCGCCTGCGGATGATACCGATCTCCAGGTGATTTGGTGTGAAAAAGTGTTTGTGGAATAACCGCAATCAATAACGGTGTCACTTGTAGCTAGCCGAGATGAGTATGGGTTGTCCACAGGGAAACGTGGAATATTTTATTCTTACTTTAGGCGTGTTGAAAAAGAAAGGAGGAAGAAATAAGAATGGTTGTAGGTTCTAGATCTACGTTAAACACGGATGCAAAATATAGATCTAGATTAATTATGGATGTAAGTTCAATATTAAAAGGGAGCTTGTAGGGTTCATTAGGATTTAGTAGTTATGGATGGTTAATTAAAGATTACTCTTTTTATTTTTTAATAGATTTAAAACTAGAACGACAGAGATGCATGTAGATTAGGGTTTCTGGAGGGAAAATGGTTCCCACTCTTAACCCCTATCTCGACATGGAACTCCGTTCATATCTAGCCTTTACCAAAACAATCATTAATCTAATCTCTAATCGCGGTCGAGACTAACAATAAATTGGTAGTGCGCCTGATTAGGATGTTAATAATTCTTTTAGTAAAGTTTATAAACTTTATAGGACGTAAAAAGAGTTTAAGAATCTTTATCATCCATTAATCTACCCTAATCCTATGAACCCTAACAAGCGGAGAATTACTCGCGCATGTTGGGAAAAGAAGATGAAAAGACAGAGAGGGAAAACATAATGTAAAATGCAAAAGAATTAAATAAAACAACTGCCTTTATTAATCAACTTGAACAATCTACACTTTATTCCTTAGAAAATGATTACAAAAACTTGGTTTGCTTCTCGAACTCTTCCGAAGGAGGTAGATGAACAGTTGATGATCAGCCTAGATGCGTGAGCTGTCTTGGACTTCGTGATCTCTTCGGCTTGATGTCTTCTAGTTTTAGCCCTTGGTCCTTTATATAGCCCTCAAAGAAGAAAAACTAGTTACCATATATGGTGACTTCCTAATATGGTGACTTTCCATGCCTGGATTCTGAGTCCCTGTCAGTATTGATTTTATGATTTTGGCAGATTTTTGATCCTGACATCTTGAACATCTTGATCTCTTGACCTGAGCTAAATCTTGCACAGTATCTCTATGAATAATGTTAGTTTATTTATTAAATTAGAGAGAGTATCTTAATCACTATATATGGTAATAAATCTTTAAGAAACTTGATTAAGAATATTTAATATGCTATGCACTTTATATGGTAATAAATCTTTAAGAAACATGATTAAGAATATTTGATGTGCTATGCATCTTTTAATTACTAAAATATTATGCATATATTTTGAAATATTATTCTAACCATTTGTATGATATTATATCTTTTAAGAATTGTGATTAGAATATTTGATATGATATGTATATTTTCAATTACCAAAATATTATATAAATATAAAATGCCTATATTTTCCTTCATAATATTAATTATAATATATAAACATATGGCAAATAGTATTTTGCAGATAAATCCAAATATGTTTAATATTTATAATAAACACCTTTTGTTATTTAAGAAATGTAAGGAAAATACTTATACCAAGGTGCAATATTTTCAACTGAACAAATACCCCCAAACTTAACTTTGATCGTCCCAAGCAAACTAGTTATTCAAGAGAAATAGAAAAAGAAAAAGAAAAACCTAAATAGCACACTTTCGTAGGCAAACACGATTGCACTGAGCACGTGCAACAAGCCGTTAAACCTCTAGGTGTCCCTAGTAGGAGGAGTGTTGTCTCCTGAGGGTTTTCAGCGGATTACACCCACAAAATCCTATAACAAAAGAGAGATGGTGAAATTTACATATAAAGATAAGAAGCATAAAAGAAAGACTTTGAAAATAAGAGTTTCCAACTATACTAGCTTTTCAGTTGTCATGAGCCTTATCTTAATAGTCATGAAAAATTGTTAGAAATCACATCATCCCTCAATAAAATATCGTCTTTATTCTTCATTCCTACCTTTCATCCAAACATCGATCATATACCCCTACGTGTGTGAAATGGACATCTCTACACTCGGAGAATTCAATTCAAGCTATCATACTCTTGTCCATCTACCTCAGTACTTTTTAACTTGATGAATATTTAGATTTGCTCACATATTTTCATGCGACCGTTAATACTTCTTGAGGTATTAACTGACCGATTACTCATGTGCTTGCTGATTAGGTGATAATATTTTCCTTGTCTTGCACCACCTAAGGCTTAGCAGTGACTCCCAGACCAGTTGGCCTTAGGGCACTAGGTGAAGAGGTACCCTCGCTATATTTTTTTATTGCTGCCTTGGCGATAACAAAACCAGTGTTCATTTTTCTTTTCACCATTTTTATATTTTCTTCATTTTTTTCATTTCCTTCACACTTTGGCTTTTAGACAAGAGCATTTCAAGATATCCTCTACTATCCCGAGTTTCAAGACGTGTGTAACTGCATATAGTAGGGTATCAACATTCACATGTTTGGCTTCCAGAATAGAAACTATTTTTCAGACTTATTTTTATCCTCAGATTAGTGACTTCCTTCATCTTACTAACTCTTGGGACAAAAGCTCATAACTACTTATTACCAGTTTGTTTAAGAAAACTTCTAATTTTCTTGGTTTTCTTAAACTATTCCTATCTTTTGGATGTAATTTTTCACTTTCTACTCTTTTGTTATATAAAAAAAAATTTAAATTTTTGAAAATGTTGTGCTTATGCAAAATATGATGCAAATTGATGTGTAAATAAGCACAAACCTCCCCCAAACCTGTTTACAGCAGTGTTCTCACTGATGTCATCCGTTAAGCTCAAAAACCTGTAGACTTGGGAGGAAATTATTAATGGGGGCAAGAATATATGAAAGTGAAAATCCTCCCCCAAACTTATTTTAGGCTCACAATTTTGTAACAATCATTTTCTTTCAAGAGCCAAAATATACCAACCCCCCCAAACTTGAGTTAAACAATTTAAATCTTTTAAAATCACACGAGGGGGTCAAGGTTATTGGTCAATGCCAAGCTTTGCAAAGACCGAAGGTCAACACCAACCATTCAAAAATTTTATCGATGAAGTACCAAGGTTGGTGGAAGAACATGTCACTTTTCGATAAGAAAAAGTGGGGAGGTGATAAGGGGTGTAATGGAAAAGGATTGCGTCTCAATTTGGAGAGACGACACAGTGATGGTGATGATGGATTACTTGCATTATCATGATTGTCCAGAAGAGGGGGTGGAGGTCCAATTTCTTCATCTTGGAGTTGATTTATCTCAACACCCGTATCTTTTAAAAATGCGAGTTCATCAGCGAAAATTTCCTCAAAGCTTTCATCGATACCCCGAAGAATAATGTCATCAGAAAAAATGGGGTGATCGTCAGACTCTATAAAAAGTTCCTCATCAGCGTTAGATGTTGACCCGGACAACTCGGTGGAAGAGTACATGGTTGGGTCAAACAACAACATATGAAAAGAGTCGGTATCATGAGGTTGATCAAATTCGCTGCTGTCGACATCCATTAATTCGACAGAACACACATGAGCATAGGGTTCGGAGGGTTCACTTCCCAACTTGTAAATGTTAAGCTCAATTGACTTCTTTCCAAAGGATAGGGTCATAGAGCTGTTTCTACAATTGATTACTGCATTGGAAGTGGCCAAAAAGGGTCTACCGAGTATCACCGGGATTTGATTGCGTGGGTTTGCCACAGGTTGTGTATCTATAACGATAAAGTCCACAGGGAATATGAATTTCCCGACTTTGATTAACACATCCTCTAGCTCACCCCTTGGTTGGGTGATAGATCGATCGACCATCTGAAGAGTGCAATGCGCAGGTTTTAACTCTCCGATCCCTAATTGCTCATAAACAGAATACGGAAGCAAGTTAACACTAGCACCTAGATCGAGTAGAGCACGATTGATATTTTTACCCCCATTAGAAATAAAAATTGTAGGACTTCCGGGTCCTTTCGTTTCTTAGGTAGTTGTTGTGTAAAAGCAGTGCTCACATTACTTGCAAGGAAAACTTTTTTAGGTACTTGAACTTTTCTCTTCCTAGTGCACAAGTCCTTTAGGATTTTCACATATGACGGAACTTGTTGAATAGCATCTAGGACAGGAATGTTTATGTTAACTTGCTTAAAAATTTCCACAATCTTCTCCATTTGTGGACTTGGTCTGTTGCCCCTTAACCTGTTTGGATAAGGTGCTTTATCAATAAGGGTTTGGTCCAACATTAGAGAGGATTGTGGGGATGGAGTGGATCCCAGAATTGGAGTGGGGATCGTTTTAGGTAGATTCGAGGAAATGGGCGAAGGGTTCGAGCCTTGGGGAAAACGGAGAATAGGCTCGGGTGAAGGTGGGAGACTAGACGAATTAGGGGAAGAAGAAGAAGCTGGGGTATCATTGGTGTCACTAACATCATCACATTGCTCACCCACTCGGTTATTCAGCACCTTTCCCGATCTCAAAGTAGTAACGGCACTCACATTATAACTTTGTGAGTGGCCAGGATTAGGTATGGGTTGAGATGGGAGTTTCCCTTTCTCTCTCGCACTCATTACGGCGTTTAACTGTACGAGTTGGTTTTCTATTGATTTAATACTCTCGCCGTGGGAGGCGGAGTCTTTCTGTATGGTATCAATAGAAGACTTCATCTCAGCCGACAATTGCATGGAATGTTTCATGAACATATCCAAAGTTTGTGTGAGTGAAGAGTTGTCAGTACCGGCCACTTGTGGTGTAGAAGTGTTGGCCGGATTTTAAAAATTTTGTGACTGAAAGGGGAGATGATTTTGTGGTTGTGGTTGCTGTGGAGGAGGTCTTTGATAATTGCTTTGTTGGTTTTGGTTCCAAGCAAAGTTAGGATGATTCCTCCATCCTTGATTGTACGTGGAAGAATAAGGATCGTTTCTAGATCGCTGCTGAAAAGCAGCATTAGTTTGAACCGATACATTCATAGGACATTCTTCCGTTAAGTGTGAAGGATCTGAACAGCAACCACAGATGGTCTTGGGAAGCGTGACCTGATTTAGGGATACTGATGAAAGTTTGTTCTCAATAGCATCGAGTTTCTTCTGCATCGCTGCCATTTCGGCTTTTACTGCGATGGAAACATCGAGCTGGTGAATACCTCCCCTAGATGAAGGTGGTCTTACGCTTTCCCACTGTAAAGTGTGTTCAGCAAGGTCTTCCAGATATTTCCAAGTTTCACCGTCGTCTTTAGATATGAAATTGTATTGACACATTGTTTCAAGCATCTGCTTTGTCGCTGGATTAATGCCCTCATATATTATTCGACATAAATCCCATCTTTGTATTCCATGATGAGGACATCGGACAAGCAGATCCTTGAAACGTTCAAAGCACTTCCAAAATGGTTCATTGGGAAGCTGGGTGAACTGGTTGATCCCGCTCCTAACACGGGCGGTCTTATGGTTTGGGTAAAACTTCTTAAGAAATGCTATTACTAATTCATCCCAATTAGTGATAGAATGTGCGACAGTATTATAAAGCCATTTTTCTGCCAAGTCGCACAGTGTAAATGGGAGAAGACGCAAGCGCATAGCATCAACAGTCAATTGTGAAGTACCTATCATTGCGCACACGTTTTCGAATTTGGTAATGAAAACGTACGCGTCTTCCGACTCAAGCCCATGAAATTTGGGCAGCAGATTGATGTAGTGGGGTTTAATTTCGAAATTATCCCCGTTAGGTGGTGGAAGAGATAGACAAGTGGGAAGAGGACCACGGATAGGATAGCATCTCTCTTGAAGAGAGATGCGCGGTGGATTCTGCGCACCTACGGGCGGTGGCAGCGTGGTGTTATATTCTGATGGAGTGCCGTCCATCTCGGTCGTGGTGTGTGGTGGGGGAAAAGAGGATGAAGAAGTACCGACTTCGGAGTCGATAGCAGGAACGCGGACAAGACGGGCACTAGGATCCCGTGTCCAGACGAGCATGCACTAAGCGGTTTTAGTGCAAGTGGCAGCGTGTGTATGATTTTAAAATTGGTTTGTTTTGAAAAAAAGTGGGACTCAAGGCAAATCACTCTAAAATGCACAAGCAACCCTAGAACTAAGGTCACCTAGGTCCAGTCTCTAGACCGCTCCTAGACTTCCAAAGGACAAGCCGCAAGATCAATCTTCTGCTGCCTCTGTACTACCCTTATAGCCAGGTAACTGCCAGGTAAGTGGGAAGGAACCACAGTAGTGGGCCTAATTAAAAACCACTAGCCTTTGATACACTTGCCCAAACACTACAAAAGTAATGCGGATAAGCGATAGATTACCCACGACCTTCCTCTGTCCTTATTGAGCACGACAGTCCTTAGAGTCTGGTCTAGATATTTTTTAAATTAATGAAGGGTTGATCTAGATGCTCGGTTTGTGATTTGTGGGGCTTAGGAAGGGTGATGAAATCCCCACCTAATCTTGATTTGGTCTTTGCCCCTTAAAGTCCGTATTAAAATATGTAAAACAAAACCAATCACAAAACTTTTGCAAAAAGATTTTTGAGCGGCGCTATTTTGCAAAGAATCCTGCAGAAAATAGATTTTATTAGATTTGAGAGGAGAGAGAAGGAGTTGAGAAAGATACCAGAGAAGTGTGAACCCTAGATCCCTTTGTTAAGCCGCGTTTTCGCCGTCGAGAGGGCCTTCGTGCTGCGGTTCCGCCGCGAAGTGGAGGGATCAGGTGATGAAAATTTTCTTTGGCCTCCTGTGCTCCTCTGGATCTTTAAGAATGTCTCTGTCTTCTGTTTTCCTCAAGTCTGTGACTCCAGATCTCCTTGCAAAATTCACGCACAAATCGTTAAATATGCAATTTGCAGTTTTGTGTTAATAATGATATGAATCGTCTAAGAATTCAACACAAATAGTAAGAATAAAAAAATTACGCACGTATCCCCGGCAACGACGCCATTTGATTTGGTGTGAAAAAGTGTTTGTAGAATAACCGCAATCAATAACGGTGTCGCTTGTAGCTAGCCGAGATGAGTACAGGTCGTCCGCAGGGAAACGTGGAATATTTTATTCTTACTTTAGGCGTGTTGAGAAAGAAAGGAGGAAGAAATAAGAATGGTTGTAGGTTCTAGATCTACGTTAAACACGGATGCAAAATATAGATCTAGATTAATTATGGATGTAAGTTCAATATTAAAAGGGAGCTTGTAGGGTTCATTAGGATTTAGTAGTTATGGATGGTTAATTAAAGATTACTCTTTTTATTCTTTAATAGATTTAAAACTAGAACGACAGAGATGCATGTAGATTAGGTTTTCTGGAGGGAAAAGGGTTCCCACTCTTAACCCCTATCTCGACATGGAACTCCGTTCATATCTAGCCTGTACCAAAACAATCATTAATCTAATCTCTAATCGCGGTCGAGACTAACAATAAATTGGTAGCGCGCCCGATTAGGATGTTAATGATTCTTTTAGTAAAGTTTATAAACTTTATAGGACGTAAAAAGAGTTTAAGGATCTTTATCATCCATTAATCTACCCTAATCCTATGAACCCTAACAAGCGGAGAATTACTCGCGCATGTTGGGAAAAGATGATGAAAAGACAGAGAGGGAAAATATAATGTAAAATGCAAAAGAATTAAATAAAACAATTATCTTTATTAATCAACTTGAACAATCTACACTTTATTCCTTAGAAAATGATTACAAAAACTCGGTTTGCTTCTCGAACTCTTCCGAAGGAGGTAGATGAACAGTTGATGATTAGCCTGGATGCGTGAGCCGTCTGGGACTTCGTGATCTCTTCGGCTTGATGTCTTCTAACTTTAGCCCTTGGTCCTTTATATAGCCCTCAAAGAAGAAAAACTAGTTACCATATATGGTGACTTCCTAATATGGTGACTTTCCATGCCTGGATTCTGAGTCCCTGTCAGTATTGATTTTATGATTTTGGCAGATTTTTGATCCTGACATCTTGAACATCTTGATCTCTTGACCTGAGCTAAATCTTGCACAATATCTCTATGAATAATGTTAGTTTATTTATTAAATTAGAGAGAGTATCTTAATCACTATATATGGTAATAAATCTTTAAGAAACTTGATTAAGAATATTTAATATGCTATGCACTTTATATGGTAATAAATCTTTAAGAAACATGATTAAGAATATTTGATGTGCTATACATCTTTTAATTACTAAAATATTATGCATATATTTTGAAATATTATTCTAACCATTTGTATGATATTATATCTTTTAAGAATTGTGATTAGAATATTTGATATGATATGCATATTTTCAATTACCAAAATATTATATAAATATAAAATGCCTATATTTTCCTTCATAATATTAATTATAATATATAAATATATGGCAAATAGTATTTTGCAGATAAATCCAAATATATTTAATATTTATAATATACACCTTTTATTATTTAAGAAATGTAAGGAAAATACTTATACCAAAGTGCAATATTTTCAACTGAACACCAGGCTACCCTTGTGGCTTCCGAGCGACTGGCTCGCGATGAAGCGGCACTGATCACTATCGCGAAGTCAGGTATACTTCAGTTACATTCTTCCGTGGCTATCTTCTTTTATTATGCTTCTACTAACGCTTTCTTCTTCAACAGGTATTTCTGCCGAAGGGGATCTCGCGGCTTTCCTCAAGACATTTGAAGAGGAAGAGAGGCTTCGCGCTTCTTTGGGCCTTGGTAAAATTACGTTCATTATACCTTTATTCCTTTCTTTATTCGTGCTCTAACCCTTTCTTTCATCTTGTTGCAGAGACTACCTTGACTCGGGTTATTCCAAGTGTAGTGCAGATCCCGAGCAGCGATGTGGCAAAACTACCAGAGCCAGCTGTTATGGCCCCAGCTCTCCCAACGTCCCCGCAGGAGGCTTTGCTGAAGCAGCCGATGAAGGATGCCGTAACGGCTCCAGAGGTAGAGCTTGGTTCGGACGACGACGTCCCCTTATCAGAGGTCTTGAGGAGATCGCTTCTCACTGCTCAGACCGAAAGGAAGCGTAGGAAGCATGCGGCGAGGGAACGCGATGCCAGTTTGGCCATGGGTGCAGGCTCAAGCATCATTCGGCTTGCTGATACTCCTTCGGCGGATGTTCCCTCTGCGTTGTCTACCGTCCATTGACAGGTTGCGCGCGCAGCTCGTGAAGAAACCGAAAAGCTGCTCCAAGGTAACATAACGCTGAGTCTTTTACTCGAACTTGATCTTCGAATTTTGACATATGCATTTTCTGCGGGGCCAAGTCTTGGCGATGGGATGACGGGTGAAACCCTGGCGGTTACCATGCCCGAAGTTGCTATCCTCTCTCTGGAATATGGGACTGTCCAAACCGCCGCTCTTTCCCCGTGTGGCTTTCTGGTATCGGCGGACGTCGCAAGCGTTACGACGGCCCTCGTCGAATCAGGGGATGAAGCTATGGGCGCAGAAACTACTCCTCTGAGGGAGAGCGAAGAAGCCGCTACGCCTGGTGATGCTTCTGTCGCGGTTTTGGTTGATGACCCATCAGGTAGGTCTTGAGTCACTGTTCTCTTTTTATTTCTCAATCCTGTTCAGCTCCTTCTGATGATATTTTATTTGTAGGTGCAGTGAACGCCGAGATTAAGCCATCTGAAGCGCCTCCGGTTGACGTCATAACGGCTGCTGTTTCCTCGCCTTCTCCTATGTCCTCTGAAATGCTAGAAGGTATAGGTTTGCGATTTATCGGTTTCGCCGTGGGTACCATCCTCCTTGTATTGACAGTATATTTGTCATGCCCCGCTTCCCAATGTACGGCGAAGTGGACGCGACGAGGTCCGCTACGTATATACTCAGAAGTACATACGCTAAGCGTATCTAAGCAATATAAAATAAGTACACAAGAGACAAGAAATAAAAAGAACAGCAACTTTTATTTATTAACATTCTTTGTACAATGCATGAAAGGAAATACAACTGAAACAAAAAGATACCTAAACAGTGGCATAACAGGAAATGAAAAGTACTGAAAAGAAAAGTGTACAATGAAACTACAGTGCAGGGTCTTCAGTAAATTGCTCCAAGTCTCCTTGCGAGGGCTCAACTTCTGCCGGGTCCAATTCACCTGACGACATTCAAAGAAGAGAGAAACAGAATGTCGTCAGCGAACAAATCGCTCGGTAAGTCCCAAAGGTAAGAGGGAAGTAGAAAAAGACAGAATAAGAAGGTACATTTTAAAGTGTAAACTAGTGTTGTAATGTTATGTCAACGCTGTTGTTTGTAGCTTGGTACAGAAGGATGCCAGTGTATACGAGGGGAGTCTCTATATGCCAGAGACTAAGGGCACGTATAGTACAAGGTACCGTTTATGCCACGGTACAACAGTAATTGGATTCAGGTTAGGTGTGTTAAATCTGACCACCTCGTGCCACCTTTAACACCTTCCGTACCAATCTACCCCTTAAACCCCGCGATATCTTGTTTGTATTGTTACCTTGTAAATTGTGTTGGTTGTATGATTGATTGACTGACTGACCAAAACCATGATATCAGGAAACGGTTATAACCGTAGAGTCATGTAAATAGAATACTAAGAGTCATGTAAAAGGAATATATCCATGGTTCGGTTCAATCAAGTTGTATAAATTGCTAATTGTATTCATGGATTCACGTGTTCATATTGAATTGGAAACTTGTAGATTATGGATTGACTTGAATCATATTCAAGTCAGATTAATCAGACTCAAACCCGAGTCAGACAATCAGAATTGTGAAACGAAGTCTTATAACTGCTAGGGTCCTTAGGGTAATTTATAAACTTGAGGCGGTTTTATGTAAAAATACTTTTATATACTTTTCAAAATACACCTCAAGTATTTATTGTTCGTCTTTAGAGTTGTAATGGGGGTGGATTTTATGTTATGACATTTCTAGTGAAAATATCCTAGTTTTATAAATATTGATTATTCATGGTATTTTAGTGTAAAATTTATTCTTGTGATTTTTAGAAAAAGGTGGAATATTTATATTATAATAAAATAGATATTTAAAATGATAAATATACGTATATTTATACAAAAATAGTTTTAATAAATATTTTATATTCCAAAAATTTGCTTTTCTTAAGATGTCGTATTTTAAACCTTTCGAGACCGAATGCTCCTTGCGAAGGTCTGAATCTCGCACTACTAGCCCGAGGGTGCACGATAAACTGCACGATCCCGAACGGGTTCCCCAAAGATGGGTTGTAGCGGCGCTTTGCAAAGATTGTAAAATACTGATTCTTTAGAAAACGGTTTTATAAAGTAAAAGGTATTTTCTTGAAAAGTGTAATTTTCCGTATTTTAGATTCTAGAGTTTCCTAAGCCGACTAGCCTATTTCTAAAAGGCCTAAACGACAAGTCGTTAGAAACCTCAAATCGCCTCTTCACCGCCAATTGTGGCCAGGTAAGTACAAGTGACGAGGGAGGGATCCGCTCACGAATCGTGAGGCGGGCCATTTAAAGTTACCCAAGCTCACTTGCCTAGCCTAGACACCACAAAGTCAGTTTAGATAAACGATTGATATCCACAACTTATCGTATTTTCCTAGTAAGAAGTATTTACTTAAAAGTGTAACAAATCTAAACCTTTAAGAATGGTTTTATTAAGATTTTGGTATTTTAATGTAAAGTCTTGTTTTATCGTATTAGGAATTTTTAAGATAGCGTATTATGGTTTCACATGTATGTGTGAGGAGGTAGGTCATTACCTCATGATCTATTTTAAGATATAGCAATGTTTAAAGGGTTAAATGTAAAATTGAAACATGAAGGTATTAAAGTAAAAGAATACGGTAAATTGAAAAGGTTATCATTTCATGTGTGAAAACTTATTCAAATTGACTTTTACAAGTTTAATAGTCAAGATAGAGATGTTTATGAGTGATGGAATTGATTAGAAGAAGAAAAATAAACATCATGGTATTAAAGCGAAAAAGAATACGATATTGCAAAAGCTATCATTTCATGTGAGAAACTTTGTCCAAATTAGTTGTTATATGATTAATAGTCAAATGGATAAGTTTAGGTATTATGGAATTAGTGACAAGTGAGATTTTATAGAAAAACCGAATCAGAAATCGGTTTGTTCCGATTTCCGTCGGGTTTCGTAATTCCGTATTTTTGAGAAGTAGAAAGAAGAAAAGAACGGGACTTACGGGTGTCGATCTATACTAAAGAGTATAGAGGAACTAGGGGAGTGGCCGAGGCGTTGTTTCGTCGCCGGTTGTTTCAAAAAAACGTCGCCGGAAATCCGTCAGCGCTTCGCCGTGAACTCGGTTTCAAAGCACACCTTTCTTATAGAAATTTTGAGAGAGTAAACCTAGTGTTTTGGAATGAGAGGGTAGGGGGTAGGGGTCTATTTATAGGGTAGGCTAGGGTAGGGTGGGTGAAAGGTTTTTATTTTAAAAAAATGAAAAAATTAAAGAAAAATTATTAAAATTTTTATTAAATAGAATGTATTTATCATTAGGGAACCGATCTATTAAAATGGAGTAAACAGGGGGTTATAGAAGACGAAAAGACGAAATTTTCGTTTTGGGGGCTCGGCCGTCCGGCCGAGTCCCGCCAGCGGCGCCGGCCGTCCCGGCCGAGTCCGGCGGTTGTCGCGTGCGGGGTCCTCTGACGTAGCTCCTGGTATAATTAGTTTTTAAGGTTCAGTTCAACTTTTGGGAGTTATGGCCTGTGGACTGTTGGGCTTCTAAGAAATTTAAAAGAAAAATAATCTAAAAATAATGTGGGGCATGGGATTTGAACTCTGGTGGCTTGGTTCAGTAGTGCAAGGTATTACCAATGAGCTACAAGCTCCTTCTTGTAATTATTGTGGGAAAATAGATACTTAAAGTAATAATAGCAATATTAAATACTCCAAGTATACTTCAAATTTAAATCAAATTTATGTATACAAAAATTGGAGTTGTTACAATATTGTCACAACTTTGCAAGAGTCCTTTTTGACCATCTATGTCAAGTGCTGAACCCGCATTTCTCCTTCCAGTCAGAAGTCATTCTGCCTCCTGGTACTGGTTAGTATATCCTTTAGCTATTGTCTCCTTCTTTCTTTTATGAATAGCCGTATTGTTGCTAAGTCTTCTTTTTATTGATCGTAGCGTCACGGATCGGAGGAGGAGACGAGAGACTAGCCGCGCCTCCGGTACTCCCAATTTTGCAACCTGCCACAGCCGGTTTAGTAGACTCCATCGCTCGTGTATTTTCTTCACCTCCCGAGTCGACATTTGACCATAATTTGTTTTGCATCAATCGCACCAGCTCCAGCTCCCTTTGAGTCTCGCATCCTAATGCCGGCAGGGCCCTTTGCTAAACGCCCATCTTCCAGGGGTGCCGCGAATAGCCGACGAATGTTGAGCGAACTCGTCGAGGATCTTGACTCGGAGGCCCCCACATCCGCTGCAGATTTTGCTGCTGAGGTTAATCCTATGCTGGCAACGCTCGTGAACTTCCATGATGAAGGTGTCGTCGAGTCTTGGGTTAATTACTGCAGAATGATCGAGGCTTGCCTGCATGAGATTAAGCTCAAGCGTCTTGCTCCTGAGGTTCTGGTTTTGAATTCCCAGCAAGTTGCATAGGTTGAGCATAGTGTTCCTTTCCTCCGTCATTTTGAACAAGAGGCGACCCTGAGACGAAAGGAACACGAGGTGGCTTCCAACGAGTCTATCCGATTGCACGCCCAGATTGAAGCGAATGCTGCGCAGTTAAAAGCTATTTTCAACAATTTCCAGCGATGCATTTCGGATGGGTTGACGCTGAGGCGGATGCTTGACTATACCGAGCGGGTCGTGCAGGACTGCGAAGCTGCCATGCTAGAAACTGACGAAAAGCTTTCGTCCTGTTCGTAGCAGCGAACTCAAATTGAAGCGGAGTTGGCCGCGGTGGCTGACCACGAGAAGGGATTGGAGGAGTGCACGAGCGGCTTGCTGACTTATTGAAGATGCCTCCTTGTTAGCAGTCGTTTCTGTATTTTTTTGACTGAAAATTTGTAATTGGTGAATAACATGCATTCATTTTTTATTCTTTTATGTGATGTATCCTGTATTCACATGAATTCCTGAATAAAAGTCATATTTTATCTCATACTATCACTTTCTTTTCTTTGCCGTGTCATTGGCATGTGACTTTAGCAAATATGGCCTGTAGATGGTAGATAACGGTTCATCTTGAACTCCTTGTAGGGTAGCGATGACTTAGGAAACAGGTTCAAATCTGCCGCCTAAAACTTTTCAACTTTATGAGCCGTGGGGGTCTCATAAAGATTTTTCTCCTTACGAGTCGAGAGGATCTCGTAGGTGTAATTTCTCCTTAGGGGTCGTGAGGACTCCTAAGTGCGTTTTCTCTTGAGAGTCGTAAGGATCTCACAAGAGAGTTTTCTTTTTACGGGTTGAGAGCTTTGCACAAAGACATTGATTTCCCTGGGGGTCGAGATGAATCGGGAGATTATTGGTTGACTTGATTCCGAGACGGAGCATTGTTCCGGCGGGGACGTCATTGGTTGACTTGTTTCCGAGACGGAGTATTGCTCCGGCGGGGAGGTCATTGGTTGACTTGTTTCCGAGACGGAGCATTGCTCTGGCAGGGAGATCATTGGTTGACTTGTTTCCGAGACAGAGCGTTGCTCCGGCGGGGAGGTCATTGGTTGACTTGTTTGCGAGACGCAGAATTGCTCCGGCGGGGAGGTCATTGGTTGACTTGTTTCCGAGACAGAGCGTTGCTCCGGCGGAAAGGTCATTGGTTAACTTGTTTTCGAGACGGAGCGTTGCTCCGGCGGGGAGGTCATTGGTTGACTTGTTTCCAACACGGAGCGTTTCTCTGGCGGGGAGATCATCGGTTCACTTGTTTCTGAGACGGAGCGTTTCTCTGGCGGGGAGGTCATCGGTTCACTTGTTTCTGAGACGGAGCGTTGCTCCAGCGGGGAGGTCATTGGTTGACTTGTTTCCGAGACGGAGCGTTGCTCCGGCGGGGAGGTCATTGGCTGACTTGTTTCCGAAACGGAGCGTTGTTCCGGCGGGGAGGTCATTGGCTGACTTGTTTCCGAGATGGAGCGTTGTTCCGGCGGGGAGGTCATTGGCTGACTTGTTTCTGAGACGGAGCGTTGCTCCGGCGGGGAGGTCATTGGTTGACTTGTTTCCGAGATGGAGCGTTTCTCCGGCGGGGAGGTCATTGGTTGACTTGTTTCCGAGACGGAGCGTTGTTCAGGCTAGGAGGTCATTGGCTGACTTGCTCCGCTTTCTGCTGTGTCAGGGATGACTTGCTCCGCTTTCTGCGGTGTCGAGAAGGAACGCCGTGTTGATCTTCTGTGATGCAGATGTTGCCGTCGAGATCTGACTCTCTCTTTGACAGAGTCTGTTGGGAAATGTGATTCCCTTTTCGTTTATGCCCATGGATTGTATACAGGGGTCAGTATAGACTCTCCCGTAGGGCAAAAGTTTCATTCTTTCATTTTTTTTATTTCTTTCTGTGATGCTCTATTATTTCAGCTTTTTATATCGCGAAAGTCATGATTTCCCAATCATTTCGGCTATTTTTCGCGGCGCCCAATCATTTCGGCTATTTTTCTTTTTACTCGCTGCTTTTTATTGCGAGTTGCCCAATCATTTCGGCTATTTTTATATGTCTTTTTGGCTCGCTGATTTTGTTGCGAGTATAGACTTGAGATCTGATACCAATCTTAGCATTAGCATCGCTGCAACTAGAATATGGCTAGGAGCGAATCATCATTTGCCGTGAAAGGACTTAGAATTTGATACCGATTTAGGCATCAGCATCGCTACCACTGGGACATTGCCAGGAGCGAATCATCATTTGCCTTTGTCGGTTCAAACAAAGGTAGCTTAGCAAACAGGGTTAGGGACCTAACGACTAAGGCTTTTGACTTCGTGAGTCGTAAGGTCTCATAAATGTATTTCTCCCTACGAGTCATGAGGATCTCGTAGGTGTAATTTCTCTTTAGGGGTCATGAGGATTCCTAAGTGCGTTTTCTCTTGAGAGTCGTAAGGATATCACAAAAGCGTTTTCTTCTTGCAAGTCGAGAGGATCTACAAGTGTATTCACCAAATAGGGAAATTTCACACCATTGGTGGAACTGGGTGAGGGAATGCTTATTTATGCCCGTGGATTGTATACAAGAGTCAGTATTGACCGCCTGTAGGGAAGTTTGGGGGATATGATGGCTTAAGAACAGGTTCGGGTCCATGTATCTTAAGACTTTTGAATCCTGTGAGCCGTGGGGGTCTCATAGGGGGGAAATTCTCCTTACAAGTCGTGAGGATCTCGTAAGTGTAATTTCTCCTTAGGGATCGTGAGGATTCCTAAGTGTTTTGCTCTCTTGTGAGTCGTAAGGATCTCACGCGTGTATTTTCTCTTTACAAGGTCGAGGGGACCTTGCAAGTGCACAGGAAAAAGAAATTTATGAGTCTGCGCCCTTTCGGGTTTTCACAAACTCGCCGGTAGCCCTGCTGTTTTTTACTCATGAAGCCCTTTCGGGTTTTCATCCGTGCCCATTTCGCTTATGAACGTACCGTTTTATTTTGCACCGCGTTAGCCTAAGGATGCTGCGGTTCATAGTAGTTCAGGACATTACGGTCCATTGTTAGTTTAGGGACGTTTCGGTCCGCAGCTAGTTTCAGGACATTACGGTCCATTGTTAGTTTAGGGACGTTTTGGTCCGCAGCTAGTTTCAGGACATTACGGTCCATTGTTAGTTTAAGGACGTTTCGGTCCGCGGATATTTTCAAGACATTGCGGTCCATTGTTAGTTTAGGGACGTTTCTGTTCGTAGCTAGTTTCAAGACATTGCGGTCCATTATTAGTTTAGGGACGTTTTGGTCCGCAGCTAGTTTCAGGACATTGCGGTCCATTGTTAGTTTAGGGACGTTTCGGTCCGCAGCTAGTTTCAGGACATTACGGTCCATTGTTAGTTTAGGGACATTTCGGTCCGTAGCTAGTTTCAGGACATTACGGTCCATTGTTAGTTTAGGGATGTTTCGGTCCGCAGCTAGTTTCAGGACATTACGGTCCATTGTTAGTTTAGAGACGTTTCGGTCCGTGTTAGTTTTTGCGGCGAAGTTTTGCCGGATAGCACTTACAGAGTTTGCTACTCAGGAAGACAGCGAGCGAATGCAAGGGTCGTCATCTATCATTAACCTAGGCTGTGATTCGTCAGGTGTAGTATTTCTTAAGAAATCGGCCGTTGATTGGCAGGAAGGGTCTTTCGCCATGCATATCTATGAGCAAGTAAGCCCCACCTTGGTAGACTTTGTCTATGATGTACGGGCCTTCATAGTTCGGCTCGAATTTCCCCCGTTTAGCACGATTGGGGATCATAGGTCTTTTTACGACTAGCACGAGTTCGCCTTGGCGGAATGTTCTCGACCTAGTCAATCTTTCGTATGAGCATGTCATCCTTGGTTTGTAAGCTTCCAAGTTTTGTTGCGCCATGAGACGAGTTTCATCGAGCGCGTCGAGCTCATTAAACCGAAGATGAGCATTCTCTTCATCCGTTAGTTCGTAATGAACCGCCACTTGCAGAGAAAGTAGCTCTATCTCCAAGGGGAGTACCGCTACTATGCCGAATACTAATGCATACGGCGTTGTATTCGTAGCGTTTTGAACGTAGTTCGATATGCCCAGAGAGCTTCATGCAGTCTCTCATGCCAGTCCTTTTTTATTTTTGGACACCATCTTCTTTATAATCTTTGTCAAGGTTTTGTTGAAAACCTCAGCTAGACCGTTAGCTCGGGGATTATAGACCGAAGAGTATCTCCAGTCTATGTTATGTTGCTATGCGAAGCGACTGATTCTATGACTTCTGTAGGCCGGCCGGTTATCGGAGATAATCCGTCGCGGAGTGCCGAACCGATAGATGACGCGTGTCTTGAAGAAATGGAGGATGTTCTCCGTCTTCACTTCTCTTAGCGGTATGGTTTCTCCCCGTGTAGAGAAGTAATCAGTTGTCGCCAATATGAACCGATGTCCTTTGGACGACGCTGGTTCGATAGGCTCAATTATGTCAGTTCCCCACATTTCGAACGGCCAGCACGAGTGCCACTGCTTCGCGTATTCGAGGCAGTCATGAATCATCGTAGGCTAATAGTAGCCCATTCTTTTGATCTTCAGCTTCATCTTTAGCCCGGCTTGATGAGAACCGTAGAGTTCGTCGTGAGTTTCTTAGACGACTCTCCTTGCTTCTTCTGGTCCTAGGCATCTCAGCCACAGAGAGTTGAATGATCTCTTATACAGAGTATCATTGACGAAGGCGAAAGACATAGCTCGTTTCATGAGCTGATGTCTTGATGATGCATCTTCCGATGTTTGATGGGATTTGTAGTCTATAAAGAATTCTCTCCGATCCTTAGCCTTTTCTTGGTCCTCTATTTGTAGGTCTGTTTGCTTGGTCGCTTCCTTTTCTTCAGACGACTCCGGAGATATTTCTGCTGGTGCGAGAACCCGACGGCTCTGTACAATGATCCTTACGTCATCGAGGTTTTCGTCAACCAGTTCTTTAGCGAGTTTGGCTAATGCATCCGCTTTGCTATTTTTTTTTACGCGGTATGCTTTCCAGGGCGTAGGAGAGAATTTGAGTTAGTAATTGTTGCACTCTTTCGCCGTATTTTACCAACTCTGGTTTGCACGTCTGATAGTCACCGTTTACTTGGCTAACGACCAGCTGGGAGTCTCTGTATATGAGGAGGTTTTCGATTCCTATGTCGACAGCGATCTCAAGACCTGCTATCAAAGCCTCATATTCTGTTTCATTGTTCGTCCTCGGCTCTGTTAAGGAAAAGGCAAAGCGCATTATCCCTCCTTATAGAGTCACGAAGATGAGGCCTACCCCAGATTTGATTACGGGGGAGCTGTGCTTTCGCTTCTTCATGGAAGATGCCTCATCGAAGTAGAGTTCCCATCGGGTATCACTCCCTCCTCTCTCCCCGTTAATCGTGTCAAACGTGTGCTCATTTGGCAATTCGCAATTTAGGGGTGAATTGGCAGGTATCGGATGCTCAGCGAGGAAATCGGCAATGGCCTGGCCTTTCACTGCCTTGAGAGGTCGGTATGTTATCGAGAATTCCATTAAGAGTAGGGTCCATTTAGTGAGCCGTCCCGTTAGTATGGCTCTTGACAACAAATATTTGAGAGGATCCACTTTTGATATGAGATGGACCTCATGCGCCAAAGCATAATGCCAAAGCTTCGTTATCGCGAAGATTAACGCCAGGCAGTGTTTTTCGATAGGCGAGTAGTTGTTTTCTGTCCACAGGAGAACTCGACTCAAATAGTAGAGGGCTCTCTCTTTCCTTTGGTTGTTCTCCTGTGCCCATATCTCACCTAAAGAACCTTCAAGGGCGGTTGTGTACAGGATGAGGGGCTTTCCCTTGACCGAAGCGGTCAGTAGCGGCGGATTCTGCAGGTATTGCTTGATTTCGTCCAGTGCGCTTTGGCATTTACGATCCCAGACGAACGGGGTTCCTTTCTTCATCAAGTGACTGTAGGGACGACATTTTTCGGAGAGGTTGGCTATGAACCGTCGGATATACGCGAGCTTCCCTTGTAGAGACCGCAATTGTTTTAAAGTTCTGAGTGGGCATTTCCATAATCGCCTTGATCTTTGAAGGATATATTTCGATGCCCCGGTGTCGTATGATGAACCCTAGAAATTTTCCTGAGAAGACTCCGAATGCGCATTTCAGAGGGTTGATCTTCAGGTTATACTTACGAAGACGTTGGAACACAATTTTCAAATGCTCCCAGTATTCCTCGTATGATTTGCTTTTCACTATGAGGTCATCGATATAGCATTCGATGATTTCATGTATGAGGTCATCGAAAATCTTTGTCATGGCCCTCTGATAGGTAGCACCGGCGTTCTTCCGACCGAAAGGCATCATTTTGTAGCAGAATATGCCCAGAGGAGTCCGGAAAGCGGTATGCTTCTGGTCTTCATGATGCATCTTTATTTGATTGTATCCTGATGATCCGTCCATGAAGAAGAAGACTTCGTGAGTGGACGTGTTATCTATCATCAACTCGGTAACCGGTACGGGAAAATCATCCTTTGGGCAAGCTTTATTGAGGTCTCGGAAATCCACGCAGATGCGCACCATCCCATTTTTCTTCATCACTGGGACAATGTTAGCGATCCAGTCGGGGTATTGAACTTCTTGGATGAAGCCGGAGTCGATTAGCTTCTTGACTTCGGCATTGATACTCATTTCAAGTTCGTGCCGAATTCTTCTTGGTGCTTGTTTGACTGGCTTGGCGTCCGAAAATATCGCCAATTTATGCACAGCTATTTCTGGATCTAGCCCCGGTATCTAGGAATAGTTCCATGCGAAGCAGTCTTTATACTGCATGAGCACGTCTTTTAGCGTAGCTACCTATTCTTTAGACAGCAGCTCACTAGCGAATGTAGGCTGCGGGTCGTTTGTCGTCCCCAAGTCGACTTTTCTCAGGTTGTCCGCCGTGGTATGTATCTCATCTTCCAACTCTTTTGGCGCCGGTGGAAATTCTGAAATCAACTCATCTTCATCCTCATTTTCGAAGCACCAGGAGAGGTCACCTGTAGGGTTCCTAGACACTCTCAAGAGGTCTCACAAGGCATCAACCATGCCAATTTCAAATTTTATGTGTGCCGAGAAACCCTAACACGGATCGTTAACTAGAAATCTAGGCGATATACTAAAGTAGTTAACAACTTAACTAAAGGAGAGAGGCTACAACCTTTGTAGATCCGGTTCTCCACTTCCTTAGCTCCACGTAGGCGTCCTCTCGCTGTCCTTCTCGAATCCTAGACTCAATCGTCGGCTTCATCGGAAAAACGAGCGGAATAGGTCGTCGGCTTCGTGCTGAAGATGATCTACGTCGAGGTTGCACAAGTTCAAGCTCCAACTTCACCAAGTTGAGAAACTTGTGAAGAAAACACCCAAAACCACTTGGCAAGAGGTAGAGGATGAAGAAATAGGAGGTGGGTTCACTTTAGAATTGGATTTCTCTCACTTTAGCTCAAGTTGCCATTGATGGACCTTAAGCTTTTCTTGAAGAAGAAGATGATCAAGAAGAAAAAGAATATGATAAGTGTTATTTAAAAATGAAACTAATATGAATACTTATCATATCTTGACCATGGTCAAGTGTAGAGATTAAACTAAGGTTAGTTGGAATGGTTAGGGTTAAGGATGAGATAAGGATGGTGGACTTTGTCAAACCTTCAAGAAGCTTCAACATAGAAACAAAATAAGCCACCATACTTATTAAAATCCAAAACGAATAAATAAATAAATAATTAAGTAAATAATCAAAACCCTAACCATTCATATAACCATGGTTCAATCTTTACACAAACCCAAGTGAGCAAGTATCATCAAACATGATACAAACAAGTGCACAAAAATATATCATATATACAATGTGCATCAAGTGAGAAAATCCTTTTAAAATGAACCAATACTAGTTAATGCAAAGTAATATATCAAATATATAATTATACATTAAATCATTAAATCAACACTTGATTTAACGATCCGGTCATATCACACATAACCGACTAGAATCCAATGTATCGATTTATCGAATCAATGATTCGATAACTAGGTCATATCGAATATAACCAATCGAAACATATATCGCGAGAATGAAATGCGGTATCAAATACACGCATTATTCTCGGTCCTGGACATATCTCATATGCGCTCCTATTTCGTTTCGCTCGAGCCAGGAAACCTCTGTGTAGGACTCTAAAGACTCGTCAATACGCCGGTAGCAGATGATGATCATATCAAGCACCCACAAGCCGCAAGCGGTCTGCTAAACGTAACGGCCATCCAGGTATTGAGCGATCAGAAGATCGACGAGCTAGCCCGCTCACACTCCTGTGAATCCAACCAGTAACACTTACCGTACAGTCCGGTCTGTTCGTCTGATATGTCGCATATCAAGTCTAGGGGTGGTAAACGTCAGACCCCAATAACCGATAAGTCGTGCCGATATGAGGCTCATAACGGGTCGAGAAACTACTGGTAACACTTACCAGCAAATCTCTGATCAGCCCTGGCCAGGGACTTCCCTGTTACGGCCAATCGAGCACTGTGCAACATCAACCCCCAATACCGGGAGAGACGAAACCCCTCCTATCGCTCATTGCCTCCATGTGACTCGGGACTGTACCCAAAGACCACCGTTTTGCACGCCCTCGTGGACGTAGTAAGGTGGAGATCAAAGCACAGTGGGAATCACACAAGACTCTATGATGATCTCGGGTCTACAGACTAACCTGCACAAGTATCACCTGAGAACTGCCATCTGACGTGAGGTATAATACCATCTAGGAGTTCTCGGCGAGTCTGTCCAGTGTACCCAGTGTCCACTGAGCACCCGTATATCATCTCTGATGTCAAACACCAATGGATATGGGATCATCCATCGCCCATCTCATGGGTCGAGAAGCTTATACGCTAGTCTACACTGGTATATCGATGCCCCGTCTCGATACACCCACGACTAGGGACCATGAAGGATGTACTTATGGACTACCATGTCCCCACTAGTATGATCTGCATCATAGTCCAGGTAGTCAAGTACACATCCTAAGGGCTTTATCAACATGTAACTATAAGACAGTTTAAAGAGACAAGTGTACATGTTAAGATAAAGAGTAACCAGATAGCATACTATCATATCGAGCAAGAAAGTCATCTCTATATATGTCCAAGCATCCAATATAATATACATCATCTGTACAACACTGGCCTCTAGGGCATACATACAACTAACAATCTCCCACTTGCACTTGGGCCAGCTGCTGTAGTATCGCATACCGAGCATCCCGAAGAGTCTCTCAAACTGTATCTGGGGAATGGCCTTCGTGAGTGGATCCGCCGTGTTGTCCTTCGTGTCAACTCTCCTGACCTCGATCTCCCGGCGATCAACTATCTCCCGGATCAGGTGATACCGCCTCAGAATATGCCTGGACCGCTGATGGGACCTGGGTTGCTTGGCCAAAGCCACCGCTCCATTGTTATCGCAATACAAAGGTATTGGATGCTCAATGGATGGAACCACTCCAAGTTCTGTAATGAACTTCTTGATCCAGACAGCCTCTTTGGCAGCATCGTTGGCAGCGATGTATTCAGCCTCCATCGTCGAGTCTGCCACGGTTTCCTGCTTGGAACTCTTCCAGCTAACCGCCCCTCCGTAAAGGGTAAAGACAAAGCCCGACTGCGACTTAGAGTCGTCCTTATCACTCTGGAAGCTCGAATCGGTAAAGGACTCTACTTGGAGTTCTCCGTTACCATACACCAAGAACATATCTCTAGTCCTTCGCAAGTACTTGAGAATGTTCTTCACAGCTGTCCAGTGACTCTCTCCAGGATCTGCTTGATACCGACTCACTACACTTAGTGAGTATGCAATATCGGGTCTGGTACATAGCATCGCATACATGATAGAGCCTACTGCTGAAGCATAGGGTATCCCTTGCATGCGAGCTCTCTCCAAATCAGTCTTGGGAGACATCTCTTTGGAGAGAGTGAGTCCAGAGATCGTGGGCAAGTTCCCACGCTTGGATTCTTCCATACTAAACCTCTTTAGTATGGTGTCAATGTACCTGGATTGGGACAATCCCAATATTCTTTTGGATCTATCTCTATAGATCCTAATTCCCAATATGCAGGAGGCATCACCAAGATCTTTCATTGAGAATCTTTGTGATAAGAAGAGCTTGACCGATTGCAGCATAGGAATATCATTTCCTATCAAGAGTATGTCGTCCACGTACAATACGAGGAAGACAACCTTACTCTCTGCCACCTTCTTGTAGATACAAGGTTCATCTGGATTTTTGACGAAATCAAACTCTTTGATAACGACGTCAAAGCAGATGTTCCAACTCCGCGATGCTTGCTTTAATCCATAAATGGATTTAAGCAGCTTGCACACCTTCCCGCTGCTCCCACTGTCTACGAAGCCCTCTGGCTGAGTCATGTACACGCACTCTTCTAAATCACCATTTAGAAAGGCGGTCTTAACATCCATTTGCCAGATTTCGTAGTCATGATATGCAGCGATGGCAAGCATGATCCGGATGGATTTAAGCATAGCCACTGGAGAAAAGGTCTCGTCATAGTCCACACCTGGTCTTTGACGAAAACCCTTTGCTACAAGTCTAGCTTTGAAAGTCTCCACTTTCCCATCTACACCAAGTTTTTTCTTGAAGATCCACTTGCTCCCAATGGGTTTTACCCCTTCAGGAGCAACTTTCAAAGTCCATACTTTGTTGGTGTACATGGATTCCATCTTGGACCGCATAGCATCCAGCCATTTCACTGAGTCCCCACTCGTGATGGCCTGCTCGAAGCTAGTTGGGTCATCATCCTCCATGATGCAATCCTCACTGCCACCATCAATGAGAAAACTATAGTATCTCTCAGGTGGACGAGAAACCCTACTAGATCGGCGGAGAGGCTGGGGTACGTCGGGCACCACTGAATCCTCTGGTTCTACTAAATCGTTAGTTGCAGTTTGTGGTGCTGGAACCTCTTCCAGCTCTACCTCTTTGCCATTAATTTCTTTTGCAAGAAATTCCCTTTCCAAAAAGGTGGCATGTTGAGCAACAAACACTCTTTGTTCCTCAGCTTGGTAGAAAAAATATCCTTGAGAATTCTTAGGATATCCCACAAACTTGCAAAGGACTGATCGTGCCTCGAGTTTGTCCGGATTTTGCTTTTTGACATAGGCCGGACAACCCCATATCTTAATTCGTTTAAAATATGGTCTCTTCCCACTCCATATCTCATATGGTGTGATAGGTACAGATTTAGACGGAACCAGATTCAATAGGTATATGGCTGTCTCAAGCGCATACCCCCAAAAGGAAATAGGTAACTCAGCATTACTCATCATTGAACGCACCATATCTAATAGGGTGCGATTCCTTCGTTCCGATACACCGTTGTGCTGTGGTGTATAAGGAGGAGTAAGCTGAGAGAGAATCCCATTCTCTTTTAGATAATCCAGGAATTCACTGCTTAAGTATTCACCTCCTCGATCAGATCGAAGAACCTTAATACTTTTTCCCGTTTGGTTCTCTACCTCGTGGTTATATTCTTTGAATTTCTCAAAAGCTTCAGACTTGTGTTTCAACAGGAACACATGCCCGTATCTAGAGAGATCGTCAGTGAATGTAATGAAGTAGGAAGAACCATTTCTGGCGTGTGTAGACATTGGACCGCATACATCACTATGCACCAGTCCCAAGAGTTCGGTAACTCTTTCTCCGTGTCCCGTAAACGGAGTTTTGGTCATTTTTCCTTTGAGACATGAATGGCAAGTGTCATAAGATGATAATTCGAATGAATTCAAATATCCATTCTTATGCAACTTAGCTAGTCGTGTCTCATTGATATGGCCAAGTCTACAGTGCCACAAGAAGGATTCGTTCATTTCTGAGCTTTTCCTTTTGTGTGTGTTTTGTATATTGAAGACTGTATTTTGATTGAGAATGAATATGCCATTATGTAGCGAGCCTGATGCAATCAACATTTGATCCAGGAATATGTTCATAACATTATCCTTTACTACAAAATTATATCCTTCTTTACTTAATAAAGAAATTGATATAATGTTGCGCATCATGTTCGGTATATAATAGCACTCATTTAGGACTAGTGTATTACCATTTGGTAATACCAGGTGATATATGCCAACTGCTTTGGCTGCAACATTTGCCCCATTCCCTACTTGAACGGAATGATCACCTTTTCCCAGTTCTCTATCTTTCCGTAGCCCATGTAACTGCTTACATATGTGGGATCCTGATCCGGTATCTAATACCCAGGACGTAGGGTGAACTGAGAAACAGTTCTCAATAACAAACACACCCGAAGAAGGTGCATCAACATGCACGTTCTCCGTTTGGGCGGCGTGAGAATCTAGATATTCTCCTGTTTCCTGTTCAGTCTTATAACATTTATAAGATAGAACGGGTCCAACTTTCCCCTGCATAGTATAACATGCGGGTTCGGTCAATACATCCATATTATTATCTTGATTAAGGCATGAAATGGTCGCTACCTGGAGAGAGAGAGAAGAAAACACTTTAGCGTATGCTCGTGCAAGATCAGATTGGTTATTATCTTATCTAATCAGGATGGCTCCCACTACTTTTTATCAAATCTTCCTTCAAACCTTAAAAGGAAAGACTAGCCGGGATTAATTACACACTACAAGTTCGCCAATTTTTCAGCCAGGCCAGTGTCGGTACTTTGAGAGAGGTCCCCCGTGCTTTCGCACGAACCTAATTAATGTAAACCTCATTTTCCCAGAGGCGTAACCTCGTTAACACCTTTCTAGACACCTACTTGATCGGCTAATTGTAATGTGTAAAACTCTCCCAGGAGTAACTCTTACTCGCAGTGGGTATCGGGATCCAACTATCTCATAGAAGGTATGCAATCTCATTGCAAATTTCAACACTTGAAATTCCCGATAATGCTTTTGCCCCTAGCGATCTATGACCTTGACTAAGTCAACAAACCATAAATCGCAAGTCAAGTTCAACCCGTACATTTCCCGATTGAATTAAACCCACCCGTACGACCCTTGACTGAGTCAACAAGGCCGTGCGAATGCTCTAATCCAATCACATCTCATGTAGTTACAGATAAACATAATTTAGCTACCATACACTATGCCTTGACTAAGTCAACAAACATAGCACGAATACTAAATAATATCTATCTGAAATGACGGAGGGCTACGCGGGTTCTTTCAGAAAAAACCATGAGCGTAATGAACTTGATATCGTTGTAGAATCGAATGAAGTTTTGAAATGGAGTGATTTTGAGGCTTTTCTAGTTTTGCTAAAGGGGTCACTCCCGATGAAGGGATCGTCGGCCCTTTCCTCGTCGAATGAGGTGCGGGATATATCATATATATCACTGTGCAAAGCAAAAACTCTTAAAAGCAATCAAAGCCAAACCGAGTGTGTAGCATCTGCCAGTTACTGCTAAAGGAGTCACTCCTGGTGAAGAGATCTCGGTCCTTTCCTCATCGAATAAGGTGCAGGGTATATCATATATACCGCTATGCAAAGCAAGAACTGTAGCTACCTGTTTTGTTTAAAATTTGATTCTACAACATCTTAGGTTTCTTTTCTTTCATTAATCACATTAATGAAGTCCCATCATTTAAGTACCTAAACATCACAGATAAATACGACGTACACTTATGCCATCCGCATTCGCCTCGATGTCCCCTCGTGCACCGTTAGGTTAGGTAACTAACGACAGAGCAGGGCAGGGCTAGTGCGGGTGCAAAACATAAGTAACGTCTATATAATATATCATATATACTATATACTGTATCTATCACAGAACATCACATGATCACATCACAGATATCGCAGCAGAAGAAACATATGAAACATTGGATATACTAGGACGTCCGTGTTTTCAATACGAGCCAGTATAAAACACGGATTCCACGGTCGTGATGAATAGCCAATCCCACACCCCTAGACCCCTACGAGAGCGGCAAGCAACCCTACCAATTCTAGGGTTAGGAGACCCAGACTCGACTCCTCGAGTTGGTCTCCCACTGGACCCCAGAACCCGGTTACTTGTGCTCCCCTCCTTGGGTCTATCCTAATGCGGAAAAGTAAATAATATACAAAGGGTGACAACTTCCGCAACCAGGAAGTGCCCCAAATAAAAGAATATTACATACAAGTTTTTACATGAATGAAAATGAAAAAACACTCATCTCACATAAAAACCCCCGGCTATTCAAACACGACAATCCAATATAACATATCCAGCAACACATAACATCACATGTCATCAACGTAAGTAAATATGCGCATCCCAATTGTCGTTGACATATAGCAACGAATCCGGCGAAATCACATATTACGCTTACGGTCACAGAAAAGAAAGTGTAAAACTACAACAATTGGAATCCGCAACCTCTTTAGACATCACATGCCTAATCAAATGAAATACTTAGACATCGCATGCCTAACAGTTATAAACCCCGCATTTTAGTCTCATTATCGAAAACTCTTTTCAATATCAAGTGAAACTAAACTGCTAGATTTATAACATTCATTCAGTTATCACATAACTGTTTGTGAATTCCAATTATTGTATCACATTCCAGATAAACAGAAAATGTTAAACTTTCCGATCGAACAGTCGAATACCCAAGTTTTCCCGATACAGCTCAACACATGAAATAAGTCTAACAACATTCAGTTCGTGCCTCAGTACCAACGGTCCATCCGTAGAAGGGTCAAGCCAACGCTTCACATGTGGCACGCCGTACTGTCCCAAACCCGAAGGTTCAAAGGGCAGTTCAAGACGGTCACATAATCGAGTTAAGGTTTGTTGTCTTCTAGAGGGACCATCGCATTACTTGCACTACTCAGAACGTCTTTAAACCATAGAAAAATCCAACACTTGGAAATTTCCCGACAGGGGAAAAGTTGGGTATTTATATCCGGTCGAACTTTTTAACATATTCTAAAGTTATCCGAAAAGCCACATAGACAAGATTTGATAATCCGGTCGAAACATCGAAGCTCTAAAACACCCCAGAAAATTCAACTTTGAAAAAATAATAAAAATACCCATAAAACTCAGCTGCTGAAATGATGAATTACTGTGCAAAGCATGAGGGCTGACGTCATCATACTGCCGCGGAACCGCCGCAGAAGCCAGGCTTCTGCCGCGGTTCCGCCGCACTATTTACTGTTCATGGAATAATTTTTGCATCGTAATTCTTAGATTTCCCTGCTGAATTTTTTAAGCATTTTTAATCTGGAAAAATCCCAGTTTTTAGAAAATGTCTAGAGAGCATGATGTGTTAGGGTTTCGATGCGTATCCGGGTTTCAAACGTCGTCTAGACTTCGCCTAAGGCTCTAGCTAGGCTCTGATACCACTGTAGGGTTCCTAGACACTCTCAAGAGGTCTCACAAGGCATCAACCATGCCAATTTCAAATTTTATGTGTGCCGAGAAACCCTAACACGGATCGTTAACTAGAAATCTAGGCGATATACTAAAGTAGTTAACAACTTAACTAAAGGAGAGAGGCTACAACCTTTGTAGATCCGGTTCTCCACTTCCTTAGCTCCACGTAGGCGTCCTCTCGCTGTCCTTCTCCAATCCTAGACTCAATCGTCGGCTTCATCGGAAAAACGAGCGGAATAGGTCGTCGGCTTCGTGCCGAAGATGATCTACGTCGAGGTTGCACAAGTTCAAGCTCCAACTTCACCAAGTTGAGAAACTTGTGAAGAAAACACCCAAAACCACTTGGCAAGAGGTAGAGGATGAAGAAATAGGAGGTGGGTTCACTTTAGAATTGGATTTCTCTCACTTTAGCTCAAGTTGCCATTGATGGACCTTAAGCTTTTCTTGAAGAAGAAGATGATCAAGAAGAAAAAGAATATGATAAGTGTTATTTCAAAATGAAACTAATATGAATACTTATCATATCTTGACCATGGTCAAGTGTAGAGATTAAACTAAGGTTAGTTGGAATGGTTAGGGTTAAGGATGAGATAAGGATGGTGGACTTTGTCAAAGCTTCAAGAAGCTTCAACATAGAAACAAAATAAGCCACCATACTTATTAAAATCCAAAATGAATAAATAAATAAATAATTAAGTAAATAATCAAAACCCTAACCATTCATATAACCATGGTTCAATCTTTACACAAACCCAAGTGAGCAAGTATCATCAAACATGATACAAACAAGTGCACAAAAATATATCATATATACAATGTGCATCAAGTGAGAAAATCCTTTTAAAATGAACCAATACTAGTTAATGCAAAGTAATATATCAAATATATAATTATACATTAAATCATTAAATCAACACTTGATTTAACGATCCGGTCATATCACACATAACCGACTAGAATCCAATGTATCGATTTATCGAATCAATGATTCGATAACCAGGTCATATCGAATATAACCAATCAAAACATATATCGCGAGAATGAAATGCGGTATCACATACACGCATTATTCTCGGTCCTGCACATATCTCATATGCGCTTCTATTTCGTTTCGCTCGAGCCAGGAAACCTCTGTGTAGGACTCTAAAGACTCGTCAATACGCCGGTAGCAGATGATGATCATATCAAGCACCCACAAGCCGCAAGCGGTCTGCTAAACGTAACAGCCATCCAGGTATTGAGCGATCAGAAGATCGACGAGCTAGCCCGCTCACACTCCTGTGAATCCAACCAGTAACACTTACCGTACAGTCCGGTCTGTTCGTCTGATATGTCGCATATCAAGTCTAGGGGTGGTAAACGTCAGACCCCAATAACCGATAAGTCGTGCCGATATGAGGCTCATAACGGGTTGAGAAACTACTGGTAACACTTACCAGCAAATCTCTGATCAGCCCTGGCCAGGGACTTCCCTGTTACGGCCAATCGAGCACTGTGCAACATCAACCCCCAATACCGGGAGAGACGAAACCCCTCCTATCGCTCATTGCCTCCATGTGACTCAGGACTGTACCCAAAGACCACCGTTTTGCACGCCCTCGTGGACGTGGTAAGGTGGAGATCAAAGCACAGTGGGAATCACACAAGACTCTATGACGATCTCGGGTCTACAGACTAACCTGTACAAGTGTCACCTGAGAACTGCCATCTGACGTGAGGTATAATACCATCTGGGAGTTCTCGGCGAGTCTGTCCAGTGTACCCAGTGTCCACTGAGCACCCGTATATCATCTCTGATGTCAAACACCAATGGATATGGGATCATCCATCGCCCATCTCATGGGTCGAGAAGCTTATACGCTAGTCTACACTGGTATATCGATGCCCCGTCTCGATACACCCACGACTAGGGACCATGAAGGATGTACTTATGGACTACCATGTCCCCACTAGTATGATCTGCATCATAGTCCAGGTAGTCAAGTACACATCCTAAGGGCTTTATCAACATGTAACTATAAGACAGTTTAAAGAGACAAGTGTACATGTTAAGATAAAGAGTAACCAGATAGCATACTATCATATCGAGCAAGAAAGTCATCTCTATATATGTCCAAGCATCCAATATAATATACATCATCTGTACAACACTGGCCTCTAGGGCATACATACAATTAACATCACCCATATTCTTGTGCACTCCTTCTTCCGACAGCGTTATCACGTGACAGGTACGAGATCGTTTCCAAGACCGATATTGATCTGGTTCTACTCTCACTATATACGTTGCTTTTGGCATATGCTTTCGTGGTGGGGTTACCCTCCAACTGTTGGATAGAGCGAATCTGCCGAGTTGATATTGGTCTTTGACCCAGTTTTTGAAGGTGAAGCAGTCTTCAAGAGGATGTCCCATCACTCGGTGATAGGAGCAATAATCCAGGTGATGAACCTCGTTTTCTTGATCGACGTACCGAGACTTCGGGAGTGTCATCATTTGATGTTTCATGACAAGGTTGAATATCTTCCTTGTCTTGTCTTGAGGGAAGGAATATTCCCGATCCATCTTCTTCATCAGCGATGGATTTCGGCTTACCTTTTCTCGATCGCGTGGCTTTTTGGATCCGTTTTGCCACTATCGAACGTTTTTTCCGTTCTTTAACTTGTTTTTGCCTTCGCGTCGGGCATTTTTCTTATCTTGGGAATGCATGGCGGGATGACGATGAAGGGTATTGTCATGCTCCGTAGCCTACTGAAGGAGGCGTTGCGTCTTGGCTTCCTCGTAAATGGACATTTCTCAGCTGTGGTCGTTCCGAACCTTTTGGATCGCTTCCCTTACTAACTTATCCATCTGTTCTTCAAACGACGGACACGGCATTTTTATGGCAGGACCCCATTCTGGTTCAACATCAGCGTCTTTTAAAAGAGCATCCCCTTCTTCATCGAGGTCATTTATGATATGGCAGCCATGGAATTGCTCCCGTTTCTTAGACTGGGCATATCCAAGCCCAATCATTTCCATTTTTCCGTTGGACAATTTTCGCTGAGTTCCGGGGACGTTCCAAATCCTGTTGTAGAACTGGACCTGTCACGTGGTTTGCTTAGAGGGTACGCATTGGCATCTCAATAACGTTTTCAATCTCTCTACGTAGTATCTGGACAGAAGGATTGGTTGGAGCCTATCGAGCGTGAAATCGGCACCATGCCAGACTTCTCTTGCGACTTTAGTCTCCGTGGATCGATAGAATATGATCACCTTTTCACCTCTTCGCCTGGGCGGTACGTAGAATGTCTGCAGCTCTCGCACACTATAAGTCTCAAGCGCATCAAGCTCTCTGTAGTGCTGCCGCGGAACAATGGTGATTTGCAAACTCTGATCATCTCCAGTGAGGGCCTGCATTGATGGATGGACCGAGAACACTGCATTGATTTCGTCTTCAGAGTCACTGCCAAAGACCAGAATAGGGGTCGATGGTCCAGGCCTGTTGCATTGGGGCGGCCCCGAATAGACTATCTCTTCTTCCTCCTCAGTATCGCTCCCGAAGACCGGGATAGTGGCGATAGCGTTTTGTTTGTTCTCTGGTTTATGACATCTTTCCGTGTCTTCGAAGTCTGGTAGGAAGTACTTGGTATCTTCGTATTTGCGGACTTCATTTACGGAGAATGGGTTTAGTTCCCCTGTCACGGTGTACTCGAGACCATCTTTGAAATACTTCATACACTGATGTTGTGTAGAAGGGATGATATTGTACTCGTGCAACCAAAGCCTGCCGAGCATAGCGTTGTAGCAGGTCTTAGCGTCAATGACATGAAATTTGATGTCAGTGACGAGTAGCCCAAAGCGTAACGTCAGTATTACAGACCCAAGCATCCGTGATGACTGGGAGTCGAATCCGGAGATGGTGATTTTATCCCGAGCGAGGTGCTGAACGCTCATGCAGATTTCTTTTAGCATCCTCACATTTAGGTGGTTGACAGAGGACCCGTTGTCAACTAAGATCTTCCCTATCTTGATGTCATGGCAGTACCCGGTGACATACAGGGGACGGTTGTGCTCGCACGTTCTGAGGAGGAGATCTTCATCGCCGAAAGTGATGTCAGCTGTGTGCACTTCTTCCAGCTCATCCTTCATCTTTTCTTCAGAAAGGAAAGCTTGAAACTGGTCGGGCTCTTGTAATGCCTTGATCAGAGAATCTCGTGCCTCTTTAGACAACAGAAGGGCATCCAAAATGCATAGCTGTGAGGGTATCTTCTTCAGATAGGCCAGGACATTGTAATCTACTTTGTTTTTCTTAGGCGGGTGCTTGGCTGCAAGCTCTTAGACAACTCGGTCATCAAGGGCGATATCCTCAGGGACTTTTTCTTTCCTTTTATCTTTTTTGTTCGATCCCTTGTTTGTGGGTCCGAGATTATTTTCGGATAACGTACGGTTACGCAGCTAAATATTCTCACAGTTCTTTATCTCTTCCTCTTTTCCTGATGTGGATTCTTTGAAGAGAGGGCCAAGGGCTACTTCTTCGTCAGAATCGCTTCCAAAGGTGAGAACTTGTGATCCCCTGGTATCAATCATGTGACAGTTGCCGGCAGTTCTTTCGTGCTCATCTGTCATATTTCTCTGCTCCCGACAAGTTTTGCGTTTCAACCGCTTGAAATGTTGTCGGTGAGTAACGTATCCTTGCCACCACTTTTTAAAGGCCATGCATTCTTCGGTAGGGTGCGCGATCCTCTGATGGTATAAGCAGTAGTTAGGATGTACATCCGCTTCGTCATGGTGTACACCGCCAGGAGTATCTCCTTTGAAAGATGGCAGCTTCTGTCACTCCCCGCTTTCAGGTGTACGGTGAAGGGGACGCGACGAGGCCGCTACGTATTTACTCAGAAGTAAATACGCTAAGCGTAACTAAGCAATATAAAAGAAATATACACAAGAGACAAATGTAATGAACAACAACTTTATTTATTAACATTCTTTTGTATAATGCATCTGAAAAGTAAATATATAGAATGGAAAGCAATGCCTAAACAGAGGCATAACAGAAATGGAAAGTACTGAAATAAAATGTACAAGTATCTAGAGCTCTGGGTCAAAAGCTAGCTGATCCAAGTCCTCGCTGATGGGTTCGATCTCCTGAAGGTCCAGATCACCTGATAATATTCCAAAGAAGAAAGAGAAGGAATGTCATCAGCGAACAATCGCTCGGTAAGTCCCAAAGAGAAGAAAGAAGTAGAATAGACAGAGAGAGTGTAACTTTTAAAGTTGTATTATATTGTTGTAATGTTGTATTTAGTGTTAACGTTGTTCTTTGTTGCTTGGTACAGAAGAGGCCAGTGTATACGAGAGGAGTCTCAGTAGACCAGAGACTAAGGTGGACGGAAAATACAAGGAACCGTTCAGCCACGGTAAAACGGCAATAGAATACAGGTTAGGTTTCTTAATGGTTGCAGTCCCATGCCACTTCTAACACCTTCCGTACCAATCTACCCCTTAAAATCCCCGCGATGTCTTAATTGTATTGTATTGTCTTGTAATTGAATTATATAGATGGATGACTTGCCGAAATTATGATATCAATAAATGGATATAACTAGAGAATCATGTAGATGGAGGTATATCCATGGTTCGGTTCGGTCAATACAGATTGAATAGATTGAACAGATTGATTATATGGATTAATAGATTCATGTTGAATTGAAGTATTGTAGATTGTACTTGAATCATATTCAAGTCAGATTGATTATATTAAGATTCGGTCTGAGTCAACACAATTAGAAAAGAAATTGAATCCTGAATTAAGTTTTGGTGTTATCGGTAACCGTTGCACATGGTCGGCAGGATTTATGTCTTTTTCAAAGACAATTACCGTATTGATAACACCGTTTGTTAAGTTGTCTATCTTAAATAGGCAAGCACCCATATTTTCGGCTCCCTGAGGCTCAAGAGACTAGTCCCACTTAAACCTATATTTATTAGGGTCCCTATTGTAATTTATAAAATTTGAGGGGGTTTTATGTAAAAATAATTTTTGTATAATTTTCAAAATACACCTCAAGTATTTAATTATCATCTTTAGAGTTTTCATAGATGTATATTTTATATATGTGACATTTCTAGTGGATAAAACCTAATTTCATAATATATGGTATTTAATTGTAAAGTATTGAACTTGTATGGAATTGCATGGTGTTTTCATGTAAAGTGATTCTTTTGATTTAGAAAAATTGGAATATTTATATTATATCAAAAATTAGATATTTTGATGACACACACACACACACACACACATATATATAATAATTTTAATTTATTATTTTTCTAGAAATTTCATTTTCTTAAGATATTTGTATTTTTAAATCTTTCGAGACCGTATGCTCCTTGCGGAGGTCTGCATCTCGCACTACTAAACCCGAGAATATGCGATAATCCGCACCATCCCGAACGGGTTCCCCAAATGGGTTGTAGCGGCGCTTTGCAAAGATTTGTTTAAAATACATAATCTTGTAGAAAGAGGTTTTTATATAAGTCGGAGGTATTTTTATGTAAAACCGTATTTTCCCAAATCTATATTTCCCAATATCATCGTGCTATGTTACATATGATTTTTGTGAAGAGGTAGGTCATTACCTCATAAACTATCTAAAAGTATAGCAAGGGTTATGATGTTTTTATGTCGAAGCTAAATTATATGGTATTTTTCTGTAAAAGTGCTATAAAAATTGAAATATGAATTCTTTTGATTTGAAACTTGTCAAGATGTTTTGTTAATGGTTAATAATCATGATATGAGAGTTTGGTATTATTGTACTTAAGAAAAATATGATTTTTAAGGAAAAACCGAATCGGAAGTCAGATTAACTCCACTTCCATCGGTTTTTAGAATTCTAAGTTTTTAGAATAGTAAAGAGAAGGGGGAGAAGGGACCTACTGGATTTTAGATTAGAGAAGAAGAAGAGGAAGTGGTAGAAGGTGCCGGTGCGTCGTTTCGTCGCCGGGACCTCCCAAGGTCGTCGTGGAAATTCGTCAGAGCTTCGCCCTTCGCTAACTCCACTTGTACACTATTGAACTTAGAATTTTCTTGAGAGTTTTTGTATAGAATTCAGAGTGAGGAGGTGGAAAAGAGTGTGGGTATTTATAAGAGAATTTTAGGGTTAGGGTTAAATAAAAAATGCATTAAAAATATGCATTAAAAAGTGTTTAATCAGGTTTCTTAATCCTCTGTAATAATGCAGGAAATTTAAACAGTGTAGGAGTTATGAGGAGGACAAAAGACACAGATTTCAAGAAGACAAAAATCCGTTCTTAGTGAGTTCGGCTGGCAGCAGTGGCTGATTCTGGCGCGTCGCCGGCCGAGTCAGGCCGATTTTCCCCCGCCACGTGTCCTTTGACGTTTGGTCTATCTCCTGGACTCGTTTGTTTTTAGTGTGACCTTTTGGTTTACAGGTTAAACACGTGTAAACTCTTAGGATTCTAAAAATTTAAAAGAAAACTAATTAAAAAATAATATGGCTAATGGGATTTGAACTCTGGTGCTTTGGTTCAGCAGTGCAAGGTCTTACCAATAAGCTACAAGCTCCTTCTTGCTGTTAAAAAGCAAATCAAATTTATAACTTGTGCTCATGCAAAAGTACCCCTTTCTGTATTTTTTGAAAAAAATTGTACAGAAAGTTTAGGATTGTTACATTCTACCCTCCTTATAAAAATTTCATCCTCGAAATTTGTAAAAGGAAAGTGTAATAGATTCAAGGAAAGTTTGGTGATAGAAGTATAACAAAGTGATACAAGAGTTTGAAAAGGTTGAAGAGAATTACTAGTGTTACCTTGGTCTACAGCCTCTGCTTCTTCGGCTGCTAAAAAGAAAGCCTAACGCCGTGGTACATTCCTCCTAGTTGAAGGCACATTCCTCTGTCCTTGGGGCATATTTCTCTGCCCTCGAGGCATGTTCCTCAGTGCCTGATGGAATTGGAGAGTAGGATGTGCAGGTGGTGGAATTGGGAGTGCAAAACGAGGTGCAGAAGCCTGGATAGCTGGCCGCTGCGGGTAGTTGGTGAGTGTGTGAGCTGTGTTGCGTCTATAAGGACAGTTTCTAATTCTGTGATTGGACGCACCACAAACTAGGCACAAGCCTTTTGCACGCCTACAGTCCTTCCACAAGTGTCCATCCTTTTTGCAGTAGAAACAAAAATCTGGACTTGACTGGTTAATTGTTTCTTTCTGTCCCTTGGATTTTGAAGGTTGTATAGGGTAGGCTCCTCCTGCCATCTGGGTGACAGAGCATTTTATACCGGTTGCTTTCGCTTCTGGTCAGTTCAACAATATAGCAGTCTGCTGCTGCAGTCCTTCCAGGAGGCTTCGAATTGCCTCAAGCAGAATCTTCTGCTCGTTGATCGGAGCAGCGACGGCAGATGTGAGTGGTAGTGGTGGGGAGTGTTGTTGACATTCGTGCTGGTGTTGTTTGGGGAATCCATAACCTTGGAAGAAAGATGTGGGTTAGGATAGATTCAAAATATATGAAATTGGAAGATTTAAGGAATTTGAATTGTAAAGAATGTTTTCAGTTGCTGTTTCTTGTGTTATATTGCTTAGCATGTCCACGCAGAACGGAACTGCATGTTAGGGTTCCATACAGCTCTGACCTGCATGGGCCACCAACAAAATCTGTCACGCCCCGCTTCCCGGTGTACGGTGAAGGAGACGCGACGAGGCCACTACGTATTTACTCAGAAGTAAATATGCTAAGCGCAACTAAGCAATATAAAAGAAATATACACAAGAGATAAATGTAATGAACAACAACTTTATTTATTAACATTCTTTTGTACAATGCATCTGAAAAGTAAATACATGGAATAGAAAGCAAAGCCTAAACAGTGGCATAACAGAAATGGAAAGTACTGAAATGAAATGTACAAGTATCTAGAGCTCCGGGTCGAAGGCTAGCTGATCCAAGTCCTCGCTGGTGGGCTCGATCTCCTGAAGATCCAGATCACCTGACAACATTCCAAAGAAGAAAGAAAAAGAATATTGTCAGCGAACAATCGCTCGGTAAGTCCCAAAGATAAGGAAGAAGTAGAATAGACAGAGAGAGTGTAACTTTTAAAGTTGTATTATATTGTTATAATGTTGTATTTAGTGTTAACGCTGTTGTTTATAGCTTGGTACAGAAGAGGCCAGTGTATACGAGAGGAGTCTTAGTAGACCAGAGACTAAGGTGGACGGAAAGTACAAGGAACCGTTCAGCCACGGTACAACGGCAATGGAATACAGGTTAGGTGTCTTAATGGTTGCAGTCTCGTACCACTTCTAACACCTTCCGTACCAATCTACCCCTTAAAAACCCCGCAATGTCTTAATTGTATTGTATTATCTTGTAATTGAATTGTATAGATGGATGACTTTCCGAAACCATGATAACAGTAAATAGATATAACTGGAGAATCATGTAGTTGGAGGTATATCTATGGTTCGGTTCGGTCAATACAGATTGAATAGATTGAACAGATTGATTATATGGATTAATGGATTCATGTTGAATTAAAGTATTGTAGATTGTACTTGAATCATATTCAATTCAGATTGATTATATTGAGATTCGGTCTGAGTTAAGACAATTAGAAAAGAAATTGAATCCTAAATTAAGTTTTGGTGTTATCGGTAACCGTTGCACATGGACGGTAGGATTTGTGTTTTTTTCAAAGACGATTACCGTGTTGATAATACCGTTTGTTAAGTTATCTACCTTAAATAGGCAAGCACTGTTCACACCATAATATTGCATTATTATATTCCTCATTCTTATTCTTTTTATAAATAAACAGGTGCTTTTGACGCATGTCTGCTACATATTACAGGTTACAGGTTCTTGGATCTAAAACAGCGAAAACGATGAAAAGACGATGCAAAAGTGGATTTTGACCAACAAACAGAAGACTCTTGATCAAGCCTACATCAAAGATAAAATTCACAAAGTACAAGGCAATGCAAGGTCCAAGATTACAAAGCGAACGGTTAAAAGTCCACCGCAATTATTCACTGGAGATCTGGAAGAAACATAGAAGCTATTTTAATAAAAGAACCAAATAATAAGGAAGCCCAAAGACAGAAGAGCCCACAAAGGAAATTTCAAGGCCCAATACTTCCTTTTAATAAAAGACAGAGACATAAAATTTTACCAAAGCTTGAAGTCTACTTTGACTAGGTCTTCCTAAGGATATTTTGGTAAATGTAGACATGCAAATCAATTGTAACCTAGGGTTTCCTATTCTCTATAAATAGGAACTCTACTCATTGTAATTTCTTATGCCTCCCTTCATTAATAAAATTCAGATTTCTTTTGGAGAGCATCGGTGCCTCTCTTTAATTCAGAAATTCAGATCTGACAACCCTGTTTTGATGTTTGGAGAGAGCCATCTGTAAGTAATTTAATTTCTTGCTCTAGTGTAGATTTCAATTCCTTGCCCTAGGTAGATTTAATTTCATGCCCTAGGAACTTGTTTAGAGTTAGCTTTGGGGAAGGATTTTGAGAGATGAGATCTCTCGTCCCTTTCTTACCCACCAAACATTTACAATAGGACTCCATGCATACATGCACATACCGCTCCCTACGGCACCCTATCCCTCGAGGTAGCGGTGATACCGTAGTATAAAGGCCCGGGTGTGATGTTTTCCATGGAGGTTAGAGTAAGGATCTCTAAAGGAATGACAAGAACCTAGAGGAAGGAACACCTTCCCGAACGGATCTAATCCACTTTATTGATAATTACCATAACTCCTCATAGATCTTCATTCGGGTATTGAAAGCGGTGAGATTTAATTACATTTCCAAATCATCCCTAAACCTAGCCCTAGCAAGAGTAGATCTAGATAATTGCCCTAAGTTAATTAGATTTTTAGATTTAATAATTAATCCGAACACCCTTCGGAATTAACTCGTAAGCGCGAATCGAAACTCACAAAATCCCTGTGGACCGACCCGTACTCACCGGCTAGCTGCAAAGCGACGCCGTTCTTGATTGCGGTTATAAATATTTTTGATCTATTTTTTAGAAAGCGCAAGCACGCTAAATCTCATCAATCAAATGGCGCCGTTGCCGGGGATGGCGTAGAATTTTCTTTTCGCAATTTCGGGTTAATCATAAAATTTAAAAAATCATAAAAATCTGAAAAATCAAAAAAATATAAAAATATATATAATTTGTTATTTTTGGAAGGGATACTTTGTGGTTGAATTTTTGCAGGATATACAAATTCGGATCTGGAAATTTTCAGAAAGCAAAACGGAAAACGGGGTATCAGAACAGAAGATATTTTAAACAACAGAACACTGGATTTTTTTTGAAGCAGTGAACCGCCCAAACAACCGCGATTCCGCGGCCAAAACCAACCTTAGGCCGCGGAACCGCGGCCTTCTAGTGGAATCGGAGCATATAAAATTTTTTGGGGACTCGAGCCGACAATCTCACCGCGAAAACGCGGCACAAACGCGTTTTTACCGCGGAAAGGCGGCGGTACAGTGGCATCTTCTTCTGAAAAATTTTCTGTAAGATCTTCTGTTTCTCCTCTGTAATTTTTGAAATATTTTTTCTGAAAAATTCCTGCAGGAATTTGTGCACTTTAAAAATATATTCCCTTCCAAATAACGATCTTGTGCAGGATTTTTGGGCCCCGCTTGAACTAAATTGATTGCAAGAAATATTTTGTTGTTGCATATCTTTTCTCGAATATCTTTTTGCAATAATTCTTTCCAAATAAAGATTCTTGTGATATGCTTAAAATAATAATTGATTGCAAGTAATATTTTGCTGTTGCATATCTTTTCTATAAAATATTTTGCTGTTGCATATCTTTTCTCTAAAATCTTTTTGCAACAAAAATTTTTCCAAATAAAGAGAGAAAAAAATCAATGAAAAATGAAAATAAAAAGGACAAATATTTTATAGAGCTTGCAAAATTTTTTTAGCCGCAAATAAATTCTTGCACAACAAACTTTCTTTCCTTTTCCCCTTCTTTTAACATGGGTACCCCACACAATAAATCATTAGCCGAACTTTGGTATCCCGAACCTAATTTTGCGTCGTACGTTAATTTGTTCGGTCAATTTAAAAACGATCCTTCCTTACCAAAAATTTCATTGAAAGATCACATAGAGGCGTCTAGAAAAAACAGTTTGACTTTTCAACCCACTTTGTGTCAACCTAGTCAACCTTTACCACCTACATATGTTGACACCACTTTTCCTAGTCCTGCTGTAACTCCTAGGCCGATGTCCATTGCTGAGCATATTGCTCAATCTCACAGTCGATCTTTCACCCCTCTCCACTCCTCCAGTTCTAGGGATCTACACGACTATTCACCTTTTTATCCATATGTTGACCCTACCCCTGCCCAATCACCCACTTCCTACCAGTCCTACCCGACTTTTTCACCGTCACTAGACAATGTTTCTACACAGCCTGTTGGGAGTTTTGCATATCCACACAATTTCGAATCTTTTACCGAAGCCCCCTCACCACCCAAGTCTAGTTTGGAAGAGTCGTTGGAGGCATATATTGCTGCAACAAATAAAATGACTAGGAATGTGGAAGCTTCCGTGGCCGCCCTTATGCAACCTGCTGAACCGGTAGCTAGTTTCCCACTGGCTCCAAATTTTTCAATTTATGAGGCGGTAGTTGGACAGAGTGAGAATGAGAGAGGATTTTCAAATCAAACCTACCCTTACCCAATTGAAGCCCACAACTCCTGTTTTCCATTGATTGCCCTAAATATTTCACCTGTTGAAAATAAAAATGAGTTGTGTGATTTTGTAGTGTTTGATTTGCCAAATTGTGAAGAACCCCTTTCGAGTGAAACCGTACCTAATCCGTTTGATCTTTACACCTCCCATCTAGAACCTAAATCGATAGATATCCATGCTTTTGATGAGGTGTCTAAAGAAATTGATTTTCACTTGATTGAGGATATAGACGCCGGGAATATTTCGGATGATGAACCTGTCGATTTGCTTGAAATTTCATGTTCAAATCATCATCCTGAGTTATTAAATGTTTCTCCCGAATCTCATATGCGTCTAGATTTTGATGATAATGGCATGGATGAGTTGAATATTAAGGATAATATTGAGGAGAGTCTTGAGGATAATATTGAGGTTGAATCATTTTTATTTGATGTGTCTGATTTTCCAATTCATCCTCCTGAACCTTTGACTGTTATATCACCATCCCTCCTTCCCATCATTCCGACCCCGCTTGAAGACTGTGAGCTTGAAACATTTTCCTTTGAATCTGACACAGATCTCACAGATGATAACACTTACGAGTGTTTCACTTTTTCGGACGATGTTGATGATTCACCGCCCGAATTTGAGTCCTTTACATTTTCAGATGAGCCATCAGACTGGGTTGATTATAGTAGTTTCGAACCATTAATGAAATCTTTCAAGTTTGAAACAGTTTACTACGGTGAGAAAGATACTATCCCTAATTCACTCCCTTTCGTCTTTCCCATTGTTCCGACCGAACAAATGACCGTTACGCTTTCATCACCTATACCAAATTCGGCGTACCCATGTTTTCTTGCGAATCTTGAGGGATTTGATCCCATTTCTCGACGAGTAGATAGGTTAGCGCAATCGCTTATAACATATCGGTCATCACATATTGCGCTAATTTATTCACTCAATTTACACCCTCAAGATCGTACTCCACTTCCTTCTTCTTTCCGCCATTCTTCTCCCCCACCGAGACCATATTCTCTTCTTCCCATTCGGTCTCGTGTGTTTCTCATCTCTTTTCTTTCTACTCCATTCTTTCACCAACTAGACCATTACCACGATAAGATTTTTGAATGGTTGGTGCTAACCTTTGGCTTGTGTAAGGTCAAGCTTAAGTTTGGGGGAATCTTTGTATATATGTATATATTTTTTTTTCTTTTCTATAAAAAAACAAAAAAAAAATTCAAAACATGAAAAATATAAATAATTTTTTTTTTATAAATAAACAGGGGAGTGCCGACATTTTGACCCTCTTGGTTTAGTATGACAGTGAGGACACTGTCAAGTTCAAGTTTGGGGGTATGCTCGGTACGTCTTTTTCCTTCGCATTCATTTGTACATATTTTTGCATTTGCATACTTATTTAAAAACCCATAAAAATTGAAAAAATTCAAAAATTATAAAAATTATTGTATTCAATTTTGGCTAATTGACTTGAGTTTGATGAATGGGTTAACTGGTTAGGAACAACTAGATCTTAGACTTAGTAAATTAAAAACCCTAAAAATAACCTTCCTTAGAGTTTAACGGTCGAAAGTATATGTCTTTGTAGATTATTTAGAAATAGGCAAATTTTGGGTTCACTTCTTGGGCTAAGTCGAAATGAGGGAAGAGTATTGATGTTCTTATTAGAGTATAAGTTTGAAAAATAATTCCTAGCTTAAGTCTAGATTCTGAAAACGTATACCCTACAAAATGCACAATCACGCACCTTGAAACTTGGATTAGTAGAAGAGACCTTGAAATGCTCTTGTCTAAAGTCCTTAGTACGAAGAAAATAAAGAAAAAAGAGTGAATAAAGAAAAGAAAAAAATGAACACTGGTTTTTGTGATTACTTAAGGCTGCAAAAATAGAAAAATATTTAGCGAGGGTGCTTCATCACCTAGTGCCTTAGACCAACTGGTTTGGGAGTCACTGCTAAAGCCTTGGGTGTTGCAACACTAGGAATTACGCTTTAAAGTGCAAACGCATCTTGTAATCGGTCGTTGGTACCTCAAGAAGTATTAATGGTCGCATGAAGGATGTGTAAGCAAATTCAATTAAAAATTCACCAACTAATTAGTACTTTGGACAACGGACAAGGGTATGATTGCTTGATTTGAATTTCCAAGTGTAGGGGTGATCTATACACACATGTAGGGATATTTGATTGGAATTTAGATAAGAGAGAGGAATGAAAAATAGAACTTATATCTTTAATAGAGTTGATAGAAATTCCTAAGTCGAGATGGAATCCTAGAAGGAAAATTTAAGAAATGCCGAAAGCTAAGTAGATCTGTAAGATATATATAATCTTAAGTTAAATGATGAGGAAGTGTGAAGAATATGGGTGGATAATTTACAAGTAAAAGATAATAGAATTCTTAGTTAGAAAACCTAATTGGAGAATAAAAGTCAAAAAAGCCAAATTGATAGGATTTTGTGGGTAGTATCCGCTGAAAACCCTCAGGAGACAACACTCCTCCTACTAGGGACACCTAGAGGTTTAACGGCTTGTTGCACGTGCTCAGTGCAATCGCGTTTCCCTGCGAAAGTGCGGTTAGGTTTTTGTAGTGAATAAAAAATAAGTTTGCTCGAGGACGAGCAAAAGATAAGTTTGGGGGTATTTGTTCACACCATAATATTGCATTATTATATTCCTCATTCTTATTCTTTTTATAAATAAACAGGTGCTTTTGACGCATGTCTGCTACATATTACAGGTTACAGGTTCTTGGATCTAAAACAGCGAAAACGATGAAAAGACGATGCAAAAGTGGATTTTGACCAACAAACAGAAGACTCTTGATCAAGCCTACATCAAAGATAAAATTCACAAAGTACAAGGCAATGCAAGGTCCAAGATTACAAAGCGAACGGTTAAAAGTCCACCGCAATTATTCACTGGAGATCTGGAAGAAACATAGAAGCTATTTTAATAAAAGAACCAAATAATAAGGAAGCCCAAAGACAGAAGAGCCCACAAAGGAAATTTCAAGGCCCAATACTTCCTTTTAATAAAAGACAGAGACATAAAATTTTACCAAAGCTTGAAGTCTACTTTGACTAGGTCTTCCTAAGGATATTTTGGTAAATGTAGACATGCAAATCAATTGTAACCTAGGGTTTCCTATTCTCTATAAATAGGAACTCTACTCATTGTAATTTCTTATGCCTCCCTTCATTAATAAAATTCAGATTTCTTTTGGAGAGCATCGGTGCCTCTCTTTAATTCAGAAATTCAGATCTGACAACCCTGTTTTGATGTTTGGAGAGAGCCATCTGTAAGTAATTTAATTTCTTGCTCTAGTGTAGATTTCAATTCCTTGCCCTAGGTAGATTTAATTTCATGCCCTAGGAACTTGTTTAGAGTTAGCTTTGGGGAAGGATTTTGAGAGATGAGATCTCTCGTCCCTTTCTTACCCACCAAACATTTACAATAGGACTCCATGCATACATGCACATACCGCTCCCTACGGCACCCTATCCCTCGAGGTAGCGGTGATACCGTAGTATAAAGGCCCGGGTGTGATGTTTTCCATGGAGGTTAGAGTAAGGATCTCTAAAGGAATGACAAGAACCTAGAGGAAGGAACACCTTCCCGAACGGATCTAATCCACTTTATTGATAATTACCATAACTCCTCATAGATCTTCATTCGGGTATTGAAAGCGGTGAGATTTAATTACATTTCCAAATCATCCCTAAACCTAGCCCTAGCAAGAGTAGATCTAGATAATTGCCCTAAGTTAATTAGATTTTTAGATTTAATAATTAATCCGAACACCCTTCGGAATTAACTCGTAAGCGCGAATCGAAACTCACAAAATCCCTGTGGACCGACCCGTACTCACCGGCTAGCTGCAAAGCGACGCCGTTCTTGATTGCGGTTACAAATATTTTTGATCTATCTTTTAGAAAGCGCAAGCACGCTAAATCTCATCAATCAAGCACCCATATCTCCAGCTCCCTGAAGCTCAAGAGACCGGTCCCGCTTAAACCTATATTTACTAGGGTCCTTATTGTAATTTATAAAACTTGAGGAGGTTTTATGTAAAAATAATTTTTGTATAATTTTCAAAATACACCTCAAGTATTTAATTATCGTCTTTAGAGTTTTCATAGATGTAGATTTTGTATATGTGGCATTTCTAGTGGATAAAACCTATTTTTCGTAATATATGATATTAATTGTAAAGTATTGAACTTATATAGAATTGCATGGTGTTTTCATGTAAAGTGATTCTTTTGATTTAGAAAAGTTGGAATATTTATATTATATCAAAAATTAGATATTTTGATGATATATATATATATATATATATATTTATATAAAATAATTTTAATTTATTATTTTTCTAGAAATCTCATTTTCTTAAGATATTTGTATTTTTAAACTTTCGAGACCGTATGCTCCTTGCGAAGGTCTGCATCTGGCACTACTAAGCCCGAGGATGTGCGATAAACTGCACCATCCTGAACGGGTTCTCCAAATGTGTTGTAGCGGCGCTTTGCAAAGATTTGTTTAAAATACATAATCTTGTAGAAAGAGGTTTTTATATAAGTCGGAGGTATTTTTATGTAAAACAGTATTTTCCCAAATCTATGTTTCCCAATATCATCGTGCCATATTACATATGATTGTTGTGAAGAGATAGGTCATTATCTCGTGAACTATCTAAAGGTATAGCAAGAGTAATGATGTTTTTATGTCGAAACTAAATTATATGGTATTTTTCTGTAAAAGTGCTATAAAAATTGAAATATGAATTCTTTTGATTTGAAACTCGTCAAGATATTTTGTTAATGGTTAATGATCATGATGTGAGAGTTTGGTATTATTGTACTTAAGAAAAATATGATTTTTAAGGAAAAACCGAATCGGAAGTCGGATTAACTCCACTTCCATCGGGTTTTAGAATTCTAAGTTTTTAGAATAGTAAAGAGAAGGGGGAGAAGGGACTTACTAGATTTTAGATTAGATAAGAGGAAGAGGGAGTGCTAGAAGGTGCCGGTGCGTCGTTTCGTCGCCGGGAGCTCCCAGGGTCATCGTGGAAATTCGTTAGAGCTTCGCCCTTCGCTAACTCCACTTGTACACTATTGAACTTAGAATTTTCTTGAGAGTTTTTGTATAGAATTCAGAGTGAGGAGGTGGAAAAGAGTGTGGGTATTTATAGGAGAATTTTAGGGTTAGGGTTAAATAAAAAAAATGCATTAAAATATGCATTAAAAAGAGTTTAATTAGGTTTTTTAATCCTCTGTAATAATGCAGGAAATTTAAATAGTGTAGGAGTTATGAAGAGGCCAAAAGACACAGATTTCAAGAAGGTAAAAATACGATCTGAGCGAGTTCGGCCGGCGGCGGCGGCCGATTCAGGCACGTCGCCGGCCGAGTCAGGCCGATTTTCCCCCGCCACGTGTCCTTTGACATTTGGCCTATCTCCTGGACTCGTTTGTTTTTAATGTGACCTTTTGGTTTACAGGTTAAGCACGTGTAGACTCTTGGGATTCTAAAAATTTAAAAGAAAATTAATTAAAAAATAATGTGGCTAATGGGATTTGAACTCTGGTGGTTTGGTTCAGCAGTGCAAGGTCTTACCAATGAGCTATAAACTCCTTCTTGCTGTTAAAAAGCAAATCAAATTTATAACTTATGCTCAGGCAAAAGTACCATTTTCTGTATTTTTTGAAAAAAATTGTACAGAAAGTGTAGGGTTGTTACAGCTTCATTCCCATTGACAGGGCTTTAGCGAACCGTTTTCTTGTCTTAAGCCTGTTTTTGTCTGCCGCGGACGTTCTTTGATCTGGTTGGAGTGCTTTGCGACTCATCTTTGCCATGACTTCTTCAACTTGATGCCGACGCCTGGCCCTTTTGAATATGTCCATTTTCACGCTCTTGATCAGCTTTGCTCTTCTAACGGGCTTCGTTCAGCAGCATGTCAATCATCTCGTCTGACGGTTCTAAGGATTTTAGCACCGATTCTGCCCCCGGCTCCTCTATATTATCTTCTGATGCCGAGTGAGCTTCTTCGTCATTTATTGGTGAATGAGAGATCATGTGACAACTTTCTACATAATCCTCGGGTTCTTCTGACGAGTCTTTTCCGTCGTCATTGTCATTATCTCTGCTCTCAACGATAAGGTTAAGAAACTCTTGGAGTGTGACCGGGGTTTGCGCCTTCTGGTTATATTCCTCCAATGCATTAATATGCCTTTACTGATCCGTGTGCTTATCATCAGGCTACGCGAGCTTCTTGGTCTTCTTATTTTTCTTTGAAGACTTTGACGGCTGGGCCTGGGTATTTTGCCCATCGCTACCAACTCTCGGTGTTGGGCGCGGTTTCAGCATCCTCTCAATGATCTCTGGCTCCAGTAGGCTTTTCCACTTGATTGTCGGGCATGCTTGAAAATCCTTCAGCATTCTTTTGGTCTTAGCCGAAAGGACAACTTCCCATGGAGCTTCCTCTATAAATGAGCATGATGCCCCCGGCGTGTCCACCTTTTTAGGAGCGTGCGGTTGTGGCGGGTTTACCCTCCAGTTTTCAGACAACGCGAACCTGCCCTGTTGGTACTGGTCCTCGACCCAATTTTTGAAGACGAAGCAATCTTCGATTGGGTGGCCCACTATTCTGTGGTAGGGGTAGTAATTGGGATTGTTGACGTCGCCCGGTTGCAGTGGGCGTCTCGGATCAGGTAGAGTGATAAGCTTGTTGCGCACCGCCAGTTCGAACAATCTTCTCGTTTTATCCCAAGGGAATAAGTAAGGACGTCTCAGCTTTTCTCTGAGTGATCGCTGTTTATCGTTTTGGTGAGCAGCTTGTTTCGAATCACTCGACTGTTGCTGAGCGTTGGCGACGAAGGTCGCTTTCTCTTTGCCCTTTTCATTTCGAAGCTCCGTTTTCGAGGAGGACGGTCTATGACCCATCTGGTCCATTTGGGTCAGCTTGTCGATAAAGGCCTGGAAAGTGGTCGGCTTGAAGAACATCATAAATTGGGATATAGTCGTTTGCGGGTCAAGGGTCCCTACAAACATGCCCACAGCAGGAGCTTCTTCTATACGTTGTTCGCATTTCGACCATAGGTTCCGCCACCGAATTGCATACTGAACCCATGTCTCTCCTGGCTTCACCCTGGCATTGATCAATGCCGTGATCGAGGTGCGTTTGCTGGCGGTTGTGAAACACTGGGTGAATAACAACTCCATTTCTGTGAATGTTTTAATGGAGTCATTCGGAAGCTCCGAGTACCATTCAAATGACGTCTCCGCTAAGCTGCAGACGAACTGGCGAAATAGCAATTTGTCGTCACCTCCAGTATTGCTGCATAGAGCCCTGAACTGAGCGATGTGCTGATGGGGTTTGCCTGTCCCCTTATACACGTGAAATTTAAGGATCGTATATCCCGGCGGGTACTTAATTTGATCGTACCAGCTTGGATAGGGTCGCCCAGTTCTGACGACTTGGCCAGCGGTTTCGCTTGCCTGATGAGCTCGTATTTGTTGAGCTATATAGTCATCAAGCGCAGATTTCGAGATCGTCTCCTTCCTGGCTGCTGATAAAACCGGAAGAGGATTTGATGTCTCCCCTCTGTCGTCTTCAATGATTATTAGGGGATCTTCGGCTGGAGGGTCCGGCTGGATCATCATGCCCACCATATCTTGGAACAGGAGCGCCATTTGTTTTATATTAGCCGCTTGTTCCACGGCCTCTTTATCTTTTTTCTCGAGCATCCTTCGTAGGAACTCGGCGTCGGTTTCTTGTTCCTAGCGTTGCTCTAACGACGCTTCTGGGCTTTCTTTCTGCTCAGTAAGTGCGGCCGTCTTTGTCAGCATCTCCTGGAGTTTCTGTTGTTGCTCCTGAGCCTTTGCTATGGACCGCGTAAGTGGTCGATGACCCCCAGAAGCACGGCTTTCCTCTTTTCCGGAAGCCATGTAGACGGTGTGCACTACCATGCCCCCAGACTTGGGGCGTTTGGATCCATCACACTCAGAATTTTTTGCCGGTGGTGGTTGATTCTCTGGCCTCCTTTTATGGATGGTCGAGGTTGAGGGGGCTGCAATAGGCATCCTTGCAGACGACACCTTCCGTAGCATGGCGGCGGGATAGTCCTCTTCTTGCCGAACCTTAATTTTCTTCTGTTAGCGGGAGGAGTCTTTGTCGATCACAGAGTCATGGACTCTTCGCCAGACCCTGTGGATTTTGGAGGACAGCCACTGAGGGGGCTGCTCCAGGTTTGCTTTAGTAACATTTTCAGCGGGTGGAGGAGACCTTTTTAGTACGGCAATTGGAGACTTATTGCGCACCCTCCTGAGCGGCTCAAAGTTGTTCCCAGTTGGAACAGCAACATCAACTTTCACCATTGGAGCTGGTGGGGTAAGTTCAGAAGGGGAACTGCCCCCAGCTTTCCTCACTCGGCGCCAGTGACGACGTCGAGCATGTCGTGTAGCCGGGATCACCTCTATCGTCGGAGTAGCTTCGTCATGCCCCTTGCTTTGAGAAGAGGCTGTTATTGGTGCCAGCCTGTCAAAGACTGACATCCGCTGGGAAGGAATGGTCAACTTGTCGAAGGCCGACTTTCAAGTAAGGGAAGTAGTTTGGACGACTTCACCTGCAGCAGGAGTTGGGATAGCCTTCTCCGGTATTGTGAGCCTCTTCGCGGGCCCATTTAAGCTTAGGCTCATCCTGTCGAAAACTGAGGTAGTAGACTTAGACGACCCGATGAGAGGGGCCGCGATAGTTGCAAGCCGATCGAAGACCGACTTCTTCGGAGCTTCCTGTGATGGCATCGGGACGCTGAAGCTTGTTGGAGAGATCATGGTCCCGAAGAACAAGCCAGTGGTGGCCTGTGTCACTTGTTTCACCGGCATTGTGAAGATGGAGGCCGCTTGGGGCCCGTAAGTTACTCCTCCAGATGGGACGAAGCAAGAGTTGTTGTTGCAGTTGGTGCAGCTGGAAGCCATTAATCTTCTTTTCTCTGCACGGGAGCAAAACACCAAATCTCAGTACTTTGACTCCAGGGGCAACCATATTAAACAGCGATTTGTTCGCGAAACACGACACACGAAGTGTGGAGTGGAAAGAGGAAAAAGTTCCGCCGGGCGTGCCAGAATCTGTTTACCGCCGAAAATGGGAGACGGGACCGCGTAGGCCGTCTCGCCTGAATTTAGGGGTAGATGCTATTTGGTTTTATCTGTCTACCTCTCCGAAGATACCAAGTTGATTTATAGCACCATGTATCGAAGGTTTAAACAGATGCGGTCATTGTAACAGAATTCGTCAGATTCCACCTCGTTGTGATGGGTTTTTGATTGTGGGGATGCTCTTCCCTGTAGGCGCAAGCCCCTGTGTTGGGATCAAAATTTGCACCCCTAATTGACCAAGTCAAAGACAAGGTCAACCCCAAGCCAGGTGGGCCCAAGCCCATATCAAGTGGGCTCATGCCCGAGTCGAGCCCGAACATGAAGCGGCCGGCCCTCCCCATGCCAAAATAAAAAATCATGTAATAAATAATTTTTATGTAATTTTTTATGCATGAATGTATGCAAAATGGGCATAAAACCAAAATTTTGTAAAGTCCATGGCTTATGTGCAAAAAAAAATGGCACATGAGCCATGGGATGGGCAAAATGCCATTTTGTAAAGCCCAAGGGGCTATATGTAAATATGTAAGCCTATATAAGGCAACATGATGATAAATAAAGGAGACTTTTTTTCATTCCCCTCAAAATCTAGGGTTTGTGCCTCTTCCCCTTTCTGAAGGTTCTAAACCTTCTTCTTTCTTTTGAATTAAATCAAGAGTTTTACTCTTCCTTTTCCAAAACTAAATAGTTTTTCACCATAAAACCCACAAAGGGGAGCTCAGATCTCCTATCAGATCTCAAAAAGAAGAGTTTTTAAAATCTCACATCTCTTGATCTTCAGGATCCGGCCAACATAGGAGGAAGAAGGAGACCCATCTCCAGAAACCCCACTTTGGGGAAGAACTAGAGCTCAAGGGGAGAAACCCTTCATCAGCTTCAAAATATCTTAGGAGTTTAACTCCTCACACACACACACACACACACACACACACACAGAATAATAAGTGCTCCTTTCTGGGAGTACAACTCCCATTGCAGGGACCAAGTCCCTTTTGCCTCCCGAGCGCCCATGTGCTGACACGTGGGGCGCTAGCGCTCAAAGTGCTAGCACCCAAAGCGCTAGCGCCCGAGCGTCCACGTGCTGACACATGGGGCGCTAGCGCTCAAAACGCTAGCGCCCTTGCGCTCAAAGCGCCCGCGCCCAAAGCTTTAGCGCCCGAGCACCCACATGCTGACACGTGGGGCGCTAACGCTTTTGTGCTCAGAGCGCTAGCGCCCAAAGTGCTACCACCCGAGCGCCCACGTGCCTAGCACGTAGGGCGCTAGCGCTCAGAGCGCTAGCGCCCATGTGCCTGGTACGTGGGGCGCTAGCGCCCAAAGCGCTGGCGCTTTTTCCCACGCATCCTTTGGATGCCCTTTCCCCTTCTTTTTATACACACACACACACACACACTCTACAACACTATCCCTCTCAAAAAAAATTTGGGCCAGAGCACTGCCCCGCACCCCGTAAGGAGGCTGCTAGCCCCCTTGACCCCCAGCCCGCTATCCGGGTAGCTGGACCCCCATAAAAAAACTCTGCGGGGCCCCCGATATATCCAAAACCCCTTCAAAATACAACACTGTACATTGAGTTCGCATGACCAGTTTAACTCGTCAATCGTAGGTTCGCTCGCTCTAAAGGCGAGGGGTAATTAACGACATCTTAGTCCGCGGTTGCCGGAGATTCGGATCCCCACAATCATTAAACCCCGGCCTATCCTAGGCAGGGAGAATCTGTAGTACGCCTGACAAACGCGCTTATTCCCATCTCAATGGGGTGACGAAAAACACCCTACAGATTCTGGCACGCCCGGTGGGACCATCTCTCCTCCCATGTCCCGGGTTAAACGTTCATGCGAACTCAATCAATATGCATACCCATATCTATACTTAAATAATGCTTTTTCATGCAAGTTTCAAGCAATCACTTTTCAACAATGTCTTCAAAGATGAACTCAGCTCTCGGTACGGCTCCCATCTCCTACACGATGAAGATAGACTCCAGGACGGTCCTTCCGGCCAGTCTCGGGGGACAATGGGAGGAGCCGCCGCTACCATTTGGCTTTATCCTGTTCGTGTCAGCTAACGCCATCCCAGCTCCTCAAGCCCCGGTAGCAGACAAACCGGTCTCAAAAAGCAAGATGCCAAATGTGGTGGTCTCGAAGGCGCCCCAACTCAAACGCAAGTCGGTGTTTGAACGACTCTCCTTGGCCCCAGCTGGGGGCAAGGACATCAACACCAACAAGGCAACAAGGCGTCTCGAGCAAGCTCCGGCGATGCCCTTGACAACTGCTCGATCGGGTGTCTTCTCTAAGCTCCCCGCTAATCGACTCATGGTGGCTTCCCAGGAAACAGATGCCCGCCAAGACCTTAAAATTGAGAAGTTAAGGCAGAAAATGCTCAGATATAGAGCCAACCAAAGGGCTAAGGCTCATGCTAGGCTGAATCTCATGAGGTTCAAAGAACAGGGTTACCCTGCCGAAGACGAGGAAATGGTTGGATATGTGGTCCACACTGTATACATGGTAGGCACGCGCAGCAAGAGCAAGGACGGGGCCACCACATCTCGAATCCAATCTGGCTTGAATGTGGTTGCCGCTTCCCAAGAACAGCCGCCTCCGCTGGATGATGAAAACCCTCTCGATGAGGATGATAGGCAGAAAGACCCTTCGGTCCATGAGAAGTCGGGCTCGGAAAGAAAAGATAAGCCAATCTTCCGTCCCAAGAACGCAGAGCAGCAACTTCTCCAAGAGCTCCGAAAATAGCTCAGAAGCAAAGACAAGGAGATGGCCAAACTCTACTAAAAAATAGACGACTTGACAAACGTCGTCTTACAGCTCATGGCCCAACTTGCCTCTCAGCCGCCCAATCAGGCGCCGGGCTCTTATGAATCGGGAAACGGTGTCCCGAAACAGCCGACGCCCATTCCCTCAAATCTAAAAGTAGGCGCACCGCATGAAAATCGGTTGCATCCTATCTCGGGAAATGTCTTGGCTGCCGATGACAGTAGCCCGCTAACTCAAGATCAAATCATGGATTTGGTTGCCAGCAAAGTAAAAACATTGGTGGCCGAAGCCAAAACGCAAAAAGATATCAGCAGTAGTGGGAGACCATATCCTGCTCAGTATGATCCGGTAGAATTTCCTAGCGGCTATGTCATCCCCAAATTCGGAAGATTTGATGGGACGGGAAATGCGAATCAGCACATCGCCCACTTTAAAGCCTCATGCGGGAATACTGGGGGCAATGACGCGCTTCTCCTCCGCCAGTTCGTTAATAGCCTGGCCGATATTGCTTTCGACTGGTACGCGAGCATACCGGATGGCTCCGTCACAACTTTCGTCCGAATGGAGTCTCTGTTTCGGCAGAGGTTCATGAGCGTCAACGATAAGATCACCATTGCCGAGCTCGTAAGGACCAAGCCAAAGAACAATGAAAGCAGCACGGATTTTATAACCCGATGGCGCAATCTCTCCGTCAAATGTGAACCGCCGATAGAGCAGGACCAATCTGTCAGTCTCCTCGTCGGAAATCTCAACAATTGGATGGCCCTGTTTCTATGCACCGCGGGTCTCAAAACATTCCAAGAGCTGACCAGGAAAGTTCAGATGCTGGAGCGCTCAAAGCAGAAGTCTTTCTCGGATTCCCAAAATAACAATAGCTCCTGGAGAAACCGAAAGGACGATAATCGCAAAGGAGGAAATCCCGACGATTCTGAATCATTCATCACTTCGGCTAACCGAAATAAGCAAGGGTTGAGTGGGCCTAATGCTAACCAGCCTCGGAAGCCAGTGTTCGGAAAAGGAGGAGAATCTCCACTGAAAGAGAAGCTGGATAAGGTCTATTCCTTCAGAAGGGACAAAATCCGTAAAATATTCAAAGACGCCCTGAGGAACGGTCTACAACTGCCAGAGTCAAAAAGACCGCAGGAAGCGAATATGACCGACGCCGCCAAATACTGCCCCTATCACAGAGTGGTAGGTCATGCCATTGAGGACTGCTTCGTCTTTAAAGATTGGGTCGAAAAGCAATACAAGGCAGGAGAGATAGAACTGTCTAAAGGCATGTTAACAAACAGTCCAGCTGCGACCGCCAATTTCATACAAACGGAGACCGAAGTTCTTCGTGAAACTGATTCTCTCAGACATCTGCCTTTCTCTGAAAACAATTGACCAACACGTCATTAAACTGGGAACAGTCGACCACCACGTCATTAAATTGGGAACAGTCGACCTCTAAGTCGTTAAACTGGGAATGTAAATATATATATATATATATGTAAATAAACAAAAAATGTGTAAATAAAAGAAAAATAAAGAAAAGCCAAAATGATGTGGCAACTCGCAATAAAAATCAGCGAGCAAAATAAAGATGAGAATAAAAGCCGAAATGATGGGGCAATCGCGATCTTCGCGATAAGAAAAGCTGAAATGATATAGCAATCGCGGTAAAAAAAACAAAAAAAAACAACAAAAACAAAAAAACGGCGAATGATGAGTCGCTCCTGGTACCATATTCTAGTGTAGCGATGCAGACGCCAACAAAACTCCATATCCCATACCCCAATGGCGAATGATGAGTCGCTCCTGGTACCATATTCCAGTGCAGCGATGCAGACGCCAACCAAATTCCAAATCCTAATGGCGAATGATGAGTCGCTCCTGGTACCATATTCCAGTGCAGCAATGTAGATGGCAACCAAATTCCAAATCCCAATGGCGAATGATGAGTCGCTCCTTGTGTTAGTTATATGTATGCCCTAGAGGCCATTACTGTACATTGGATGTATATTGTAGTGGATGCTGGGACATATATAGGTAGGACTTTCTTGCTCGACATGATAGTACGCTATCTGGTTGCTCTTTATCTTAACATGTATACTCTCTATCTCTCTGATTACATGTTGATAAAGCACTTAGGATGTGTGCTCGACTTACAGGACTATGATGTAGATCATACTAGTGGGGCCTGGATAGTCCATGAGTACATCCTTCAATGTTCCTAGTCGTGGGAATATCGAGACGGGGCATCGATATTCCAGTGTAGACTAGCGTATATCTTCTCGACCCATGTGATGGGCGATAGATGATCCCATATCCATTGGTTTTTGACATCAGAGATGGTATGCGAGTGCTCAGTGGAGACTGGGTACACTAAACGGACTCGCCGAGAACTCTCAGATGGTATTATACCTCACGTTAGATGGCAGTTCTCTGGTGACACTGGTGCAGCTTAGTCTGTTGACCCGAGATCGTCATAGAGTCTTGTGTGTCTCCCACTGTGCCTTGATTTCCACCCTACCACGGCTCTACTGAGTCGTGCAATCAGGTGGTTTTTGGGTACAGTCCCGATTCACATGGAGGCAATGAGCGATAGGAGGGGATTCGTCTCTCCCGGTATTGGGGGTTGATGTTGCGCTATGCTCGACTGGCCATAACAGGAAATCCCTGGCCAGGGTTGCAGTGATATACTGGTAAGAGTTATCAGTAGTTTCACGATTGTTATGGACCTCAAGTCGGCATGACTTATCGAGCTATTGGGGTCTGACGTTTACCACCCCTAGGCGAGATATGCGACATATCAGACGAACAGACCGGACTGTACGGTAAGTGTTGCTGGTTGGATTCACAGGAGTGTGAGCGGGCTTGCTCGTCGATCTTCTGATCGCTCAATACCCGAGTGGCCGTTACGTTTAGCAGACCGCTTGCGGCTTGTGGGTGCTTGATATGATCGTCACCTGCTGCCGGCGTATTGACGAGTCTTTAGAGTCCTACACAGAGGTTTCCTGGCTCAAGCGAAACGAAATAGGAGCGCATATGAGATATGTACGGGACCGAGAATAATGCGTGTATGTGATACCGTATTCCATTCTCGCGATGAATGTATCGAATGGTTGCATGCGATATAACCTAGTTATCGAATCAAGGATTGATTCGATAAGTCGATACATTGGATACTAGTCGGTTATATACGACATGACCGGATCATTGAATCAAGTGTTGATTTAATGATTTAATGTATAATATATTTGATATATTACTTTGCATTAACTAGTATTTGTTCACTTTGGATGGATTTTCTCACTTGATGTACACAAGTTGTATATGTGATATACTTTTGTGCACTTGTTTGTATCATGTTTGATGATACATGCTCACTTGGGTTTGTGTAAAGAATTAAACCATGGTTAAGTTGATGATTAGGGTTTACATTTTTCTTATTCATTTATTTATTTTTCATTTTGGAAAGATAAATAAGAAATGGTGGCTTTCTTTGTTTGCTTGTTGAATCATGAAGCTTTGAACAAGTCCACCATTTTTCTCTCATGCTTAACCCTAACCATTCACTTTAACCTTAGTTTATTCTCTACATCTAACCATGGTTGAAATTATGATAAGAATGATCTATTTTCTATTTTCTCATTATTCTTATCATAATCTTTTTCTTCTTCTTCTTCATCTTCAACAAAGGAAGAAAGCTTGCCTCCATCAATGGCAAATTGAGAAAAAGAGTGAGAAATCCAATTCTAAAGTGAACCCACCTCCTATTTCTTCATCCTTTACCTCTTGCCAAGTAGTATAGGGTGTTTTCTTCACAAGTTTCATGACTTGGTGAAGTTGGAGCTTGATCTTGAGTTGCCTCGACGTAGATCATCTTCGGTATCGAAGTCGACGACCTAGCCCGATCAATTCTTCGATGAAGCCGATGCTAGAGTCCTGGATTCGATTTGGACAGCGGAGGGACGTCATCACGGAGCCTACGAGGTGGAGGACCGGATCTACGAAGGTTGTAGCTTCTTTCCTCTTAGTTAAAGTAGTTAACTCGCATTGCATCGCCTATACATCTAGTTAACGATCCGTATTAGGGTTTGTAGGCACATGGAAATTTTTGAATTGGCCATGTTTGATCACTTGTGAGACTTCATTAGTGTGAGTAGGAACCCTACACCTTGTACCATATTCCAGTGCAGCGATGCAGACGCCAACCAAATTCCAAATCCCATACCCCAATGGTGAATGATGAGTCGCTCCTGGTACCATATTCCAGTGCAACGATGCAGACGCCAACCAAATTCCAACTCCCATACCCCAACGGCGAATGATGAGTCGCTCTTGGTACCATATTCCAGTGCAGCGATGCAGACGCCAACAAAGTCTTAAAATTTTTACGGTCCTATGGTCTGGATCATACATCCTGCAAAACCGTATACAATCCACAGGCGTAAAACGATCCCAATCTCTCCCAAGTCCTACCGGGGAGACCACATTCAAAGTCCCACCAGTGGTGAGAAAAAAAAAGGTATGTCCACAAGCAAAATGGGCACGGATGAAAACCCGTAAGGGCTCCGTGAGTAAAAACAACAGGATTGCTGGCGAGTTTGTGAGAACCCGAAAGGGCGCAAACTCGTGAAAAAGAGATGAAATGCACTCACAAAGTCCTCTCGACTTTGTGAGGAGAAAATTCCCACGTGAGATCCTTACGACTCACAAAGGAGAAACACACTTAGGAGTCCCCACAACTCCTAAGGAGAAAATACAACTACGGGATCCTTACGACCCGTAGGGAGAAAATGCTTTGTGAGATCCTTACGGCTCACAAAATTGAAAAGTCTTAGGTAATAGGGACCTAAAACCTGTCTCCTAAGCCATCGCTTCCTGATAAGCAAGCGCAAATGATGATTCGCTCCTGGTACCATATTCCAGTGTAGCGATACTGATGCCAAGCAAAAACCAATTCCCAAATCCTCCCGGGAAAAATGATGAGTTGCTCCTGACATTATTCCAGTGCAGCAATGCAGATGCCGACAAAAAAATCCCCAAATCCTCTCATGGCAAATGATGATGCTGACAAAAAAAATCCCCAAATCCTCTCATGGCAAATGATGATGCCGACAAAAAAAATCCCCAAATCCTCTCATGGCAAATGATGATGCCGACAAAAAAAATCCCCAAATCCTCTCATGACAAATGATGATTCGCTTCTGGTACCATATTCCAGTATAGCGATACTGATGTCAACCCAAATCAAATCAAACCAACTAATTCTGCGGCGGAATCATGCTCCGTCCCAGAATTTACCCCGTGTCGGAATCATGCTTCGCCTCGGGATATCTACCTTCCCTGCCGGAATTATGCTCCGCCTCGGAATCAAGTCAACCAGCAAGCTCTGCGTCGGAATCATGCTCCATCTCAGAATGTACCCCGCGTCGAAATCAAGCTTCGCCTCGGTGTATCTGCCTTCCCTGTCGGAATTATGCTTCGGCTCGGAATCAACCAACGACCTCCTCGTCGGAATTATGCTCTGCCTCGGAATCAAGTCAACCAACAAGCTCTGCATCGGAATCATGCTTCGTCTCAGAATGTGCACCCCATGTCGAAATCATGCTTCGCCTCAGTGTATCTGCCTTCCCTGTCGAAATTATACTTCGTCTTGGAATCAAGTCGGTCAACAAGCTCTGCGCCGGAATCATGCTCCATCTCAAAATGTACCCCGTGTCGAAATCATGCTTCGCCTCGGAGTATTTGCCTTCCCTGTCGGAATTATGCTTCGCCTGGGAATCAACCTCTGCATCGAAATTATGCTTCGGTCAGAATGTCTGCCGCTTTTCGGAATGATGCTCCGATCTCTGGAATCATGCTCCGCTCTCCAGAATGATGCTCCGATCCTCGGAATGATGCTCCAATCCCCGGAATTATGCTCCGACCCTTCGGAATGATGCTCCGATCCCTGGAATCATGCTCTGCTCTTCGGAATGATGCTCCGATCCCTAGAATTATGTTCCGCCCTTCGGAATGATGCTCCGATCCCTGGAATCAAGCTCCTCTCATCGGAATGATGCTCTGATCCCTGGAATCATGCTCTGCTCTTCGGAATGATGCTCTGATCCCGGAATTATGCTTCGACTCTTCGGAATGATGCTCCGACCTTGGAATTATGCTCCGCGAACAGAATGATGCTCCGATCCCCGGGAATCATGCTCCCCGAAGGATACCTCGACCCTAGAATTATACTCCGTGAATCAGAATGATGCTCCGATCCCCGGGAATCATGCTCCCCGGGATGATGCTCCGCCCTTCAGAATGATGCTCCGATCCCCTGGAATCATGCTCCGCTCTTCGGAATGATGCTCCGATCCCTGGAATCATGCTCCGCTCATCGGAATGATGCTCCGATCCCTGGAATCATGCTTCGCTCTTCGGAATGATGCTCTGATCCTGGAATTATGCTCCGACTCTTCGGAATGATGCCCCGATCTTTGGAATCATGCTCCGCGTTTCGGAATGATGCTTCGATCCCTGGAATCATGCTCCGCGCTTCGGAATGATGCTCCGATCCTTGGAATCATTCTCCGCTCTTCGGAATGATGCTCTAATCCTTGGAATCATGCCTCTACTCTTCGAAATTATGCTTCGACTCTTTGGAATGATGCTCCGACCTTGGAATTATGCTCCACGAATCGGAATGATGCTCCGATCCCCGGGAATCATGCTCCCCAAAGGATACTTCGACCCTAGAATTATGCTCCGTGAATCAGAATGATGCTCCGATCTCCGGGAATCATGCTCCCCGGGATGATGCTCCGCCCTTGGAATGATGTTCCACCTCGAAGTCCAACTTCAAGCTCCATCAATTTAGTGCACACAACTCATGCATGCGGTGTGCATTCATTGATGGGGGGCACTTTGTTGGGGTCAAAATTTGCACCCCTAGTTGACCAAGTCAAAGACAAGGTCAACCCCAAGCCAGGTGGGCCCAAGCCAAGATCAAGTGGGCTCATACCCGAGTCGAGCCCGAACATGAAGCGGCCGGCCTTCCCCATGCCAAAATATAAAATCATGTAATAAATAATTTTTATGTAATTTTTTATGCATGAATGTATGCAAAATGGGCATAAAGCCAAATTTTTGTAAAGCCCATGGCTTATGTGCAAAAAGAAATGGCACATGAGTCATGGGATGGGCAAAATGCCATTTTGTAAAGCTCAAGGGGCTATATGTAAATATGTAAACCTATATAAGGCAACATGATGATAAATAAAGGAGACTTTTTTTCATTCCCCTCAAAATCTAGGGTTTGTGTCTCTTTCTCCTTTCTGAAGGTTCTAAACCTTCTTCTTTCTTTTGAATTAAATCAAGAGTTTTACTCTTCCTTTTCTAAAACTAAATAGTTTTTCACCATAAAACCCACAAAGAGGAGCTCAGATCTCCCATCAGATCTCAAAAAGAAGAGATTTTTAAAATCTTACATCTCTTGATCTTCAAGATCCGGCCAACAGAAGAGGAAGAAGGAGACCTATCTCCAGAAACCCCACTTTGGGGAAGAACTAGGGCTCAAGGGGAGAAGCCCTTCATCAACTTCAAAATATCTTACGAGTTAAACTTCTCATACACACACACACACACACACACACAGAATAATAAGTGCTCCTTTCTGGGAGTACAACTCCCATTGCAGGGACCAAGTCCCTTTTGCCTCCCGAGCGCCCACGTGCTGACACGTGGGGCGCTAGCGCTCAAAGCGCTAGCACCCTTGCGCGCAAAGCGCTAGCGCTCAAAGCGCTAGCACCCTTGCGCGCAAAGCGCTAGCGCCCGAGCGCCCATATGCTGACACGTGGGGCGCTAGCGCTTAAAACGCTAGCGTCCTTGTGCTTAAAGCGCTAGCGCCCAAAACGCTAGCGTCCGAGCGCCCACGTGCTGAAACATGGGGCGCTAGCGTTCAAAGCGCTAGCGCTCTTGTACTCAGAGCGCTAGCGCCCAAAACGCTAGTGCCCGAGCGTCCACGTGCCTGGCACGTAGGGCGCTAGCGCTCTTGCGCTCAGAGCGCTAGCGCCCAAGCGTCCACATGCCTGGCACGTGGGGCGCTAGCGCTCAAAGCGTGAGCACCCAAAGAGCTGGCGCTTTTTCCCACGCATCCTTTGGATGACATTTCCCCTTCTTTTTATACACATACACACTCACTCTACAACACCATCCCTCTCAAAAAAAATTTAGGCCAGGGCGCTGCCCCGCACCCCACAAGGGGGCTGCTAGCCCTCTTGACCCCCAGCCCGCTATCCGGGTAACGGGACCCCCGTAAAAAAACTCTGCAGGGCCCCTGATATATCTAAAACCCCTTCAAAACACAACACTGCATATTGAGTTCGCTTGACCAGTTTAACCCGTCAATCGGAGGTTCCCTCGCTCCAAAGATGAGGGGTAATTAACGGCATCTTTGTCCGCGGCTGCCGGAGATTCGAATCCCCACAATCATTAAACCCCGGCCTACCCTAGGCAAGGGGAATCTGTAGTACGCCTGATAAGCGCGCGTGTATTCCCATCTCAATGGGGTGATGAAAAACACCCTACACCCTGCAGTTAATTTCGTTACCGCGTAGCGATAGCCACTTTTTCCTGCTCCAGAAGGTCACTTCGTGTCGTGTGCGTTTGTTTTATCTTTGGTTGCCCGTGGATTGTATATGAAGACTAATTCGTGTTGTCGCCCATAGTGCGTGGATTAGTCCAAATCCGTGTTTTCTTATATTTGGGTTTAGGTTGATTTAAGGATCGTTAATCTCGTTTGAGATTAAGATCAACTTAAACGGTTGTTGAGAATACGTTGGTCTAATTTTAGATTAAAATCTACTCAACAGGATTTTGGGATCATTCAGATCCAGTAAAAGAGCATTTGGGCTCTATTGTTTTAGTTTAAAGACGTTTTCGGTCATGGCTAGTTTAAGGACGTTGCAGTCCATTGTAGTTTAAAGATATTACGGTCCATTATTAGTCTAAGGACGTTTCGGTCTATAGATCACCATTTTTGAGGTGAGGGTTTAGTTTAAGGACATTGCGGTCCACAGTAGTTTAAGGACGTTGCGGTCCGTTATTAGTTTAAGGACGTTGCAGTCCATGGATCACCATTTTTGAGGTGAGGGTTTAGTTTAAGGACGTTGCGGTCCACAGTAGTTTAAGGACGTTGCGGTCCGTTATATATTTAAGGACGTTGCGGTCCATAGATCACCATTTTTGAGGTGAGGGTTTAGGTTAAGGACGTTGCGGTCCACAGTAGTTTAAGGACGTTGCGGTCCGTTATTAGTTTAAGGACGTTGCGGTCCGTTATTAGTTTAAGGACGTTGTGGTCCATAGATCACCATTTTTGAGGTAGTTTTTGGTTTAAGGACATCATAGTCCATGTAGTTTTTTTTAGGGACATTGCGGTCCACAGTTGCTGGTTGTCGGGACCCGCCACCTCTCTGAAAACATTGAAGAATTACAACGACATGTATCAGAGGTGTGAAGAGATGTACCCTTGAACCAATGAATGTTCGTCAGAGACTTGGTAGTCTTGTTTGGAACTAAGGCCAATTTAGAAGAAGACATATGGGCTCGGTCAAGTTGGGGTTTGGCTAACCTTGGGCTCAGCCCGCTTGATTACTTATTTGGGCTTGATCCCCTTTCTGTATCAGCATTGCTGAGTATTGATTTGGGTTCTGACACCCTTTTTTCTTTTTGTTTTATTTATATTCTATTATATGGAGTGTTAAACAATTTATGGCGTCCACGTGCACAGCACGTGAGGCGCTCGGCGCTGAGCTCCAGACACTGAGTGCTAAGTACTTTTTATTAAATAGTGCCCACGTAAGGAGCACATGGAGCGCTCAGCACTGAGTGCCAGACTTTGAGTGCTAAGCGCTTTTTATTAAATAGCGCCCACATGAAGAGCACGTGGAGCGCTCGGCGCTGAGCGCCAGACTTTGAGTGCTAATGCGCTTCTTATTAAATAGCGCCCACGTGAGGAGCACGTGGAACGTTCAGCGCTGAGAGCCAGACTTCGAGTGCTAAGCGCTTCTTATTAAATAGCGCCCACGTGAGGAGCACGTGGAGCGCTCGGCGCTGAGCGCCAGACTTTGAGTGCTAAGCACTTAGTTTTTTGTTCTGCTAAATTCAATTCTCTGAGAATTAGATTCACTTGTAAAAGACTTTGTCTTATAGATTTGAGATCTGGAAAAAGAACTAAATTCTTCCGATGTGAGAGTTAAACTCTTAGATATGGAGGAGATGCTATGACCTCTCTAATTTTAATTTACCTTGAAGAGAAATCGTTCTCGTCTTGAAATTTGAAGTTTATGGAGGGGTTCTTATGTACAAGACTTGAAGTCTTGGGTTCTTTATATAGTGGAGGCTGATTTGTTGATTCAGTTAAGGAAATCTCTCATTGAGAGATTTCTTAATTGATTTGGGGATATTATCCACCGTTGGATTTTTGATCCAAGGACTTCTGTTTTACATAAGATATTTTTCTTGTTTTTAACAAGATTGGGAAAATATTTTCCATACAGAGTTTATTATGTAATTTGGTGATTTTTTAATCATCATTGGATGTTTGATCCAACGGTGCTCTGTTTTACAGAGCATAATCTTTCTTATTTGGAAAGATTGGGAAAATATTTTCCCCTACAGAGCTTATTCTGTAGCTTGGTGATTTTTAATGACCATTGGATTTTTGATCCAACGGTATTCTGTTTTACAGAGCATAATTTTTCTTGTTTAGAAAGATTTAAGGAGTATTTTCTCAATCAGAATTTAATTCTGTGCTTTGATGATTTATCATCTCCGTTGGATGTTTGATTCAACGGCAGAGAACTTTTAGTTTTGGCGCCAGCGCCCTCGTGCGGGGCACGTGAGGCATTGCCTCAAAGTTTTTAACTCTTGGCGCTGGCGCCCTCGTGCTTTGCACGTGAGGCGCTGTCTCAGTTCAAATTTTGAACAGAGCCTTGCTCTCTTATTAGGGGAAACACCAATCTTACAAGAGCGCACACTGAGTGTTTCTTCTTTCTCTCTCTCTCTCTCTCTCTCTCTCTCTCTCTCTCTCTCTCTCCCCAGGTAGTAACCATGTCATGGCTTAAACAAGATAATAAAATGTATGACTTGACCGACCTGGATTCTTATTCGGGCTGGAGAATGTCGTTTTGGCTCTGACTTGTAACAAATGTCATGAGCTTGAGTAAGGAAAAGAGGATTACATGAATTCCTTGATGACCCCGGTGAAGAAGAAGCATACTATTGCGTCTCCTTCAGGTGTTCTTGTTATTGAGAATTGTTTATCGGTCAGTCCTACCTTCTGGGTACTAGATACCGGATCAGGATCTCATATCTATAATTTATTACAGAGACTGAGAAAAGGAGGATGGTTAGACCTGATGATATGCCCCTCAGAGTAGGAACGGAGCGCAAGTTGATGCTGCTGTCGTCGGTGAATATCACCTAGTATTGCCAAGCAACAATACTATGATTTTGAACAACTACTATTATGTACCTTTTATGCTTTGAAATATCGTATCAGTTTCTTTACTTGATAAAGATGGATATAATTTTGTTCTAGATAGAAATATCATGAACATTTACCTTAATCCGGTATTGGTTGCAGAAGGTACACTGTGTAATGGTATCTATATTCTTAATCAAAACAAAGTTTTTAATGTACAAAATACACGCAAGAGGAAGAGTTCAGATACGAACAATACCTACTTGTGGCATTATAGATTTGGTCATATCGGTGAGAAAAGACTAAGTAAGTTGTATAAGGATGGATATCTGAATCCGTTTCAGTTTTCGTCCTATGAAACTTGTCAGTCTTGTCTCAAAAGAAAGATGACCAAATCACCTTCCACCGGATACGGAGAAAGAGCTACAGAGCTCTTGGGACTCATACACGGTGATGTATGTGGTCCAATGTCTACGCATGCAAGGGATGGGTTCTCGTACTTCATTACATTCACCGATGATCTCTCTAGGTTCGGATATGTGTTTCTCATGAAACACAAATCTAAAACTTTTGAGTAGTTCAAAGAATATAAAAGCGAAGTAGAAAACCCAGAAACGAAAAAGTATCAAGATCCTTTGATCTGATTCAGGAGGGGAGTACTTGAGTATGGAATTCCGAGACTTTCTAAAAGAGAATGCTATTCTCTGTCAACTTACTCCTCCGTATATACCACAGAACAACGGTGTATCAGAGCGGAGGAATCGTACCCTATTGGATATGGTTCGCTCAATGATGAGTAATACTGAATTGCCTCTTTCATTCTAGGGATATGCACTTGAATCAGTTATATATGTATTGAATAGGGCTTCTACCAAATCTGTACCTACCACTCTATATGAAATATGAGAGGGGAAGAGACCATACCTTAATTTTATTAAGATATGAGGATATCCTGCTTATGTAAAGAAGCAGAAGCCGGACAAGCTCGAGGCACGGCCAGTTTTGTGTAAGTTCGTGAGATATTCTAAACATTCACAAGGATATCTGTTCCACTACACCGAGAAACAAAAGGTGTTTGTTGATCGCCATGCCGTATTTTTAGAAAAGAAATTAGTGGAAGCACGGTATAACTAGATGAAATATCAGAACCACAAACTGTAACTGATGATTTGGTATAACAACAGAATTAAATAATCCCAGATGAAGCTCAGCACTCCACAGATCTAGTAAGATTTCTATCCGCCTGAGAGATACTACGGTTTTCTTGTATACGGGAATCGAGAAGATTGTATCTTGGAAGAAAATGATCCTACTAGTTTTGAGTAGGCCATTACCAGTAGGGACTCTGATAAATGGCTGGATGCTATGTGATCTGAAATGAAGTCCATGTACACCAACAAAGTTTGGATCTTGGATATTGCTCCTTCTGGGGTAAAACCCGTTGGATGCAAATGGATCTTTAAAAAGAAGATTGGTGTAGATGGACTGGTAGAGACCTATAAAGCTAGACTTGTTGCAAAAGGTTTTCGTCAAAGACCCGGTGTGGACTATAACGAAGCTTTTTCTCTAGTGGCTATGCTAACATCTATTCGGATCCTACTTGCCATTGTTTCCTTCCATGACTATGGTATCTAGCAGATGGACGTAAAAACAGATCTTCTAAATGGAAGTTTAGAAGAGTGCATTTATATGGATCAGCCGGAGGGATTCATAGATAGTGGGAGCAACGGGAAGGTGTGTAAGTTGCTTAAATTCATTTATGGATTGAAACAAGCATCGCGGAGATGGAATATTTGTTTTGATGAAACAGTCAAAGAATTTGACTTCATCAAAAACGAAGATGAGCCATGTATATATAAGAAGATTGTAGGGAGAACTGTTGTATTCCTAATCTTGTATGTGGATGATATTCTCTTGATAAGAAATGGCATTCATATGCTACAATCGGTCAAGCTGTTTTTGTCACAAAGGCTATCCATGAAAGACCTAGGTGATATCTCCTATATTCTGGTGATAAAGATCTACAGAGATAGATCCAAGATATCGTTGAGACTTTCACAGTCCAGATACATAGAGACCATACTAAAAAGATTTAGTATGGAAGATTCTAAGCACGGTAATATACTCGCTTTGCACGGAATCACCCTCTCCAAAGAGATGTCTCCCAAGACTGATGAGTAGAGGGCTCACATGAGCATTATACCCTACGTTTCGGCGGTAGGATTTATAATGTATGCAATGCTATGTATCAGACCAGATGTAACTTACGCGCTCAGCGTTGTGAGCCGGTATCAGTCAAAACTGAAAGAGAACCACTGGACAGCAGTGAAGAACATTCTTAAATACTTAAGAAGGACTAAGGAATTGTTCTTGGTGTACGGTAATGGGGACCTCCAGGTGGAGTCCTTTACCGACTCGAGCTTCCAAAGTGACAAGAATGATAACAAGTCTATCTCGGGTTTTGTGTTTACCCTCAACGCAGCGACAGTCTGTTGGAAGAGCTCCAAACAGGACACCATCGCAGACTCAACGATGGAGGCTGAATACATTTCTGCCATCGATGCCGCAAAAGAAGCGGTCTGGATGAAGTTCATTACTGAACTTGAGGTGGTTTCGTCCATTATTGATCTAATATCTTTGTATTGCAATAACAATGGGGCTATGGATTTAGCGAAGGAACCACGGTCCCATCAGAGATCTAGACACATCTTGAGACGGTATCACCTGATCAGGAAGATCGTAGATCGCCGGGAGATCGAGATGCGGAGAGTAGACACAAAAGAGAACACGACGGATCAATTCACCAAAGCTCTCCCTTAAGTACAGTTCGAGAGATTATTTGACATGTTGGGTATGCGATACACCAACAATTGGCCCTAGAGCAGACAATAGGTACTCGATACGCAAATATATGACCTTAGTGCAAGTGGGAGATTATTGGATATGTATGTCCTAGAGGCCATTATTATGTGTGTGTAGTGGATACTTAGACATATGTATGTACAGGACAATCTTACTCGATACGATAGTATATTATTTGGTTTGTCTTTATCTTAACATGTGTATATGTTTTACTTATTATTGTGTATAGTTAAAACATGTTGATAAAGCCCATAGGATTATTGCTTGACTACCAGCGTTATGATGACGATCATACATGTGGAGGCTGAGTAGTCCATAAGCACATTCTTAAATATCCCTAATTGTAAGAGTATCGAGACTGGACATCAATATTCCGGATTAGACTGGTGTATGCATTTCTAGACCGTGACGAGAGGCAATGGTTGGTCCCATAGCCATTGGTCTTCGGCGCCTAAGATCGTATATAGGTGCTCACTGGGGGTGAGTATATTGGAGGGACTCACCAAGAACTTCTAGACGGTACTATACATATCGTCATATAGCAGTTCTCAGGTAGAATGAGTATAGGTTAGTTTTTAGACCTAAGATCGTCATTTGTCTCGTGTGAGTTCCCATTGTACTTAGATTACTATCCTACCACGGCTTTACTAAGTCGTGTAAATAGGTTATAGTTGGGTACAATCCCGAACCACATGGAGGAAGTAAGCGATTGTTGGGGATTTATCTCTTCCGGTATAGGGAGTCGATATCGCACTGTGTTCGGTTGGCCAGCACCATAAGATGTTGGCCAAAGCAGTTGAGATTTACTGATGGTTAGATCAGTAGTTTCTCGGATTGGTCCTGAGCCACATTGGCACGAATTATCGGGTTATTAGGGTCTGGCGTTTACCACCCCCTAGACCTGGTATGCGATACTTTTAGACGAAAAGACCGGACTGTACGGAGATTATTACAGATAGGCTCAGTAAGGATTCGGATGAGCTTGTTCGTCGGCCTTCCTTTTCAACAGGTATCTGGGTAGTCGTTACGTACAGCTAGTGCCGCAGACATACTAACCCACTACCAACGTACTGTCGAATCTTTAGAGTCCTATACAGATGGTTTCTTTAGTTCAGGCAAAATGATATAGTGGCCGTACGTGCTGGGTTCCGATCAAATGAGTGTACTAGCTACCCGGACTTTTGATCGGACGGTTGATAATACTAGCTAGCTTAGGATTAAGCCGGATTATTAATTCGGGTATTGAGTTAATAATTTACATATATATATTTCGATATGTATATTCTAATATCATATTCATTATGTTATTCTATCTCTTTGGGTATTCGTATTTTGATATGAATACGGGTATGTATATACGGTAGAGTGTATTCCGTATTTATACGGAAAAATATTCTAGAAGGTGGACACATCATCATGGATTTTCTATTTTTGTTAAAAATATAAATGAAGTGTAAAGGTGAGATATGGAGAAAGAATAGTGATGGAAATGGTTTTGTATTTGTTTATTGTATTTATATGCATTATTCATGCATGGTTGTAATTTTCCATTTGAAAATTTCTTTGAACAAAACCATGCTAGCCATTTTCATTAGAGATTAGATGATCCATTTCACCATTTGCTTTCTCTCTTTTATTTTAGCTCCTCCTTCTTCCTCACTTTCACTCTCATGAGCTGAGAATTAAAATGATAAAGAGGTGGAAAAATACTTGAACACTTCACCACATCTCTAAGCACTCTAGATTAGCAATCTAGGGTCTTTAGTTTCTCCACATGATTGTTAGTGTGAAGCTGGAGCCTTGAACCAAATCTCTCAGGTGGATCATCTTAAACAAAAGGAAGACCGACTTACAAGCTCAATCCCGTCGCCTTAAGGAGCTAAAGAAGAGGATTTGAAGACCCGAAGGACTTGATCTCTTTGATATAATCCTTTTCATAGTAGCTAAAACCTTTTAGTAGATTTCCAGTTTAAATGTTTGGTTAAGATTCTAAGTTTTAAGTTTCTAGCGCCTCTCGAATTTTCGTTTTTCATTCCGCATAGGCTGCAGCTAGAGCGACAAGAATGCTAGGAACTATAACAGTTTTTAATGCAGGATGACCTAAGCAACCATGCCATAAGGAAGTAGAGATAGGTTCTCCAACAAACGCGATGGAAGACGAGACATTTGGAAGAGGCAATTGGTACAATCCATTATTGAGCTGATCTTGAAGTAGAACTATCCCCGACTTCGGATCCTTCACAAAACAATCAAATGTGTGAAACTCAAAAATAACATTGTTATCTTTAGTAAATTTATAAGCAGATAAGAAAATTTTCATTATTGAAGGGACATGAAGAACATTGTTCATGTGATGTAATCGAGAAGACGATGGAATTGCTATGTGACCATAGTTAAGAATATGCAAACCTGTACCAATACCTACGCGTACTGTATCCGTACCTTTGTAAGGGGGTGTCGAGAGAATTTGAGTATAGTCTGGCGTAATGTGATGAGTTGCCCCTGAGTCAGGGTACCAGTCAGAAGAGGCAATGCTTGGACAGCTCGAGGAATATGGTGGAGGTGTATGAAACAATATGACATATGGTGCAGGTCCTTGATAATACCCATCTGATTTTCCATTTTGAGACTACGGGGCAAAAAATTATGGAACACCTCTTGGACCGCCAGAGAAGGTCTGATTGAAGCACTGTGGGCAGCTATTGCCATAGTGGCCATTTGTCATGCGGATTTGGCATCGAAGAGGATCACGACCGCGACCCCGACCATTGCGACCACCGTGCTCGGTGTTATAACCACGCTGATAGGAATCTGAAGAGGAATCTCCACGGTCCATGATTGCGGTGTTGACAGATGGAAAGGGAGTAGTATCAAGAGACTTTTCTTATTACTGATAAAGGCTCTCGTGTGCAAGTTGTATGCTATGCAGATCTTCAAGTGAGACATCGTCTATACGGGTTGTGATAACAGGAACAAAGGAGTTATAGGCCGATCCCAGGCAAGCCAAAACATGCATGACAAGATCGGTATCGGAAATTCTAAGCCCAATGACCGCAAGATTGTCGGAGACAATCTTGATGTTCTGAATGTACTCTGTGATGGAGGCGGATTCTCGTAAGATATTCTGAAGTTATGTTTTCAGTCAAAGAATGCGAGCGCGAGAGTACGATGCAAAGGGTTTGTCAAGTGCCTCCCATACCACCGTGTTGTAGTTTTACCAACTACCAAGAGAACTAGTATTCAGTCAGAGACGCTAACATCCAACTCACGATCAATTGATCCTTTTGAATCCATATAGCATATACTGGATTGTATACCGGGACAAGCAGATTTTGTTCATCAGGAATAGTCATGGGCGGACACTTTTCGATGCCGTCGACGATGTCCATGTACCCTTGTGACTTGAGGACAGTTTCAAACTGCATCTTCCAACCGAGATAGTTGTCGTGAGTGAGTTTGAAGTGTTGAAGTGACATGATATTCGGTCCATGTGTTGAAGTGGATGACGATACATTAGGGTTAAGAATTGGTGTTGGGGCGAGAAACGGGATTGATGAGACGGAGGATTGATCTGAGTTGGTTGTCATTATAGTAGAAATATAGAGAGACGATGATTTTTAATGGTGTTAGCCTTTGTGGCTTTGATACCATGCGAAATGTCTCTACCATTGCACCAAAACTTTGAAGTTATGATGTGGGTTGAGTGAATATATTTTATATTCTAATATGCCCCCGCAAGTCGAAGGCCCTTTAGGTCGAAATCTGGGGTTTTGCGCAACGGTATTTTTAATTTAAATAAATCCCCATTTAATACGCGCCCGATAAGATTCGAACATGGGTTGCTCTGATACAATAAAGAAATAGTACAAGATAGAGAAAGAAGAAGCCTTAGATAGAATCCTTTCTATTGTGGCATATATATATATATATATATATATATATATATATATATATATATATATATATATATATATATATATATATATATATAATCTCTAAAATATTGTTACAATCAGATTAATCATACAATCTCTCAATCATATTTAGTTGTAATTAAATCTCTATAAAATCTTCCATAAAAATCTTTCCAAACAATTCAGAGTTATGCAGGGTCAGACGTCTTACTCGCACAAGGGCAGACGTCTGGTTGCGCTCTTTTAAAGTGGAAGTCAAATCCAAACGTCTGTCCCTTACAGGTGCAGACGCCTGGCTACGCTCTTTTAGCGCGTTAGCCAATTCCAGACGTTTAATCTGGAAGGGACAGACGTCTGTCGTCATGATGAGACGTCTGACCTGAAGGGTCAGACATCCGTCTGCCTTATGATTTTGATTCATTATTATGGTTGTCCACCACTGGTACTGATCTCGAGCTCATGAACCTTGATTTAAACTTTTCAATTATTTTTAGTTTCCTTTTTCTGTCGAAACGATGTTTGTGTCACTTTGAGGAATCAAGCCCTGATGTTCCCTCTGTTTATCATTGAACCAAGCACCGAATACTAAGGGCCTGTTTGGTTGCAAGATTATGAAATTTGGATTCCAAAATAGCACGGTTGAAAATTTCTGGACTTGGTAATTTGTTGTTTGGTTGGTTTTGGATTCCTAATATTGGATTTGTAGATCCTTGTAATTTTTGTTTGGTTGATGAAAAGAAAGTAGGATTTGGATTTGAGAATTTTAGAGGGAGAGAGATAGAGAGATAATTATTAAATAAATAAAGCGTATGTGTCTCATCTAAAAGGACAATGAATAGTGTCAAATCCTTGCAAATTCTTAAAATTTTTTAGGATTCATGAATCCTTGTTTTATGGTGGGCCCCCATAAAAAACAAAGGAATCCTGCAAATCCAAATCTCTCAACCAAACACAAAATTATGGAATCCTTTGATTCCACGATCCAAATGTTCAAGAATCCTGCAACCAAACAGGCCCTAAAGGGCGTGCGTGGTAAAGGGCAAAGCTGAATGGAAGATCAGTAGGTTGATTGAGAATAAGAAAGGAGAATGAGAAGAATACGAGTCTTTGGTTTATATGCCAGCAGCTTATATGAATTCCCATTTTTGTCTATGTACGATTATGATTCTTGGATTCGAATGGCAACTCTTTCTCGGCACGCAGGCAAATTGTTATAAATGAACGCAAACACTACATGGATCATTGGTTCTCCTCAAGATATATCCTTTCGAAGCTTGCAACCTAAAGTTTTGAAAGAAGTTTTATTTATGTTTTGGGATAGAGTTCCCATCAAAGAGAATTCCCTATTGTAATCGGCCAAATCAATGAGATCGACTTTCTTTCCCTTTCACCTTGGACAATAGCACTTAGCATAATACATGTCGTCATTCTAGATCTTGTATTCGGCGCTCTTACAACTAGAATCAATAGAACAGAAGCAACTGATATGGATACGGATCTTGAGAGTTAACAAAGACTCATAAGATCTACAGCTTTCCCTGGCTAGTCGATGGATGGCCTAAAGAGCTTATTGTGAGCAATCGCATTTTAATATAGCCTTCACACACATTAACAGGTAGTCCAATTGAAAAGCCCTTCACTTATGATGAACAAATATTACATTACAGGCCATATAATGCCTCCTAAGTCGTAAAAGGCTCAACTTAAAGATGTGAAGTTAGCTTTTAACCTATAACAATACACAAAAGAACCAAAATGATGTTATCAATCAAGAGCAAGTATATGCAAAGAGTCGGGGGTAAAAGTAACAAACAATGTTTACAAAAATCTAAACAAATCTATCATCTAATCCCTTTTCAATTAAAATGGTTATATATGGAGCATAATTCAAAGTCGAGAAACTCCAGAAATGAAATAGTAGAATTTGTTGCCGAAGAGCATCGACCTGTTTGGGAATGGAGTCAAGCTAGGAAAACCGGAGTTTCATAAAATTATCTAAACTTAACTTCAAAATCCTAACTTTGCCATGTTTGGCATGGATTTTAGAGTTTTGATTGTTCCGGTTATGTAAACTCCAAAATTGAGATAACACGATCCGGCCTTGGTTTTTTAAACCCCAAAATTTGTGAAGAAAACACTATTTTGGAGTTTAGACAACTCTAAAATAACATTTTGGCAAAAAATAAAATAAAATAAATAACTCCAAAATAACATTTTGGGGTTTAGAAAGCTACAAAGTCAAATACCCTGTCACACCCGATTTGGAAGAAGTTAAGAAACTAGAGTTTGCTTTTAAGTGGAGGTAGATGGTATGCAAACTCTAATTTGCAAGGCCCTATCTCCATTTTAAGAACTCAAGTTTGATGGGTGTTTGGATTTGGAGTTATCTAAACTCTAAAATACTTGTTATCTTCATAAATTTTGGAGCTTAAAAAACTTCGGTTGGATTGCTGTTATGTAAATTTTACCATCCATGCCAAATATAGCATAGTTAGCATTTTGGAGTTAAGTTGGCTAACTATATGAAACTTCGGATATCTAACCTTAACTCCATTCCAAAACAAGGCCAAATTAGAGTTTGCATCATGTCTGCTCCACTTAAAAATCAACTCCAGTTATCCTACCTTCACAGCCAAACAGCGCCGGACAAATTTTGGAAACTGACACTTTTTTAGAAATATTTAGCAAAATGGTGTCTAAATTTTTTTTAGTAAAATGGTGTTGAGGACATGATTAGTGTGACTTGGCAGTTTTTAACTAAAACCGTACTTTTAAAGTGCGGTTTTAGACCGCAAACTCCTCAACACTTGTAACTTTAGGGATTGTGGGCTTTGTGGTTTTTGGGTTAAGACCTGCACTTTAAACCATGTTTTTGCAAACTCCTCAACACTTGTAACTTTAGAGATTGTGGGCTTTGTGGTTTTTGGGTTAAGACCCGCACTTTAAACCACTTGTTAAATTTTTATCTTTAAAACCGCATTTTAAAAGTGCGGTTTTAGTTAAAAACAGCTAAACCGGGCTAATCATCTTCCCAAGACCATTTTGCTAAATATATTTTTTGGGACACCATTTTGCTAAATATATTTCCAAAAAAATGCTAATTCCCAAAAAATTTCAAAACAGCGCCTCAAAATTTTATTCAATATTCACTTCCGAAGCGTCAAAGGGAAAGAAAACGTGGGGATCTAATTGAAACAAAGGGATATCACTCAAATAAGCTTGCACCATGAAACAAACTTCAATCCCAGGCAACAATGTTGATAAAAAATTACAAAAGAATGGAAGAACTCATAATGCACTGCTGTAACCATACGAAGGATTTGCATTCAGTTACAGCAGTGGCCTATAATTAACAAAAGTTACCAGCTTTAAGCATTTTCATTAAAGTAAGAATCGAACTCAACAAGGATTTGAATCACAAACCAGTTGATGAGAACCACTTCCATGTGAATTAGACTATTCACATTCTTCTCCGGAGATAGCTACCTGCAAGCAAAATTAATTTTTAGAAAAAAAACTTAAATAAATAACCCCAGCGAAGAAAAAATGCAAATTATTTTTGTTTTTTCATATTGGAAGATAAGCCCCAACAATCTAGATTGTGCAGTTTATATATAGTTGTAACAAATGATATTGGTCACAAAAAATCAGATTATGTATAATATGGTTGTACCAATCGAGATCTAAAATACGGGTCTGGTAAAACCAACGAACTTGTGGGTCAGGTCAACCCAGTGGCTGGATAGACCCATGAACCCGCGGGTTGGATATCCAGATAATATTTTAACGGGATGTAAACTTTGAACCATAACTGATGGAGCTTCTTTTCGGGCCTCCGTCAGATGTTGTCTTCCGTTGATCTCGCGGTAAACTTAGCTGATTATCCTTCGTTGCGTGTGGGTCTCAATGGATTTTTGGAGGAAGGGGTGAGGTGAGGAAGTTGTTGCCGAGTACCTGCAAAGAAGTCCCGGGATGGTTTGGTACCACCAAGGACCCTCCGACGCTCAAGTTAGTGATGAGATCCAAGCAGAGTAACGGCGTAAAAGAGTAAAGAATGGCTTCTTGACCCCTCTGTGATGGGGGTTTATATAGCGGTAGTGGCATGCAGCAGCAGGCGCGAGAATCTCGCCGACAGTTACGCTCCCGACGTCACGCCCGCGTAAAGAGCGGATCGCCCGTTAATGGGGATCGTGATGGCGTGGAACGTGGGATGTTGCCGGCGGAGAATCTGTGCATGGCGAGATTTGCGGAGCGGCGGTTACGCCTGTGAGTGGTGGAGTTGGTCGGTCGGAGGGACCGAGGAAGACGGCCTCGGCTGGGGAGCTCAGAGGCGAGCATGAGGGCCGAGGAGTTTCGGTCTTGCGGCAGCTCGGGGCGAGCTGAGAGGCCGAGGAGGCCAATTTGCAAGGGGTCTGAGGAGAGCCAGCTTAGGCTTGCAGGACGGGTACGGGGGTGGCCTGGTCGGCCCCTGTGGGCCCTCTCTTCTGAGTTCTGGGACACGTCATCTGCCACGTGTCATGATCTTGGAGATCGCCGATATTGAGCATCATCATTAGCCCCCCACTCTTGTCCTGACCAGCTAGTTGGTCGGGTCAAGAGTGGACCGCCGGGCCGTCTGGGGTAAGCTCCCTCCTAAGGTTTCGTCGGGGCGCGTCCCCGGGCTGTCAGCTGTCTTTTCTGCCAGCTTATCGGGGTGAGATCTCTGCATTTAGGGAAGGTGTGCCGGTTCGTGCGTCCTGCCACTGAAGTGACGGTCCACGTGTCGAACGCCGGTTGGCCGACGCGACGTGTGCAGACCTGTAGACTGATGGGGCGCAGCCCAGTGTGGGCGTGACATGTGGAGCGATCGGTCGTCGAGTTGATTTCGATCACTTGTCGGGTGTGCCAAGCGCTGCTGAGAAGGAGGCATCTCCATGGCCCCGAAGTCGAGGGGGGATTACTCAGACTTGGATAGACCTGATGTCTCTTGTTGGGGCTTCGGATCCACTGCATGTGATGGGCTCAGTGGCCTCGTTATGAGGGCTACAAACCTGCAGCATCTGTTGGGCAGGAGGATGCCTGCTGGGGATGACCGAGTAGGGAAGCTGCTCGGTTGATCTTGGCGAGGGTCTTAACCCCTGGCGTTGTGAGTAGGGAAGCTATCGGCCAAGGATAGTCGAGTCTAGAAGGACTTTGATCCTTGTCTTTGTTGGGTAGGAAGCTACCCGCCGGGATGCGCCGAGTAGAAAGGGGCTCGGCGGCCTCGCGAAGAGGGCTTCAGATCCTCAGCGTTTGATAGGCAGGAGGACGCCCGCTGGGGATGCGCCGAGCAGGAAGGAACTCGGTGGCCTCGCGATGAGGGCTTCAGACCATCAGCGTCTGATAGGCAGGAGGCTACCCGCCGGGATGCGCCGAGCAGGAAGGAACTCGGCGGCCTCACGATGAGGGCTTGAGATCCTCAGCATTTGATGGGCAGAAGGATGCCCGCTGGGGATGCGCCGAGCAGGAAGGAACTCGGCGGCCTCGCGATGAGGGCTTCAGACCATCAGCGTCTGATGGGCAGGAGGCTGCCCGCCGGGATGCGCCGAGCAGGAAGGAACTCGGCGGCCTCACGATGAGGGCTTGAGATCCTCAGCGTTTGATGGGCAGGAGGATACCTGTTGGGGATGCGCCGAGCAGGAAGGAACTCGGCGGTCTCGCGATGAGGGCTTCAGACCATCAGCGTCTGTTGGGCAGGAGGATGCCCGCTGGGGATGCGCCGAGCAGGAAAGGACTCGACGGCCTCGCGATGAGGGCTTGAGATCCTCAGCGTCTGATGGGCAGGAGGATGCCCGCTGGGGATGGCCGAGCAGGGTAGCTGCTCGGTGCCTCTTTCCGAGGGCTTTGACCTTTAGCGCTGGAAGGGCCGTAAGAGGCCTGCTAAGGATGGCCGGGCAGTGAAGCTGCGCAGTTGCCTCTTGGCGAGGGCTTCGATCTCTGGCGTCGTGGGTAGGCAACTACTAGCCTGGGATGACCGAGTGGGGTAGCCGCTCGGATGCCTCTTGCGAGGGCTTCGATCCCTGGCGTCGTGGGTAGGCAACTACTAGCCTGGGATGACCGAGTGGGGTAGCCGCTCGGATGCCTCTTGCGAGGGCTTCGATCCCTGGCGTCATGGGCAGGGAGCTACCAGCCGGAGATGACCGAGCAGGGCAGCTGCTCGGTTGCCTCTTACGAGGGCTTTTGATCCTTCAGGACGGGGACCGAGTAGGGTTGCTGCCCAGTGCCTCTTGGCGAGGACTTTGATCACTGTCGGTTATGGTAGGAAGATACCAGCCGGGGATAACCAAGCAAGGACCCGACTGCCTCTGGGAGGACTTTGGTTCTTGGCGCGGGAAGAGCTATAGGGCTGTAAGAAGCCTACCAAGGACCCTTGGCCGGGCAGGGTTACTGCCCGGTGCCTCTTGGCAAGGGCTTTTGTCCTGAAAGATAGCTGAGCGAGGGATCCTCGGGCTCGACTGCCTCTGGGAGGTCTTTCTGATCCCTGGCGTTGCGGTAGGGAAGCCACCCGCCAGGGATAGCCGAGCGAGGAATCCTCGGGCTCGACTACCTCTGGGAGGACTTTCTGATCCTTGGAGTTGCGGTAGGGAAGCTACCCGCCAGGGATAGCCGAGCGAGGGATCCTCGGGCTCGACTGCCTCTGGGAGGACTTTCTGATCCCTGGCGTTGCGGTAGGGAAGCTACCCGCCAAGGATAGCCGAGCGAGGGATCCTCAGGCTCGACTGCCTCTGGGAGGACTTTCTGATCCCTGGCGTTGCGGTAGGGAAGCTACCCACCAGGTATAGCCGAGCAGGGTATCCTCGGGCTCGACTGCCTCTGGGAGGACTTTATGATCCCTGGCATTGCGGTAGGGAAGCTACCCGCCAAGGATAGCCGAGCGAGGGATCCTCGGGCTCGACTGCCTCTGGGAAGACTTTCTGATCCCTGGTGTTGCGGTAGGGAAGCTACCAACCAGGGATAGCCGAGCGAGGGATCCTCGGGCTCGACTGCCTCTGGGAGGACTTTCTGATCTCTGGCGTTGCGGTAGGGAAGCTATCCGCCAGGGATAGCCGAGCAGGGTAGCTGCTGAGCTGCCACTTAGTGAGGGCTTAGATCCTTGGGCGAGGTGGCCCTCGAGCCGCCGTGGCGAGCCCCCTCTGTGCGACCCCGTCTAAGGAGGGGGTGTCGGTCTATTCGGCCGGCTAGGGCGTTGATGACGGTCGCCGGAGGAGGTTCACCCGCGCCTCCGGTGAGGGGGAGGCGGCGGCTGGTATCTGGATCTTCAGGGTGATCGCTTGCCATGGGGATGGAGATCGGAAGGCCAACTTTGTTTATTGTGGAGTTTCGGTTCCCACAGACGGCGCCAACTGATGGAGCTTCTTTTCGGGCCTCCGTCAGATGTTGTCTTCCGTTGATCTCGCGATGAACTTAGCTGATTATCTTTCGTTGCGTGTGGGTCTCAATGGGTTTTTGGAGGAAGGGGTGAGGTGAGGAAGTTGTTGCCGAGTACCTGCAAAGAAGTCCCGGGATGGTTTGGTACTACCAAGGACACTCCGGCGCTCAAGTTAGTGATGATATCCGAGCAGAGTAACGGCGTAAAAGAGTAAAGAATGGCTTCTTGACCCCTCTGTGATGGGGGTTTATATAGCGGTGGTGGCATGCAGCAGTAGACGCGAGAATCTCGCTGACAGTTACGCTCCCAACGTCACGCCCGCGTAAAGAGCGGATCGCCCGTTAATGGGGATCGTGATGGCATGGAACGTGGGATGTTGCCGGCGAAGAATCTGCGCATGGAGAGATTTGCGGAGCGGCGGTTACGCCTGTGAGTGGTGGAGTTGGTCAGTCGGAGGGACCGAGGAAGACGGCCTCGGCTGGGGAGCTCAGAAGCGAGCACGAGGGCCGAGGAGTCCCGGTCTTGCGGCAGCTCGGGGCGAGCTGAGAGGCCGAGGAGGCCAATTTGCAAGGGGTTTGAGGAGAGCCAGCTTGGGCTTGCAGGCCGGGAATGGGGGTGGCCTGGTCGGCCCCTGTAGGCCCTCTCTTCTGAGTTCTGGGACACGTCATCTGCCACGTGTCATGATCTTGGAGATCGCCAATATTGAGCATCATCAATAACCTTTGTTTTACCTGTCGACAGCGGGTTAAACGGGTAACGGCTCATTATTGACACCTCTACTAAATTGGAAAGATATTCAAAGTGAGGTTAATGAGGTTGTGAACATTCATAGCCCCATTAGCTATGAACGCACGCACAGTCCTGGATCACATGTTTAAGTTGTAGAAGGGTTCAAGAGAGCCGTGAGTGCGTTCACAGCTAATAGGGATGGGGATGTGAATGTTCACAACTCCATTTTTCCCATTCAAAGTAGCCTGTCATCTTCTAATTAACACTCCTCAAAGAGAGAATTTGATATCAGCGCTTGTCTAAAATACTCTAATCCGATCGTCAAATTGATAAACCGCTCTGTCCACTTTATTCTATACCTAAAGTGATATATACTTAGAAATATAATAGTTTGGTAAGTTGGAGATGTAATTGAATCAAGTGTTTCTGATGATGCTCAATATTGGCGATCGCCAAGATCATGACACGTGGAAGATGACGTGTCCTAAAACTCAGAAGAGAAGGCCTACAGGGGCCGACCGGGCTACCCCCATACCCGGCCTGCAAGCCCAAGCTGGCTCTCCTCAGACCCCTTGCAAATTGGCCTCCTCGGCCTCTCAGCTCGCCCCGAGCTGCCGCAAGACCGAGACTCCTCGGCCCTCATGCTCGCCTCTGAACTCCCCAGCCGAGGCTGTCTTCCTCGGTCCCTCCGACCGACCAACTCCACCACTCACAGGCGTAACCGCCGCTCTGCAAATCTCGCCGTGTGCAGATTCTCCGCCGGCAACATCCCATGTTCCACGCCATCACGATCCCCATTAACGGGTGATCCGCTCTTTACGCGGGCGTGACGTCGGGAGCGTAACCGTCGGCGAGATTCTCGCGCCTGCTGCTGCATGCCACCACCGCTATATAAACCCCCATCACAGAGGGGTCAAGTAAGCCATTCTTTACTCTTTTACGCCATTACTCTGCTCGGATCTCATCACTAACTTGAGCGTCGGAGGGTCCTTGGTGGTACCAAACCACCCCAGGACTTCTTTGCAGGTACTCGGCAACAACTTCCTCAGCTCACCCCTTCCTCCAAAAACCTATTGAGACCCACACGCAACGAAAGATAATCAGCTAAGTTCACCGCGAGATCAACGGAAGACAACATCTGACGGAGGCCCGAAAAGAAGCTCCATCAGTTTCCAATATATGAATATTTATATTGTGTTTAAAAATCATCCATTTAGACATTTGTCAGGCACCTTTAAATCAACATAGTTTTTATACGCATGGATCAGTGTACATCAAGATGGACTTAAGATAATTGATTTGACATTCGGGTTGGACCATCTTAGATGTCATTAGCAGTCGATATATGTTTCCTTTTCTTTGAAAATTTTTCATATAAAATTTTGTAATATTTACACTATAATATGTTACAACCGTAGATGAATGTACGAAGACTATACATATCATATTGTAGCCACCAACCTACAAGAGAACAGTGAGAGGCTACAAATGAGACGAAGTCCGGGTCAGTTGACCATAGTCGCCATTTACGTCAAAGACTCAAGAAAAAGAGGGGGAGAAGGAGAAGCAGTGAATCAGGGGTGGAATACCAGAGAAAACATGCTAAAGAATCGCCGTATCTTAGCAGAAACCTGACGGAATCGGCTACCTGCAAAAATACTCCAATCGGACACGATTCAGCTTGGAAAGATTTTTTTTTTGAAGAAGCTTTTTCAAAGTTTGGCATCGAAATACTCCCACGCAACGCAAATATGCGTGTATGGAGGTATTGGAGGCTAAAAATCAGTGGGAACGATCAATGCAAGGCAAATCCGATACCAAAAGATCCTTGCAAACCGAGATTGTGGCTGTCTAGGAGTGTGGGGTATGTGGGCGCCTTTTTAAAAGATGCTCAAATACCTGGGCAAAGGCAACAGCTTCAGGTTGCGGAACAGAGGCAATTTCAAACAGCGATATCTCCCTACTCCGACGTTCAAATTTGGTGAAATTTACACTGTTGGAAATCTCGTTGAGTCTACTTTCCAATGAAACAGATTTTACTTGATTTGATGAACATACAGACTATGCAAAAAAACCGCACATCGGTTTTTCCACCAATACGTGATTTTTCTCGAGTTCTCTTCTCCTTTTTGCTCGAGATTTGATCAGAAAAGGTTTGTAGCAGAGAGTCCTCGGATGTAATCATATTCTCTTTGTCACACCCTGTTTCTCAGAAGATGGTAACGGCACGTGAAGAGACCCGCAATGTATTTACTATGAGAAGATCATTTCCCTTAATAAATACGTTAAACGTATATAAACAATATAACAATATGCAAGAATAATAAGAGTAATTAAAATAAATAGCAAATTTATTTACATTAAAATTCAAGTACAATGTCTGAAATAAAAGATACAATACTGGGAAGCCTAAACAGTGGTTTACAAAAGATAAGTGCAGAAAAAGAAACTAGTAATCTGGTTGGGCTGTGAGCTGGTCCAAGTCCTCCTGGCTCAGCTCGATCTTCTTAGAATTCGGTCCTCCTGATAAACATTCCAAGGAAAAGAACCAGAGAGGAATGTAGTCAGCGAACTAGCGCTCGGTAAATCCCCAAAAGAAATAAGTAATGATAAATGAAGGTGTGTAAAATGAATAGAAACCAATTAGTAATGAACATGTAAGGTTTTATGTAAAAGTATCTTAATCATGTCATTCATGTGTATAAGGGTAGCTATTCTAACGTATTTGCTTGTAATTTGATAAGGAAAGTAAGCATGAATACGAGAGTAGTCTAACTTACCCCGAGGACCAAATGTACAAAAAAGTACAAGGCTCCGTCATAACCTATGGAACAACGGCATGAGATATTCAGGATGTGTCTTTTAAAGTGACTTCTCGTTCCACGACAAACGTTCTTTACCAACCTACCTTTTATCCCACGTATTTTATTGTATGGTTCAAGTTTACAGGTCTTGGCAGAATCCATGAATATAAGAATGCAAGTTCAGGTTCAAGTTGTATTTAGGTATTCATGTCAAGTCAAGTTATATTCATAATTCGGTCAAGTCAAGTCAAGTATTCAAGTTCAAGTTTGGATTTGAGTTCGAGTTCAAGTCAAGATCGAGTTTGTATTCAGATTCTAGGCATATCTTATACTAGATTTAATCTTGTGAATTCTTGAGCTTGCAAAATATCGATAACCGCTGCACGTGGACGGCAGAATTTATGTTTTTTTCAAAGACGGATATCATATGATAATTTCCACCCTAAGATTACAATCTATATTTAGGGAGAGGCAAGTGATGCATCATTGTCTCTGACAACTCCGAAGCAACTGACAAAAGAAAATTCCACTCAAACCAATCTGCAAGCTAAACACATAAGCCAGACTAGTCTTTTGATTTTTATGGTATTTTAGTAAAAATGTCATTTAAAAATTATCGAGGGTTTTTAATTCGTCCTAAAATCTCGAACAAGTTTTTAATAAAAATATATTGTTTAGAAAGTCAAGATTTTTATATAAAAACGTATTTTATATTTTGTGGTATTTTAGTGTAAAAATCTAACTTTTAAAGTTTATGGTATTTTAATTAAAATACCACTTTTGGAAACTTGAGAGTAGTTTCTTAAAACTTTAATTTTCTCATAAAAATAGTTTTCACCATTTGTTTTTGTTTACCCCAATCAGAGCAAAGCTCTGTTCAAATTCCAAGACGGGAAACGAAGCAACGCTTCTGTTTCCCCCAATCAGAGCATAGCTCTGTTTTGAAAACTAAAGTGAAAATTAAAATGAAAATAAATGAAGCAACGCTTCAGATCCCCCGCGCTGCGCGCAGAACGCCACGTGTCAAAATCAGACACGCCAGCGTAGGGAGCGCAGCGCCCGTGGCAGCGCACTCAATCAGAGCAAGGCTCTATAAAGGAAGCAACGCTTCAGGCAACTTGCGCTCTGTCAAGAGCAGGTGCGCTTGCGCCAAACAGAATTAAAATTCTGAAAGATCTTTCTCAATCTTATTAAAAACAAGAAGATTGCCTTCTGTAAAACAGAAGCTCTTGGATCAAAAATCCAACGGTGGGGAAAAATCCCCAAATCACTCATAGAAAGATCTCTCTAACCAATTCAACAAATCATTGGCACTATAAAAAGGCCCCCAGACCCCAATACATGAAGACATCAACACAAAGAGAAAAACAGAGAATTCCTCTAAAGAATTTTGAGAAGAACTCAAAAAGAGAGAAAGGTAAAACCTTTGAATAAAAAAAAAAGAATTTCTTCTGAAAAGATCATTGATCTAAGAACAAGATCAAGGATCTTTAATAAAAAATAATAATAATAAAGGCATTGCTTTTTTTATGAACCATTAGTTCTGGAATCTTAAAGATTCTTTTCTTCGATCCAAAATTGGATCAAGAAAATAAAACAGTGCCCTACACTTGCAAAATCTGCACTGTTGCGCTCTCGGGATGGCGCAAGCCACCAGAGAGCGCCACGTGTCAGCCCCATAATGATTTGCGCTATGCACTTCTAAAATCAGAGCACTGCTCTCATTGGCGCAACTCACCAGAGCGCGCCACGTGTCAACAGCGCAACAATGCAGCGCACTGTCGTAGCGCATTGCGCTTGCGCTCACCAGAGTGTGACACGTTTCACCTCCCCATGGACTTGCGCCATACGCTCCTCAATTGGAGCAAAGCGCCTGACAAGCCACCTGGGGCACTGTCAGAACATTAAATGCACCACATTAATAAAAGGGCAGAGCCCAATAAAGAAAGGTCTATCAGACCAAATAAAGTGCTATGCACTATTAAAAGGGACAGAGCCCAAATCAAATAGGCCTTACAGGCCAAAATAAAATGCAGTGCTTTATTAAACAGGGGCAAAGCTCTAGCATAGGCCTAATAGGCCGAAGATAAATAAAATGTTGAACGTTCTCAACTGGACTTAGCCCAATTCTGGCCGTAAGTCCTCAAATTAAATTGACTGAGCACGGCTGCTCTCTTAAATCAATTTATACTTGGTTCAAGGGTACATCTCTGAACTCCTCTGACACCTATCGTTGTAATCCTTCAACGACGTCAGAGAGGTGACGGGTCCCGACGGCCATACATTTGTTAGTGTATATGCCCTAGGGGCCATTATTGTATCATACTAGGTTGTATATGTAAGTCCACGTTGCCCATCCCGGTGCTTGCGGGGAGGCGGAAACGTTATGAAAAATCGGATTTTTATAACACTAGGCAACATGGACTATGCAAAAGGAGGGATCTTTGCTAAACATAAACTAACTACAAAGCTAAAAAGTTTAGCTACTCGTTTGAAGGGGTTATACCTAGGTCTTCAAGTCCTTCTCTTCTTGCTCCTTAGAGTGGAAAGAACGGGTTCTCCTTGTCGCCTTCTCTTGCCGAAGAAAGATCCACCCGAGGGCCTCTACCTTTGGCTCCAACCTCAAACTAGAAGTAACTAAGATGCTTGGTGTGCTAAACCTAGGACCTTAGAAAGAGTAGAGAGTAATTTTGAAGGTTTTATCTCAAGCTCAAATGGTTCTCAACTCATGAAAGGGGAGAGCTAGAGAGAGAGGAAGAGGATGAGAGAGAATGAGAATGATAAAGTGAGAAGAATAAACCAACCTTCTCACATATATGTGAATTATGATAAATAAATAATTAGCTAAAGATAATTGTGATGGTTAATCATGAAATGACCATTATCATTTCACATTAAATACTTTTGCAAGAACCAAAGAGCATCTTTCATATGAAATGATGATGGTCAACTTGTCAACCTATGTCAATAAGTCAAGCATAGTCAAATGGTCAACAACCCTAACCATACACAATTATAATTAACTAATATTAATAAATCATATTCCACACATAAACATTAGGGTTAAGAAAATGACAATAGTCATCAACCCTAATGAAAGTCCTCTGCCTCTGCCTCAGTCAACTGTGCATACACACCCGTATCCGCGTTCCGAGGAACACGAGTACAATGAGATAAAACCAATCCCAAATCATATACTAGAATCCGGCTTAAACCAAAGCCCGCTAGTATAAGCTGTCCGGACACCAAACGTGCATAAGTGCGCGGATGTGAACGAGCCCCGTCGCAAAACCATGCGACCTCTACTCATTTACCTAAAGGCGAATAACCCTCTGTGTGGGACTCTAAAGACTCGACACTACGCTGGCAGTGGGTTTAACCACAGACCGCAAGCGGCACTAGCTGTACGTAACGGTCCCCAGGTAGATGCCGATAAGAAGACTGACGAGGTAAACCCATCTGAACTCCTACTGAGCCTGAATGTGACAGTCTCCGTACAGTCCGGTCTGTTCGTCTAAGAACATCGCATGGCGGGCCTAGGGGGACGGTAAACGTCAGTCCCCTACTAGCGGTACAAGTCGTGTCGGAGTGTAGCCCAGAACACCTGAGATAACACTGGAAACCCACCAGTCTATCTCGCTTGCCCTGGCCAGGGACTTTGTGTAATGGCTCTCTTAGACACAGCGCGATATCAACCCCCAATACCGGGAGAGACGAATCCTGTCTAACCGTCACTGCCTCCAAGTGCTTTGGGACTGCTCCCAAAAACTACCTGTTTGCACGACTCCTTTGAGCCGTGGTAGGGTAGTAATCAAAGAACAGTGGGAACACACTCGAGGCGAAGTGACAGTGTCAAGTCAACGGACTAAGTTGTACTCATGTCACCTGGGAACTGATAACTGACGATAGGTATAATACCAACCAACAGTTCCCGACGAGTCCTGTCCAGTGTACTCGTAACCTAACGAGCACCCGCATACTATCTCCAGTACGACGTACTGATGGCTGTGGGACAGACCGTCTCCCCTGCTGGGATAAGAAGCGTATACGCTAGTCTACTCCGGAGTATCGATGCCCTGTCTCGATAGTCCTATGACTAGGGACCTGTATAAGGATGTGTTTATAGATTACCCAGCCCCCACAAGTGTGACTGCCATCACAACACTGGTAATCAAGCAAAGATCCTAAGGGCTCTACCAATATGTATAAGCGATATGCTAAAAGAAACACATGCACATATTGAAGTAGAAACAAACCAAGTAGCATACTACCATTTTGAGCAAGATTGTCTATACAACTGTGAATATCCCAAGCTTCCATTAAGTAATATACAAGCTAGTATGATACAGTAATGGCCTCTAGGGCATATACACTAACAATCTCCCACTTGCACTAAGGCCATGTACTGGCGTATCGAAGACCTATCATCTCGATCAGCCGCTCAAACTGAGTCTCGGGTAGGGCCTTCGTGAGTGGATCTGCAGTGTTATCCTCTGAATTTACTCTCTTCACCTCGATCTCCCGGCGATCTGCGATCTCCCTGATCAGGTGGTACCGCCTCAAAATGTGTCTGGACTTCTGATGGGACCTGGGTTCCTTCGCTAAAGCTATAGCTCCGTTGTTGTCACAATACAGCGGTATTGGATCAACAATAGTAGGAACCACCAGAAGCTCCGTGAGGAACTTCTTCATCCAGAAAGCTTCCTTTGCGGCATCGCAAGCAGCTATGTACTCCGCTTCCATAGTTGAGTCAGCAACGGTTTCTTGCTTGGAACTCTTCCAGCAAACCGCCCCTCCATTAAGGGTAAAGACATAACCCGACATGGACTTGGAGTCATCCTTGTCACTCTGGAAGCTGGAGTCAGCAAAGGCCTCGATCTGGAGGTCTTTTCTGCCATACACCAAGAACATCTCCTTAGTCCTTCTCAGATACTTGAGAATGTTCTTTACTGCTATCCAGTGTTTCTCTCCTAGGTCCGACTAATACCGGCTTACAACGCTCAATGCGTATGCTATATCTGGTCTGGTACATAACATCGCATACATTATAGAGCCTACCGCAGATGCGTAGGGTATAGATGACATGAGAGCCCTTTCCAAATCAGTCTTGAGAGACATCTCTTTGGAGAGGGTGACTCCGTGACAAGCCGGTAGATTACAGCGCTTGGAATCTTCCATACTGAATCGTTTCAGTATGGTGTCTATGTACCTGGACTGTGAAAGTCCCAACATCCTCTTAGATCTATCACGATAGATCTGGATCCCCAGAATGTAGTTGGCATCGCCCAGGTCCTTCATGGAGAACCTCTGTGACAAGAATACTTTGACTGACTGTAGCATAGGAATATCATTTCCTATTAGGAGAATGTCATCCACGTACAAGACGAGGAATACCACAGTTCTCCCTACATTCTTACTGTAAATGCATGGTTCATCTGGGTTTTTGATAAAGTCGAATTCCTTGACAGTATCATCAAAGCAGATGTTCCAACTCCGCGATGCCTGCTTCAGTCCATAGATGGACTTGAGCAACTTGCACACTTTACCGCTGCTCCCACTCTGAATGAATCCCTCCGGCTGATCCATATAGACGTACTCTTCTAAATTTCCATTTTGGAAAGTCGTCTTTACGTCTATCTGCGAGATTTCATAATCGTGGAAGGCGGCAATGGCAAGAAGGATCCGAATGGATTTGAGCATAGCCACTGGAGAAAAGGTCTCGTCATAGTCCAAACCAGGTCTTTGACGAAAACCCTTCGCTACAAGTCTAGCTTTATAGGTTTCAACCTGTCAATTTACACCAATCTTCTTCCTGAAGATCCATTTGCAGCCTACGAGTTTTACCCCTTCTGGAGCAAAGTCCAAAGTCCAAACTTTGTTGGTGTACATGGACTCCATCTCGGTCCGCATTGCATCCAGCCATTTTACCGAGTCACCGCTCTGAATGGCTTGCTGGAAGCTAGTAGGCTCACCATAATCAATAGTGCAATCCTCTCTATCCCCGTCTATGAGAAAACCGTAGTATCTCTCGGGCGGATGAGACTGCCTACTACTCCTGCGGAGTGGCGCTGGGATGTCCGGTTCTCCTGAACCTTCTGGTTCCACTAAGGTTTCAGTAATAGCTTGTGGTTTTGGAATTTCTTCCAGTTCTATTGCGCTCCCACTTATCTGATTTTCCAAAAATTCAGTTTCCAAGAAGCGGGCATGACGAGAAACAAAAACCTTTTGTTACTCTGCGTAATAGAAAAGATACCCCTTGGAGTTCTTTGGGTATCCCACAAACTTACACTGTACTGAACGTGCTTCGAGCTTGTCCGCATACTGCTTTTTAACAAAAGCTGGACACCCCCATGTCTTAAAGTGTTTAAGACAGGGTTTCTTCCCACTCCACATCTGATATGGTGTGGTAGGCACTGACTTAGTAGGAACTTGGTTCAAAAGATATGCAGCTGTTTCTAGTGCATAACTCCAGAAGGATCGCGGTAACTCAGCCTTACTCATCATGGAACGAACCATATCCAATAGGGTTCGATTCCGCCTTTCCAATACACCGTTGTGTTGTGGTGTGTATGGAGGAGTAAGCTGAGAGAGAATTCCATTCTCTTTTAAGTAGCCCAGAAACTCGGCACTCAAGTATTCACCACTTCGATCAGATCTCAGTGTCTTGATACTTTTGCATGTTTGTTTTTCAACTTCATTCTTGTATTTCCGAAATTTCTCAAAGGCCTCGGATTTGTGCTTCATTAAGAAGACATGTCCATACCTAGAGAAATCATCTGTGAAAGTAATGAAGTATGAATAACCACTTCGCGCATGTGTAGACATTGGACCACACACATCACTGTGTATGAGTCCCAAGAGCTCGCTTGCTCTTTCTCCGTGTCCAGTGAACGGAGTCTTTGTCATCTTTCCTATGAGACAAGATTCACAAGTGGCATAAGACTGGTACTCGAACGGATCCAAGTATCCTTCTTTATGTAACTTTGTTAACCGTGTCTCATTAATGTGACCCAGTCTACAATGCCATAAGAAAGCCTGATTTAATTTCGGAGACTTTTTTTTAAGTGTGTTCTGGACACTGAAGATCTGAGCTTGATTCAATACGTATATCCCGTTTTTTAATGTACCTGACCCAATCAGAACTTGATTTAGGTGGATGTTGACCACATCGCTTCCAAAAGTAAAATCATACCCTTCCTTAGAAAGTAAGGATACAGATATGATATTACAAGTCGCACCTGGTACATAAAAACAGTCATGCAGAATCAATATCTGCCCAGTTGTCAGTCCAAGATGATACTCCCTTACGGATTCAGCATACATGCTCATTCCGTTAGCAACCCTGAGAGTCATATCACCTATCTTGATAACCCTACGGTTTCTCAGAGCCTGTAACGAATTACAGATGTGAGATCCTGATCCGGTATCCAATACCCAGGAAGTAGGGTTAACTGGCATACAGTTCTTTATTACAAACACACCTGAAGCCGAAGCCACAACATGCTTCGAATTCTGGCTACTGGCTTTGCTAGCCCTGCAATCCTTCTGCCAATGTTCATTCCCGTAACAATAGGAACGTCCCTCTTTTACTACATCTGTAACACCCGAGCCCAATAATACTAGTTATATTACAAGTTGAGGGTTATATATTGCTCTTTTCCAATTTTCCTAATTTTCTGATGTTTATGGCTAAATTATAACCGGTTAAGTCATTTGGCACATAACAAATTTTAACTCCTAAAATGAAATTTAAGATGTCCATGTTGGCCTACTCGTCGCCACTAGTCGCGTGGTAGCGTCCGCGTGTCGAGATTCCGTCCCGTTTGGCTAAACGGGCAAGTTTGGACGTCTACGCACACGTGCAAGTGTCCGACTTGGGGGCATACATTCTAATTATTAAACACCTCTTTTCAAAGTTTGGAACCCGCTTAAAATCCTATAATTTGAATTTGGAACATTTGGGCGCAACCCGGGCGCGATTTGGAAATGTTTCATTTCGCGCCAAAATGGCCCATTTAAATTTAATATCTAAAACCTATATTTATGCGAATATATTCAGTAAACTACTCAATCCCATAAAATCCTTCAGAAATTTCCTTTCTGATTTTTCACTCAGCCAATCACGAGCTCCTTTTGAGCTCGTGGGCCCCACGTCCCTTTTCCTCATCTCTCTCTCTCTCTTCCCTCAATCTCTCTCTATCTCTCTCTCACCTCTCGTTCTGTATCTCTCCCTCTCTCTATCAAATATTTATCTTTCTCTCTCTCTCAACAACTCTCTCTCTCTTCCCTTATATTTAAACTCTCGCTCGTGCTCATGCAGCCGCCTCCCATCGAAACCCACACGAAACCCTAACCCTAGCCTCCCGCAGTCTCACCGCCGGCCTCCTCGCGACCTCGCCGTCGCCGCCCTCACCACCACGACCTCCACCGCACCCACCTACCCTCTTCCTCCCGTTCTCCCGACGATTCCCGCGCCTGCACCCAACCCAGACCTCGCCTCCAACCCCTGCAGACCTCGCCGACGACTCCCACGACTCCCTCTCACCCTCCTCGTCACAACCTCGTCGTCGCCTCCCTTCCCCACTCGCCGCAGCACCCCTTTCCAGCGACCCCGAGCCCTTTCAGCCGTTTCCAGCACCCTCGCCGCACCTCCTGTTCACCGCCGGCGCGTCCATCGCCGTCGGGCCCGTCATAGTTACCCCTGTTTCTCCTCTGTAAGCATCACTTTACTTCCTTTGGTGCAAAATCCCGTTGATCTTGTATGTTTATCTTATTGCTAACTTGTTGCTGATAACTTTTGCCGGAATCCGACCGTGCCGTTTGACGAACCCGACGCTGTAGCGAAGTCCCCTGGTCCGTGTGATCCCGTTGATCTCTGTTGGGACTCGATCCGTGGCCCGTGCTTCCATATCGCAGTTTCTGCCGACATCGCATCCGTGTTTCGGTTTGCGGAACCGCCGAGGCAAGTATCCGAATACTTGCTTTAACATGCTACAACTTAATCATCATATTATAACCACACAACTATTATAACATCGATACCTTTTATAACTTAGAATTGCTAGTCACAATTATCCGTAACTTTAAATCAATGAAATCATTGCTCGTATTAACCGGTCTGCTATTAATTCATACTTAACTAATCAAACCAAGTAGATCGTCCCTACTTCATTTGTTAAAATCACTCATGAGACAATTATTATGCTTAGTTCAAATTCATGTAACTCCATTACGTATATTATCGATATTGTTTCGTCTTGTGGCTATTGCACCTCAAAGGTGCGTGAACCGGATTAATAAGAGAATACGAAACATCACTGTGTTTACCTAGATTAATATTGTTATTTACTGTTTCCTGCTACTGTTCATTATTGATTGCATACCTGTTGCGAGCACACACCTGATTGCATTACATATTGACCGATCTTGATACACATGACACATGTACTGATACACCGGACATGACACCTTGTGCATATCGACTCGACCTGTTGAAAGTAACCTGACCTGTTACCTGATTTCATGCCTAATGCCGACAAACCTGACCATTCCCGCTGTCTATCCAGACAGACCTACTCTTACTGGATCTTGCGTTGGCATTAGTCCTTGACAACTGAATACCTGACCTGACATACATAGCTTGGGGGTATGGGGAAATCAAAGGTGAAACCGACTTGTAACTCAACAGTTCGATACTTGTTCTGATCAGTCTTACGGGCTTGGCCAGCTCCGGAGTGTTGATGCTGACATCACTCATCTATCCTACTACCTTTTACTGCTTAGCGGCACGTCTCGGATTCAGCCCCGAGGATCATGACCGTGGTCCCGGGCATGCACGGGATACTATTGAGTTATATCGACGATTCATCAATTGGTTTCAAAGACTATAGAGTAGAAAACCTGATAGGACAGTTCAGTCACCATTGCACACTACCCTGCTTGTTATTTCTTATCACTGCTTTATTCACGTTCATACTTGCATTGCTTATCATCATGTTTACATTATATACTTGATGTCACGACGCGCTGACGTCTGGGTTTTGCATGGCCCAGATTCCTTACCACTATCGACGACCGAGCAGGAGTACTTCAGCCAGCAGGCTGAACTGTGAGTTCCTTAGAGTTTAGTTTGTTTATTTTCATTTCATTTCCTGATGTGAGCCCGCATTATGGGACGTACTGTTTATTCATTGTATTGGATCATTAGCTTCCGCACTTATTGTTTATTGATTCTTGTTATTATGGATTTGGACATGTATTAGATTAGCTTTTATCTAATTTCTTGATATCTCTACAGCCGTAATGTGACTGCGGATGGATACTTCCTACCCACAGGTAGCATGGTTGGCTATGTCACGTGCCCAATCTTGCGTACTCTGGGAAGCGGGGCGTGACAACATCCAGTCCCGAAATTTCTGCCCTTTCCTTACCTTTTACTTCCCTGGTTTCTTTCAGGGTAGAAGGTAGAGACTGTAGAATCAAGTCAGCATCTGACCCATTCTTCAACGTGGTCTTCAGGTCCGTGAGCTCAGAATAGCTGGTCTCTGTAAGTACGTTGCCCCCTACAGATGACCCGATAGCCAACCTCGCTGGAAGCAATTCGTTCGAGGTCTCATATCTTGCGATACGAGATTGCTCTCCATATAAATCTTTGTTATGGAGGAAGATAGAAACTAAGTCCATCTTCTCGTGCTGCCTCTGGTATGCACCATCAACTGAGGCTAACACGAGGCACTTGGCTTTCGCACAGTCTTTTTCCGATGTCTTGCGGATATCAATATCCGAGACAGGGGAAACTGGTCCTGAGACGGCGGGCTCTGGATTAGTTAGGAGGTGTTCCAGCTTGTCATGGGCAATGGACATCGGGACAGACCTTTGCCAATCATGACAGTCAGATTCAGTTATTTTATTATCTAGATGTAACTTAGGTCTGATCACTGGGTCGCTGCAATTAAGAGAGAGAGAAGAAAACACTTAGCATGATGCTCTTGCAAGTTTAGATTGGTTTTTAATTTATCTAAACAGGATGGCTCCCACTGTCTCTCGAATCCCTCCTCAAACCATAAAGGAAGAATTAGTCGGGATCAATCTCACCGTACAATACTTGCTTAACCATTCAGCCAGGCTGGTGTTGGTACTTCGAGGGAGGTTTTCCAACGGTTTCGTGAAGTTCCTTAATTAAATAACCTCTTTTCCCTGTGGGCGTAGCCCCGCTAACACCTTTCTAGACACCTACTTGGTTTATAGCATTGATCATTAAGTGAGAAAGTTCCCGAGGAGTAGCATATACTCACAGTAGGATCGGGATCCAAATATCATCGTGTGATAAAACCGAAGGAATCCTACCAGAATCATCACACTCCAAATGGTATGCAGCACTAGCAAGTTTCAGTTTCTTTATAAACTCCCGATGTGGATTTTTGCCCCATACTCTTATGACCTTGACTAAGGCCAACAAATCATAAGTCACATGTCAAGTTCTACCCGTCGTTGTCCAGGTTGATTTGAACCCACCCGTATATACCCTTGACTATGGCCAACAAAGTAATACGACTGTCCCAAACCAACGCATCTATCTATGCAACATATGAATACCCAGCAGCTACCAATCACTGTGCCTTGACTATGGCCAACAAACACAGCTTGAATACTGTTGGATATTCATATGAAACGACGGAGGGCTACGAATGGTTTTGGCGAAACCGTGAACGTAGTGAACTTTATATAATCGAAGGAACGAGATAGCCTTCAAAAAGAGTGGTTCAAGCTCCGCATTTAAAATTTGGTTTTGAAAAGAACCGAGTGGTTTTGAAAGTGTTCCAACGACTTTTACTTGGTTTATTTTCTTGCATTAATTTTAATGCGTCCCATCAATTAATCCTACCATTGCAGAAAACAACGAAAATATGACGTACGCTTATGCCATCCGCATTCGCCAGGGGGTCCCGTCATCACCCGTTAGGTTACTTAACTAACGACAGATTGGGGGCTGGACTAGCGCGGATGCAAAACATAAGCAATGCCTAAATAGATATCATATATATAGATATATACATTCGTCACATGCAATGATAGCCATTCCAGATCACAGATGAATACATTAGATATACTAGGAATCTGCACTCCGTACGAGCCTGTAACGAAGAACGGATTACACGGTGGCGATGAATAGCCAAACCCCACCCTAGACCCCTACGGGTGTGGCAAACTACCCGCCAAGTACCCGAAGTGAAGCAACCTCCCTCAACAACGTGAGTAGGCCACTCGGCACTTTGAGATACCCGGTAGTTTGTGCACCCCACCTTGGGTCTATCCTAGGAGCAAAAACAGTAAAAGAAATTATACAATGACGGCTACAACCCCAACCCGGTTGTGCGGCCATACAAATAATATTACATCAAATTTACATATTACAAGAATTGAAAGAATAAGAAAAGTCTCATCTCACAATCCTCTGGCTATTCATCCGCGACAATCCAACGAATTCATATACACAAACCATCAACATTACAGATCACAGATATGTATAACCCCCACTAATCGACGTATAGCGATTAGCAGACATTCAATACATATATCACATCACATATATAACCCATTAGCCAAAGTGTAAAGAAGTTCGATCAAAATACGGATTTGTGACCACCCTAAAAACTAACATGTTCTCTGGAAAATCTGGGCAGAAACAAACCATCTCAAAAATCACAAAACAACAATAGAAGAACACTGCAGGAAAAACGACCCACGGCCGAGTCAACTCGGCCGCGGATCCGCGGCAAGAGCATGCTCTTGCCGCGGTTCCACAGTGAGTTGGTCGACTCGCTGGTTCGTTTTTCTTGGGTGTTCTGTAAAAACCCTGAGCCGATTTTTAGTGTATGATTTATTATTTTTAAAGCAGAAATAAAAATCGGCAGAAACTAGGATTTTAGAAAACGTGTTTTGCGATTTTTTCCGATCGAAGTTCTAGATACTTTGCTAACTAGTTAGTTTGTGTTTAGCCAGGCTCTGATACCACTGTAAGTCCACGTTGCCCACCCCGGTGCTTGCGGGGAGGCGGAAACGTTATGAAAAATCGGATTTTTACAACACTAGGCAACATGGACTGTGCAAATGGAGGGATCTTTGCTAAACATAAACTAACTACAAAGCTAAAAAGTTTAGCTACTCAGTTGAAGGGGTTATACCTAGGTCTTCAAGTCCTTCTCTTCTTGCTCCTTGGAGTGGAAAGAACGGGTTCTCCTTGTCGCCTTCTCTTGCCGAAGAAAGATCCACCCGAGGGCCTCTACCTTTGGCTCCAACATGGACTATGCAAATGGAGGGATCTTTGCTAAACATAAACTAACTACAAATCTAAAAAGTTTAGCTACTCGGTTGAAGGGGTTATACCTAGGTCTTCAAGTCCTTCTCTTCTTGCTCCTTGGAGTGGAAAGAACGGGTTCTCCTTGTCGCCTACTCTTGCCGAAGAAAGATCCACCCGAGGGCCTCTACCTTTGGCTCCAACCTCAAACTAGAAGTAACTAAGGTGCTTGGTGTGCTAAACCTAGGACCTTAGAAAGAGTAGAGAGTAATTTTGAAGGTTTTATCTCAAGCTCAAATGGTTCTCAACTCATGAGAGGGGAGAGCTAAAGAGAGAGGAAGAGGATGAGAGAGAATGAGAATGATAAAGTGAGAAGAATAAACCAACCTTCTCACATATATATGAATTATGATAAATAAATAATTAGATAAAGATAATTGTGATGGTTAATCATGAAATGACCATTATCATTTCACATTAAATACTTTTGCAAGAACCAAAGAGCATCTTTCATATGAAATGATGATGGTCAACTTGTCAACCTAGGTCAATAAGTCAAGCATAGTCAAATGGTCAACAACCCTAACCATACACAATTATAATTAACTAATATTAATAAATCATATTCCACACATAAACATTAGGGTTAAGAAAATGACAATAGTCATCAACCCTAATGAAAGTCCTCTGCCTCTGCCTCAGTCAACTGTGCATACACACCCGTATCCGCGTTCCGAGGAACACGAGTACAATGAGATAAAACCAATCCCAAATCATATACTAGGATCCGGCTTAAACCAAAACCCGCTAGTATAAGCTGTCCGGACACCAAACGTGCACAAGTGCGCGGATGTGAACGAACCCCGTCGCAAAACCATGCGACCTCTACTCATTTGCCTAAAGGCGAATAACCCTCTGTGTGGGACTCTAAAGACTCGACACTACGCTGGCAGTGGGTTTAACCACAGACCGCAAGCGGCACTAGCTGTACGTAACGGTCCCCCGGTAGATGTCGATAAGAAGACTGACGAGGTAAACCCATCTGAACTCCTACTGAGCCTGAATGTGACAGTCTCCGTACAGTCCGGTCTGTTCGTCTAAGAACATCGCATGGCGGGCTTAGGGGGCGGTAAACGTCAGTCTCCTACTAGCGGTACAAGTCGTGTCGGAGTGTAATCCAGAACACCTGAGATAACACTGGAAACGCACCAGTCTATCTCGCTTGCCCTGGCCAGGGACTTTGTGTAATGGCTCTCCTAGACACGGCGCGATATCAACCCCCAATACCGGGAGAGACGAATCCTGTCTAACCGTCACTGCCTCCAAGTGCTTCGGGACTACTCCCAAAAACTACCTGTTTGCACGACTCCTTTGAGCCGTGGTAGGGTAATAATCAAAGAACAGTGGGAACACACTCGAGGCGAAGTGACAGTGTCAAGTCAACGGACTAAGCTGTACTCATGTCACCTGGGAACTGATAACTGACGATAGGTATAATACCAACCAACAGTTCCCGACGAGTCCTGTCCAGTGTACCCGTAACCTAACGAGCACCCACATACTATCTCCAGTACAACGTACTGATGGCTGTGGGACAGACCATCTCCCCTGCTGGGATAAGAAGCGTATACGCTAGTCTCCTCCGGAGTATCGATGCCCTGTCTCGATAGTCCTACGACTAGGAACCTGTATAAGGATGTGCTTATAGTTTACCTAGCCCCCACAAGTGTGACTGCCATCACAACGCTGGTAATCAAGCAAAGATCCTAAGGGCTCTACTAATATGTATAAGCGATATGCTAAAAGAAACACATGCACATATTGAAGTAGAAACACACCAAGTAGCATACTACCATTTTGAGCAAGATTGTCTATACAACTGTGAATATCCCAAGCTTCCATTAAGTAATATACAAGCTAGTATGATACAGTAATGGCCTCTAGGGCATATACACTAACAGTATATTACTTAATGGAAGCTTGGGATATTCACAGTTGTATATAACAGTCTTGCTAAAAATGGTAGTATGCTACTTGGTTTGTGTCTACTTTAATATGTGCATATGTTTCTTGTAACGTATCACTTATACATATTAGTAGAGCCCATAGGATCTTTGCTTGATTACCAGCATTGTGATGGCAGTCACACTAGTGGGGGCTGGGTAGTCTGTAAGCAACATCCTATACAGGTCCCTGGTCGTTGGATTATCGAGACAGGGCATCGATACTCCGGAGCAGACTAGTGTGTACGCTTCTCATCCCAGTTGGGGAGATGGTCTGTCCCACAGCCATCAGTATGTCGTACTGGAGATAGTATACAGGTGCTCGTTAGGTTACGGGTACACCGGACAGGACTCGCAGGGGAACTGTTGGTTGGTATTATACCCGTCGTCAGTTAACAGTTCCCAGGTGACATGAGTACAGCATAGTCCGCAGACTTGACACTGCTACTTCGCCTCGAGTGTGTCCCACTGTTCTTAGATTGCTACCCTACCATGGCTCAAAGGAGTCGTGCAAACAGGTAGCAGTTGAGTGCAGTCCCGAGCACTTGGAGGCAGTAGCGGTTAGACAGGATTCGTCTCTCCCGGTATTGGGAGTTGATATCGCGCTGTGTCAGAGAGCCATTACACAAAGTCCCTGGCCAGGGCAAGCGAGATTTAATGGTAGGTTCCAGTAGTTTCTCAGGGTGTAATGGGCTACGCTCCGACACGACTTATACCGCTATTAGGGGACTGACGCTTGCCGCCCCCTAGGCTCGATATGCGATAGTCTTAGACGAACAGACCGGACTGTACGGAGATTGTCACATCAGGCTCAGTAGGAGTTCATATGAGTTTCCTCATCGGCCTTCTTATCGACATCTACCTGGGGACCGTTACGTACAGCTAGTGCCGCTTGCGGTCTGTGGTTAAACCCACTGCCAGCGTAGTGTCGAGTCTTTAGAGTCCCACACAGAGAGTTTCCCTGCTCCAGGCGAAACGATATAGAGGTCATATGGTTTTACGACAAGGGTTCGGACGCATACGTGTGTTTACGCACGTACGATATTCGGACGGTTTTTACTAGCCGGTTTTGGTTTAAGCCAGATTCTAGTATCGGGTTATTGGATTTATACAGTCTAAAGTTTTTCCGTATTTTCACGGATTGGAGGGGCGTTCTCATAATTTTCCGGGAAGCTTCTAGAAGCATGGTGAGTTGGAGGCTAAGGTGGCATTTGCATTAATTGGATTAATGAGTCATGTAGTGATTCATACATTGAGTTAATGATTCATTTAATGATTTATATGACTCATATGATGAATCACTTAGTGCATTAATGAAACATGATGATAAATCAATATTTATTATTTACTTAATAATATCATATGTTTCATATATACACAAATGATTTCATTCATCCAAAAGGATTCACATTCTCACCTTCTCTCTCCTCAAGCTCACTCTCTTCAAACCCTAATCCTCCCCTCTCATGTGTTGAGATCAAGAATTAGATAGACTAATACATCCATAATCTCACGCTATATCCCCTAGGTAGCTTAGATTAGCACTTTGAGCAACCTAGTTATCTCAAGTTAGAGATCAAGCTTGGAGTAGGAGCTTTCGGGTGGATCGTCTTTGACTCGAGGAGGCCGTTGAGGTGCCGATGTTCCAAGGAGCCTACGAGGAGTGGAGGACAGCGATGAAGACCCGAAGGACAAGTAACGTGAGGTATAACTTCGAATCCAAGTAGTTAAACCTTTCATAGTTTGCTAGTAACGGTTTAGACACGATTTATGCGCTCAAGTCCGTGTTACGAAGCGTTGATAATCGTTTTTCATATATTCCGCCTCCCCGCAAGTTCGTGGGGTGCGTAACATGGACTTACAGTGGTATCAGAGCCAACTAAACCATTACTAGCTTGTTAGCAACTAATTAGAACTTCGATCGTCGGAAAACACGAAAACGAAACCCCGGAAACCCCTAAGTTTCTGTTAATTTTAACCATGTCTAAAAAATTATATAATATGCCTTAAAATTCACAGCAGGGAAATATAAGAATACTGGGAAAATACGAGCCCCTAACACGGCAAGACGGCCGTGGATCAGCGGCAAGATGGTGCTTTTGGCCGCGGATCCTGTAAGTCCACGTTGCCCACCCCGGTACTTGCGGGGAGGCGGAAAACGGAATAAAAATCGAATTTTTATGAGCTTAGGCAACATGGACTACACTATGAAGGATCTTTGCTAAACAAAAACAAGCTAAACCTAACTAGAAACTAGCTAAGTGCTAGAAAGGTTATACCTTGGGCTTTATGTCCTTCTCTCCTTGCTCCTTGGAGTGGTGGAAGGAGGTCACCTTAGTCGTCTTCTCACGTCGAAGAAAGATCCACCCGAAAGCCTCGACCTTTGGCTTCAACTCCAAGCTAGAAGTAACTAGGGTGCAAGAAGTGCTAATCCTTGAACCCTAGATGAGAGTAGAGATTATCAAGAGAGGGTTTTTCTCAAGCTCAAGTATTTCTCAACACATGAGAGGGGAGAGCTTGAGGGAGAGGAAGAACAAGAGAGAGAATGTGAATGATAGAATGAGAGAAAAATAAACCATTCTCACATATATGTGTGAATTATTGTAATTAGATAATTAGCTAGATAATTGTCATGGTTAATCAAGACATGACCATTATCATTTCATTTTTAATGCAAATTGCAAGGATCAAAGAGCATCTTCCAAATGAAATGATGATGGTCAAAGTGTCAACAAGGTCAACAAGTCAAGGTGGGTCAAATTGTCAACAACCATAACCATGCGCAATTATTAAACTGATATCAATTAACCATAATACACACATAAGCATTAGGGTTAATGAAATGACAATAGTCATTAACCCTAATCAAAGTCCTCTCCCTCTGTCTCAAGCAACTGTGCATACGCACCCGTATTCGCGATCCGAGGAACACGAATACAAAGAGAAAAACCAATCCCAAATCATATACTAAGATCCGGCTTAAACCAAAACCCGCTAGTATAAGCTGTCCGGACAGCAAACGTGCACAAGTGCGCGGATGTGAGCGAACCCTGTCGCAAAACCATGTGACCTCTGCTCATTTTGCCTAAAGGCGAATAGCTCTCTGTGTGGGACTCTAAAGACTCGACACTACGCTGGAAGTGGGTTTAACCACAGACCGCAAGCGGCACTAGCTGTACGTAACGGTCCCCAGGTAGATGTCGACAAGAAGACTGACGAGGTGAACCCCATCTGAACTCCTACTGAGCCTGTATGTGACAATCTCCGTACAGTCCGGTCTGTTCGTCTAATACATCGCATGGCGGGCCTAGGGGGCGGTGAATGTCAGTCCCCTAATAGCGGTACAAGTCGTGTCGGAGTGTAGCCCAGAACACCCTGAGATAACACTGGAAACCTACCAGTATATCTCGCTTGCCCTGGCCAGGGACTACTCGTGTAATGGCTCTCCTGGACACAGCGCGATGTCAACCCCCAATACCGGGAGAGACGAATACTGTCTAACCGTCACTGCCTCCAAGTGCTTCGGGACTGCACCCAAAAACTACCTGTTTGCACGACTCCTTTGAGCCGTGGTAGGGTAGTAATCAAAGTGCAGTGGGAACACACTCAAGGCGAAGTGACAGTGTCAAGTCAGCGGACTAAGCTGTACTCATGTCACCTGGGAACTGATAACTGACGATAGGTATAATACCAATCAACAGTTCCTGACGAGTCCTGTCCAGTGTACTCGTAACCTAACGAGCACCCGCATACTATCTCAAGTACGACGTACTGACGGCTGTGGGACAGACCGTCTCCCACGCTGGGATGAGAAGCGCATACGCTAGTCTACTCCGGAGTATCGATGCCCTGTCTCGATAGTCCAACGACTAGGGACCTGTATAAGGATGTGCTTATAGATCACCCAGCTCCCACGAGTGTGAGCGCCATCACAACGCTGGTAATCAAGCAAAGATCCTAAGGGCTCTACTAATATGTATATCAGCGATATGCTAAAAGAAACACATGCACATATTAAAGCAGAGACAAACCAAGTAGCATACTACCATTTCGAGTAAGATTGTATATACAACTGTGAATATCCCAAGCTTCCATCAAGTAATATACAAACTAGTATGATACAGTAATGGCCTCTAGGGCATATACACTAACAATCTCCCACTTGCACTAAGGCCATGTACTGGCGTATCGAAGACCTATCATCTCGATCAGCCGCTCGAACTGAGTCTGGGGTAGGGCCTTCGTGAGTGGATCTGCAGTGTTGTTCTCCGTATTTACTCTCTTCACATCGATCTCCTGGCGATCTATGATCTCCCTGATCAGGTGGTACCGCCTCAAAATGTGCTTGGACTTCTGATGGGACCTGGGTTCCTTCGCTAAAGCTATAGCGCCGTTGTTGTCGCAATACAGCGGTATTGGATCAACAACGGTAGGAACCACCTGAAGCTCCGTGAGGAACTTCTTCATCCAGACAGCTTCCTTTGCAGCATCGTAAGCAGCTATGTACTCCGCTTCCATAGTTGAGTCAGCAACGGTCTCCTGCTTGGAACTCTTCCAGCAAACCGCCCCTCCATTGAGGGTAAAGACATAACCCGACATGGACTTGGAGTCATCCTTGTCACTCTGGAAGCTGGAGTCAGCAAAGGCCTCGAGCTGGAGGTCTTTTCCGCCATACACCAAGAACATCTCCTTAGTCCTTCTCAGGTACTTGAGAATGTTCTTTACCGCTATCCAGTGTTTCTCCTCTGGGTTCGACTGATACCGGCTTACAACGCTCAATGCGTATGCTACATCTGGTCTGGTACACAACATCGCATACATTATAGAGCCTACCGCAGAAGCGTAGGGTATGATAGACATGCGATCCCTTTCCAAATCAGTCTTGGGAGACATCTCTTTGGAGAGGGTGATCCCGTGACAAGCCGGTAAATTACCGCGCTTGGAATCTTCCATACTGAACCTTTTCAGTATGGTGTTAATGTACCTTGACTGTGAAAGTCCCAACATCCTCTTAGACCTATCACGATAGATCTGGATCCCCAGAATGTAGTTGGCATCGCCCAGGTCCTTCATGGAGAACCTCTGCGACAAGAATCCTTTGACTGACTGTAGCATAGGAATATCATTTCCTATTAGGAGAATGTCATCCACGTACAAGACGAGGAATACCACAGTTCTCCCTACAATCTTACTGTAAATGCATGGTTCATCTGGATTTTTGATAAAGTCGAATTCTTTGACAGTATCATCAAAGCAGATGTTCCAACCCGCGATGCCTGCTTAAGTCCATAAATGGACTTGAGCAACTTGCACACTCTACCGCTGCTCCCACTCTGATTGAATCCCTCCGGCTGATCCATATAGACACACTCTTCCAAATTTCCATTTAGGAAAGCCGTCTTTACGTCCATCTGCCAGATTTCATAATCATGGAAGGCAGCAATGGCAAGAAGGATCCGAATGGATTTCAGCATAGCCACTGGAGAAAAGGTCTCGTCATAGTCCAAACCAGGTCTTTGACGAAAACCCTTTGCAACAAGTCTAGCTTTATAGGTCTCAACCAGCCCATCTACACCAATCTTCTTTCTGAAGATCCATTTGCAGCCTACGGGTTTTACCCCTTCTGGAGCAAAGTCCAAAGTCCAAACTTTGTTGGTGTACATAGACTCCATCTCGGCCCGCATTGCATCCAGCCATTTTACCGAGTCACCGCTCTGAATGGCTTGCTGGAAGCTAGTAGGCTCACCATAATCCATAGTGCAATCCTCTCTATCCCCGTCAATGAGAAAACCGTAGTATCTCTCGGGCGGATGAGACTGCCTACTACTCCTGCGGAGTGGCGCTGGGATGTCCTGTTCTTTCGAACCCTCTGGTTCTACCAAGCTTTCAGTAATAGCTTGTGGTTCTGGAATTTCTTCCAGTTCTATTGCGCTCCCACTTATCTGATTTTCCTAAAACTCAGTTTCCAAGAAGCGGGCATGACGAGAAACAAAAACCTTTTGTTCCTCTGCGTAATAGAAAAGATACCCCTTGGAGTTCTTTGGGTATCCCACAAACTTACACTGTACCGAACGTGCCTCGAGCTTGTCCGCATGCTGCTTTTTTACAAAAGCTGGACACCCCCATGTCTTAAAGTGTTTAAGACTGGGTTTCTTCCCACTCCACATCTGATATGGTGTGGTAGGCACTGACTTAGTAGGAACTTGGTTCAAAAGATATGCAGCTGTTTCTAGTGCATAACTCCAGAAGGATCGCGGCAACTCAGCCTTACTCATCATGGAACGAACCATATCCAATAGGGTTCGATTCCTTCTTTCCGATACACCGTTGTGTTGTGGTGTGTATGGAGGAGTAAGTTGAGAGAGAATTCCATTCTCTTTTAAGAAGCCCAGAAACTCGGCACTTAAGTATTCGCCACCTCGATCAGATTTCAGTGTCTTGATACTTTTGCCTGTTTGTTTTTCAACTTCATTCTTGTATTCCTGAAATTTCTCAAAGGCCTCGGATTTGTGCTTCATTAAGAAGACATGCCCATACCTAGAGAAATCATCTGTGAAAGTAATGAAGTATGAATAACCACTTCGCGCATATGTAGACATTGGACCACACACATCACTGTGTATGAGTCCCAAGAGCTCGCTCGCTCTTTCTCCGTGTCCAGTGAACGGAGTCTTTGTCATCTTTCCCATGAGACATGATTCACAAGTGGCATAAGACTGGTACTCGAACGGATCCAAGTATCCTTCTTTATGTAACTTTGTCAACCGTGTCTCATTAATGTGACCCAGTCTACAATGCCATAAGAAAGCCTGATTTAATTCCGGAGACTTTCTTTTAAGTGTGTTCTGGACACTGAAGACCTGAGCTTGATTCAAAACGTATATACCGTATTTCAATGTACCTGACCCAATCAGTACTTGATTTAGGTGGATGTTTACTACATCGCTTACAAAAGTAAAATCATACCCTTCCTTAGAAAGTAAGGATACAGATATGATGTTACAAGTCGCACCTGGTACATAAAAACAGTCACGCAGAATCAATATCTGCCCAGTTGTCAGTCCTAGATGATATTCTCCTACGGATTCAGCATACATGCTCATTCCGTTGGCAACCCTGAGAGTCATATCACCTTTCCTGATAACCCTACGGTATCTCAAAGCCTGTAACGAATTATAGATATGAGATCCTGATCCGGTATCCAATACCCAGGAAGTAGGGTTAACTGACATACAGTTCTCTATCACAAACACACCTGAAGCCGAAGCCACAACATGCTTCGAATTCTGGCTACTGGCTTTACAAGCCCTGCAATCCTTCTGCCCATGTTCATTCCCGTAACAAAAGGAACATCCCTCTTTTACTACATCTGTTCCTGAAACTTCTGCCCTTCCCTTTCTTTCTACTTCCCTAGTTTCCTTTAGGGTAGTAGGTAGAGACTGTTGAACTAAGTCAGCATCTGACCCGTTCTTCAACGTGGTCTTCCGGCCCGAGAGCTCAAAAGAGCTGGTCTCTGTAAGGACGTTGCCCCCTACAGATGACCCGATAGCCAACCTCGCTGGAAGCAATTCGTTCGAGGTCTCATATCTTGCGATACGAGATTGCTCTCCATATAAAACTTTGTTATGGAGGAAGATAGAAGCTGAGTCCATTTTCTCATGCTGCCTCTGGTATATACCATCAACTGAGGCTAACACGAGGCACTTGGCTTTCGCACAGTCTTCTTCCGATGTCCTACAAATATCAATATCCGTGACAGGGGAAACTGGACCTGAGACGGCAGGGGTTGGATCAGTCAAGAGGTGTCCCAGCTTGTCCTGGGCAATGGACATCTGGACAGACCTTTGCCAGTCATAACAGTCAGATTCAGTCATTTTATTATCTAGATGTAACCTAGGTGCGGTCACAGGGTCGCTGCAATTAAGAGAGAGAGAAGAAAACACTTAGCATGATGCTCTTGCAAGTTTAGATTGGTTTTTAATTTATCTAAACAGGATGGCTCCCACTGTCTCTCGAATCCCTCCTCAAACCACAAAGGAAGAATTAGTCGGGATCTTTCTTACCGTACAATACTTGCTTAACCGTTCAGCCAGGCCAGTGTCGGTACTTCGAGGGAGGTTTTCCAACGCTTTCGCGAAGTTTCTTAATTAAGTAACCTCTTTTCCCTGTGGGCGTAGCCCCGCTAACACCTTTCTAGACACCTACTAGGTTTATAGCATTGATCGTTAAGTGAGAGTTTTCCCGAGGAGTAGCATATACTCACAGTAGGATCGGGATCCAAATATCATCGCGTGATAAAACCGAAGGAATCCTACCAGAATTATCATACTCCAAATGGTATGCAGCGCTAGCAAGTTTCAGTACTTTTGAAACTCCCGATGTAGATTTTTGCCCCATGCTCTTATGACCTTGACTAAGGCCAACAAATCATAAGTCACATGTCAAGTTCTACCCGTCGTTATCCAGGTTAATTTGAACCCACCCGTATATACCCTTGACTATGGCCAACAAAGCAATACGACTGTCCCAAACCAACGCATTCTATCTATGCAACATATAAATACCCACCAGTTACCAAACACTGTGCCTTGACTAAGGCCAACAAACACAGCTTGAATACTGTTGAATATTCATATGAAACGACGGACGGCTACGGATGGTTTTGGCGAAACCGTGAACGTAGTGAACTTGATATAATCGATGGAACGAGATAGCTTTTAAAAGGAGTGGTTCAAGCTCCGCGTTTAAAATGCTTAGTTTTGAAAAGAACCGAGTGGTTTTCAAAGTGTTCCATTCGACTTTTACTTGGTTTATTGTCTTGCATTAGTTCTTTTAATGCGTCCCATCATTTAATCCTACCATTGCAGAAAACAACCAAAATATGACGTACGCTTATGCCATTCGCATTCGCCATGGGGCCCCGTCATCACCCGTTAGGTTACTTAACTAACGACAGAGCGGGGGCTGGGATAGCGCGGCTGTAAAACATAAGCAACGCCTAAATAGTTATCATATATAAATATATAGCAATGATAGACATTACAGATCACAAATGAATACATTGGATATACTAGGAATCCGCAATCCGTTCGAGCCTGCAACAAAAAGCGGATTACAAGGTCGTGGTGAATAGCCAAATACCCCACCCAAGACCCCTACGGGTGCGGCAAACTACCCGCCAAGTACCCGAAGCGAAGCAACCTCCCTCACCACCGTGAGTAGGCCACTCGGCACTTCGAGATACCCGGTAGTTTGTGCACCCCTCCATGGGTCTATCCTAGGAGCAAAAACAGTAAAAAGAATTATACAATGATGGCTACAACCCCGACCCGGTTGTGCGGCCAAACAAATAATATTATTACATCAATTTACATGTTATAATGAATGAAAGAAAAAGCAACACTCATCTCACATCCATCCCGGCTATTCACCCACGACAATCCAACCCATTCATATTCACATACCATCATCAACCACAGATCACAGATATGTATAACCCCGACTAATCGACATATAGCGATTAGCCGACGTTCAATACATATAAACATCACAGATATAACCTTTTAGTCAAAGTGTATTGAAGTTCGGAAAAAATACGGATTTATAGGCCCCCAAAAAAAAATTTCTATTCTGGAAAATCTGGGCACATATAAACCATCTTAAAAATCCTAAAACCAAGCCATAAGAAAACTGTACCAAACTCGACTCAGTGAGGAGTCAAAACGGCGGCGGTTCCGCGGCAATAGCTTGTTATTGCCGCTGAACCGCGGCGGTTTAGACGACTCACTGGACCGGGTTTGCTGTGCTTCTTAAGAAAACCCTGAGATGATTTTTGGAGTATGACAAATTTTATTTAGAACAGAAAAAATTTTAACAGAAACTTAGGGTTTTTAAAACTCGGTTTTTCGATTTTTCCGATTCGAACTTCGATACACTCTACTACCTAGCTAGTTTATGTTTAGTTAGGCTCTGATACCACTGTAAGTCCACGTTGCCCACCCCGGTACTTGCGGGAAGGCGGAAAACGGAATAAAAATCGAATTTTTATGAGCTTAGGCAACATGGACTACACTATGAAGGATCTTTGCTAAACAAAAACAAGCTAAAGCTAACTAGAAACTAGCTAAGTGCTAGAAAGGTTATACCTTGGGCTTTATGTCCTTCTCTCCTTGCTCCTTGGAGTGGTGGAAGGAGGTCACCTTAGTCGTCTTCTCACGTCGAAGAAAGATCCACCCGAAAGCCTCGACTTTTGGCTTCAACTCCAAGCTAGAAGTAACTAGGGTGCAAGAAGTGCTAATCCTTGAACTATAGATGAGAGTAGAGATTATCAAGAGAGGGTTTTTCTCAAGCTCAAGTGTTTCTCAACACATGAGAGGGGAGAGCTTGAGGGAGAGGAAGAACAAGAGAGAGAATGTGAATGATAGAATGAGAGAAAAATAAACCATTCTCACATATATGTGTGAATTATTGTAATTAGATAATTAGCTAGATAATTGTCATAGTTAATCAAGACATGACCATTATCATTTCATTTTTAATGCAAATTGCAAGGATCAAAGAGCATCTTCCAAATGAAATGATGATGGTCAAAGTGTCAACAAGGTCAACAAGTCAAGGTGGGTCAAATGGTCAACAACCATAACCATGCACAATTATTAAACTGATATCAATTAACCATAATACACACATAAGCATTAGGGTTAATGAAATGACAATAGTCATTAACCCTAATCAAAGTCCTCTCCCTCTGTCTCAAGCAACTGTGCATACGCACCCGTATTCGCGATCCGAGGAACACGAATACAAAGAGAAAAACCAATCCCAAATCATATACTAGGATCCGGCTTAAACCAAAACCCGCTAGTATAAGCTGTCCGGACAGCAAACGTGCACAAGTGCGTGGATGTGAGCGAACCCTGTCGCAAAACCATGCGACCTCTACTCATTTTGCCTAAAGGCGAATAGCTCTCTGTGTGGGACTCTAAAGACTCGACACTACGCTGGCGGTGGGTTTAACCACAGACCGCAAGCGGCACTAGCTGTACGTAACGGTCCCCAGGTAGATGTCGACAAGAAGACTGACGAGGTGAACCCCATCTGAACTCCTACTGAGCCTGTATGTGACAATCTCCGTACAGTCCGGTCTGTTCGTCTGATACATCGCATGGCGGGCCTAGGGGGCGGTGAATGTCAGTCCCCTAATAGCGGTACAAGTCGTGTCGGAGTGTAGCCCAGAACACCCTGAGATAACACTGGAAACCTACCAGTATATCTCGCTTGCCCTGGCCAGGGACTACTCGTGTAATGGCTCTCCTGGACACAGCGCGATGTCAACCCCCAATACCGGGAGAGACGAATCCTGTCTAACCGTCACTGCCTCCAAGTGCTTCGGGACTGCACCCAAAAACTACCTGTTTGCACGACTCCTTTGAGCCGTGGTAGGGTAGTAATCAAAGTGCAGTGGGAACACACTCGAGGCGAAGTGACAGTGTCAAGTCAGCGGACTAAGCTGTACTCATGTCACCTGGGAACTGATAACTGACGATAGGTGTAATACCAACCAACAGTTCCTGACGAGTCCTGTCCAGTGTACTCGTAACCTAACGAGCACCCGCATACTATCTCAAGTACGACGTACTGACGGCTGTGGGACAGACCGTCTCCCACGCTGGGATGAGAAGCGCATACGCTAGTCTACTCCGGAGTATCGATGCCCTGTCTCGATAGTCCAACGACTAGGGACCTGTATAAGGATGTGCTTATAGATCACCCAGCTCCCATGAGTGTGAGCGCCATCACAACGCTGGTAATCAAGCAAAGATCCTAAGGGCTCTACTAATATGTATATCAGCGATATGCTAAAAGAAACACATGCACATATTAAAGCAGAGACAAACCAAGTAGCATACTACCATTTCGAGCAAGATTGTATATACAACTGTGAATATCTCAAGCTTCCATCAAGTAATATACAAACTAGTATGATACAGTAATGGCCTCTAGGGCATATACACTAACAGATCCGCCGCCGAGTCAACCCCGAGTTGACTCGGATTTGCACAGTAATTCATATTTTTTGGAGTTTTGTTTTCCTGTATATTCTGTTTCTGCCCAGGTTACTTCTGTGCTGGTTTGCAATTGGGGTAGACACGGAAAATGGTTGTCGATCGATGTTCTAAGATATTTGCTAATTGGGTTTTTATCTGTAATGTTTAATGTGTTCGTAAACCTCCCCTAACTGTTAGTATGTCGGTTGGAAGGGGGTTGCACATTTCTGTAATGATTCTACTGTTTGTGTATATGAACTGTATTGGACTGTTATGATGATTAGCCGGGGTTTTAGATGGGTTATTATATTTATTCATTCGATGTAATTGTAATATGATGTAATATTCTTTTGCGGGGCACATCCAGGTTGCGGTTGTAGCCACCGTTGTATTATTTCTTTTTACTGTTTTTGCTCCTAGGATAGACCCAAGGTGGGGTGCACAAACTACCGGGTACTTTGAAGTGTTTAGTGGCCTACTCACATTGTTGAGGGAGACCGCTTCATTTCGGGCACTTGGCGGGTAGTTTGCCGTACCCGTAGGGGTCTAGGGTGGGGTAATGGCTATTCATCACAACTGTGTAATCCGTCTTTTGTTGCAGGCTCAAAGCAAACGCGGATTGCTAATATATCCAATAAAGTTCATCAGTGATCTGGAATGCTTATTATTGCGTCTGACGAATGTACAATATTTATATATGATAGCTATTAGACGTCACTTATGTTTTACACCCGCGCTAGCCCAGCCCCTGCTCTGTCGTTAGTTAAGTAACCTAACGGGTGATGACGGGACCCCGTGGCGAATGCGGATGGCATAAGAGGACGTGGTATTTTCGTTGTTTTCTGCAATGATAGGATAAATGATGGGACGCATTATTATAATGCAAAGAAAATAAACCAAAGTTCAATCGTTGGAACAAATTTAAAAGAAACCACTCGGTTATTTTAAAAGAGCAGAATTTTTTAATTACGGAGCTTTAACCACTCCTTTTAAAAAGTATCAGGTTCCTTCGATTATATCAAGTTCACTACGTTCACGGTTTTGCCAAAACCATTCGTAGCCCTCCATCATTTCATTTGGGTATTCAGTAGTATTCAAGCTATGTATTTTTGGCCCTTAGTCAAGACATAGTGTTTGGTAGCTGCTGGGGTATTCATTTGTTGCATAGATAGATGCGTTGGTTTGGGACGGTCGTATTACTTTTCTTGGCCCTTAGTCAAGAGTATATACGGATGGGTTCAAATTAACCTGGATAATGACGGGTAGAACTTGACATGTGACTTATGACATTTTTGGCCCTTAGTCAAAGTCATAAGAGCATGGGGCAAAAATCCATATCGGGAGTTTCTAAAGAAACTGAAATTTGCTAGTGTTGCATACCATTTGGAGTTTGATGAATGTTGGTAGGATTCCTTCAACATTATCATATGATGATATTTGGATCCCGATCCTACTATGAGTACATGCTACTTATCAGGAGATTCGTCACTTAACGATCAATGCTATAAACCAAGTAGGTGTCGAGAAAGGTGTCAGCGGGGCTACGCCCCCAGAGAAAAGCGGTTATTTAATTAAGGAACTTCGCGAAAGCGTTGGAAAACCTCCCTCGAAGTATCGATACTGGCCTGGCTGAACGGTTAAGCAAGTATTGTACGGTGAGAATAGTCCTGGCTAGTTCTTCCTTTTTGGTTTGAAGAGGGATTTGAGAAACAGTGGGAGCCATCCTATTTAGATAAATTAAAAACCAATCTAAACTTGCAAGAGCATCATGCTAAAGTGTTTTCTCCTCTTTCTCTCATTGCAGCGACCTTGTGACCACACATAGGTTACATCTAGATAACAATTTGACTGAATCTGACTTATATGACTGGCAAAGGTCTGTCCAGATGTCCATTGCCTATAACAAGCTGGACCACCCTATTACTACTCAAGATCCCGCCGTCCCAGGTCCAGTTTCCACCGTCGCGGATATGGATATCCGTCAGACAAGGGAAAAGGATAAAACAAAAGCCAAGTGCCTCGTGTTAGCTTCAGTTGATGGTGTATACCAGAAGCAGCACGAGAAGATGGACTCAGTTTCCATCTTTCTCCATAACAAAGATTTATATGGAGAGCAATCTCATATCGCAAGATATGAGACCTCGACCGAATTAATTCAAGCAAGGTTGGCCGTCGGGTCATCTGTAGAGGACAACGTCCTTATAATGACTAGCTATATTGATGAGCTCAAAGACCTGGAGACCACGTTGGAGAACAAGTCAGATACTGACTTGATTCTACTGTCTCTGCCTTCTACCCTGAAGGAAACCAGGGAAGTAGAAGGAAAGAGAAGGGCAAAAGTTTCAGGACTGGGAATAGTAAAAGAGGGATGTTCCTATTGTTATGGGATTGGGCATTGTCAGAAGGATTGCAGGGCTTTGGAAGCCAGTAGCCAGGATACGAAGCATGTTGTGGCTTCGGCCTCAACTGTGTTTGTAATTGAGAACTGTTTGTCAATTAACTCTACTTCCTGGGTACTAGATACTGGAGCAGGATCTCAAATCTGTAATTCATTACATGCTTTGAGAAACCGTAGAGTTATAAAGGTAGGTGATTGGTCTCTCACAGTTGCAAACGGAATGACTGTGAACGCTGAATCCGTGGGAGAATATCGCCTAGGTTTGACAAGTGGGCATATATTGATTCTACGTAACTGTTTGTATGTATCTAGTATGACTTGTAATATCATATCAGTGTCCTCACTTTCGAGAGAGAGATATGATTTTACATTCGTAAGCGATGTAGTTAACATCCACCTAAATCAAGTTCTGATTGGGTCCGGTACATTAGATAACAGTATATACGTATTGAGTCAAGCTCAGGTTTTCAATGTCCAGAACACACTTAAAAAAAAGTCTCCAGAAATAAATCAGGCTTTCTTATGGCATTGTAGACTAGGTCACATCAATGAGAGAAGGTTGACTAAGTTACATAGAGAAGGATATTTGAATCCGTTCGAATATCAATCTTATGCTACTTGTGAATCTTGTCTCAAAGGAAAGATGACAAAGACTCCGTTCACTGGACACGGAGTAAGAGCAAGCGAGCTCTTGGGACTCGTACACAGTGACGTGTGCGGTCCAATGTCTACACATGCGCGAGGTGGTTATTCCTACTTCATTACTTTTACGGATGATTTCTCTAGGTATGGATATGTCTTCTTAATGAAACATAAATCCGAGGCCTTTGAGAAATTCCAAGAATACAAGAATGAAGTGGAAAAACAAACAGGCAAGAGTATAAAGACACTGGGATCTGATCGAGGTGGTGAATACTTAAGTGCCGAGTTCCTGGGTTACTTAAGAAAGAATGGAATTCTCTCTCAGCTTACTCCTCCATACACACCACAACATAACGGTGTATCGGAAAAGAGGAATCGAACCCTATTGGATATGGTTCGTTCCATGATGAGTAACGCTGAGTTACCGCGATCATTCTGGGGATATGCACTAGAATCAGCTGCATATCTTTTGAACCAGGTTCCCACCAAGACTGTGCCTACCACACCATATCAGATGTGGAGTGGGAAGAAACCCTATCTTCAGTATCTGAAGATTTGGGGATGTCCGGCTTTTGTTAAAAAGGAGCATGCGGACAAACCCGAGGCACGATCAGTACTATGTAAGTTTGTGGGATATCCAAAGAACTCCAGGGGGTATCTATTCTATTACGCAGAGGAACAAAAGGTTTTTGTTTCTCGTAATACCCATTTTCTAGAATATCAGTTTTTAGAAAAGGAAACAAGTGGGAGTGAAATAGAACTGGAAGAAATTCCAGAACCACAAACTACTACTGAAAGTTTGGTAGAACCAGAAGTTCAAGAAGAACAGGACATTCCCGCACCACTCTGCAGGAGTAGTAGGCCGTTTCATCCGTCTGAGAGATACTACGGTTTTCTCATAGATGGGGATAGAGAGGATTGCGTCATTGATAATGATGACCCTACTAGCTTCCAGCAAGCCATTCAGAGCGCCGACTCGGTAAAATGGCTGGATGCAATGCGGACCGAAATGGAGTCCATGTACACTAACAAAGTATGGACTTTGGACATTGCTTCAGATGGGGTAAAACCCGTAGGATGCAAATGGATCTTCAAAAAGAAGATTGGTGTAGATAGACAGGTTGAAACCTATAAGGCTAGACTTGTTGCAAAGGGTTTTCGTCAAAGACCTGGTTTGGACTATGACGAAACCTTTTCTCCAGTGCCTATGCTCAAATCCATTTGGGTCCTTCTTGCTATTGCTGCCTTCCACGATTATGAAATCTGGCAGATGGACATAAAGACGGCCTTTCTAAATGGTAATTTGGAAGAGTGCGTCTATATGGATCAGCTAAAGGGGTTCATTTAGAGTGGGAGCAGCGGTAAAGTATGCAAGTTGCTTAAGTCCATTTATGGACTAAAGCAAGCATCGCGGAGTTGGAACATCTGTTTTGATGATGCTGTTAAAGAATTCGACTTTATCAAAAATCCAGATGAACCATGCATATACAGTAAAATTGTAGGGAGAGCTGTAGTATTTCTCGTCTTGTACGTGGATGACATTCTCCTAATAGGAAATGATATTCTTATGTTACAGTCAGTCAAAAGATTCTTATCACAGAAATTCTCCATGAAAGACCTGGGGGATGCCACCTACATTCTGGGGATCCGGATCTATCCTGATAGATCAAAAAGGATGTTGGGACTTTTGCAGTCCAGGTACATAGACACCATAGTGAAGAGATTCATTATGGATGATTCTAAGCGCGGTAACCTACCGGCTTGTCACGGATCACCCTCTCCAAAGAGATGTCTCCCAAGACTGATTTGGAAAGGGATCGCATGTCGATTATACCCTACTCTTCTGCGGTAGGCTCTATAATGTATGCGATGTTATGTACCAGACCAGATGTAGCATACGCATTGAGCGTAGTAAGCCAGTATCAAGCAAACCCAGGGGAGATGCACTGGATAGCCGTAAAGAACATTCTTAAGTACCTGAGGAGGACTAAGGAGATGTTCTTGGTGTATGGCGGAAAAGACCTCCAGATTGAGGCCTTTGCCAACTCCGGCTTCCAGAATGATAAGGATGACTCCAAATCCATGTCGGGTTATGTCTTTACCCTCTATGGAGGGGCGGTTTGTTGGAAGAGTTTCAAGCAGGAGACCGTTGCTGACTCAACAATGGAAGCGGAGTACATAGCTGCTTGCGATGCCGCAAAAGAAGCTGTCTGGATGAAGAAGTTCCTCACAGAACTTCAGGTGGTTCCTACCAGTTTGATCCAATACCTCTGTATTGTGACAACAACGACACTATAGCTTTAGCGAAGGAACCCAGGTCCCATCAGAAGTCCAGACACATCTTAAGGCGGTATCACCTGATCAGGGAGATCGTAGATCGCCGGGAGATCGACGTGAAGAGGGTAGAGACGGAGAATAACATTGCTGATCCATTCACAAAGGCCATTCCTCAGACGCAATTCGAGAGGCTATTCGAGATGATAGGTCTACGATATGCCATCTCATGGCCCTAGTGCAAGTGGGAGATTGTTAGTGTATATGCCCTAGGGGCCATTATTGTATCATACTAGGTTGTATATTACTAAATGGAAGCTTGGGATATTCACAGTTGTATATAACAGTCTTGCTAAAAATGGTAGTATGCTACTTGGTTTGTGTCTACTTTAATATGTGCATATGTTTCTTGTAACGTATCACTTATACATATTAGTAGAGCCCATAGGATCTTTTCTTGATTACCAGCGTTGTGATGGCAGTCACACTAGTGGGAGCTGGGTAGTCTGTAAGCAACATCCTATACAGGTCCCTGGTCATTGGATTATCGAGACAGGGCATCGATACTCCGGAGTAGACTAGTGTGTACGCTTCTCATCCCAGTTGGGGAGATGGTCTGTCCCACAGCCATCAGTACGTCGTACTGGAGATAGTATACAGGTGATCGTTAGGTTACGGGTACACTGGACAGGACTCGCAGGGGAACTGTTGGTTGGTATTATACCCGTCGTCAGTTAACAGTTCCCAGGTGACATGAGTACAGCATAGTCCGCAGACATGACACTGCTACTTCGCCTCGAGTGTGTCCCACTGTTCTTAGATTGCTATCCTACCATGGCTCAAAGGAGTCGTGCAAACAGGTAGCAGTTGGGTGCAGTTCCGAGCACTAGGAGCAGTAGCGGTTAGACAGGATTCGCCTCTCCCAGTATTGGGAGTTGATATCGCGCTGTGTCAGAGAGCCATTACGCAAAGTCCCTGGCCAGGGCAAGCGAGATTTAATGGTAGGTTCCAGTAGTTTCTCAGGGTGTAATGGGCTACGCTCCGACACGACTTATACCTCTATTAGGGGACCGACGCTTGCCGCCCCCTAGGCTCGATATGCGATAGTCTTAGACAAACAGACCGGACTGTACGGAGATTGTCACATCAGGCTCAGTAGGAGTTCAGATGAGTTTCCTCATCGGCCTTCTTATCGATATCTACCTGGGGACCGTTATGTACAGCTAGTGCCGCTTGCGATCTGTGGTTAAACCCACTGCCAGCGTAGTGTCGAGTCTTTAGAGTCCCACACAGAGAGTTTCCCTGCTCCAGGCGAAACGATATAGAGGTCATATGGTTTTACGACAAGGGTTCGGATGCATACGTGTGTTTACGCACGTACGACATTCGGACGGTTTTTACTAGCCGGCTTTGGTTTAAGCCAGATTCTAGTATCGGGTTATTGGATTTATACAGTCTAAAGTTTTTCCGTGTTTTCACGGATTGGAGGGGCGTTCTCGTAATTTTCCGGGAAGCTTCTAGAAGCATGGTGAGTTGGAGGCTAAGGTGGCATTTGCATTAATTGGATTAATGAGTCATGTAGTGATTCATACATTGAGTTAATGATTCATTTAATGATTTATATGACTCATATGATGAATCACTTAGTGCATTAATGAAACATGATGATAAATCAATATTTATTATTTACTTAATAATATCATATGTTTCATATATACACAAATGATTTCATTCATCCAAAAGGATTCACATTCTCACCTTCTCTCTCCTCAAGCTCACTCTCTTCAAACCCTAATCCTCCCCTCTCATGTGTTGAGATCAAGGATTAGATAGACTAATACATCCATAACCTCACTAGGTAGCTTAGATTAGCACTTTGAGCAACCTAGTTATCTCAAGTTAGAGATCAAGCTTGGAGTAGGAGCTTTCGGGTGGATCGTCTTTGACTCGAGGAGGCCGTTGAGGTGCCGATGTTCCAAGGAGCCTACGAGGAGTGGAGGACAGCGATGAAGACCCGAAGGACAAGTAACGTGAGGTATAACTTCAAATCCAAGTAGTTAAACCTTTCGTAGTTTGCTAGTAACGATTTAGACACGATTCATGCGCTCAAGTCCGTGTTACGAAGCTTTGATAATCGTTTTTCATATATTCCGCCTCCCCGCAAGTTCGTGGGGTGCGTGACATGGACTTACAACATTAACATAGACCCCCATGTCCCTAAACTGGCAATGGACCACTATATCCCTAAACTGGAATAATAGAGCCATCAAATGCTCTCTTATCGGATCTAAACGATCCCGTTTAAGTTGATCTTAGCCTTAAAAATGGCTAACGTATCCTTGAACCTTCAAATAGACTTTAGTCCCAAATCAGACTATAGATCCCCTAATCAATTTTGGTTCAAGGGTACATCTCTGAACTCCTCTGACATCTGTCATTGTAATCCTTCAACGTCGTCAGAGAGGTGACGGATCCCAACGGCCATACATTCAATTGACCACCATGTCCCTAAACTGGAAACGGATCTAAACGATCCCGTTAAGTTGATCTTAGCCTCAAATTGGACTAACGTATCCTTAACAAACGTTTAAGTTGATCTTAGCCTCAAATATGGCTAACGTATCCTTAAACCAAACCCCAAACCTAAATCTAAGAAAATACGGATTTGGACTAATCCACGCCCTACGGGCGACGACATAAATTAGTCTCCGTATACAATCCACGGGCAACCACAAACAAAACAAACACCCACGACACGAAGTGAAATCCTGGAGAAGGAGAAAGTTGTTACCGCGGTACGGTAGCGTAATTAACTGCAGGGGCTTGCGCCTGCAGGGAAGAGCGTCCCCACAATCAAAAACCCCTTAAGCGAGGGGGAATCTGACGAAGTCTGCTACATCGGCCGCATCCGTCCAAACCTCCGATACACGGTGCCATAAATCAACTTGGCATCTTCGGAGAGATGGATGGATAAAACCAAATAGCATCTGCCCCGAACCTCAGGCGAAGACGCCCATGTCTTGGCCGCCGTTCGGAGGGGAACAGATTCTGGCACGCCCGGTGGGACCTTTTCCTCTTTCCACTCCACACGCCGTGTGTCATGTTCGCGAACAAATCGCGGTTTGCTGTGGTTTCCTGTGGATTCGAGGTACTTAGATTTGGTGTCTTGCTCCATGCAGAAAACAGAAGATCAATGGCTTCAAACTGCACTACCGACAACTGCAACTCTCGTTCCGTCCCTGCTGGAAGAGTGACTTATGGGCCCCAAGAGGCCTCCCTTTTCAAAATACCAGTGGAGCAGGTAACTCAAGCCACTACTGGATTATTCTTCGGGACCATGCTCCCACCGATGAGTTTCAATGCCCCAATGATGTTGCAAGAAGCCCCAAAGAAGCCGGTCTTTGATCGACTTACCACTACCGTGGCCCCTCTCAACGGGTCGCCCAACTCCACTGCCTCGGTTTTTAACAGACTAGGCCAGAGCTCCAACGGGCCCATGAAGAAGCCTGCAATACCAGAAGGCGTTATCCCGAAGCAGATAACCAACCCTGCTCCCGTTCCAGGTGAAATCACCAAGGTTGCTTCCCCTACTCAGAAGTCTGCTTTCGATCGGTTGGCCATCCCCATTCAAAGGACGTCGGTCTTTTAAAGGCCGATTACAGGGAATTCTGACCAACACAGGGGGCATGAGGAGGTCACCCCTGCGGCTGAACCAACACCATCCCCGCGACATGCTCGCCGTCGTCACTGGCGCCGAGTACGGAAGGCTGGGGGCAGCTCTCCCTTTGGATTTACTCCACCAGCTCCAACGGTGTGGATCGATGTTGCTGTTCCAACCGAGAACAGCTTTGAACTGCTTAATAAGGTGCGCAGAAACTCTCCTACTGCGGTGCTGAAGCGAACTCCTTCACTTGTGAAGAATGCTACAGAGAAGAAGCCGGAGCAACCTGTTAGTTATATGTATGCCCTAGAGGCCATTACTGTACATTGGATGTATATTGTAGTGGATGCTGGGACATATATAGGGAGGACTTTCTTGCTCGACATGATAGTATGCTATCTGGTTACACTTTACCTTAACGTGTACACTGATTGTCTCTCTGTTACATGTTGGTAAAGCCCTTAGGATGTGTACTTGACTACCTGGACTATGATGCGGATCATACTAGTGGGGACATGGTAGTCCATAAGTACATCCTTCAAAGTCCCTAGTCGTGGGTGTATCGAGACGGGGCATCGATATACCAGAGTAGACTAGCGTATACCTTCTCGACCCATACAGATGGGCGATGGATGATCCCATATCCATTGGTGTTTGACATCAGAGATGATATACGGGTGCTCAGTGGAGACTGGGTACACTGGACGGACTCGCCGAGAACTCCCAGATGGTATTATACCTTACGTCAGATGGCAGTTCTCTGGTGACACTGGTACAGAGTAGTCTGTTGACCCGAGATCGTCATAGAGTCTTGTGTGGTTCCCACTGTGCTTTGATTTCCATCTTACCACGTCCAAGAGGGCGTGCAAAACGGTGGTTTTTGGGTACAGTCCCGAATCACATGGAGGCAATGAGCGATAGGAGGGGATTCGTCTCTCCCGGTATAGGCAGTTGATGTTGCGCTGTGTTCGATTGGCTATAACCGGAAATCCCTGGCCAGGGTTGCTGAGATTTACTAGTAAGTGTTACCTGTAGTTTCTCGAACTGTTATAGACCCCATATCGACACGACTTATCGAGCTATTGGGGTCTGACGTTTACCACCCCTAGGCGAGATATGCAACATATCAGACGATCAGACCGGACTGTACGGTAAGTGTTACTGGTTGTATTCACAGGAGTGTGAGCGGGCTTGCTCGTCGATCTTCTGATCGCTCAATACCCGGGTGGCCGTTACGTTTAGCAGACCGCTTGCGGCTTGTGGGTGTTTGATATGATCATCACCTGCTGCCGGCGTATTGACGAGTCTTTAGAGTCCTACACAGAGGTTTCCTGGCTCAAGCGAAACGAAATAGGAGCGCATATGAGATATGTGCGGGACCGAGAATAATGCGTGTATGTGATACCGTATTCTATTCTCGCGATGAATGTATCGAATGGTTATATGCGATATAACCTAGTTATCGAATCGAGGGTTGATTCGATAAGTCGATACATTGGATATTAGTCGGTTATATGCGATATGACCGGATCGTTAAATCAAGTGTTGATTTAATGATTTAATGCATAATTATATATTTGATATATTACTTTGCATTAACTAGTATTGGTTCACTTTAAATGGTTTTTCTCACTTATTTGTGCACATTGTATATGTGATATATTTTTGTGCACATGTTTGTATCATGTTTGATGATACATGATTGCTAGGGTTTGTGTAAAGAATTAAACCTTGTTTAAATAAATGGTTAGGGTATTTATTTGATTATTCATTCATTTATTTATTTGTTTTTGGATTAAAGATAAGAGAAAAGAAAAACAAAAAGGTTTCTTTCTTTCATGAAGCTTGTTGAAGCTTCATGAAGCTTTGACCAAAGAAACCCTTTTGTCTTCATCTCATTAACCCTAACCATTCATTTAACCTTAGTCAATTCTCTACACATTACCATGGTTAATATTATGATAAGAATTGATTTTTCTATTCTATTCTAATAACTTATCATAATATCATCTTCTTCTTCTTCATCTTCTTCTTGAAGAAAAAGCTTGCCTCATCAATGGCAACTTGATGAAATGAGTGAGAAATCCAATTTTAAAGTGAACCCACTTCCTATTTCTTCATCCTCTACCTCTTGCCAAGTAGTAGAGTGTGTTTTCTTCATAAGTTTCATGACTTGGTGAAGTGGGAGCTTGATCTAGTGATGCCTCGACGTAGATCATCTTCGGCACGAAGCCGACGACCTTGCCCGCCCATTTCTCCGATGAAGCCAACGCTAGAGCCCGGGATTTGTTTTGGACAGCAAGGGGACTTCATCACGGAGCTATGGAGGTGGAGCACCGGATCTACAAAGATTGTATTTCCGTTCTCTTAGTAAAGTAGTTTACTAGTTGCATTTTTCGCCTAAACTTCTAGCTCTGATACCACTGTAGGGTTCCTAGGCACTCTCAAGAGGTCTCACAAGGCATCAACCATGCCAATTTCAAAAATTACGGTGCCGAGAAACCCTAATACGGATCGTTGGCTAGAAGTTTAGGCGATAAAATGAAACTAGTTAACTACTTTAACTAAGAGTACGGAAATACAACCTTTGTAGATCCGGTCCTCCACCTCCATAGCTCCGCAATGAAGTCTCCTCGCTGTCCAAATGGAAACTCGGGCTCTAGCGTCGGCTTCATCGGAGAAATGGGCGGGCAAAGTCGTCGGCTTCGTGCCGAAGATGATCTACGTCGAAGCATCACAAGATCAAGCTCCCACTTCACCAAGTCATGAAACTTATGAAGAAAACACACTCTACTACTTGGCAAGAGGTAGAGGATGAAGAAATAGGAAGTGGGTTCACCTTAGAATTGGATTTCTCACTCTTTTTCATCAATCACCATTGATGAAGTCAAGCTTTTTCTTCATGAAGTGAAGAAGAAGAAGAAGATAATGAATATCCTAAGTTGATTAAAATAGAAAGGAAAATGAATTCTTATCATAATTGTAACCATGGTAAAGTGTAGAGAACTAACTATAGTTTAATGAATGGTTAGGGTTAATGAGATGAAGACAAAAGGGTTTCTTTGGTCAAAGCTTCATGAAGCTTCAACAAGCTTCATGAAAGAAACCCTTTTGTTTTTATTTTCTCTTTTCATTTCTTTTAATCCAAATTAAAAGATAAATGAAAGAATAAATGAAAACCCTAACCATTAACTAACCATGGTTTAATCTTTACACTTGACCAAGTTAATATGTATCATCAAACATGATACAATCAAGTGCACAAAATATATCACATATACAATGTGCACATCCGAGTGAGAAAATCCATCTTAAGGTGAACCGATACTAGTTAATGCAAAGTAATATATCAAATATATAATTATGCATTAAATCATTAAATCAACACTTGATTTAATGATCCAGTCATATCGCATATAACCGACTAATATCTACAGTAACAACTTATCGAATCAACACTTGATCCGATAACCCGGCTATATCGCATATAACCGATCAATGTCACAAATCGCGAGAATCGAATACAGTATCACATACTGGTATCATTCTCGGTCCCGCACATATCTCATATGCACTCCTATTTCGTTTCGCTTGAGCCAGGAAACCTCTGTGTAGGACTCTAAAGACTCGTCAATACGCCGGCAGCAGGTGATGATCATATCAAACACCCACAAGCCGCAAACGGTCTGCTAAACGTAACGGCCACCCGGGTATTGAGCGATCAGAAGATCGACGAGCAAGCCCGCTCACACTCCAGTGAATCCAACCAGTAACACTTACCGTACAGTCCGGTCTGATCGTCTGATACGTTGCATATCTCGCCTAAACGTCAGACCCCAATAGCTCGATAAGTCGTGCCGATATGAGGTCTACAACAGTTCGAGAAACTACTGGTAACACTTACCAGTAAATCTCAGCAACCCTGGCCAGGGATTTCCGGTTATAGCCAATCGAACACAGCGCAACATCAACTCCCTATACCGGGAGAGACGAATCCCCTCCTATCGCTCATTGCCTCCATGTGACTCGGGACTGTACCCAAAAACCACCGTTTTGCACGCCCTCTTGGACGTGGTAAGATGGAAATCAAAGCACAGTGGGAACCACACAAGACTCTATGACGATCTCGGGTCAACAGACTACTCTATACCAGTGTCACCAGAGAACTGCCATCTGACGTAAGGTATAATACCATCTGGGAGTTCTCGGCGAGTCCGTCCTGTGTACCCAGTCTCTACTGAGCACCCGTATATCATCTCTGATGTCAAACACCAATGGATATGGGATCATCCATCGCCCATCTGTATGGGTCGAGAAGGTATACGCTAGTCTACTCTGGTATATCGATGCCCCGTCTCGATACACCCACGACTAGGGACTTTGAAGGATGTACTTATGGACTACCATGTCCCTACTAGTATGATCCGCATCATAGTCCAGGTAGTCAAGTACACATCCTAAGGGCTTTACCAACATGTAACAGAGAGACAATCAGTATACACGTTAAGGTAAAGATCAACCAGATAGCATACTATCATGTCGAGCAAGAAAGTCCTCCCTATATATGTCCAAGCATCCACTACAATATACATCCTATGTATAGTAATGGCCTCTAGGGCATACATATAACTAACAATCTCCCACTTGCACTAGGGCCATCTGTAGCAGTGGTTGCAGTATCTCATACTCAACCATCCCATAAAAGTCTCTCTCTGGGAAAAGGCCTTTGTGAGTGGATCCGCCGTGCTGTCCTCTGAGTCTACTCTCCTAACCTCGATCACCCTGGAGATCAACTATCTCCATGATCAGGTGATACTACCTTAGAATATGTCTGGATCACTGATGGGACCGGCGTTCCTTGGCATAAGCCACAACTCCATTGTCACACAATGGGAGGAACAAAGTCCATCTCATGAACCAATATACATCCAGACTGCCTCTTTGGTAGCATCTTTAGTAGCGATGTATCCAGCCTTTATCGTCTAGTATGTCACGGTATCTAGTTTGGAACTCTTCCAACATACCGTCCCTTTACTGAGGGTAAAGACAATGCCTGTGACTGACATTCAGTCGTCTTTATCACCCCTGGAACCATTCCAGTGATTCTCCCCAGGGTCGATTGATACCTTCTCACTACAACTAGTGAGAATCCTTACATCCATTTAGATCTATCTCATAGATCCAAAACCCAGGATTTAGGAGGTATCACTTTGATCCTATATGGAGAATCATTGTGATAAGCGGAGATTGACCGAGCGTAGCATAGGAAACTCCTTCCCTATCAAGAGCATGACATCCACGTACTCTACGAGGATCACCACCATACTCCCTACTACCTTTTTGTTTATACAAGGTTCATCTACCATTTTGATGATGTCAAACTCTTTGACTTATCCATCAAAACAGATGTTCCAACTCCGCGATGCCTGCTTTATCCTATAAAACATCTTGCACACGTTTCCGCTGCTCCCACTGTCTACGAAGCCCTCTGGCTGTGTACTTATAGACGCTCTCTTCCAAATCATCATTTAGAAAAGCAGTTAAGACACCCAACCACCAGAGATCGTAGTCATGGTATGTAGCCGTGGCAAGTAGGATCTGGATGGACTTAAGCATAGCTCCTTAGAAAAAGGTTTCCTCATGATCCACACCTGGTCAATGATGCAAACCTTTAACAAGTCTAGCTTTGAAAGTCTTAACTTTTCCATCTACACCTAGTAATCTTCTCAAGATATACTTGCTCCTGATGGGGATTTAACCCTTCAGATATAGCAACCAAAGTCCATACTTTGTTGGTGTATATGGATTCCATCTCAGATCACTAAGCATCCAGCCATTCTTACAGAGTCTTACTCCTGATGGCCAGCTCGAAACTAGTTGGGTCATCATCTCATGATGCAATCCTCGCTCCCACTGTCATAGAGAAACAGAAGTATCTCTCAGGCGGGTGAGGAACCCTACTAGATCGGCGGAGAGGCTGAGGTTCGTTGGTAACTATTGAATCCTTTGGTTCTTTCAAATCATCAGCTGCAGTTTGTATAGCTGGAACATTTCCAGTTCTACATAATAGATCTTGCCTCGAGCTTGTCCGGATTTTGCTTTTCAGACATAGGCCGGTCAACCCCAAATCTTAACTAGCTTAAGACATGGGCTCTTCCCTTTCCATATCATATATGAAATGGTAGGCAACTGATTTGATTGGAACCCTATTCAATAGGTATGCAGCTTCTCAAGTGCATAACTCCCAAAAGGAAATAGGTAATTCAGTAGTACTCATCATAGAGCACACCATATCATATAGGGTGCTATTGCTCCGCCCCGATATACCATCGTGCTATGGTGTATACGGAGGAGCAATGCTGAGAGAGAATCTTATTCTCCTTTAGAATAATCCAGGAATTCCGTGCTCAAGTATTCTCCTCCTTGATCACATCAAAGGACATAATACTTTTACCCGTATTTTGGTTCTCTACTTCTAACTTATATTCTGTGAATATCTCAAAAGGTTCGGACGTTCGATCAGATTATCAAATTTTGTCTGTGTGGCTTTCCGGATAATTTTTGAATATGTTAAAAAGTTCGACCGGATATAAATACCCAATTTTTCCCCTGTCGGGAAATTTCCAAGTGTTGGATCTTTCCGTAGTTTAATGACGTTCTAAGTAGTGCAAGTAACGCGATGGTCCCTCTAGAAGACAACAAACCTTAACTCGATTATGTGACCGTCTTGAACTGCCCTTTGAACCTTCGGGTTTGGGGCAGTACGGCGTGCCACATGTGAGGCGTTGGCTTGACCCTTCTACGGCTGGACCGTTGGTACCGAGGCACGAACCGAATGTTTTTAGACTTGTTTCATGTGTTGATCTGTATCGGGAAAACTTGGGTGTTTAAATGTTCGATCGGAAAGTTTAACATTTTCTGTTTATCTGGAATGTGATACAATAATTGGAATTCACAAGTAGTTATGAGATAACTGAATGAATGTTATAAACATAGCAGTTTAGTCTCACTTGATCGGTTGCCACAGAATTTTGATGCGATCAAAAGTCCGTCGCAATCACGTAGCGTACGCGGATACTCGCCGGGTAAACTTAATAGACAGCCTCACTCCATAGCCCCGACCAAGTGACTGTAGGAGAACCCTGTCGCCGAAAGCATCCGTCCGGGTGCTCGCGGTAGCGGTGTTCCGCCTTGGTGCACTTCGTCGACGATATCGGGGGTGCAGCCGTCTACTGAAGTTTGCGACGAGCATTCGATCAGGATGTCGGGAATCTTGTTGAATTGCCCGACTTGGTATTGAAAAGTGTTTTCGATTTTGAGACTAAAATGCAGGGTTTATAATTGTTTGGCATGCGATGTCTAAACAATTCATTTGGTCAGGCATGCGATGTCTGAGGTGGTTGCGGATTCCAACTGTTGTAGTTTTACACTTTCTTTTCTGTGACCGTAAGAGTAATATGTGATATCGCCGGTTTCATTGCTATATGTCAACGACAATTGGGATGCGCATATTTACTTACGTTGATGACATGTGATGTTATGTGTTGCTGGATATGTTATATTGGATCGTCGTGTTTGAATAGCCGGGGGTTTTTATGTGAGATGAGTGTTTTTCATTTTCATTCATGTAAAAACTTGTATGTAATATTCTTTTATTGGGGCACTTCCAGGTTGCGGAAGATGTCACCTTTTGTATATTATTTACTTTTCCGTACTAGGATAGACCCAAGGAGGAGGGCACAAGTAACCGGGTTCTGGGGTCCAGTGGGAGACTAACTCGAGGAGTCGAGTCCGGGTCTCCTAACTCTAGAAGTGGTAGGGTTGCTTGCCGCTCTCGTAGGGGTCTTGGGGTGTGGGTTTGGCTATTCATCGCGATCGTGGAATCCGTGTTTTATACTGGCTCGTATTAAAAACACGGACGTCCTAGTATATCCAATATTTCATATAATTCTTCTGCTGCGATATCTGTGATGTGATCATGTGATGTTCTGTGATAGATACAGTATATAGTATATATGATATATTATATAGGCGTTACTTATGTTTTACACCCGCGCTAGCCCTGCCCCGCTCTGCCGTTAGTTACCTAACCTAACGGTGCACGAGGAGACATCGAGGCGAATGCGGATGGCATAAGTGTACGTCGTATTTATCTGTGATGTTTAGGTAATTTAAATGATGGGACTTCATTAATATGATTAATGAAATAAAAGAAACCTAAAGATGTTGTAGAATCGAATTTCAAAAATAAAACAGGTAGCTACAGTTCTTGCTTTGCACAGCGGTATATATGATATATCCTGCACCTTATTCGATAAGGAAAGGACCGAGATCCCTTCACCGGGAGTGACTCCTTTAGCAATAACTGGCAGATGCTACACACTCGGTTTGTCTTTTGATTGCTTTTAAGAGTTTTTGCTTTGCACAGTGATATATATGATATATCCCGTACCTCATTCGACGAGGAAAGGACCGACGATCCCTTCACCGGGAGTGACTCCTTTAGCAAAACTAGAAAAGCCTAAAAAACACTCCATTTCAAAACACATTCGATCCTACAACGATATCAAGTTCATTACGCAATAGGTTTTCAGAAAAACCTGTCGTAGCCCTCCGTCATTTCAGATAAGTAGTAGTTAGTATTCGTGCTACGTTTGTTGGCCTGCGTCAAGGCGTAGTGTGCGGTAGCTAACTATTATTTATCTGCTTATGCATATGATGCAGATTGGATTAGGGTAGTCGTGCGACTTTGTTGGCCTGCGTCAAGGGTCGTGCGGGTGGGTTTAATTCAATCAGGAAATGACGGGTTGAACTTGACTAGCGCACTATGGTTTGTTGGCCTGCGTCAAGGTCATAGGACGCTAGGGGCAAAATATTATCGGGAATTTCAAGTGTTGAAATTTGCAATGAGATTGCATACCTTCTATGAGATAGTTGGATCCCGATACCCGCTGCGAGTAATTGTTACTCCTGGGAGAGTTTTACACATTACAATTAGCCGATCAAGTAGGTGTCTAAAAAGGTGTCAACGGGGTTACGTCTCTGGGAAAACGAGGTTTACATTAATTAGGTTCGTGCGAAAGCACGGGGGACCTCTCTCAAAGTACCGACACTGGCCTGGCTGAAAGATTGGCGAACTTGTAGTGTGTAATTAATCCCGGCTAGTCTTTCCTTTTAGGGTTTGAAGGAAGATTTGATAAAAAGCAGTGGGAGCCATCCTGATTAGATAAATAATAACCAATCTATTCTTGCTAGAGCGCACGCTGAGTGTTTTCTTCTCTCTCTCTCCTGGTAGCGACCGCATCACGCCTTAATCAAGATAATAATACGGATTATTGACCGAACCCGCTTGTTATACTGAGTTGGGGAACGTTGGTCCCGCTCCACCTTATAATTGTTATAAGAAAGAGCAGGAAATTGGAGAACACCAGAATTCCCGTGCCGCCCAAACGAAGAAAGTGCATGAGATGCATCATCTTCGGGTGTGTTCATTATACAGAACTGTTTCTCAGTATCCTCTGCATCCTTGGTATATGATACCGGATCAGGATCACAGATATGTAATCTGTTACATAGGGCTGCAAAAAGGTAGAAAAACTGAGACCGGGTGATAAGTTTCATGAGGCAGAAAACGGGGCAAGTGTTGCACCAAGTCTGTTGGTCACTGTCACCCTGTATTACCAATACATTGATTCTGAACAAATGCTATTAGATACCGAACCTGATATACAAAATCGTATCTATCTCTTTATTAGTAAAGAAATGATAAAATTTTGTATTGTTGGATAATGTTTTGAACATTTCCTATATCAAAAGTTGATCGGTTCAGGCACGTTATCTAAAAGCAGTAATGTTCTAAATCAAACTACAGTTCTTTAGTATACGGATCACACACAAGAGGAAGAGTTCAGAAATGAACGAATCCTTCTTGAGGCATTATAGACTAGGTCATATCAATGTGACCCGACTAGCTGAAGTTACATGTAGATGCATATTTAAATCAGTTTGAATTTACATCTTATGAAACTTGCGAGTCATGTCACAAAGATAAAATGACATCAGCTCTGTTTACTGGAAACAGAGAAAGAGTTAGTAAACTCTTGGGATGATACATGTTGATGTATGTAAGGTCCCCTGTCTACATATGCCAGGACTGGTTCTTTGTACTTCGTTACGTTCTCTGATGATCTCTCAAGATTCAGACAAATGTTCCTGTTGAAACACAAGTCCGAACCTTTTGAGATATTCACAGAATATAAGTTAGAAGTAGAGAATCAAAATACGGGTATAAGTATTATGTCCTATGATGAGATCAAGGAGGAGAATACTTGAGCACGAAATTCTTGGACTTTTCTAAAGGAGAATGAGATTCTCTCTCAGAATTACTCCTCCGTATACACCATAGCACGATGGTATATCGGGGCGGAGCAGATGCACCCTATATGATATGGTGTGCTCTATGATGAGTACTACTGAGTTTCCTATTTCCTTTTGGGAGTTATGCACTTGAGAAGCTGCATACCTATTGAATAGGGTTCAAAGCAAATCAGTTGCCTACCATTTCATATGTAATATGGAAAGGGAAGAGCCCATATCTTAAGTTAGTTAAGATTTGGGGTTGTCCGGGCTATGTTTAAAAGCAAAATCCGGACAAGCTCGAGGCAAGGTCTGTAATGTAGAACTGGAAAGGTTCCAACTATACAAACTACAGCAGATAATTTGGTAGAACCAAAGGATTCAGTAGATTCCAACGAACCTCAGCCTCTCCGCCGATCTAGTAGGGTTCCTCACCCACCCGAGAGATACTTCGGTTTCTCTATGACAGTGGGAGCGAGGATTGCATCATAAGATGATGACCCAACTAGTTTCGAGCTGGCCATCAGGAGTGGGACTCTGTAAGAATGGCTGGATGCTTAGCGATCTGAGATGGAATCCTTATACACCAACAAAGTATGGACTTTGGTTGCTATATCTGAAGGGTTAAATCCCCATCAGGAGCAAGTATATCTTGAGAAGATTACTTGGTGTACATGGAAAAGTTGAGACTTTCAAAGCTAGACTTGGTAAAGGTTTGCATCATTGACCAGGTGTGGATCATGATGAAACTTTTTCTAAAGATCTATGCTTAAGTCCATCCAGATCCTACTTGCCACGGCTACATACCATGACTATGATATCTGGTGGTCGGGTGTCATGACTGCTTTTCTAAATGATGTTTTGGAAGAGAGCGTCTATAAGTACACAGCCAGAGGGTTTCGTAGACAGTGGGAGCAGCGGAAACGTGTGCAAGATTCTTTATAGGATAAAGCAGGCATCGCGGAGTTGGAACATCTGTTTTGATGTGGTAGTCAAAGAGTTTGACTTCATCAAAATGGTAGATGAACCTTGTATAAACAAAAAGGTAGTAGGGAGTATGGTAACGATCCTCGTTGAGTACGTGGATGACATACTCTCGATAGGGAAAGAGTTTCCTATGCTACGCTCGATCAATTTCCGCTTATCACAATGATTCTCCACATAGGATCAAAGTGATACCTCCTAAATCCTGGGTTTTTGGATCTATGAGATAGATCTAAATGGATGTTAGGATTCTCACTAGTTGTAGTGAGACGGTATCAACCGATCCTGAGGAGAATCACTGGAAGGGTTCCAGGGTGATAAAGACGACTGAATGTCTGTCACAGGCATTGTCTTTACCCTCGGTAAAGGGACGGTATGTTGGAATAGTTCCAAGCTGGATACCGTGGCATACTAGACGATAAAGGCCGGATACATCACTACTTAAGATGCTACCAAAGAGGATGTTTGGGTGTATATTAGTTCATGAGATGAACTACGTTCCTACCATTGTGAGACAATGGAGTTGTGGCTCATGCCAAGGAACGCAGGTCCCATCAGTGATCCAGACATATTCTAAGGCAGTATCACCCTGATCATAGAGATGGTTGATCTCCAGGGGATCAAGGTCAGGAGAGTAGACTCAGAGGACAACACGGCGGATCCACTCACGAAGGCCTATTCCCAGAGAGAGACTTTTATGGGATGGTTGAGTATGAGATACTACAACCACTTCTACAGATGGCCCTAGTGCAAGTGGGAGATTGTTAGTTATATGTATGCCCTAGAGGCCATTACTGTACATTGGATGTATATTGTAGTGGATGCTGGGACATATATAGGGAGGACTTTCTTGCTCGACATGATAGTATGCTATCTGGTTACACTTTACCTTAACGTGTACACTGATTGTCTCTCTGTTACATGTTGGTAAAGCCCTTAGGATGTGTACTTGACTACCTGGACTATGATGCGGATCATACTAGTGGGGACATGGTAGTCCATAAGTACATCCTTCAAGGTCCCTAGTCGTGGGTGTATCGAGACGGGGCATCGATATACCAGAGTAGACTAGCGTATACCTTCTCGACCCATACAGATGGGCGATGGATGATCCCATATCCATTGGTGTTTGACATCAGAGATGATATACGGGTGCTCAGTGGAGACTGGGTACACTGGACGGACTCGCCGAGAACTCCCAGATGGTATTATACCTTACGTCAGATGGCAGTTCTCTGGTGACACTGGTACAGAGTAGTCTGTTGACCCGAGATCGTCATAGAGTCTTGTGTGGTTCCCACTGTGCTTTGATTTCCATCTTACCACGTCCAAGAGGGCGTGCAAAACGGTGGTTTTTGGGTACAGTCCCGAATCACATGGAGGCAATGAGCGATAGGAGGGGATTCGTCTCTCCCGGTATAGGGAGTTGATATTGTGCTGTGTTCGATTGGCTATAACCGGAAATCCCTGGCCAGGGTTGCTGAGATTTACTAGTAAGTGTTACCTGTAGTTTCTCGAACTGTTATAGACCTCATATCGACACGACTTATCGAGCTATTGGGGTCTGACGTTTACCACCCCTAGGCGAGATATGCAACATATCAGACGATCAGACCGGACTGTACGGTAAGTGTTACTGGTTGGATTCACAGGAGTGTGAGCGGGCTTGCTCGTCGATATTCTGATCGCTCAATACCCGGGTGGCCGTTACGTTTAGCAGACCGCTAGCGGCTTGTGGGTGTTTGATATGATCATCACCTGCTGCCGGCGTATTGACGAGTCTTTAGAGTCCTACACAGAGGTTTCCTGGCTCAAGCGAAACGAAATAGGAGCGCATATGAGATATGTGCGGGACCGAGAATAATGCGTGTATGTGTTACCGTATTCTATTCTCGCGATGAATGTATTGAATGGTTATATGCGATATAACCTAGTTATCGAATCGAGGGTTGATTCGATAAGCCGATACATTGGATATTAGTCGGTTATATGCGATATGACCGGATCGTTAAATCAAGTGTTGATTTAATGATTTAATGCATAATTATATATTTGATATATTACTTTGCATTAACTAGTATTGGTTCACTTTAAATGGTTTTTCTCACTTATTTGTGCACATTGTATATGTGATATATTTTTGTGCACATGTTTGTATCATGTTTGATGATACATGATTGCTAGGGTTTGTGTAAAGAATTAAACCTTGTTTAAATAAATGGTTAGGGTATTTATTTGATTATTCATTCATTTATTTATTTGTTTTTGGATTAAAGATAAGAGAAAAGAAAAACAAAAAGGTTTCTTTCTTTCATGAAGCTTGTTGAAGCTTCATGAAGCTTTGACCAAAGAAACCCTTTTGTCTTCAACTCATTAACCCTAACCATTCATTTAACCTTAGTCAATTCTCTACACATTACCATGGTTAATATTATGATAAGAATTGATTTTTCTATTCTATTCTAATAACTTATCATAATATCATCTTCTTCTTCTTCATCTTCTTCTTGAAGAAAAAGCTTGCCTCATCAATGGCAACTTGATGAAATGAGTGAGAAATCCAATTTTAAAGTGAACCCACTTCCTATTTCTTCATCCTCTACCTCTTGCCAAGTAGTAGAGTGTGTTTTCTTCACAAGTTTCATGACTTGGTGAAGTGGGAGCTTGATCTAGTGATGCCTCGACGTAGATCATCTTCGGCACGAAGCCGACGACCTTGCCCGCCCATTTCTCCGATGAAGCCAACGCTAGAGCCCGGGATTTGTTTTGGACAGCAAGGGGACTTCATCGCGGAGCTATGGAGGTGGAGCACCGGATCTACAAAGGTTGTATTTCCGTTCTCTTAGTAAAGTAGTTTACTAGTTGCATTTTTCGCCTAAACTTCTAGCCAACGATCCGTAGTCGGGTTTCTCGGCACCGTAATTTTTGAAATTGGCATGGTTGATGCCTTGTGAGACCTCTTGAGAGTGCCTAGGAACCCTACACAACCTCCTCAACGGCTGTCCTCTAAAATTTACAAGGTCTGGCAACAGGTACAGGAGTCGGTGATTGATCAACACTATCCCCGCCGACAGAAAAAGATGAAAGTTCGGCAGGAGAAGGACTACTCTGTCAAGCCACAAAGGATGACGGCTACTTGGGTGCCCGCCTCAACGGCCCCCTCAACTTCGACCGCTCAAAAAATAAGGAGGTCGGGGAAGATCCCTGTGTTTTTGGCAAATCGCAAAGACACTGAATCTAAACGCCCCAAGTCTGGGGGCATAGTGGTGCACACTGTTTATATGGCTTCCGTAAAGGAGGAAGGCCGTGCTTCGACGGGTCACCGACCGCTCACCCGATCCGTGACGAAAGCCCAGGAGCAGCAACAGAAGCTTCAGGAAATGATGACTGCAATGGCTGCACTTACCGGGCCAAAAGAAAGCTCGGAGGCATCATCAGAACAGCGTCATGAACAAGAAACTGACGCTGACTACCTACACAGAGTCCTCGAAAAGAAAGACAAAGAAGCCGCAGAGCAAGCGGCTAACATAAAACAAATGGCGCTCCTCTTCCAAGATATGGTAGGGATGATGATCCAGCAAGATCCTCCTGCTAAAGATCCTCCGATTGTCCTTGAAGATGACATAGGAGAGACATCGAATCCTCCACCGGCTCTGTCAGCAGCCAAGGAGGAAACCATTTCCAAGGCCGCACTGGATGACTATATAGCTCAGCAGATACGCGTTCATCAGGCGAATGAGGCGGCTGGGCAAATTGCTAGAACCGGACGACCCTACCTGGGCTGGTATGACCAAATCAGTTACCCGCCGGGATATACGATCCCTAAATTCCATGTGCACAAGGGGACAGGGAATCCACATCAGTATGTCGCTCAATTCAGGGCCTTATGCGGCAATACTGGAGGAGATGACAAATTGTTGCTTCGACAATTCGTCGGCAGCTTAGCAGAAACAGCCTTTGAATGGTATTCGGAGCTACCTAACGACTCTGTCAAAACATTTGCGGAGATGGAGCTACTGTTTACACAAAGATTCGCGAGTGCTAGTGGACGCACCCTGATAACAACACTGATCAAGGACAGGATAAGGCCAGGCGAAACGTGGGTCCAATATGCAACACGATGGCGGAACCTATGGTCGAAATGCGAACAACGTATCGAAGAAGCGCCAGCGGTGGGCATGTTCATGGGCACTCTCGATCCGCAGGCGACTATATCCCAATTCATGATGTTCTTCAGGCCGACCACTTTCCAGGCCTTGATCGACAAATTAGCCCAAATGGACCAGATGGGCCATGGACCGTCTCCTCTAAAACTGGACTCTCGAAATGAAAAGAAAGGAAAAGCGATCGCTGTTGCCAATACTCAACAACAGCCGAGCAAATCAAAGCCGGTTGCTCGCCAAAACAACGTACGTCCACGCCCATCCCTCGAAGAGAGACTGGGACGTCCTTACTCGTTTCCTCATAATAAAATAAGGAAACTGTTCGAGCTAGCCACGCGCAACGGACTCATCAATCTGCCGAGTCCAAAACGTTTGTTGCAGCCAGGCGATGTCAACGATCCCAATTATTGCCCTTACCGCTAAACGGTAAGTCACCCGATCGAGGACTGTTTCGTCTTTAAGGGATGGATCGAGGATCAGTACCTACAAGGCAAGTTCGCGCTGTCTGAAAAGTGGAAAGTAAACCCACCACAGCCACACACTCCAAAGAAGACGGACACGCCGGGGACAGCTTGTTCTTTTGTTGAGGACGAAACGATGGAGAAGACTCATCAGATGAATCCGAGGACTACATAGCGAGTTGTCATATGATCTCTCACTCATTGATAGATGATGAAGAGGCTCCTTGCACCGAGAAACCGAGGGCGAGTCCTGAACCAGAACTTCTATGGCCGTCAGACGAGATGATCGATGCCTTCCTGAATGAGATTCGTCTGAAAAGTAAAGCCAAACAGGAGTGCGAGATGGCCATATTGGAAGGAACCAAATGCCGGCGACTAGACAAAAGAGTCGAAGCACTCTCGTCAAATCAAAAGACATCTGCTGCGGATAAAAACAAATTCAAGACGATGAAAAGGTTTGCTAAGGCCATGTCGATGGGAATGAAGCTACCACCCTCTGAAGAAAACACTCTCGATGGAGTAGAGATGCATCCTAACTACTGCTTGTATCATCAGAAGGTCGCACATTCCACTGAAGACTGTGACTCCTTTAAGTGTTGGTGGCAAGGGTATGTCGCTCATAGACAACACGTCAATAGAATAAAGCGGGAAGCTCGTAGACAGCGAAAAAATATGACAGATGAGCATAAAAGAGTTGCCGGCAATTGTCATAGGGATGAGCCCGGGGGATCACGAGTTCTCACCTTTGGAAGCGATTCTGACGAAGAAGTCGCCCTCAACCCTCTCTTCAAGGAATCCATTTCTAAAACGAAAGAATTGGGGAGTTGCGAGAACATTCAGCCGTACAATCTCACGCTACCCGGAAAGAATCTCAGACCCGCAAACGACGGAGCAAACGAAATGAGAAAGGAAAAGGGAAAAACGACCTTTGTTGCCAACACTCGACAACAATCGAGTGGCCCTAGACCAGTTGTTCGTCAAAACAATATGCGTCTATGTATATCCCTCGAGGAGAAGCTAGGACGTCCTTACTCATTTCCTCAGGATGAAACAAGGAGACTGTTCGAGCTGGCAGTGCGCGACAGACTCATCAATTTGCCGAGTCCAAAACGTCCGTTGCAGCCAGGCGATATCAACGATCCTAATTATTGCCCTTACCACCAAACGGTAAGTCACCCGATCGAGAATTGCTACGTCTTCAAAAACTGGGTTGAAGACCAATACCACCAGGGCAAGTTCACGTTGTCCGAAAACTGGAAGGTGAGCCTGCCACAACCGCACGCTCCGAGAAAGATGGATACGCCGGGGGCATCATGCTCAGTCAAAGAGAAAGCCCCATAGACCGAAAAGTCAGTAAACTAGAGACTCGCCTCAAATACGGCGACGGCGGACCGAAATGTCCTTAAACTAATGACGGACCACTACATCCTAAAACTAGCTGATGACCGAAACGTCTTTAAACTACTACCGCAGCATCCTCAGGCTGACGAGATAAAAAAAGAGAATAAATATATATATATATATATATAATAATAATAAAAATATATAAAAACGGTATGTCCATAAACGAAATGGGCACGGATGAAAACCCGAAAGGGCTCCGTGAGTAAAAACAGCAGGGCTACCGGCGAGTGTTCGTGAAAACCCGAAAGGGCGCGACCTCGTTAGAAAAAAAAGAAAGAGAGAATAAAAAGAATAAAAAAGAAGACGATATGTAACCTGAAAGGGCTCCGTGAGTAAAAACAGTAAGGCTACCGGCGAGTGTTTATGAAAACCCGAAAGGGCGCAACCTCGTTAAAAGACACTTACAAGGTCCTCTCGACCTTGTAAGGAGAAACCACCCGCGTGAGATCCTTACGACTCACAGGGAAGAAACACACTTAGGGATCCTCACGATTCCTAAGGAGAAATTACACTTGCGAGATCCTCACGACTCGTAAGGAGAACTCTTTTATGGGACCCTCACGGCTCGTAAGATTTGAAAGTCTTAAGTCACAGAGACCTAAACCTGTGCTTAAGCAACCCCCACAGCCTTCGATAATGCCCTACAAGCGGCTCAATACTGACCCTTATATACAATCCACGGACGCGAATAAACATTTCCTTAACCAAGTCCCACCCGTGACTGGGAATATGTCCATGCGGCGAACAACCCTTGTAAGTCCTCTCGACTTATAAGGAGAAAACCCTTTTGTAAGATCCTTACGACTTACAGAGGAATATACACTTAGGAATCCTCACGATTCCTAAGGAGAAAACACACCTACGAGATCCTCACGACTTGTAGAGAGAAATACCTTTATGAGACCCTTACGGCTCATAAAGTCAAAAGCCTTAGTCGACAGCATCCTAACCCTGTTCGCTAAGCCACCTTTGTTCGACATCGACAGAGGCAAATGATGATTCGCTCCTGGCAATATCCCAGTTGTAGCGATGCTGATGCCTAAACCGGTATCAAATCCCAAGCCCTTTCATTGCAAATGATGATTCGCTCCTAGCAATATTCCAGTTGTAGCGATGCTGATGCTGAGATTGGCATCAGATTTCAAGTTCCACACTCGCGGTAAAAAAAAATCAGCGAGCCATACGTGCATACGAAATAGCCGAAATGATGGGGCAACTTGCAATAAAAAGCAGCAAGTAAAAATGTATGCATGCAAAATAGCCGAAATGATTGGGCAACTTGCAATAAAAAGCAGCGAGTGAAAATAAAATAAATAGCCGAAATGATTGGGCATCGCGAAAAATAGTCGAAATGATTGGGCAATCGCGACCTTCGCGATATAAAAGCTGAAATGATAGAGCATCGCGAAAAAAAATTAAAAAAATGATGAAAGAATGAAACTTTTTTCCCTACAGGTGAGATCACATCGATCCCTGTATACAATCCAGGGGCACAAACAAAGAGGGAACCATACCTTCCTGACAGGCTCCATCAGAAAGCAAAGCCAAATCTCGACGGTTCATAGACAACCTAGAGATAACCTCGACATTTGTCGCAATATTGCAGACATAATGTCATCAAATGAAGCAAAAGAAGATCCCTAGCTTCAGGGTCTCGACGTCAACATCGACAACTTAGAGATCAACGACGGCATTCCCTCGCAATCCAGCACGATGCAGATGCAACGTCAGCGAAAGACCTCATGGTCGAAACAAAGTGGAGTGACGGGAAAATCCCAGCTCCACCTCAGCATTCGTCTCGATACAGCAGACGAGATGTCAACGACGGCGTTCCTCCGCAGTCCTGCAGGATGCAGATGCAACGTCAACAAAAGACTTCATGGTCGAAACAAAGTGGAGTGACGGCAAAATCCCAGCTCCACCTCAGCATTCGTCTCGATACAGCAGACGAGATGTCAATGATGGCGTTCCTCCACAGTCCTGCAGGATGCAGATGCAACGTCAACAAAAGACCTCACGGTCGAAGCAATGCGGAGTGACGGCAAAAATTCCAACTCCACCTCGGCATTCGTCTCATTACAGCAGACGCAATGTCAACAACGGCGTTCCTTCACAGTCCAGCAGGATGTAGATGCAACGTCAACAAAAGACCCCATGGTCAGTAAAACGGAGCCACGGCAAAGTCCCTAGTTCCAAACCTCTACGGTTCACCAACAACCTAGAGACAACCGCGACATTCGTCTCAATACAGCAGACGCGATGCCAGCAAACGAAGCAAAGGCCAAATTCCTAGCTTCAAGGTCTTAAGGGCAAGTCATATAAAGCCTGAAAGACAACCAGAGATCATCTCACACCAGTGCGGAATGGTCACCACCTCGATGTTCGTCTCGACACAACAGACGCAACATCATCAAACAAATGGAGCCATGGCAAAGTCCCTAGTTCCAAACCTCTACGGTTCACCAACAACCTAGAGACAACAGCGACATTCGTCTCGATACAGCAGACTCGATGCCAGCAAACGAAGCAAAGGCCAAATTCCTAGCTTCCGGGTCTTGACGGTAACTCCTATAAAACCTGAAAGACCATCGGAGATCATCTCACATCAGGGCGGAGTGGTCACCACCTCGACATTCGTCTCGATACAGCAGACGAGATGTCACCCCAGCGTTCTTCCTCCAGCAGGGTTCAGACGCGATAATCAAACAAATGGAGCCACGGCAAAATTCCCAGTTCCAAGCCTCGACGGTTCACCAACAACCTAGAGACAACCGCAACATTCGTCTCGATACAGCAGACGCGATGCCAGCAAACGAAGCAAAGGCCAAATTCCTAGCTTCAAGGTCTTAACGGCAAGTCATATAAAGCCTGAAAGACAACCAGAGATCATCTCACACCAATGCGGAATGGTCACCACCTCGATGTTTGTCTCGACACAACAGACGCAACATCATCAAACAAATGGAGCCACGGCAAAGTACCTAGTTCCAAACCTCTACGGTTCACCAACAACCTAGAGACAACAATGACATTCGTCTCGATACAGCAGACTCGATGCCAGCAAACGAAGCAAAGGCCAAATTCCTAGCTTCAGGGTCTTGACGGCAACTACTATAAAACCTGAGAGACCATCGGAGATCATCTCACATCAGTGCAGAGTGGTCACCACCTCGACATTCGTCTCGATACAGCAGACGAGATGTCACCCCAGCGTTCTTCCTCCAGCAGGGTTCAGACGGGACAATCAAACAAATGGAGCCACGGCAAAATTCCCAGTTCCAAGCCTCGACGGTTCACCAACAACCTAGAGATAACCACGACATTCGTCTCGATATAGCAGACGCAGTGCCAGCAAACGAAGCGAAGGCCAAATTCCTAGCTTCAGGGTCTTGACGGCAACTCACATAAAACCTGAAAGACTATCGGAGATCATCCCACACCAGCGCGGAGTGGTTATGACTCATCGGGGCTCTCCAAAATGAGCCTAACCTCAAGTAAAAAGCGGCATGGCAAAATTCCTAACGCTTGCTTTTCTGACGATAAGATTACTTGGAAGATTACTTGAAGACGTCTTGTCCAGCCCCCGAAGGGATCAGAGACACAACAGTCGCAGGGCTACTCGAACAGCACGATTGCCTATCGAGGAATATATCAGCTGATGCGACGGTACGACGGCCAAAACCCTAACTACCACAGACCCTAACGGACTTCTGTCGCAAAGAGCAGAGGTTAACTGTGACGTTAGGATATTCTTGCGAGAAATGCTCGATTCGTCTCGACTCGTAAGGAAATTGATGTCTTTGCGAGAACTTCTCGATTCGTCTCGACTCGTAAGATAAAGCCTTGGGCAGCGGGGATTAAAAAACCTGTTTCCTAAGCACTGGGATCCTGCAAGTCGGCCCAAAACGGTCTCTTGCATACTATCCATGGGTCTCACTCTCCGAAGTCGAATTTCGACAAGGAGGGAAACAACCGCTTACGGGTCCTCTCGACTCATAAGAGGGAAAATTCTCTTATAAGATCCTTACGACTTATAAGAGAAAACGCACTTAGGAATCCTCACGATTCCTAAGGAGAAAATACACCTACGAGGTCCTCTCGACTCGTAGGGAGAAAAATCTTTATGAGACTCTCACGACTCATGAAGTTGAAAAGCCTTAGGTGGCAGACCTGAAACTGTTTCCTAAGCCATCACTACTCCCCAAGATGTTCAAATGTTATATATCGCTTACAGGCTATGCTTATTTAAAGAATGTGCCAGTAATAAAGCAGAAAATAAAAGGAAAGAGGCAAAAGAGTTGTCATTCATACTTGGAAAGTTTTTACATCAATAAAGAAATAAACAACAACATTATTGAAATGTTTACAACGGTATAACCTCGGACCCAGGACATGGGTTGAGGAATTCGAAAGTAACCTTATCTAAGACTTTCTAAGCCTGGCGAACCATCCTGGTGTGCTTTCTTTTGCGAGCGCGAGCGTCGGGATCCCCATTGATGTCCTCCTCCCTCCAATAAGCAGCGAGTATGGCAAACTGTTGGAAGGCCTGGTGTAAGAGATCGACAAGATTGTCTCGCCATCTCTTTGAGATTAAGTTCATCAGGTACACCGAGTGCACCTTATCCTCGGCGGCATCCAACGCCCCAAGTGGCACACCAGTACAAAATAGAGGAAGCGCTTCCCAAATTGCTCCCACAATAAGCTTCAGGAGAGGGGAGCGCCGAGGAAGCAGTTGACCGTTGAATGCGTCGAAGCGACTCATGATCTCGGCACACTCGGCATTAGTAAATTCTCGATTTTGGGAACGGCCGAGTCGGCGAATGTCCTCGTAGGAGATAATCTCGTCGAGATCGTACATGTGGGCGTCCATCACTCCTACAAAAGAAGATCGACAAAAATCAGCAACTCTTAAGAGTTCTGCTATATGATTTAAAAGGAGCAAAGCTCCATTAATGAATAAAGAAATTATAAATGAAATCTTTCAGAGAGCAGAACTCTATTGATGGAATCCTAACAGGGTTCTCTTTAGTTCTCTTTAGATCCCTTTGAACCTATAGAGCAAAGCTCTGCTAAGTGAAACCCTAAATGGGTTTTCTTTAGATTAGGGATCTATTGAGAGCAAGGCTCTGTCAATAAAAATTAATTAAATTAAATTAAATTAAAATTTTTACCTAAAAAGTGTTTTCTAAAGAAATTCTAACTCTTGGGATTCTTGAAGGTAAGAGCAAGGCTCTGAAGTTTTGAAAGTAAAAATCTTAAAAGATGATGATCATCTGTGGAGGACCAAAGGTCCTATTTATAGGCATCAAATGCCCTTTCAATTTCTAAGAGTTGCCGCGACGGTTGGAATTCTGCCACCGCTGCGCTCACGTTTGGAGGGCCACGTAAGCACAACGGTGGGGGGGCATTTGTTTACCCCAATCAGAGCAAAGCTCTGTTCAAATTCCAAGGCGAGAAATGAAGCAACGCTTCTGTTTCCCCCAATCAGCGCATAGCTCTGTTTTGAAAACTAAAGTGAAAATTAAAATGAAAATAAATGAAGCAACGCTTCAGATCCCCCGCGCTGCGCGGAGAACGCCACGTGTCAAAATTAGACACGCCAGCGCAGGGAGCGCAGCGCCCGTGGCAGCGCACTCAATCAGAGCAAGCCTCTATAAAGAAAGCAACGCTTCAGGAAACTTGCGCTCTGCGCTGCGCGACACGTGTCTGCGCTACGCGACACGTGTTAGCGCAGTTGTGCTGCGCTGCGCGACACGTGTCAAGAGCAGGTGCGCTTGCGCCAAACAGAATTAAAATTCTGAAAGATTTTTCTCAATCTTGTTAAAAACAAGAAGATTGCCTTCTGTAAAACAAAACCTCTTGGATCAAAGATCCAGCGGTGGGGAAAAATCCCCAAATCACTCAGAGAAAGATCTCTCTAACCAATTCAACAAATCATTGGTACTATAAAAAGGCCCCCAGACCCCAATACATGAAGACATCAACATAAAGAGAAAAATAGAGAATTCCTCTAAAGAATTTTGAGAAGAACTCAAAAAGAGAGAAAGGTAAAACCTTTGAACAAAAAAAAAGAATTTCTTCTGAAAAGATCATTGATCTAAGAACAAGATCAAGGATCTTCAATAAAAAATAATAATAAAAAAGGCATTGCCTTTTTTATGAACCATTGATTCTGGAATCTTAAAGATTCTTTTCTTCGGTCCAAAATTGGATCAAGAAAATAAAACAGTGCCCTGCACTTGCAAAATCTGCACTGTTGCTCTCTCGGGATGGCGCAAGCCACCAGAGAGCGCCACGTGTCAGCCCCATAATGATTTGCGCTATGCACTTCTAAAAACAGAGCATGCTCTCATTAGCGCAACTCACCAGAGCACGCCACGTGTCAGCAGCGAAACAACGCAGCGCACTGTCGTAGCACATTGCGCTTGCGCTCACCAAAGCGTGACACGTGTCACCTCCCCATGGACTTGCGCCTTACGCTCCTCAATTGGCGCAAAGCGCCTGACAAGCCACGTGGGGCACTGTCAGAACATTAAATGCACCGCATTAATAAAAGGGCAGGGCCCAATAAAGGAAGGTCTATCAGACCAAATAAAGTGCTATGCACTATTAAAAGGGACAGAGCCCAAATCAAATAGGCCTTACAGGCCAAAATAAAATGCAGTGCATTATTAAACAGGGGCAAAGCTCTAGAATAGGCCTAATAGGCCGAAGATAAATAAAATGTTGAACGTTCTCAACTGGACTTAGCCTAATTCTGGCCGTAAGTCCTCAAATTAAATTGACTGAGCACGGCTGCTCTCTTAAATCAATTTACACTTGGTTCAAGGGTACATCTCTGAACTCCTCTGACACCTATCGTTGTAATCCTTCAACGACGTCAGAGAGGTGACGGGTCCCGACGGCCATACATTAATATGGACCTCCATGTCCCTAAACTGGCAATGGACCACTATGTCCCTAAACTGGAACAATAGAGCCCTCAAATGCTCTCTTGTCGGATCTAAACGATCCCGTTTAAGTTGATCTTAGCCTCAAAAATGGCTAACATATCCTTGAACCTTCAAATAGACTTTAGTCCCAAATCGGACTATAGATCCCCTAATCAATTTTGGTTCAACGGTATATCTCTGAACTCCTCTGACATCTGTCGTTGTAATCCTTCAACGTCGTCAGAGAGGTGACGGGTCCCGACGGCCATACATTCAATGGACCACCATGTCTCTAAACTGGAAACGGATCTAAACGATCCCGTTAAGTTGATCTTAGTCTCAAATTGGACTAACGTATCCTTAACAAACATTTAAGTTGATCTTAGCCTCAAATATGGCTAACGTATCCTTAAACCAAACCCCAAACCCAAATCTAAGAAAATACGGATTCGGACTAATCCACGCCCTACGGACGACGACATAAATTAGTCTCCGTATACAATCCACGGGCAACCACAAACAAAACAAACACCCACGACACGAAGTGAAATCCTGGAGAAGGAGAAAGTTGTTACCGCGGTGCGGTAGCGTAATTAACTGCAGGGGCTTGCGCCTGCAGGGAAGAGCGTCCCCACAATCAAAAACCCCTCAAGCGAGGGGGAATCTGACGAAGTCTGATACATCGGCCGCATCCGTCCAAACCTCCAATACACGGTGCCATAAATCAACTTGGCATCTTCGGAGAGGTGGACGGATAAAACCAAATAGCATCTGCCCCGAACCTCAGGCGAAGACGCCCATGTCTTGGCCGCCGTTCGGAGGGGAACAGTTTTCATAAAAATACGTATTTAAGATTTATATAATTTTTAAAGGATTTAATTTGTTTTAAAGGTCGTTTTTCTTTAAAATCGTATTTTTATTTGTTTCGAGACTAAATTCTCCATGAAGAGTTATGCATCTCGCTCTACTATCCTAAAGACGTGCGATAATCTGCACCATCCACAAATGGGTCCTCTAACGAGATTTGTAGAGGCATAATTGCAAAGGTTTTCAAACAGCGATTAAAAACGTATTTTTATAAAATGAGGGTATTTTCTTGAAAATTGTTTCTTTTTGATAAAATGTTTAACCAAAACATTGTGATATAAAACCATAGTGTTTGTGAGATTTTATTGGTGGCCCATGCAAATCAGTTCTACATAAAATGTTAAGCAATAGATCACAAGAATTATAAGATTCAACAACTTTATATTCCTTACATTTCAAATTTATGGAATCTGTCCTAATCTGTCTTTTTTTTATCAAGGTAATAGATTCTCCAAACAATATCAGCACCAACGTCAATGGTAACACACCACCGCCTACCCTACTACCTCCACCTACCATTACAGTGTCTATCAATGAGTAGACGGTACTTTTTGAATTCATCAAGAGTGTTCTAGAGGGCCAGCAGCAACAAACTGCTATCCTTTTGAACCGTTCTGAAGCCGAAGCACCTGATGTGAAGTAATTTCGGGCGTTGCACCTAAAGAACTTTTCAGGAAAAGAGGGCTCCCTTAAGGCTGAAGAGTGGACCCAAAATATAAAGGACGGTCTTGCAGCAGTACAAGTACCAGACATGGCTTAGGTTTGTGTGGCAAAACTCCAGCTCACGGACGACGCAAGAGTCTGGTGGAAGGACGAGGAGAACCGTCTTGCACAGCCAATAGAGTGAAAGATGTTTCGCGATATTTTCGATGCCAAGTATTTTCCCAGACTGCCCAGTTTGATTTGGAACAGCAATGCATCCACCTGCAACAAGGATGCATACGGGTAAAATCAGTGGATGGGTAAGATGCCGAATTCATTATGCTTAGCATGTAATGAATTCGTCTCAAATTCTGTTCCTTAGAACACGTAACTGTTCTGACATCAACATCTAACAGAGCTTAGACCCAGAGATTCAAACGACATTAGCAACAGACGACTATCTAACTCATGAACTCACTCTGAAGGCAGCCCGCCGCTATGAAACTGTGGTTAAGAAGAAAGGTAAGCCGGAATCAAACACTCTGCTGCCTAGATAACCGGAGGAGCCTCTTCCAGACCAGCTTTTGCACCCAAGAAGTCAGGAGGATCGTTTAACCAGGCCAGTCCAGATTTCTGTTTCTACTGCAAGAGAACCGGACACTTGGCGAAAGACCCCAGGCGTGCAAATATCATATGTTTGGATTGTGGAGTGTAACATTTCAGAAAATAAAATATTATTTTTGTGTTTTAGATAATAAAAATAATAAATTTTATGGATATTATGAAAGTACGGTAATTGGTTTTAATGAAGTAGTATGATTATATAATTATAATTTGGAAAATAATTGGAAAATTAATAAGAATTATTGATTTTGAAAGAATTTATGTGATTTGGATATTTTATAAATTATTATACAATCAATTGTATACAAGTTAATGCTAAACTTGATTAATATTTCACTAATTATGCAATAATCTTGTTCTTGTATCATGGCATGCAACAAAACATGTTGCAAACCTTGCTCACACTTACTTTAACCATGGTGTTATTGTATTCCTTTTTAAAAATTGTTTTGTTTTAATTTGGGAAAATAAAAAGAAAAGAAAAGAGAAGATATTTTGATGGGGGAGACATGAAGGCATGGGCAAGTGAGTGAGAGAGAGAGTGAGGGGGTAATCTTTTGACCATGGTCCTTTCTTCATTCTACATCTTCATCTCATTCTCTTCACCTCCTTCTCCTGCTCTTCCTCCACCTCCCCTTCCACCATGCACCACCCCCAAATCCACACCAAAACACCATGCTCTCTTCACAAAAATTGACCTCAAGCTCACTACAAACCCCATGGGTAGATCAAGTGGAGATTTTGAACACTTTGGGTAACCTAAGAATTTTTTTGAGTTGCCAAATGAGGTATATTTCTACACTTTTGGTTAAGTATCTTGTTTTCCAAATATCCTATAGTGGTTTTGAGCTAAACTAATATGGTTTAGTGATGTTAGAAATTTCCAAGATGAGCTTTAGAGCATATTTTGATTTGTGAAAGTGTAATTGAGGACTAGATAGTGACCACAACCCCTCTAGTGTTAAAATCCTGGACCAAACTGAGTATAGAAACCCCAAGACTTGAACTTTGATTTGGCCGATATCATATTTTGTAGGAATTGTGATGTGATTTTGGGATCTGCTATAACTTGGGAACCCTGAAAAATATATAGCAAACACAGTGAGACAAGCAGGTCACCCTGAAGCTGCCGTAGAGATCCGAGACCCCAACTCAATACTTTGACCGCAAATAAATTGATTATAGCCGCAATTTGCGGCCTGGGCATGAGGGATGGGGTTCGTGCTTGGTCCATGACTCCTTTATCCTATAATTTGACCTCCCCTATATGCAAAATTGGCTAATTCAAGCTAGGGTAAAATCTGGAGATATTTTCTTAAGTTGCTGCTTCATTTTGCGACTTTGTTTTAACTTGAGTTTTGGTATTTGGGTTTTGACTCGGTCGTTAGACGTTTGAACGTCGACGTCGGGAGTTGTTGGTTATTCTTGCATGCGTAGGTCGTAGGTTCTAACCTATGTGCACTCCACGTGTCGTATCGGTTTTGTATTCGATTCGTGTTTACGATACGACGTGTTTAAACTGTAGGTATCTTCGCATGGACTTCGGGACGACAAGGGAGAGCAAGGTGTCATCGACATCGGCAAGCGAGGATCGAAGGTGAGTAGATGTATATCTACAGGGGAAGTCGGGTGGATGGCGTACAGCACCCCCGCAACCGTAGAATAGGATGTATATATATTATATATAGATGTTAATACTATATGGATATTTAATGAATAAGGTTTCTAAGAGACTGTAGGATTAGAATAAGCGTACTCATAGGAAGGTTACTCTTAGTTTTTAGTTCCTTAGTCGTGAGTCGTCGGTTTTAAATTGTCACACACACACACACGCACACACTTGGTATGATGTGTGTGTATATGTATATCTATATCTATATACATGGGTATGTTGATACACACACACACACACATACATACATACATATACGTGTATGATGAAGATATGACATATTATATGGTTTTGAATCGATACGATCAAGCTGGATATCAAGAGACTTTGATATATGATTTGAGATGAGACATCGTATATGATGGGATATATTAAAGGATCGTTGGGCGTTATATACATAACATGTGATAACATGTGACTTGATGATATAATAGAATGTACGCGACCTTAGATCCGTACCCTTGATTATGATATTGTACGACGAATGATACCATACAACTATATGATATTTGACCCGTACCCTCGATTTTGAGGATGTCGTACGATGGATTTTATCGTACGATATATATTTTTATGATGATTGATCAGTACTCTTGACTCGATGATGCCGTACGATAGATTATACCGTACGCGATGCTATGAGGCTGAATCGTCGAATACTAGATATATCGACTCGGAAAATATTATAGATTTTCTTATCACTTTCGACTCGGTTCTTAATTTAGTCTTTTAGTTGCTTAGGTAGATATTAGATTAGACTCGAGCCATACCTATTTTCAAAACTAACGAATCGTAGGCATTTTCAAAGGATAAACCGAGGGACGCTACGAATTTTCAAAAGATGTCTCTTTTCTCAAACCGTAGCCCCTACTTTTCTAACAACAATGATTCGTGTTATTTTAAATACGATAAACGGTATGGCTCGTATATAGATTTATATACCTTATTGTTGCTTTTACTGTTTACTTTCTGTTATGGTCTCGTCTGCTAGGATACATGCACCATTACCGATGATGCGAATGTTGCACGTACACTTGCTTGCCGGCTCACACACATCAGCATCAGTAATTGCTATGTCACGTACACTTTAGTAACCGTTATTTCATTCGTATACCCTAATAAATTGTAGCTAAGTAGTACTGTTTTGCAATCATGATATCATATGCTGGTTTAGACTTCGTATTTCTTACTTAGATGCCACATGCATTCACATACATACATTCTAGTTATGCACTAATCATTTGGCTTTACGCCGATATTCATTATCTCATTATATACTCATAATTATGAGATTTCGGTTTTTCATGAGATTTCTGGATTTAGGAAACCGCATATGAATTTGAAAACTTATGTTCAATTTTAAAAGAAAATGTGGTTTCTCGTGATATGATGTGTGGCGTCTACCATTAGATTTCTCAGTTCTGAGCATATAAGTTTACCCGATTCGAGGAGCGAGGAGACACCGTCTGCGGGTACATGGTGGGCCTGGTGCGGTACCCTGGGACAAGAAGGCCGTATAGAGAGACGTTGAGTCCAGCAGGGGAGCACTGCCGACCGGTGATAGTTGGCATGACGGATATCCGGAGGATACCGACCGTAGCCGTGAGATCAGATGATATAACACCCTAGTTCATTTATACCAACTCTATTTCGAGTATTTCTTTATTTAGGGTATTTTCCTGATTTATGGTATTTTTGGGTGCGAATAGTGTATTTGACATCTGTATTTGCATCCGACCCAACTCGCTTGCTAGAAACCCGTCTTGATTCCCGTTTATGATTTATCCTGGCTTGTTATATGGATCAGTGCACTTTCATTATTTGTATACTGCATACTGGCATTATATCTGGCATCTGCATTTTTTTAATATAACATTTAAAGTCAGGTAAAATGTTTTAAAAATATCTTGCATGGCTTGCATGATACCCCTAACCCTGTCGTAGCATCCGCGCACCTTGTTCTCGTCCCATTCAGTGAAACGGACTCGTTTGGATGGCTACGTGCACGTGCATGCATCCGTTCTTGGGGGTATGCATTTTCGTTATCCGGATATCCTGTTTTGGTTTGGGTTGACACGTATATTTTCCGTATTTTAAAACTAGATTTTTAGACCCAATCTGGACGTGTTTTGAACTATTTTTGTATTAGCTAGAAAACTCAAATTTCCTAATATTTTATTCTAATAAATTTTAACAGTTACATATGATTTTATTTAACAAAATAATATTTTAAAAGATTTGTAAACATGAAACTCACAGATTTCTCTCTCTCTATATATATATATTTATATATTATTAATTCGTTTAAAATTTTTGAACTGCACTCTCTCTCTCTCTCTCTCTCTTCCCCTCTCTCTCATCTCGCATATACTGTTCCTCCACGAGATCCCGTCACCCCTTGTTTCACTATTCTTATCTCCCTTCTTCTCTTCTTCTCTTCTTCTTCCTTTCATAAACCTCTGCCGCGTCGCCACGAGAACCCTAACCATAACCCTAGCTTTGGCCTCGCGCTCGCCCTCGATGCCTCCACCCTCATCGCTCATATCACGACCCGTGACGGCCTTAATACCACGCAACGTCTACAGGCGTAACGCAGTAAAAGAAAGCCAAACCCAGAAATTTAAACCAATGAAAGACAAGAAAAGATAAGAAACATTTTTAAAAGTCTTTGAAATCACAACCCAAATTCTTTAAAAGTCCAATTTTATTTCCTTTAAAATTTTGGCAGCACCTCCTTTTGTAAAAACTAGCCCCAAAAATGGGTACAAAATAAATATAATAAAGCATCCCCAAACGGGAGCAAAAACACGCCCAAAGGCGAAAAACAACCACCACAACAAATATACGACACCGTAGCGAAGAAATAAAAGACGATAGAAAGGAAACTGTATAAAAGACAACAAGTCACAAATAATATACAATATCGTCCTCACACAAGTCTCTAAGTCAAACATGAAAGTAGTAGATGGAGAGTACAAGGATACAACGAATATACAATACAACACGAATAACCATAAAACCCACATAAGCAAAACAGCACACTGTGAGCCGATGCGGTATCCGTAGCAAAAGATGATAGATAGATGAATAGCCTGCCTCGACTACTCTGGGGAACACCCTGCAAAACAACTGTGGCACAACGGGGGTGAGTTGCCAACTCGTGAATAGTAAATAACATATGCAGGTAATCGCAAGTATGCACGTACAACGCGAATCTAACATATGTAGGTTAAAAGCAGTAACAGGTCATATGAATGCAGTAATCATGAAAGGTACACTAACAGGTACAACTAATATATGAAGCAATAGTAATATGACAATCGGTATGCAATAATCATGCAATAATGATATGAAAATGTATATAGGCAACAGTCATGAAAGGTACACTAACAGGTACTACTAATACATGAAACAATGCATAAACAATAAATGTAGAGTATGGAATGAAATATGTCATTTCCATGGAATCCTGACATCGTGGTAGGATCACAATCTATCAAGACAATCCAAATCCAAATTTCCTCAAATCAGCCCCCAAATTAGCCCCCATATCATATAAGTCTCACAAATCCTGAATGTACAATATCGAATAAGTCTCATATATCCAGAATGTACAAAAATCAGCAAATCTCATATATATATCCTGTATCCAATCTCAAATAAATCCCCTATATCCCAAATCCAATATCGAGTAAAACTCTAACACCCTAAATATATTTGCATGAATTAATATGATGATGTATATAAAGTAATGTCAATACACATATATTAGCGTCCCATTCCACTAATATTGGTGTAAGGGCATATATAACAGCGTCCTAACCCACTGTTATATATACAAGAAGTAAAAATGTCAATACACATATATTAGCGTCCCATTCCACTAATATTGGTGTAAGGGCATATATAACAGCGACCTAATCCCCTGTTATATATACAAAGGAGTAAAAAGAAATATCATGAAACCAATGTGTCAAGCATCGACACAGAAATGCTGATCTATCAGGTGCTGTCACCATGACTGGCACCCTGATAGGTACGTATCACACGCTATCCGAAAATCACGAGTGCCTAGCTCTAACCCTCGTCTTTCCACGTATCTATACGTACATGACTCCCGTCGGTATCCCCATGATAACCGCTGAGTTATTGGTAATGTCACCGGATGGTATGGTTCCCCTGTAACTCATCGTCTGACACCACGACCTCATTCTTGCCTCGGGGTACCTCCGGGCCCCACCATGTACCCGCACACGGACCCCTCCGTTCCTCACGTGGGGTATATATCAGAACCGATAAATCTCATGGTGGCTGCTGAAATATCATATCAAGGGAAACTAGGTTTTTCAAATAATGCATATTCATGAACTCCCACGGTCCCCAAATCCAGAAAACATCATGAAAAATCCATATCACAATGCGAAAATCCATGAATATAATATATGCAACGTAAAACTGTAATGAAAGCATATAAAGGAAAAGCTGCTAATTAACTGCAACAAGTTAATATAAAATATCATGCGGTTCCTATTTTCTCCAATTCTAAATAATATCAAGTAAAGGTAAATATGTAGCTATAACTGTTGTATGTGCAAACACAAAGGTATAGGAAGATATATGTATCTACCTATAAGTAATAGTATACCCCCTGAGTATAAGTGAAATATGTGTGCAAAGTATACCCGTGGCTATGTCCTAAAGTGTGTAAATACCTATCACTAATGGTACAATACCCTATAGGTATACAGGTATCTAGCATGTAAGTATATGTAAGCATGTAAGTATACAGGTATGCTATATGTCATATGCGATAAGAAATATGAATCAATGTCACAATGTCCCTAACCAAGCAATATCCTAACTATAAGTGGTTTGTGTGTGACATGGCAATTATTGACGGTGTGTGTAGCATACAATCAGTGCTCGTGCAACATGAATCGTCAATAATATGTGCAGTGTCCTAAGGCTACTAGTCCAAACACAACAATATCTAAGTAATAGGATAAATGCGCAATTCTAAATATGACATAGAATATGCGACAGAAATAACATCTCTAGCCCAGACGCATAACGCCATGCGGGCGATTCCCCTGTAGATGTTAAATCTACTCACCAACGCTCCAAGCTAGGTGAATCCTACCACCTTGTCACAACCCGAAAGTACGGAACATGACCGGCACTTAAACTACGAAACGTCTCGAGGCATACGTAATCTAAGTAAGCCGAAAACCCAGAAATCCAAACCAAAAAAAATAGTAGAGTAGAGGAAAACCATTTTAAATCAAATAGTTTGCAACATACGCCGAAATATGCATTTTAAAAATCACAAGTCTTTTCTAAAAATCTCGGCAGAGTTTCCTTTGTAAATACTGACCCCAAACGGGTACAAAAAACCTGATAAAGCATATATAATGAATAAAGGCATCCCAAGCAGGAGCTAGCTCTTCGTCAATCGACGGTCACAACCACACAGGCAATATAATATACAATGCCGAAAGGCGAGGATCACAACAGAAAAGGAAACTCAAACAGCATGAAATCCATAGAAATACAACGCGCGACTCTAAGGTCGAATGAATAAATATCACTGGTCTCTATCTCAAATAAATACATGTTTGGTTGATGGAGCTTCTAGATACAACAGAATAATAATATACAAAGTATAATGATGGTCACGATGCAAGTGAACCCACCTACCAAGCAAATCACCCGAAAAAGGAAGTAGTGCCAGCAAAGCCGTAACGAAACCTGTACGGCAAAACCTGCAAGAAACTGTGGCATAATGGGGGTGAGTTGCCAACTCGTGAATAGAAAACATCTACAAGCAGAAATCGCATGTATGACGCAATCCTAGGTCATACGATCAATATATATATAATCCTCAATGTGAGTCTGAAGCATGAAAAGGTGGTAAGGGTAAACATCTAACCCAAGTGTAATCCCATGTGCTCGTGTCAGTGCCTCAGGTAGCAATATATCATATGGATGAGGTATGAATGCATGAAAACAGAATACATGTAAATGGAGAAACTGCTTTCATAACTTAGTGAGATTTCTGTATTTTTAAAACGAGGTATCATAAATGAAATCAGCATAAACAGTGTCTAGCATCGACACAAAACATAAATCCAAATATCTCAATATCTCAGGCTCCGGCTATCCGGACTGGCCTGTACCATCAAATCTCAGTACCTCAAAATCTCAAAATCTCAATGTCTAAATCTCACTATCTAGGGCGCCGTCAGTCCAGATCGGCCCCTAACATCCAATCACAAGACCACGACGGTATCCTCCGGATATCCGACGCGTCAGGTAAAATCACCGGTAGGTAGTCTGCCCCTGCCAGGCTCATCGTCTAATACTCGAACTTCTTGCTCCGGGGTACCTTACCGATTCCACCATGTACTCGAGACGGTTCATCCAACTCCTCGAATCGGGTCTCGAAATCCATCTGCAAACTCATGGTGGACGACTCATACATCATGGGAAAACTGCACTTTTCATTTTAAAAAGAGAGAGAGAAGAAGTTTATATAAGTTTTTGCGGTTTCCCCCCAAATCCAGGAAATCTCATGAAAATCCGAATCCAAATCATCAATAGCCCGTAAAACAGTGAATAACAATATACATGAAGGAGTAAATAATAACGGCAATGTCTAAACTGGTATATAAGGCAAGTACACTAATATCATGTTGAAGTTATTAGCTAACAAGCTATGTCAATGTAATAGTATTTTCTAAAGTGTACGTGACATGGCAATTACCGATGATGATGTGTATGAGCCGGCAAGTAAGTGTACGTGGAACATACGCATCATCGGTAATGGTGCTGGTGTCCTAACAGTATGATATCAATAACGGTATATGAATCACAAAATAAGTATGCGATGCGGAGCGAACAGCAATAATGTGCGGGAGCTGAATACTAGACACAACGATAACTAATCTGCATTAATATAAATATAAATCATACAGTGGTGCCTTTTGAAATAACACGAATCGCGGTGTTTTGAAAATAAGGGCTACGGTGTTTTTAGGAAAAAATACGTCCTTTGAAATATCCGTAGAATCCCTTGACCTGTCTTTTATAATACCCACGATTCGTTAGTTTTTGAAATAGGTAGGAATCGAATCTAGTCTAACAACTACACTAAACTATAGGGCTGAGCTAACAGGCTAACTGAAGGTAAGGAAACTGCCTAACATCTGAGTCGATACATACATGCATACATATATATATATATATATATTAGTCGGTGATCCCGCCTCAATAGTATCACATCCGATACAACATCTATAATCAAACATCCCCAAGTTAAGAGTGCGTATCTATCATCAATATATAGCTCGTACGTAAATCCGTCGTACGGCATCCCAAATCTGGGTACGGGTCAATATCACATTCATCATATTATTCATCTAGTATCCTCTTTATCAAAGATCATAATCCGGAGTACTGATCTACGTATAGTACAATACTGACACCACCTAAGTATGCATGCACGTGTGTGAAACACTACGTCAAAGGACCCGCTACAACGCCATGTCGTATCTCAAATACGAACCCTGCCAAATCACCGATCTCACGGCCTCAAATCAAATCTCATCGACTCATCTCAAATCCCAAGTACTATCCTCAATTCCAGTATATGAACACATAGTCCCATACCCATGTGAACACATAAATATATAATCCCATATACGCACATGTAAAAGAAAGAATGTATGCAAGTATGTGCGTGCGTGTGTGTATAGGTACAACCTCTACTCTAGGGTTTCGCAACTACACTAAACCAATTCAAAAACACCAAAAATCCATCTTTATCATCAATTAACTCAAACAACATATAATAAATATATGTGTGTATACGTATTCGTATACATCACCACGAACTGCGGGGGTGCTATACGCCATCCACCCGACTTCTCCCGTAGATATAAATCTACTCACCTTGCTTCTTGTGTGCCAATGTCGATGTCGCTATCTTCATCTTCAATACCTCGACATCACGTAGGGTACCTACAAGATAATACAATCGCAAAAGCATATGAAATCACATCGGAAACCAAAACGGCATATGCTACTCTCATAGGTAAAAACCTATAGTCTCGCATGCAAACACGACCAATAACCCTTTGCCGTTGACGTTCAAACGCCACCCGACAGAAACGAATCACCAAATACCAAAATCCATGCTAAAACAAGTCGTAAACCATGCGCCAACACATGAAAATTACCCCATATTCTACCCTATGTGGAATCAGTCAAAATTGCATATGCCAAGGGTCAAATTTACTGGAGATAAGGCCCTGAAACAAAAATGAGGCAAAACACACCTGCTCTGGCCGCAAATTGCGGCCAGAAAGGATTAATTGGCGGCCTGGAAGAGGGGGTAAGGACTAGGGCTTTGGGTGATGGTTTCTAGTTGCCTGCACATCTCACTGTCAAACCAAAATTATTTTAGGAGTCTCGGGGTGATAGCAGATTTCCAAAAACACTCACAGAATTACAGTTTTTCCCGATATCGTTTTCGTAAATCCGTATTCCGGGTTCTAGTTTCTGGTTTGAGTCTCCAATCAATCACCACAGGGGTTGTAGTCCCTAATTACACCTCAATTCACCTTTGATTTCAATTCAAACCCTAAACCCTAACTTGGAATTCCAAAGTTCATCAAAACCACACAATATCGATATGAAACAAGTATAGATGCATAAGGAATTGAAACACTACTCTAATGGTGCAGAAATTACCTCCTTTGGCAACTCAAGAATTTTCTTGAGTTGCTCAAAGTCCTCAAAATGCTCTCTTTCTAGGTCCAATGTGTAGCTAGTGAGCTTGGGAACAATTTTTGTGAAATGGGAATAGGGTTTTGGAGTTGTATTCATGGTGTTATGGGGGATTGAAGATGGAGGAGGAAGAGGGAGGAAGGCAGCAGCAGCAGCTCAAGGGAAGGGGGAGAGAGAAATGGGTTGAAGAAATGATGGGGAAAGGTCCACAAGTCAAAGGTAACCCCTCACCCACTCTTTCTCTCTCTTAATCATTCCTTTCTTTTCTTTTCCTTTTATTTCCTTCTCACACAAAGGTAAACCCTAAGCAACCATGCTAAAATAAAGAGAAGGCAAAGAAGCAAATGTAACACAAGTGTAGAAATGATATGTGCATGTTTTGCACAAAAATGCTAAAAATCCGATTAGCGATTTTTAATCGCGATTAGCACTAAATTAGCATATAATTAATCATAAAAACTTAAAAATGACATAACTCCATAAAATACCCTATTTTAGAATTTTCCATAATTTTTCCAAAATTTTCCCCATTTATCGGTATTTAATTATACCGAAATATTAAAATATTCATAAAAAATAATATTAAATTATAAAAATTCCAAAAAAATAATATTTTATTTTTCTGAAATGTTACACACCTGTTTTCCTTTTGTAGCAGCGTCCGAAGTCCCCGCCTGCGAACCTGCAACATAATATGATATAGCAGATATATATTAATAATAGACCCAAAATACATACAATCTACACGGACCAATACGACACACAAACGAACTCTAAAGGGTTCGTATTGTAGCTAACGCGTATAGCGACACTACAAAACCAACTCAGTCCGACAGCAACACAGAACACGCACCGTATCAGATAACGTATCGCGTGAAACGAAAAACGAGAAACACACAAGTAGTCCCAGATTTTTCTGTACCAGTAATCTGTAAAAATTGCAAGTGCCAAGAGACTACAAACAACCCCAGAGACCCCTACCCAAAAACCCAAACCCCAACTCCCTAGTCTGGTCGCAAATTGCGGCCAGAACCATTAAATTTGCGGCCGTACGGAAAGAGATTGGACTCGTATTTTTAAGGTAGGTTCTAGGTCACTAAACTAGGTTACCGTCAAGTCAATTTATGCAACAAATACTTAGGTTAACAGCAGATCATCCGAGACCCCAAATCGACACTAAAAATACGATATTTACCCGAAATGATATGATACGCGACAAAAACAGCAACTTTAAAGCTAAGCTACACAAAACTAACTTAAAGAATAGAAAAGAAACATTACCTAATCAAAAGAACATAAAGATCCTAGCTTTGTATGCTCCTAAGCATCCATGAGGCAAAACCAAGATAAAGATGTGATTTTTGTGAAGGTTTTGAGGTTTTGTGATGGATTTGTGTAGGAAATGGGTGAGTGTTCAGTTGTTGAGAGAGGAAAAGAGAGAAAGGAAAAGAGATAGAGAAATGAGTGAGGGTGTGAGGTTAAAGAGAGAGGGAGGTGAGTGTAGGGTGAGGAATGAGGGTGAGTGTAACCATAGCATTAATTCCTCATTAATGCCTTCACACACACATCATCACTCCAAAGAAAATATCTTCTCACTCACACAAAAGATCTAGGGTTTAGGTAAGGATTAGGGTTAAGCAAAGATTAGGTTAAGTGTCAAGGTTGCAAAGAACAAAATTAGCACAAACAAACCTCACATTTACGTGCACACGTACGTGCATGCTTATAACAAATAATAATAAATTATTAATTAAATGTTATAAAATGCGAGGAACCCGAATTGGTAAACTTTTTACAGTAAACCCGTACTAACGTCTAAACGAACACTAACCGAAATCTAAGGCGTTACAACCCACCTCTCTCGTCTCGCTCTCCTCTTCACCTTACCTCCTCCCCTACTCCAACCATCACCTCCGTCACCTTCACGACGATGAGAATCCACGCCTCACCCATTCTCGTCGCCGACCCTGTCTCCACCGCCGCCCATCTCCTCGACCTCGCCTTCCCTCTTATCTCCTTCCCTTCTCCTTTCCTCTACGACCCCGATGCCTCCTCAAGAACCCATACCTATGACCACGAAACCCTTCCCCTGCACCCTCATCGCCGGAGCTCCGACCCTCCCGACCTCACGTCCTCATCATCACGACCTACTCCCTCTTCCCCTTCACTCTCCTTTCCCGACTCCACCTGCAAACCCGACCCCAAGAACCCATCAAACCCTAACACCTCCACTGCCGATCCCAGAGACTCCATCGCCTGCACCTCGCCGTCGATCGATCACCGTTGTCGACGACTCCCTCGCCTCTACCTCCTCTGTCCCATATCCAGTGAGCACATCCCCTCTCTTCTTCTTCCTCTTCTTCTTTTTCTTTTTCTTTTTCTTGATTCTTGATTTTTCCAGCCATCGCCGGAGTCGTGTCGCCGCTGTCGATCCAGGCGATCCAGTGAACGTCCCTTGCTTGCGTGATTACCCTCTTGCCTTGCCTGGATCCGTCCCGCGTGCCGTGTGTGCATTGTGACGATTTACCGACGTTGTACGTGCCGTATGTATCCGTCGTGTGATCCAATCGAGGCAAGTTTATCTTGCTACATGCTATAATACTTATCTTGCATCCATATGAATACAAATATTACCTGTTGATTGCATTATATATCTATATTAAAGTTTTACTGTTTTACAGTTTTTCGATACCCGTACGCATCCATATCATTAATTATATATCTAGTTGCACCTACAGATCATATTATTTCATGTTACTGTTGTATTAACACCCCATGCTTAATAATGTGCATCCCACTTAGTCTTAGAACTGTAAATGTAACCCCGATTGATATTTGTTCATCCATACCATTAATTATATATCTAGTTGCATGCCATGTCACATTATTTCATATTACTGTTATACTAACACCCCATGCTTAATAATGTGCATCTTACATAGTCATGGAGCTGTAGTTCTAAACCCCTGATAGCTAATTGAGCATCCATGTTTTATTGTGTATCCATACCATTAATTCTGCATATCTAGTTACATGCCAGATTATATTAATACCCCATACTTGATAATGTGCATCCTACATAGTCATGATGTAACCCCTGATAAATATTTGTGCATCCATGCTTTCACTGTACATCCGTACCTTTATCGTGATTCGATACTTGCTACATTTTACTGTTATAGCACCCACTTGATACTGTTGGAGATAGTGCCCTCAGAGTCAATTATTGGATCGCAGGTACGTGATTGCAATGATTGCGGAGGATCTATACCGGTAGGACAGTCTTACTCGAGATGATAGTATGCTATCTGGTTTGCCTTTATCAGTCGTGTACATGTTCAGGTGACTGATTACATGTTACACTTTGATAGAGCCCTTAGGATCTTGCTTTACTACCAACAGTATGATGGCGATCATATACGTGAGAGTTGGGTAGTTTATATGCATATCCTTAATTGTGGTCCCTAGTCGTGGGAGTTTCGAGACAGGGCATCAATACTCCGGAGTAGACTAGTGTATACAGTCGAGACCCCGACGAGGGGCGGTGGCCGGTCTCACAAGCCACTGGTGTCAGTTGGATCACCTAAGATTTATACAGGTGCTCATTGGGTTATGAGTACACCGGACAGGACTCGCCGGGAACCTGCTAATTGGTATTATACATATCGTCAGATAGCAGTTCTCTGGTGACATGTGTACAGGTTAGTTCATCGACCTGAGGTCGTCATTTGTCTCGTGTGAGTTCCCACTGTGCTTTGATTTCTACCCTACCACGGCTCAAAGGAGTCGTGCAAACAGGTAGTTTTTGGGTACAGTCCCGAGCCATATGGAGGCACGTGAGCGGATCGGCAGGGGATTCGTCTCTCCCGGTATTGGGGGAGAGATCGTGCTGTGTCTAGGAGAGCCATTACACATAGCCCACGGTCATGGCAGGAGATTTACTGGTAGGTACTCCAGTAGTATCTCAGGGTGTTATTGGGCTTCACTCCGACACGACTTATACTGCTATTGGGGGTCTGACGTTACTAGCCCCCTAGGTAAATATGCGATACTCATAGACGAACGGACCGGACTGTATATACATTGTCACTGTTAGGCTCAGTAGGGTTTCCGGATGAGTTCGCTCATCGGCCTCCCTTGAGGTCAGTCCATGGGCAGCGGTTTCGCATAGCTAGTGCCGCTGACGGTTTGTGGTTAAACCCACTGCCAGGGTACTGACGAGTCATTAGAGTCCCCCACAGACAGTTTCCCAAGTTCGGGCAAAACGTTGTAGAGGCCGTATGGTTTTATGGCAGGGTTCGGAAAATGCACGTGCGTTTACGCACGTGTTATTTTTCGGGCAGATGATACTGGTCGGCTTTGGTTTAAGCCGGATCCGAGTATTATATTGAGTAGATATAATATCTATGTCTCAGTTGCATTTGTATTCGGTCGTAATACAAATGCGGGTATATTTATACAGTTACGGGGTTATCCTGAAATTCGTTTCGGGATCGCTTTTGGAAGTTACCAGTTTTCTTTCACCCGTCTTAAACATCCGATTTAATGCGGATTTTCTTCTTTGAACTGTCTGGCCGAAATCAATGGGCTGCCCAATTCAGTGGGCTGCATAGTGGTATTGGTTTACATTCAAGAGGCATGGCCATTTTTTTAGTGAGGTGCGATTTGCAAATTAATGCCTTTTGTTTGGAAAAAGATATTTAGGAGAGAGGGTCTTTTATGTGGTGGTGGATGCTCCAGCATTCATGATGCTATTTTGGTTGATTGATTTTCATGAAGGGAATTAATTGATTATACACTCCTTTTTGGTTCCACCAAAAATTCCCAGTGCACTCATTTTTTGTGGCCGGCCCCACATTGAAAATGGATGCATGAATTCACAGAGAGCTTACATATATTTGGCAGAGCCCAAAAATTCTTGGCTAACTCTATTTTTCCTCCATGCAAATTTCAAAGGCTCACTTGATTTCATTCAATGGCAACTTCATTAACCGATCGTCCACGGGTTTGGACGAAGTGAGACAAAGTCATCTACTCATTCTCTACATCATTCTTGATCGTCTCTTTTAGCAAACTTGACGACCGAGTTGCCTCGAGTCAGAGGCGGGAGCCCGTTTAAAGAATCAGTGACGTGGTGCCACCTGGACGAGCAGATCGGAGATCGAAGAGATCGGAGTAGCCGCAACGGAGCGTGGGATGATGGTTAAAGAACGAAGAACTCGGATCGTTCGGTATAACCTTTCTACACTCTTTACAGTTTGTTAGTTTAGCAATAATGGCAGATCCGGGTTAAAGTATACGATAGCGCCAGTTAAAAAGTTTTTTGTTCCGCATTTGGCGTCTGTAGACGGTCTGGGCGCTACCGTAGACTTACAGTGGTATCATAGCCTCACCATTTTGCTTTACTAACTTGTGCTAACGCGTTTAAAATATCGATCGAATCGGAAATCAAAAACTGCAAAATTCAAGCATCACAGTTTCTGTCGATTTTAAATGATATCTTAAAATTATTCTACATATCACAGAAAGTTGTGCTGGGTTTTAGAAGCACACCGACCAAATTTGAGCACGTGATTCCACCAAACGGCCGCGGAATCGCGGCCAAACCCATGGTTTGGCCGCGCATCCGCGGCCGTTCTATTGAATCAGTGCACCAAATTTGCACAGTGTCTTCTCTGTTGGAATTTGGGGTTTTTGGTATATATCTTTTGGGCCCAGATTTTGTTACTGTTCACCAGTTGTTCGTGGGGCCCACTTTGTGATATTTAGTCGATCGAAATTTAAACATGTTAGTTTACAGTGCTTACTTTATATCTCCGACCGGGAATGTCATTTGATCGGTAAACCGCGTCTGACTGCTATAGTTCTTTTAGACGGGTTTGCGAACGTGACATTCGCGTTGATGTTCTGTATTGTGCTGTGATGTTGCGGATTTGTCGTGGTGGATAGCAGTGTGCAATGGTAGTGCAGTTTGAGTTTATTTGTACATTTGATATTGCGGGGCGAGCGTCCAACTTGTGGACTGCCGTCACTGCCTGTTGTATAATATTCTTTTGGGGCACGACCAGGTTGCGGTCGATGTACCTGTTGTACTATTTTTCATTACTGTACTAGGTTTTGCCCCGCGACGGAGTGCACGGATAGCCGGGTTCTGGGGGGCAACGGGTCCGCATCTCATGGCTTTGAGAGGCAGAGGGGCCTCACTCTAGAATTGGCAGACTATTCGCCGCACTCGTAGGGGGTACAGGTTGACCCAAGGAGGGGTGCCCAAGATTACCGGATCCGTGAAGTGCTGGGTGGTCCATTCACTATGCTGTAGGGGCTGCCTCGCTTCAGGTTTTGGCGGGTAACTTGCCGCACCCGTAGGGGTCTAGGTTTCATTGCACAGGCTATCCACACGACAGGGGAACGTCGGGTTTCAGCAGCGGCTCTGTGAAACTCGGGGATCCCAGATTATCTGTTTTGTTCTGTGATGCTTATTACTTTTCTGTAATGTTGCATATTATCACGCCTGGAGCGATTATTGTATATTGGTTTATATACTATTAGATGTTGTATATGTTTTACACCTGCACTAGTCCAGTCCCCGCTCTGTCGTTAGTTAAGTAACCTAACGGGTGATGACGGGACCCAGTGACGAATGCGGATGGCATATACGTACATTTTATTTTCGTTCTTTTCTGGTGTGATTTATTGATGGGACTGCGTTGATTCTGATCAATGCAAAGTAAAACAAACCTGTTTGCAGTTGTTGGAACAAATTTAAAAAGTGTTATTGCAAAGACGTTTCCTTTTGTTTTGCATAGCGGTATTCAGTGGAATATCCTGCACCTCATTCGATGGGGCAAGGGCCGATATCCCTTCACCGGGACTGACCCCTTGGGCAGAAGTTTGCGTCAGGGTAATAACTTCACTATAGTCGATTACAAGTTGCTTTGCATAGCGGTATTCAGTGGAATATCCTGCACCTCATTCCACGAGGAAAGAGCCGAGATCCCTTCACCGGGAATGACCTCTTTAGCAAAAGGTTTTCGCCACTATATTTTAAAAAGCTATCAGGTTCCTTCAGCGATATCAAGTTCGTTACGTTAAAGGTTTTTCGCCAAAAACCAGTCGTAGCCCTCCGTCACTTCTTTTGGGTATTCAGTAGTATTCAAGCTATGCATTTTAGCCAAAGTTAAGGCATAGTGTTTGGTAGCTGCTGGGTATTCATTTGTTGCATAGATAGATGAGTTGGTTTGGGACAGTCGTTCTGCCGATTGGCCAAAGTCAGGGGCATGTGCGGGTGGGTTCAAATTGACAAGATAGTGACGGGTAGAACTTGGCATGTGACTTATGACATTTTGACCAAAGCCAAGGTTATAAGAGCATGGGGAAAAAATCATATCAGGAGTTTCTAAAAAAACTGAAACTTGCCAAGTATGCGTATACCTTCTGGAGTATGAGTAACGTGGATGCATTCCATCACGTTATCATGCGATGAGAGTTGGATCCCGATTCCCACTGATGAGTTGGTTTACTCTTCGGGTGATCCCAATTGATTCTTCTTTCAGGTTTGGAGGAGAATTCGACAGGACAGTGGGAGGTTTCCGGATTAGATAAAGTGATAACCATTCTGATCCAGGTTAGAGTGCACGCAGAGTGTTTCTTTTCTCTCTCTCTTTGGCAGCGACCTTTGACCGACCCTAGACTATGACTCAGTGACCAAGTTGACCGACCTTCTTAAAATACTGGCTTTTGGATTGTCTGAGTTGCATAAGTCATTGCCACTCCTTCTTTTACCCTTTGTATTTCTCAGAACATCCGTTTTACTACAGACATCCACTTCCATTGGATAGATCCATCGTATGGTTATATACGAACTCGAAGAGACTTCTTTGAGGCTGGATCCAGGTTCAGGAGAAATAGAATTGGTTTATTCAGTTGTCTTTTATTATCACCTTCTCTCGGGTTGCGAGGGCTCCTTGGTTTAGGAGAGTACACCTATTACGTTTATTGGATAGTCTTATTCCAAACCATAGGCTGGTGCCGAAAGGTAGGGAATGAAGAAAACCAATTAGCCTAAGTAGGGTGTGCAGAAGGTAATATGTAAAGACAAAATAAAGGGATTAGAAAGAGGGCAAAGTAAATTGCGACTGTTATCATTCACGACCAAACCGCTTACTTCATCGCCACTCCTATTTCACCTTTAAAAAGAATAAGGTATTATTCAGTTGTCTTTTATCATCACCTTCTCTCAAGATGTGAGTACTCCTTGGTTTAGGAGGGTACACCTATTATGCTTACTGGGTAGTCTTCTTCCAAACCATAGGCTGGTGCCGAACGGTAGGGAAGGAAGAAAACCATTTAGCCTAACGATGGTGTACAGAAGGTAATGACTACAGACAAATAAAGGGATTTGGAGAGATGGCAAGAAATATACGGTTATAGTCATGAATTGGATTATGGAAGAGGCATTGCTATGAATACCAGGATACCCCTACGAAATATTTTCATGTTTCAGTGCATTGTTAAAGGAAAACTGTTTTCCCGATTAGATACTTACTCCAAGGGTATGTATTTACCAGGTTTCATTCTCATATCTGTATGGTTCTACAGATGATGAGTGGGAGTAAGATATTGGGAATCAGGTAATTATCCTCATTATATCGGAATTCGTTGTAATTGGTGATATTTGAGGAAATCGCCAGGGTACAGTTTTTAACCTACGACGCACAGGTTTTGAGTTGTTCAACTCAGCGGACTTATACAGAGTATTGTATGTTGTCCAAGTGTCCATCAGGAAAAAGGGGTAGGTCCTCGTACTATATTCTGTTTACTTATAACTTCTCTAGTATTTAGACAAGTATTTCATAGAAATACAAGGTCTAAGTTTTGAGAAGTTGTGGGTATAAGAATAAAGTAGAGAACCAGGTGTCACAAGTATCGGGATTCTTCAAAGAGATCGAAGATGTAGATTCTTGTGATTGGTATTCAGATGATAGTAATGGTTTTTAAGAAACTTGTTTCTCTTTAAGGTTGCTCATAATTGGATGGATTCCTAAGTTGAGTAATGCTGATTAGTCTTTTTCCATTAAGTTGATATGCACTGGAGACAGCTGCATGATTTGAATATGGTTCCAATTAAATAAGTGCCAAAGTTTCTATATTGGATATAGAATAGTTCGTACCTTAAAAGATGTTAAGGTAAGGGGAGTTGTCCAGCTTTTGCTTAAAACCAGACTCTGGATAACTCAGGGCACGTTTCTGTAATGGCAGTTTGTGGGTTGACCCTAGCTATGACGAGGGTTGATATTCTACCATTTGGACGATCAATAGTGATATTGTTCTTGACTCGCCACAGTTTTAGTAAAATGGATCTTTTTCAGAAAACAGTAGTGGGAGTATGGTAGAACTGGAAGTGATTCCAGAACCGCAAACGATTACGGAAAATTTAATAGAACCTATATATTCAATCAGGTTTGACATTCCATTAGCCACTCCGCAGATATGGTGGGTAACCTCAGACACCCGAGAGGTACTCCGGTAGCCTCAAGAACGGTGACATGGAGGTTCTTATCTACCCAGACTTGACACTACTGTTGTTCCAGGCTATGAGACTCGGTAGGAGGGTTGTCGTAGTCAGTGGGAGCAGCAGAAGTATAGTGGGCAAGTAGCTTATGTCTATTTATAGACTTGAGCAGTTATAGCGGAGATAGATCATCTAATTTTGATGTGACAGTCATGGGTTTGACTTCAATCAGGATAGGGGATGGATCTGTTAAGAAGGCAGTAGGGTGTGATGTCATGGTATTTGGATGACATACAAAGAGTAGGAAGTAAAATTCCTATACTACGACCGGTTGTACTGTGGTCGTCATACAGTTGTTTCTCCAGACAGGATATGGATATAATATTTGACATTCTGGTTTCTAGATCTATGGTTTTTTGATCTGGATTTGGGTAGTTTCCCAATGTAGGTACTTTGACAGTATTCTAATGGTTTTTAGAATAGATGACTCCTGGCATGGTGGTGGACCTGCAGGTAATGGAGTCACCCTCTCTAAAAATGTCTTACAGATAGAAGGGGAGAGGGGTGTGCATGATTAGCAGATCACTTGCTTAGGCAATTGAGTCAATCATGAGATGTCAAGTACCACACCAAATGTTGTTTTTGCACTAGATGCAATAAGTTTGTATTAATCCAATCCTGGAGAAACATAAGAAAGCAGTTTTAGAACATAAGTACATGTTCTACGGATTTGATGACGGCAGCCTCTTTCGGGAGACGGTTATCATTCCAGGCTTCAAAGGTGACATGGTTGACAGAGTGATTGTCAGAGTTATAGTTTTCCCTCTGACGAGGGACAGTATTATGGACAGCGGTCCAAGAGGATACTGTGGGAGGCATGGTGCAGGATACTGATTAGGTTCAGTGATCGATACAGTCTAAGAAGTTTGGATTTAGAGTTCATTTATGAACTAGGTCCCATCAGATGTCCAGACATATTCTAAGACAGGTATTACTCAATTCGGGAGATGGCTTTCTCCGCGAACTTGAGATTAAGAGAGATATAGAAAGAAACTTCTAGGCGGATCCACTCACTGAGGCTATTTCTCGAACACAATAGTTTTACAAACGGGCTTTGTGAAACTGATTAGTAGAGGAGTTGGATGTTCGGTTTCACACGGGCTGTGAGTAGTCGACATCGCAATAATTAGCCTTAAGTGCAAGTGGGAGATTGTTGGAGATAGTGCCCTCAGAGTCAATTATTGGATCGCAGGTACGTGATTGCAATGATTGCGGAGGATCTATACCGGTAGGACAGTCTTACTCGAGATGATAGTATGCTATCTGGTTTGCCTTTATCGGTCGTGTACATGTTCAGGTGACTGATTACATGTTACACTTTGATAGAGCCCTTAGGATCTTGCTTTACTACCAACAGTATGATGGCGATCATATACGTGAGAGTTGGGTAGTTTATATGCATATCCTTAATTGTGGTCCCTAGTCGTGGGAGTTTCGAGACAGGGCATCGATACTCCGGAGTAGACTAGTGTATACAGTCGAGACCCCGACGAGAGGCGGTGGCCGGTCTCACAAGCCACTGGTGTCAGTTGGATCACCTAAGATGTATACAGGTGCTCATTGGGTTATGAGTACACCGGACAGGACTCGCCGGGAACCTGCTAGTTGGTATTATACATATCGTCAGATAGCAGTTCTCTGGTGACATGTGTACAGGTTAGTTCATCGACCTGAGGTCGTCATTTGTCTCGTGTGAGTTCCCACTGTGCTTTGATTTCTACCCTACCACGGCTCAAAGGAGTCGTGCAAACAGATAGTTTTTGGGTACAGTCCCGAGCCATATGGAGGCACGTGAGCGGATCGGCAGGGGATTCGTCTCTCCCGGTATTGGGGGCGAGATCGTGCTGTGTCTAGGAGAGCCATTACACATAGCCCACGGCCGTGGCAGGAAATTTACTGGTAGGTACTCCAGTAGTATCTCAGGGTGTTATTGGGCTTCACTCCGACACGACTTATACTGCTATTGGGGGTCTGACATTACTAGCCCCCTAGGTAAATATGCGATACTCATAGACGAACGGACCGGACTGTATATACATTGTCACTGTTAGGCTCAGTAGGGTTTCCGGATGAGTTCGCTCATCGGCCTCCCTTGAGGTCAGTCCATGGGCAGCCGTTACGCATAGCTAGTGCCGCTGACGGTTTGTGGTTAAACCCACTGCCAGGGTACCGACGAGTCATTAGAGTCCCCCACAGACAGTTTCCCAAGTTCGGACAAAACGTTGTAGAGGCCGTATGGTTTTATGGCAGAGTTCGGAAAATGCACGTGCGTTTACGCACGTGTTATTTTTCGGGCAGATGATACTGGTCGGCTTTGGTTTAAGCCGGATCCGAGTATTATATTGAGTAGATATAATATCTTTGTCTCAGTTGCATTTGTATTCGGTCGTAATACAAATACGGGTATATTTATACAGTTACAGGGTTATTCTGAAATTCGTTTCGGGATCGCTTTTGGAAGTTACCAGTTTTCTTTCACCCGTCTTAAACATCCGGTTTAATGCGGATTTTCTTCTTTGTACTGTCTGGCCGAAATCAATGGGCTGCCCAATTCAGTGGGCTGCATAGTGGTATTGGTTTACATTCAAGAGGCATGGCCATTTTTTTAGTGAGGTGTGATTTGCAAATTAATGCTTTTTGTTTGGAAAAAGATATTTAGGAGAGAGGGTCTTTTATGCGGTGGTGGATGCTCCAGCAGCCATGATGCTATTTTGGTTGATTGATTTTCATGAAGGGAATTAATTGATTACACACTCCTTTTTTGTTCCACCAAAAATTCCCAGTGCACTCATTTTTTGTGGCCGGCCCCACATTGAAAATGGATGCATGAATTCACAGAGAGCTTACATATATTTGGCAGAGCCCAAAAATTCTTGGCTAACTCTATTTTTCCTCCATGCAAATTTCAAAGGCTCACTTGATTTCATTCAATGGCAACTTCATTAACCGATCGTCCACGGATTTGGACGAAGTGAGACAAAGTCATCTACTCATTCTCTACATCATTCTTGATCGTCTCTTTTAGCAAACTTGACGACCGAGTTGCCTCGAGTCAGAGGCGGGAGCCCGTTTAAAGAATCAGTGACGTGGTGCCACCTGGACGAGCAGATCGGAGATCGACGAGATCGGAGTAGCCGCAACGGAGCGTGGGATGATGGTTAAAGAACGAAGGACTCGGATCGTTCGGTATAACCTTTCTACACTCTTTACAGTTTGTTAGTTTAGCAATAATGGCAGATCCGGGTTAAAGTATACGATAGCGCCAGTTAAAAAGTTTTTTGTTCCGCATTTGGCGTCTGTAGACGGCCTGGGCGCTACCGTAGACTTACAGATACATGTACACTACCTGACATGACCTGATACACCATTACTTGACATGTTACCTGATCCTGTTTCTAATGCCGACAATCCTAACATGTTGTCCCGATGGACATATCCTGTTGTCTGTATAGAAAAACTTATTCCTGCTTGATCCTATGTTTGCATTAGCTTCAGATTTATCAATACCTGACTTGAACACATTACTTGGGGGTATGGGGAAATCAATGATGAAACCTGACTTGTAACCCGACAGTTCGATGCTTATACTGATCAGTTTTATGGGCTAGGCCAGCCCGGGGATGCTGCTGCTAACATCATTCATCTGTACATGTTTCTTGTTTAGTGACTAGCGGCATGTCTCGGATTTCAGCCCGAGAATCTGGACCATGGTCTCGGGCACGCACGGGATACTATTGAGTTATATCGATGATTCATTAAATTGATTTCAAAGGTTTGAGAATAATTAACCCAGTAGTATAGATTACTCACCGCATGCACATACACTTCACTGTTCCATATTCATGTTGATGTTATATACTCATTACTGTTTTATAATTCATGCCTGCATATCCCGTTACCCACTGATTATATTATTGTTGATATTGTGACGCGCTGACGTCTGGGTTTTGCATGGCCCAGATCCGCTACCCTTGTCGCAGGCCGAGCAGGAGTACTTCAGTCGACAGGCCGAGCAGTGAAGACCTGTTAGTATTCTAGTGTAGTTTCCTTTCAGCATTTTCATTTCTTGATGTGAGCCCGTATTTGGGACGTACTTTCCAGATGGTTTTTGTTACTTGGATTTATTGCTTCCGCTTATTATTTCTTGACTCGCTTATTCTGGCATATGGACATGTACTAGATAGTTCATTTTTTATTTCTACTGTTCTTGATATCTTATAGACAGCCATAATGTGACTGTGGAGGTATGTTTCCTAACCACAGGTAGCATGGTTGGCTCTGTCACGTGCCGATATTAGCGCACTCTAGGAAGCAGGGCGTGACAGGATTTGTTTGGTATCAGAGCCATAGGATTTAAGTTAATCCGGTTTGATTCTTTTGTAGATGGGTATTGGACCCAATACACGAATCAGAAAATCCGTATTTAGGAACATGTCCTGCCACATTGTTGTCATGATTCTTGAATCTTATCTTTCTCTTGACCCTTTATCTTAACGAGATGGAATAACTTTACATCTCGGCTTGAAATCCTTTTGGTTCCTTACTATTTCTCCCTTCCTATTCTTTCGATTCTGATACTAGGATTTGGGCGACTTGAACGGAGTTATGTGATTGTAACTATGAACTGCAACATGGTTACAATGCGGTACTCTATTTAAGTAACTTGGAGTCCTAGTTTTGATTCACTTCCTTATTTCATGGTCGTTATATTACCTTGGTTCTCTCAGTTTCATTGCTTACCAGTTCATGTTTTATCGCAAGCTTGAACCCTGTTTACTGTGCTTATCTTCTTCAGTGTTTGGCTTCAGATGAAGTTGTTTCCGGTATCCTACTTGTTCATGATTTTCCCGCATTAGCGTTATTCAATTCGAGTACATCCCATTGTTGTATGTCGTCCAAGTTTATTACTGGACACTCGATTTCTTACACGACCCTGTCTAGTTGTTGGGACATACACACTGGGAATGGGAAGATCATATCTAGTAGTGAGTGCAAGGATTGTTCTGTTGTTATCTGCGGACGGGAGTTATTTGCAGATTTATTGGTGATCGATACCGACAGTTATGATGTTGTCTTGGGAATGGATTTTCTCGGCACATTCCACGCTCATATTGATTGTAGGGCAAAGAAAGTGATTTTCCAGATTCCCGGACATCCAGAGTTTGTTTTCATTGGAGGAAGCAGTTCTATCGGGCCAGTCGAGTTTAGGGATAGGCCGACAAACAATGTTCTTTCGACGATGGAAGTTGATAATGAGGAAGCGCCAGCTGTAGTTCGAGAGTTCATGGACGTGTTCGATGACATCTCGGGTTTACCGCCAAAACGAGATATGAAGTTCGCGATTGATCTTGTTCCTGGTGCAGCGCCAATGTCAAAGGCTTACTATCCAATGGCACCAGTGGAGTTGGAAGAAGTCAAGAAAGCAGGTTACTGAATTGCTAGAGAAGGGTTGGATTCGAAGCAGTAATTCACCTTAGGGAGCTCCAGTTCTTCTAGTAAAGAAGAAAAATGGCACAAAGAGGATGTGCATCGATTATCGAGAATTAAACCGGGTGACTATTAAGAACAAGTACATGATCTCTCGCATTGGTGAATTGTTCGAGCAGCTTAGTGGCGCGAAGGTATTCTCGAAGCTGGATTTACGGTCTGGACATCATCAAGTCGGAGTTAAATCATAGGATATTGCAAGACTGCGTCCCGAACTCGGTATGGACATTACGAGTATTTAGTGATGCCATTCGGAGTCACGAATGCACCGGTAATATTTATGGACTTAATGAACCGAATCTTTTCACCGTTCTTGGACCAGTTTATAGTAGTGTTCATCGATGATATTCTGGTCTACTCGAGGAGCCTAGAAGAGCATACAGAACACTTGAAGATCGCACTGCAGACATTGAGGCAAGAAAGATTATATGCAAAGATAAGCAAGTGCGAGTTTTAGCTCGAAGAAGTGAAGTTTTTGGGGCACGTCGTATCCGGAGATGGAATCGCCGTTGATCCCAAGAAGATTGTAGCAGTTCACGATTGGCCGATTCCGAAGAGCATAGCAGAGATCAGAAGTTTTCTTGGACTTGTCGGATATTACAGAAGGTTCGTGGAGAATTTTTCTCGTTTGGCTAAGCCTTTGACCAATCTTACGCGCAAAGAAGTACCGTTCGTGTGGACGGATAAGTGTGCGTCAGCTTTCGAGGCGTTGAAGCAGAGGTTGATAACCGCTCCTATTTTGACCATACCAGACGGTTCCGGAGGATTGGTGATTCATAGCGACGCATCTGGGAAAGCTTTGGGATGTGTTTTGATGCAGTATGGGAAGGTCATAGTTTACGCATCGAGACAGTTGAAGACCCAAGAGAAGAATTACCCAACTCATGATTTGGAGCTTGCAGCAGTAATTTTCGCTTTGAAGATTGTTTCCCCCAATCAGAGCAAAGCTCTGTTTGAATTTCAAAAATTCAAAAATTGAAGCGACGCTTCAAATTCCTTACGCTGCGCGCAACGCGCCACGTGTCAAAAGCTGATACGTCAGCGCAGCGCCCAAGGCAGTGCGCCCAATCAGAGCAAGGCTCTATTTAAAAAAAATTAAAAGAAGCAACGCTTCAGATGCGCTGCGCTCTGCGCAGCGCGACACGTGTCATGGCAGTTGCGCTGTGCTCTGCGCTGCGCGACACGTGTTAGCGCAGTTGCGCTAAGCTCTGCGCTGCACGACATGTGTCAGCGTACTTGCGCTGCGCTCTGCGCTGCGCGACACGTGTCAAGCGCTGGTGCGTTTGCGCCAAACAGAATTAAAATTCCAGTAAGATCTTTCTGTTCTTGTTAAAACAAGAAGATTGCCTTCTATAAAACAGAAGCCTTTGGATCAAAGATCCAACGGTGGGGAAAATTCCCTAAATCACTCAGAGAATGATCTCTTTAACAAATTTAACAAATTAATGGGCACTATATAAAGGCCCCTAGACCCCAATTCAAAAGAAGAACAACACAGAGAATAGAGAAACTCAAGAAACAGAGAAAGAACTCTAAAGAATTTGGAGAAAAACTCAAAAAAGAGAAGAAAAGGTAAACCCTTTGAATAAAAAAGAAGAATTTCTTCTGAATAGATCATTGATCTAAGAACAAGATCAAAGATCTTCAAATAAAAAATAATAATAACAAAGGCATTGGCTTTTTTATGAACCATTGGTTCTGGAATCTTAAAGATTCTTTTCTTGAATCCAAAATTGGATCAAGATATTAAAACAGTGCCTTGCACTTGTAAATCTATACTGTTGCGCTCCTGAGTTGGCGCAAGCCACCAGAGAGCGCCACGTGTCAGCTCCAAAACCACTTGCGCTATGCGCTTTTAAAATAGAGCATTGCTCTCTGATATTGGCGCAACTCACCAGAGCGCGCCACGTGTCAGCAGTGCAACAGCGCAGCGCACTGCGCTAACTGCGCTTGCGCTCACCAGAGCGTGACACGCGTCACCTCCACATGCGCTTGCGCTCAATAATTGGCGCAAAGCGCCTGACAAACCACATGGCCACTGTCAGTTTGATTAATGCACTGCATTATTTACAGAAGGGCCAAGCCCAATTAAAAAAGGCCTAACAGGCCTAATAAAATGCAATGCATTATTTTAATAAAGGGCAGAGCCCAAACAAAAAACGATGTTGTGCATCATTTAAAAGGGACAGAGCCCAAATCAAAAAGGCCTAGCAGGCCAAAAGAAAATGCAGTGCATTATTAAACAGGGGCAAAGCCCTAGCACAGGCCTAATAGGCCAAAGATAAAAACTGTTGAATATTCTCAACTGGACTTAGCCCAATTCTGGCCGTAAGTCCTCAAATTAAATTGACTGAGCAAGACTGCTCTCTTAAATCAATTTACATCCGGTTCAAGGGTACATCTCTGAACTCCTCTGACACCTATCGTTGTAATCCTTCAGCGACGTCAGAGAGGTGACGGGTCCCGACAACCACACATCGATACGGACTGTGGGGTCCTTAAACTCATGGACTTAAGCGTCCTTAAACCAACAATACGGACTGTAGGGTCCTTAAACTCATGGACTAATACGTCCTTAAACACACCCATACGGATTGTGGGGTCCTTAAACCCATGGACTTATGCGTCCTTAAACTAACGGACTAATGCGTCCTTAAACACATTTATATGGACTATGGGGTCCTTAAACCCATGGACTAATGCGTCCTTAAACTAATATCCGTCCCCAAAACGGGAACAATGGACCACTATGTCCCTAAACTGGCAATGGACCGCAATGTCCTTAAACTACCTATGGACCACTACGTCCCTAAACTGGAACAATAGAGCCCTCAAACGCTCTTTTGTCGGATCTAAACGATCCCGTTTAAGTTGATCTTAGCCTCAAATATGGCTAACGTATCCTTAAACATTCAAACAGACTTTAGTCCCAAATTGGACTATAAGATCCCCAATCAACTTTGGTTCAAGAGTACATCTCCGAACTCGTCTGACACCTGTCGGTGTAATCCTTCAACGTCGTTATAGAGGTGACGGGTCCCGACGGCCATATATTATTAAATGGACCACTACGTCCCTAAACTGGAACAATAGAGCCCCTAAATGCTCTTTCCGTTAAGTTGATCTTAGTCTCAAATCAGACTAACGTATCCTTAACGAGCGTTTAAGTTGATCTTAGCCTCAATATGGCTAACGTATCCTTAAACTAAAATACCAAACCCAAATCTAAGTAACTACGGATTTGGACTAATCCACGTCCTACGGGCGACGGCATAACTTAGTCTCCGTATACAATCCACAGGCATCCACAAACAAAACAAACACACATGACACGAAGTGAAATTCTGGAGAAGGAGAAAGTTGTTACCGCTATGCGGTAGCGTAATTAACTGCAGGGGCTTGCGCCTGCACGGAAAAGCGTCCCTACAATCAAAAACCCCTCAAGTGAGGGGGAATCTGACGAAGTCTGCTACATCGGCCGCATCCGTCTAAACCTCCAATACACGGTGCCATAAATCAACTTGGAATCTTCGGAGAGGTGGACGAATAAAACCAAATAGCATCTGCCCCGAATCTCAGGCAAGACGTCTTCGCGTCGTCGCCGTCTTTCGGAGGGGAACAGATTCTGGCACGCCCGGTGGGACCTTTTCCTCTTTCCAGTCCACACTTCGTGTATCGTCTTCGCGAACGAATCGCGGTTTGTTAATGGTTGCCTTTGGGTTTCAAGTTACTAAGATTTGGTCTTTTTCCTGGCGCAGAAATCAAGCATCAATGGCCTCCAACTGCTCGAGCTGCTCCAAATGCCAATGCAACCGACGCTCCGCCTCACCTGGAGGTGTAGCCTATGGGCCTCAAGCGGCCTCCATCCTTGCCATGCCGGTGGAACAAGTAACCCAGGCCACCACCGGTCTGTTTTTCGAGACCATGCTCCTGCCTGCAAGCTTCACTATTCTAGTGCCCGCACCGGAAGCGCACAAGAAATCGGTCTTCGATCGGCTCACTGCTACAACGGCCCCTTTCAACGGGTCGTCCAATATCAGGCCGGCAGCCTCTGTCTTTACCAGGCTGAACCAGAATTCTGATGGGCCAGCCAAGAAGCCCATGAACCCTGAAATGGCCGTCCCGAGGAAGACAACCACCTCTGCTCCTGAAGTCGTCAAGGCGGCTTCTCCTGTTAAAGAGTCGGTCTTTTCAAGGCTGACTAATCCGGCTCCTGCTCCTACTCGAGGGTCTATCTTTGACAGATTGAACATCGCTACTCAAAAGAAAACATCAGTCTTTAAGAGGCTGGCACCAGCGGCGCCTCAGCCGGACAGGGGGCAAGATGAAACTATCCCTATCGCCGAGCCAGTCCCAACAGCTCGACATGCTCGACGTCGCCACTGGCGCCGAGTAAGGAAGGCCGGGGGCAACTCCCCCTCAGGGCTAACTCCACCCGCTCCAGTGGTGGAAGTTAATACTGCTGTTCCAACTAGGAACAGCTTTGAACCACTAAGGAGGGTGCGTAAGAACTCTCCAACTGCTACGCTAAAAAGATCTCCTCCGCCTGCGGAGAGGGTTACAGAAACGAAGCTGGAACAGCCCCCTCAACGGCTGTCCTCCAAAATTTATAAAGTCTGGCGGAGGGTTCAAGACTCGGTAATCGACCAAGATCACTCTCGTCAGCAGAAAAGGGCAAAAGTACAGGAAGAAAAGAACCGTCCTATCAAACAGCAAAGGACGACAACCGCCAGGGTGCCCGCTGCAACGGCCCTTTCAACTTCAATGGCCCACAAGAGAAGGAGGCCGGAGAAAATTCCCACTCCTGCGGCAAATGTCAAAGGCGGCGAGCCCAAACGCCCTAAGTCCGGGGGCATTGTAGTCCATACTGTATACATGGCGTCGGGAAAGGAGGACAGCCGTGCATCTACAGGTCATAGACCGCTTACACGGTCAGTGACCAAAGCTCAGGAGCAACAGCAGAAGCTCCAGGAAATGATGAATGCGATGGCCGCACTCACTGGGCCAAAAGAAAGCCCCGAACCGTCCTCTGATCAACGCCAGGAGCAAGAGACGGACGTTGAATTCCTTCGCAGGATACTGGAAAAGAAGGATAAAGAGGCTGCGGAACAAGCAGCCAATATAAAGCGAATGGCCCTCCTGTTCCAGGACATGGTGGGAATGATGATCCAACAAGATCCTCCTACTGTAGATCCTCCGATCGTCCTTGAAGACGACAGGGGAGAAACGTCAAATCCTCCACCAGCTCTATCAACAGCCAAGGAGGAGACAATCTCCAAAGATGACTTGGACGAATATATAGCTCAGCAGATACGGGTTCATCAGGCAACTGAAGCAGCCGGTCAGGTCGTAAAAACAGGGCGACCATATCCGAGCTGGTATGATCAGATCAAGTACCCGCCGGGCTATACAATACCGAAATTCCATGTTTATAAGGGGACGGGCAATCCCCACCAGCATGTTGCCCAGTTCAGGGAGCTTTGCGGCAACACCGGCGGTGATGATAAATTGTTGCTTCGCCAGTTCGTCGGTAGCTTACCGGACACAGCATTCGAGTGGTACTCCGAGCTCCCGAACGACTCTATCAAGACATTCGCGGAGATGGAACTGCTGTTTACCCAGCGTTTCGCAAACACCAGCGAACGCACCCCGATAACGGCATTGATTAATGCCAAGGTGAAGCCAGGCGAAACATGGGTTCAGTATGCGATACGATGGCGGAACTTATGGTCAAAATGTGAGCAACGCATTGAAGAAGCGCCGGCAGTAGGGATGTTTGTGGGAACCCTCGATCCGCAAGCGACCATCTCGCAATTCATGATGTTCTTCAAGCCGACTACCTTCCAGGCCCTGATCGACAAGCTAGCTCAGATGGATCAGATAGGCCATAGACCTCCCCCTCCAAAGCCGGACTCTCGAAACAAGAAGGGGAAGGGAAAAGCGATCGTTGTCGCCAATGCTCAACAACAGCCGAGCAACTTGAAGCCGGTTGTCCGTCAAAATAATATGCGCCCGCGCGTACCTCTTGAGGAGAGGCTACGACGTCCTTACTCGTTTCCCCGAGATAAAACGAGAAGACTGTTTGAGCTAGCATTGCGCAACCGACTCATAAATCTGCCGGATCCAAGACGTCCGTCGCAGCCAAACGACGTCAATGATCCCAATTACTATCCCTATCACCGAGTACTGGGTCATCCGATCGAGGATTTCTACATCTTCAAAAATTGGATTGAGGACCAGTACCAACAGGGCAAGTTCGTGTTGTCCGACAGATGGAAGGTGAATCCACCACAGCATCACACCCCTAAAAGGGTGAATACACCGGGGGCAACGTGCTCCCTCGTTGAAGAAGCTTCATGGGAGGTTGTGCTATCAGCCAAAACAAAGAGGATGCTGAATGATCTTCAAACATGCCCAGCGATCAGGTGGAAGAACCCGTTGGAACCTGAGATCATTGAAGGGATGCTGAGGCCATGCCCAACTCCAAAGATCGGTGGTAATGGCCCAAGCATTCACAACCAGCCGTCAAAATCTTCAAAGAAGAAGAAGAAGAAATCCAAGAAGCCCGTAAAGCCTGGTGACAAGCGCACGGACTTACAAAAGCAGATTGACACACTGGAGAAGTACAACCAGAAAGCACGGACTTCCATCACACTCCAAGAGTTCCTCAACCACGTCTTTCAAGAAGAAGATGAGGGGGAGAGCTCGTCGAATGAATTCGAGGAATACGTGGCGAGCTGTCTTATGATTTCCCATTCATTTACAGACGATGAGGAAACTCCTTGCACTGAAAAGCTGGGGGCGGATCCTAAACCGGAAATTCTGGGGCCATCGGATGAAACAATTGACGCATTCCTCAATGAAGCTCTGTTGAAAAATAAAGCTGATCGGGAACGCGAGGCGGTTATATTTGAAAGGGCCAAGCGCCAGCAACTTGACGAAAGAGTTGAAACACTCCCGCTGGAGCAAAATACATCCATAGCAGATAAAAGCAAATTCAAGACGAGGAAAAGGTTTGCTAAAGCCATATCAATGGGTATGAAGCTACCACCCTCTTAAGGAAATATTGCTGGTGAAGCAGAAATGTACCCTTCCTACTGCTTGTATCATCGGAAGATTTCGCACCCCACTGAAGAGTGCAAAGCTTTCAATAGATGGTGGCAGGGATATGTTGCGCACCGACAATATTTTAAACGGGAAAAGCGCAAAACTCACAGGGAGCGGAAAAATACAACTTAGGGGCTTAACAGAACTACCGGTGATTGTCGCATGGTTAACGCCGGGGGATCACGAGTTCTCAAGTTCGGGAGCGACTCTGACGAGGAAATGGCTCTTAGCCCCCTCTTTAAAGAGCCCACCTCGGGAAAAGAAGAAGAGCCGAAGATCTGCGAAAATATCCGGCTGCGTAATCGGACGCTATCCGAAAAGAATCTCGGACCCTCAAACAAGAAAGATAAAGGGAAAGAAAAGGCCTCTGAGGATATTGCCCTAGATGACCAAGTCATAAAAGAGCTAACTGCCAAGGACCCGCCGAAGAAAAATAAGATGGATTACAACGTTCTAGCGCATCTGAGGAAGATACCCTCGCAGCTCAGCATTCTTGACGCCCTTTTACTATCAAAAGAGGCAAGGGATTCATTAATCAAGGCACTACAGGACCCCGAGCAATTCCAAGCTTTTCTTGCCGAAGAAAAGATGAAGGATGAGTTGGAAGAAGTGCACACGGCCGATGTCACTTTTGGTGATGAGGACCTTCTTCTTGGGACGTGCGAACATAATCGCCCCCTCTATGTCTCAGGGTATTGCCATGATATAAAGATAGGAAAAATCCCGGTCGACAATGGATCTTCTGTTAATCTCCTTAACGTGCGGGTGTTAAAAGAAATCTGCATGAGCGTCCAGCACCTTGCTCGGGATAAGATCACCATCTCGGGTTCGATTCTCAATCATTACGAACTCTTGGATCTGTGATACTGACGCTACGTTTTGGGCTGCTTGTCACAGATATAAAATTTCATGTCATAGACGCCAAGACATGCTACAATGCTCTGCTCGGCCGACCATGGTTACACGAGTACAACATCATCCCTTCTACACAGCATCAGTTTATAAAATATTTTAAGGATAGTCTCGAGTATACCGTGACGGGAGAACTGAACCCGTTCTCCGTGAACGAAGTCCGCAAATATGAAGATGCCAAATACTTCTTACCGGATTTCGAGGACACGAAGAGGTGTCACAAGCCGGAGAACAAAGTTAACGCCACCATCCCTGTCTTCGGGAGTGATACCGAGGAGGAAGAGGAAATAGTTTATTCCGGGCCACCCCAGCACAACAAGCCAGGACCGTCCGCTCCCATGCTGATCTTCGGCAGCGACTCAGAAGATGAAGTCCATGCTGTATTCTCTGCTCGGCCTTCAATACAAACATCCGCTGACAAAGAGCAAAGTCTGCAAGTCGCCATGGTTCCACTTAAATACCATAAAGAACTGGATGTGCTCGATACCTACAGCGTAGAGGAGCTGCGGACATTCTATGTCCCTCCCAGGCGAGAAGGCGAAAAGGCAATTCTATTCTACCGCTCTGAAGAAACCAAAGTGGAGAAAGAAATCTGGCACGGTATGGATCCTACGCTTGTGTCACGGCCCGAAAGTACGGAACATGACCGGCACGTAAACTACGAACGTCTCGAGGCGTACGTAATCTAAGTAAACCGAAAACCCAAAAATCCAAACCAAGAAAAGTAGTAGAGTGAAGGAAAACCAATTTAAAACAAGTAGTTTTAATAGCATAAGCCGATTTATGCGATTTTAAAAAAAACATCGAATATTTCCCGAAAATTTCGGCAGAGTCTCCTTTGTAAATACTGGCTCCCAAACGAGATACAACATGAATAGTATACGAAATCAATAAAAGGCATCCCCAAGCGGGAGCTAGCTCTTCGTCAATCGACGGTCACAACCACACAAGCAATATAATATACAACGCCAACGGCGAGGATCAAAAACTCAAAACCATAAGAAAACCACAGAAATAAAACGCGCGACTCTAAGGTCAAAAGAATAACATCACTGGTCTCTATCTCTGAAATAAATACATGTTTGGTTGATGGAACTTCTAGATACAACAGAGTAATAATATACAAGTTATATAATGGGGGGTACGATACAAATAAACCCACCTACTAGCAAATCATCCGAACAAAACTATGCCCGCAAAGCCGTAAAGAAACCTGTACGGCAAACCTGCAAGAAACTGGGGCACAACGGGGGTGAGTTGCCAACTCGTGAATAGAAAAACATCTACGAATAGAAAATCGCATGTATGACGCAATCCTAGGTCATACGATCAATATATATAATCCTCAAATAAAACCAGCAGTCTATAACAATGACTAGGGTAAATATCCAACCCGAGTGTAATCTCATGTGCCCGTGTCAGTGCCTCAGGTAGCAATATAACATATGAATGAGGTATGAATGCGTGAAAACAGATTACATGTAAATGAAGAAACCGTTTTCATAATTTAGTGAGATTTCCTTTGTATTTTTAAAAATGAGGTATCATAAACAAATCAGCATCAACAGTGTCTAGAATCGACATAAAACATAAATCTCAATGTCTCAAAACCTCAGGCTCCGGCTATCCGGACTGGCCTGTATCATCAAATCTCAGTACCTCAATATCTCGAAATCTCAATGTCTCAATCTCAATATCTAGGGCGCCGTCAGTCCAGACCGGCCCCTACCATCCATCTCAAGACCACGACGGTATCCTCCGGATATCCGACGTGTCGGGTAAAATCACCGGTAGGTAGTCTCCCCCTGCCAGGCTCATCGTCATCACTACGAGCTTCTTACCCCGGGGTACCTTACCGGGTCCACCATGTACCCGAAACGGTTCATCCAACTCCTCGAATCGGGTCTCGAAATCCATCAGCAAACTCATGGTGGAAGACTCATACATCATGGGAAAAACCGCGCTTTTCATTTAAAAGGAGAAAGAAGAAGTTTATATATGTTTTGCGGTTTTCCCCAAATCCAGAAAATCTCATGGAAATCCGAATCCAAAACCTCAATAGCACGTAAAAAGTGAATATATGCATGAGAATCCATGAATTCGGCATAACAATGAATAACAGTATGCATGAAGTAGCAGGTAATAACTACAATGTCTAAACTAACATATAAGGCAAGTACACTAATATCATGTCTAAACTATTAGCTAACAGGCTATGTCAAGCAATAATATTTTCTAAGGTGTACGTGACATGGCAATTACCGATGAAGATGTGTGTGAGCCGGCAAGTAAGTGTACGTGGTACATACGCATCATCGGTAATGGTGCTGGTGTCCTAACCACAAGATATCAACAGTAGAATATGAAGCATAATATAAGCATGTGATGCGGAGCGAACAACAATAATGAGCGGAAGCTGAATACTAGACACAACGATAACTAATCTGCATTAACCTAATATAAGTCCTGCAATGGTGCATTTTGAAATAACACGAATCGTGGGGTTTTGAAAATAGGGGCTACGGTGTTTTTAAGAAAAAATACGTTTTTTTGAAATATCCGTAGAATCCCTTGACTTGTCTTTTAAAATACGCACGATTCGTAAGCTTTGAAATAGGTAGGAACCGAATCTAATCTAACAACTAACTAAACTAAAGGGCTAAGCTACAAGCTAGACTACAGGTGAGGAAACCACCTAACATCTGAGTCGATACATATACATACCTGTATATATATTAGTCGGTGATCCCGCCTCAATAATATCATATCCGATACCATATCTATAATCAGACATCCCAAGTCAAGAGTGCAGATCAATCATCAAGATATAGCTCGTACGTAAATCCGTCGTACGGCATCCCCAAATCTGGGTACGGGTCAATATCATATTCCTCACACTATTCCTCTGCTATCCTCTTTATCCAAGATCATAGTCTAGGGTACTGACCTATGTCTAGTACAATACTAATATCCTCAATATACTCATGATCTGACTACTGATCGACAATCTCGTACAAACCGATATCGTCAGCACATATCATCATCAAGGGGTATACATCGCCCAATACGGCCTAGTATCAATATCCTAGCATATCATATCTCATATCACGATCACATGTCGACCATTTTATTTATAACACTATTCACCCGTATCGTCGTCCCAAGATCCGCTATAACACCAGGACGTACCTCAAGTACGAATCCTGCCATATCATCGATATCACAACCTCAACACAAATCTCATCGACTCATCTCAATCCTAAGTATCATCCTCAAATCCGTATGTGAACACATAGTCCCATACTCATGTGAACACATAACTATAAAGAATCCCATGAGCACATATAAATAGGAATGTATGCAAATATGTATGTGTGTATGTGTAGTGCAACACTATCCTAGGGTTCGCAACACTAGAATAATCCAACACCCCAATATCCATCCTAAACATCGTTATTAATCCCAAATAACATATAATAATTGTTGGTATGTATACGCGTCCGTATACACCACCACGGACTGCGGGGGTGCTATACACCATCCACCCGACTTCTCCCCGTAGATATAAATCTACTCACCTGGTCCTCGCTCGCCGGTGCCGACGTCGCCACGCGCTTGCTTGTCGTCTCGAAGTCCATATGGGATACCTACATATCATAACGCACCATATCGCATTAAAATCCGACTCATGACCAAAACGACGCACGAATCCCACATAGGTCAAAACCTATGGTTGCTTTCACAAATCGACCCAAAAACCCTCGACGTCGGCGTACAAACGCCAAACCATCGAGAAAACTCCCAACACACTCATTTGTACAATTACAAGCACTAAGTATAATATAAAATAGCTTAAAATTCACAAAAACCCTAATTTCACTTAAAAAGTCATTTTTCCGAAAATCTAGCAAGCACAAATCACCGTTTTAGTACAAAACTCGATGTATAAACGAATCTAGCGGCCACAATATTCACTAAATATCTTAAATAAGTCATAAAAACAATTCCCATAATTTAATCTTGTTAAATTCCAAAAACCCTAAAATTCTAGTTTACAAAATAACTAAATTTTAACAATTTTAAAGCAAAAATGCACAAACTACAATCTAGCATGGATTTTCATGAACTAAAGTATTAAACTACACTTTAAAATGTTAATAATGCCATGAATACCCTAATTAGATTTTTGTCTCCATTAATTAATCAAATTCCAAAAACCTAGTTTGCTTAAAAACTTGATTTGGACAAATTAAATGCAACAAATTACATAATAGCAACAAGATTAGGTTTTCCAAACCTTAAGAGGTTCAACTACACAATTAAAGCATGAACAATTTATCAAAACCCTTATCTTGATCCAAACCCAATTCCTTACAATTTCAACTTGAAGGGTAAACCAAGTTAACACCTAATTAAACACTTGATTAAGCTAACATAAGCAATAATCAACAATTTAACTATAAGGTTAAAATTATACCTCCATAATTTTATTGATCTCACATGAAATCTAGCCTCCCAAAATGCTCTCTTTTCACCAAAATCCAAGCTTGAATGGCAAAGGAATAATGGGTAGGGATTAGATTTTGATTTTGTGGAATTTTTGAGGCATTTTTGATGATTTTTGATGGAATTTTGAAGAGAAAAGAGAAGAAGAAATGAGGTGGGGCTGAAGAAGAGGGGGGCTCGGTCAAGTGTAGGTGGGGGAGGTGTGGGAGGGTGTGTGAGATGGGGAAAAGTCAAGTGGGGAAGTTTCAAGTCAACACAAAAGTCAAAAGTCCATACTCATTTATCTATTTCTTTTCATTTCCCTTTTCTTTTCATTTGTTTTGCTTCTCCCATTTTTTTTTGTGGGAACTTGGGTAATGGGCTGCCATGGGCTCAGCCAAGGAGGGGAAATTGGGTTTGTGTGGGTGAGGGAAAAATAATAAATGATATACCCCAATTTCCATTAACACTAAATTCACCGGAAAAAGCCTTTTTCTTCGATATTTTCTAAACCGTTTTGGCAAACGATTTCATTTCAAAAACCACATGATAAAATTTTATTTAATGTGTCATGATGCACAAAATTTGTTTCAACTCATTCCAATTTGTAATTTTCCCTAATTAAATGTATTGGTGACGGCTTAAAATAATAATAAAATATTTTTTTTCCAGAAAATTTGAAATTTCACCAGTGGCTCAATAAACACCAAAAACTAGCAATTACATAGCTAGAATATGTATATTTAATTTTTATAATAAGATATTTGCATTTTGACTTTTTACAGAAAACCCCCTTATTTTACCGATTTTCCGAAATATCACCGAAACGATTTTCAAAACGCTACAATCTTCCCCCCCTAAAAAAAATTCGGTCCCCGAATTTAAAGTAAAACTCCCCCCAAATACTAAAACATCCAATCAAAACCATCAAGTCGTCGGGGCTCCGAAATCATAAATACATAAAACAATTCGTAGCGCAACGCATGTGCATGAAAAATGAGCATATAACTCAAAATCAAAACTCCGTCAAGCATCCCGCAATCATCGGAGTCATGGTAAAGACACAAATGTCAAATCCAATACAAAACCAATATGATATAACTCGAACTATACACGTAAATATCAAATCTATATATGTAAATATCTGAAGGGAATGCATGCCAAATCTCTTAAAGTCGCTGTGCAATGCGCATAACACTGCACAGTGGCGGACGTCTATCATAAGAAAATAATCATATACATATATACCTTTTGTTTGTAATGTACGTTCCGCCATTTTGGAAACAATTTAGAAGGGTCTCCTTGTTTTAAACATTTCGTGTCATATCAGACACGTAGGTAAATACTGAGGCTATAGCTCGCTTTTTGGAAATCCCTTCAATAACTATCAATGCATGCAAAATATATTCAGGTACTGTCCTCTGACTAGTCCTGCTCAGTCCGAAAACACATAGCAATATCATAAAAACGTACTGCTCTATAAGAAAAATCAATCCCAAAATACGCGTATGAATACTACGTGCGTCTGGTGCGCACGGAAATAAAAATCCAAATATATGCCATACATATGCACAGAAACAACATCTAAGTGCATCGGGTGTGCACGAAACATCTGTCGTAGGCAACATGTGTGCCTGACAGCAAAATCAGGTGCCTCTGACATGCACGAAAAATCTCGATTTAGTGCATCTGGTGTGCACCAAAATCACATCTCAAAACATGCGCTCAACATGTGCGAAAATCCAAAGCAGGTGCATCCATCATGCACGAAATCATGAAATCCAATATCAAGCGCCGAACATGCGCAAAATCCAATCAGGTGCACAAAACAAATATCTAACATCACCATCGAAATCGAAGTCCAGTGCATCTAAATGCACAACATACGTAACACTGCACTGCAAGCATATATGAACTATACCGAGTGCAAAAACCAAATCGTGTGCGTATATACGCACAAATCAACTCAACTGTATGAAATCCATATAATCACAAACACGAGAACCAAGGCACGAAACGATATCAAGTGCAACAACGGTGCAAAAATCGTAAATACTCAGCAGGTGCAACCATGGTCCATGAAGACAAATATCATGAAACTCAATCATCAAAATCAATCATGCGAATAAATCGCCCAAAATATGCAAATCAAGTATGGCGGAATAGTCCCGCTCAAGCACATCCTCCAAGAATCTCTGGCCAACTACCGTGGTCACTCATAGCATGTCTCGTCAACGATCCTGAACTCTGGCCTGCCGGTGTGCATAACATGACCACTACTGGGTCCAAGTCTTCTCGTAATTTATTCCAGAAAGGTCCTATCGAGATCTCTCCCAAATCTCGTCTCTGCCGAACTGTCCGGAAGTCATCGTCCCTTACTAGATCTGTTCTCGTTCTGGAACGGCTGCATACTCAACGCGACTCCTTCTGGAAGGTATATCCAAGTACAATGCCTCTTCATGCGTATCGCATCTTTGATGTCGGCGGAGTGGAACGTCGTCTCATCAAGATCTCGTACGAACCTCTTACTCCACCTTCTCTACTGTCGACTGCTTCGGACTCGTCTCGTCGTGGTTGCATGTGTAAGTCCACGTTGCGACCCCCGGTTCTTACGGGGAGGCGGAAACGGTATAAAAATCAAATTTTTGGCGCATGGGGCAACATGGACTAAACAAGGTCGGGATCGTGTCTAAACTAAACTAGCAAAACATGCAAAGGAGAGTTAGCTACTCGGATAAAAGGTTATACCTAACTTGAACTCCTTCTTCTTGAAACCTTGTAGAGGTTGATGGTTCTTTCCTCGTCGCCTTCTTCCGTCAAAGATGGATCCACCTGAGGGTTCAACCTTCGGGCTCTTTCTCGAACTTTGAGAGAACTAGAATCTTCGGCTTGCTAAACCTTTGATCCTAGAGTGAGTAGAGAGTGTCTAAGGGGTGTTTTCTTTTCAAGGAGAGGGATTCTCAACACATGAGAAGGATTCTCCTTGAGCTTGAGGAAGAAGAAGATGAAGTGAGGAGAGAGAATGAATATGATAGAATGAGCTCTTTTCCTTCTTGCAACCATAACAAAAGGAAAAAGAATTATCTAATTAATAATAATAATTCAAATGAAATAGTTGATGGTTGTATTTGGAATGACCATTATCATCACTTCATTAAATGAATGTAAGCTAGAATCAAGGAGTATCCTTGCAAAGCAATGATGATGGTCAAACATTCAACCATGGTCAACAAGTCAACCATGGTCAACAAGTCAACAAAATCAACCATGACACAATTTCATTTAATTACTATTATTAATTGATATTTCATAAATCCATTAGGGTTTGGAAAAAGACGACTGTCAACTGTGCATACGCACCCGTTCCGAAACCCTAATGAAAAACCTCTTCCTCCGCCTCAAACAACTGTGCATACACACCTGCATTCTCGTTCCGAGGAACAAGAATACTGAGAGATAAAAGCAACCCCAAAATAAATACCAGTATCTGACTCAAACCAGAGCCAGCCAGTAATATCCGTCCGGACTCCAAACGTGCACAAGTGCGCGGATGAGAACGAACCCTGTCGCAAAACCATGCGACCTCTACCCTGTTTTGCCCAGAGGCGAATACCCTCTGTGTGGGACTCTAAAGACTCGACACTACGCTGGCAGTGGGTTTAACCACAGACCGTAAGCGGCACTAGCTGTGCGTAATGGTCCCCAGGTAGATGCCGATAAGAAGACTGACGAGGTAAAACCCATCTGAACTCCTACTGAGTCTGAATGTGACATTCTCCGTACAGTCCGGTCTTTTCGTCTGATACATCGCATGGCGGGCCTAGGGGGCGGTAAACGTCAGTCCCCTAATAGCGGTACAAGTCGTGTCGGAGTGAAGCCCAAAACACCCTGAGATAACACTGGAAGCCTACCAGTATATCTCGCTTGCCCTGGCCAGGGACTACTCGTGTAATGGCTCTCCTAGACACAGCGCGATGTCAACCCCCAATACCGGGAGAGACGAATCCTGTCTAACCGTCACTGCCTCCAAGTGCTTCGGGACTGCACCCAACTACTACCTGTTTGCACGACTCCTTTGAGCCGTGGTAGGGTAGTGATCAAAGTGCAGTGGGAACACACTCGAGGCGAAGTGCCAGTGTCAAGTCAGCGGACTAAGCTGTACTCATGTCACATGGGAACTGATAACTGACGATAGGTATAATACCAACTGGTCAGTTCCCGACGAGTCCTGTCCGGTGTACTCGTAACCTAACGAGCACCCGTATACTATCTCCAGTACGACGTACTGATGGCTGTGGGACAGACCATCTCCCACACTGGGATGAGAAGCGCATACGCTAGTCTACTCCGGAGTATCGATGCCCTGTCTCGATAGTCCTGCGACTAGGGACCTGTATAAGGATGTGCTTATAGATTACCTAGCCCCCACTAGTGTGACCGCCATCACAACGCTGGTAATCAAGCAAAGATCCTAAGGGCTCCACTAATGTGTATAGGTGATATACAAAAATAAACACATGTACACATTGAAGTAGAAACAAACGAAGTAGCATACTACTATATTGAGCAAGATTGTTTATACAAGGTGAATATCCCAAGCTTCCATTAAGTAATATACAAACTAGTATGATACAGTAATGGCCTCTAGGGCATATACACTAACAATCTCCCACTTGCACTAAGGCCATGTACTGGCGTATCGAAGACCTATCATCTCGATCAGCCGCTCGAACTGAGTCTGGGGTAGGGCCTTGGTGAATGGATCTGCAGTATTTTCTTCTGAAGCAACCCTCCGAACCTCGATCTCCCTGCGATCCACGATCTCCCTGATCAGGTGATACCGCCTCAAGATGTGCCTGGATCTCTGATGGGACCTGGGTTCCTTCGCTAAAGCTATAGCCCCGTTGTTGTCGCAATACAGAGGTATTGGGTCAACAATGGACGGAACCACCTGAAGTTCTTTCAAGAACTTCCTCATCCAGACAGCTTCTTTTGCGGCATCAGATGCAGCGATGTATTCCGCTTCCATCGTCGAGTCTGCAACGGTTTCCTGTTTGGAACTCTTCCAACACACCGCCCCTCCATTGAGGGTAAAGACAAAACCCGACATGGACTTGGAATCATCCTTGTCACTCTGGAAGCTGGAGTCAGCAAAGGTCTCGATCTGGAGGTCTTTTCCGCCATACACCAAGAACATCTCCTTAGTCCTTCTCAGGTACTTGAGAATGCTCTTTACTGCTATCCAGTGTTTCTCCCCAGGGTTTGACTGATACCGGCTTACTACACTCAGTGCATAAGCTACATCCGGTCTGGTACACAACATCGCATACATTATAGAGCCTACCGCAGAAGCGTAGGGTATAATAGACATGCGATCCCTCTCCAAATCAGTCTTGGGGGACATATCTTTAGAGAGGGTGATTCCGTGACAAGCCGGTAGGTTACCGCGCTTGGAATCTTCCATACTGAATCTTTTCGGTACGGTGTCGATGTACCTGGATTGTGAAAGTCCTAATATCCTCTTGGATCTATCACGATGGATCCGGATCCCCAGGATGTAAGAGGCATCACCCAGGTCTTTCATGGAGAACCTGTGTGACAAGAAACCCTTGACAGATTGTAGCATAGGAATGTCATTTCCTATTAAGAGAATGTCATCCACGTATAAAACGAGGAATACTACAGTTCTCGCTACAAATCTACTATAGATGCATGGTTCATCTGGATTTTTGATAAAGCCAAATTCCTTGACCGTCTCATCAAAACAGATGTTCCAACTCCGCGATGCCTGCTTTAGTCCATAGATGGACTTAAGCAACTTGCACACCTTTCCGCTGCTCCCACTCTGAATGAAACCCTCTGGCTGATCCATATAGACACACTCCTCTAAATTTCCATTTAGAAAAGCGGTTTTTACGTCCATCTGCCAAATCTCATAATCGTGGAAGGCAGCAATGGCAAGAAGGATCCGAATGGATTTCAGCATAGCCACTGGAGAAAAGGTTTCTTCATAGTCCAAGCCAGGTCTTTGACGGAAACCCTTTGCTACAAGTCTAGCTTTATAGGTCTCAACCTGTCCATCTACACCAATCTTCCTTTTGAAGATCCACTTGCATCCTACGGGTTTTACCCCGTCTGGAGCAATGTCCAACGTCCATACTTTGTTGGTGTACATGGACTCCATTTCGGTCCGCATTGCATCCAGCCATTTTACCGAGTCAACGCTTTGAACGGCCTGCTGGAAGCTAGTAGGCTCATCATAATCTATGATGCAATCCTCTCTATCCCCGTCTATGAGAAAACCGTAGTATCTCTCGGGCGGATGAGACTGCCTACTACTCCTGCGGAGCGGCGTAGGAATGTCTTGTTCATTTGAACCCTCTGGTTCCACTAAGCTTTCAGTAATAGTCTGTGGTTCTGGAATTTCTTCCAGTTCTACTGCGCTCCCACTTAATTCTTTTTCTAAGAACTGGTGTTCTAGAAAGTGGGCATGACGAGAAACAAGAACTTTTTGTTCCTCCTCGTAGTAGAAGAGATATCCCTTGGAATTCTTTGGATATCCCACAAACTTACACAGTACTGAGCGCGCCTCGAGCTTGTCCGCATGCTGCTTTTTAACAAAAGCTGGACTTCCCCAAGTCTTAATGTGACTGAGATGGGGCCTCTTCCCACACCACATCTCATATGGTGTAGTAGGCACAGTCTTAGTAGGAACTCGGTTCAAAAGGTACGCAGCTGATTCTAGCGCATACCCCCAGAAAGATCGCGGTAACTCAGCGTTACTCATCATGGACCGTACCATATCCAATAGGGTTCGGTTCCGTCTCTCCGATACACCGTTGTGTTGCGGAGTGTATGGAGGAGTAAGCTGAGAGAGAATCCCGTTCTCTTTTAAATAATTCAGGAACTCGGCACTTAAGTATTCTCCACCTCGATCCGATCTTAGAATCTTGATACTTTTGCCGGTTTGTTTTTCTACTTCATTCTTATATTCCTGGAATTTTTCAAAAGCTTCGGACTTATGTTTCATTAAGAAGACATAACCGTACCTTGAAAAATCATCCGTAAAAGTAATGAAGTAAGAATAACCGCTTCGCGCATGTGTAGACATTGGACCGCACACGTCGCTGTGTACGAGTCCCAAGAGCTCGCTCGCTCTTACTCCGTGTCCAGTGAACGGAGTCTTTGTCATCTTTCCTTTGAGACAGGATTGACAAGTGGCATATGATTGATATTCGAACGGATCCAAATATCCTTCTGTATGTAACTTAGTCAACCTTCTCTCATTGATGTGACCCAGTCTACAATGCCATAAGAAAGTCTGATTGATATCTGGAGACTTTCTTTTGTGTGTATTCTGGACATTGAAAATCTGTGGTTGGTTTAATACGTATATACCATTGCTCAGTGTACCTGACCCAATCAGAACTTGATTTAGGTGAATGTTTATAACATTACTTACAAACGCAAATTCATAACCTTCTTTAGAAACCAAAGATACAGAAATGATATTACAAGTTGCGTTGGGTACAAAAAAGCAATTACGCAAAACCAAAACATGTCCATCTGACATTCCCAGGTGATAGTCCCCCACGGCTTTAGCATCCATGCTAGCTCCGTTCGCAACTCTGAGGGTCATGTCACCTGCCTTCAAAACCCTACGGTTTCTCAATGCCTGCAAAGAATTACAGATATGAGATCCTGATCCGGTATCCAATACCCAGGAAGTAGAGTTTATCGAAAGACAGTTTTCAATAACATACACACCTGAAGCTGAAGCCGTAACCTGCTTCAGTTCCTATGTCCTGGCTTTCCAAGCCCTGCAATCTTTCTTCCAGTGTCCACTCTTGTGACAATAGAAGCATTCCTCTTTACCCACAAGCTTCCCCGCTATCTTTTTTGCCTTTGCTTTTCCCTTCGTATCCACTTTACTAACACCGCCCCTTGGTTTGGCGGGAGCTTTCCTCTTCTTTCCCTTGGCTTTCGCCTTGGACCTAGAAGAAGAAGATCCTCCTACAAACAAAGTGGATGTTTCCCTACCTTTCTGTAGGGTGCCCTCTGCACTCCTCAGCATGTTGAGGAGTTCTGAAAGTTCAACTTCTTTTTCTTGCAAGTTGAAATTCAGTATGAACTGGGCGTAAGTGGAAGGAAGGGACTGGAGAACTAAGTCCGTATAGAGCTCACTCTCCAACGTGGTCCCAAGTTCTGTGAGCTCCTCAATGTAGCCTATCATCTTAAGCACGTGGTCCGCTACCGATGATCCGACGGCCAACTTTGCCGAAAATAACTTCTTCGACACTTCGTATCTTGCGATACGAGACTGCTCTCCATACAGTTCTTTTGTATGAAGAAATATGGATTCCAAGTCCATATTCTCGTGCCTCCTCTGATGTTCAATGTCCATAGAGGCAAGCACGAGGCATCTGGCCTTCGCGCAATCAATCTCCCAAGTCTTACGGATTTCCTTATCCGCGACGCTGGAGGTGGGACCTGGGACGGGGGGAGCTTTGGTGGTAAGAAGATACCCCAGCTTGTCGTAAGTGATTGCCATTTTGACATTCCTGAGCCAATCTTTGTAGTTTGGCCCTGTCAGTATGTTTTTATCTAGAAGTAACTTAAGTCCAGTCATTTCGATTTGGTCGCTGCAGGGGGAGAGAGAAGGAACACTCAGCACGATGCTCTTGCAAGTTTAGAATGGTTTTTAATTTGTCTAAACAGGATGGCTCCCACTGTCTCTCGAATCCCTCCTCAAACCACAAAGGAAGAATTAGCCGGGATCAATCCCACCGCACAATACTTGCTTAACCGTTCAGCCAGGCCAGTGTCGGTACTTCGAGGGAGGTTTTCCAACGCTTTCGCGAAGTTCCTTAATTTAAGAACCTCTTTTCCCTGGGGGCGTAGCCCCGCTAACACCTTTCTAGGCACCTACTAGGTTTATAGCATTGATCGTTTAGTGAGAAATTTCCCGAGGAGTAGCATACACTCACAGTAGGATCGGGATCCAAATATCATCGCGTGACGAAACTGAAGGAATCCTAGCAGAATCATCACACTCCAAATGGTATGCAAATCTAGCAAGTTTCAGTACTTATGAAACTCCCGATGTGGATTTTTGCCCCATGCTCTTATGACCTTGACTTTGGCCAAAATATCATAAGTCACATGTCAAGTTCTTCCCGTCACTATCCAGGTTAATTTGGATCCACCCGTACCTACCCTTGACTTTGGCCAAAATGGCGGCACGACTGTCCCAAACCAACGCATCTATCTATGCTACACATGAACACCCAATAGCTACCAATCACTATGCCTTGACTTTGGCCAACATACATAGCTTGAATACTATTGTCTATTCATGCGAAACGACGGAGGGCTACGAATGGTTTTGGTAAAACCGTGAACGTAGTGAACTTGATATAATCGATGGAACGAGATAGCTTTTAGAAGGAGTGGCTCAAGCTCCGCATTTAAAAGTTAGTTTTGAAAAGAACCGAGTGGTTTTTCGAAAGTGTTCCAACGACTTTAACATGGTTTATTATCTTGCATTAGTTCTTTTAATGCGTGATATTCTTGCATTAGTTCTTTTAATGCGTCCCATCATTTAATCCTACCATTGCAGAAAACAACCAAAATATGACGTACGCTTATGCCATTCGCATTCGCCACGGGGTCCCGTCATCACCCGTTAGGTTACTTAACTAACGACAGAGCGGGGGCTGGGCTAGCGCGGCTGTAAAACATAAGCAACGCCTAAATATAAAGCAATGATAGACATTACAGATCACAGATGAATACATTGGATATACTAGGAATCCGCAATCCGTTCGAGCCTGCAACGAAAAGCGGATTACACGGTCGCGGTGAATAGCCAAAACCCCACCCAAGACCCCTACGGGTGCGGCAAACTACCCGCCAAGTACCCGGTAGTTTGTGCACCCCTCCATGGGTCTATCCTAGGAGCAAAAACAGTAAAAAGAATTATACAATGACGGCTACAACCCCGACCCGGTTGTGCGGCCATACAAATAATATTATTACATCAATTTACATTTACAAATGAATGAAAGAAAAACAAAAGCTCATCTCACATCCACCCCGGCTATTCACCCGCGACAGTCCAACACATTCATATACACATTCCAATATCGAACACAGATCACAGAGATGTATAACCCCGACTAATCGACTTATAGCGATTAGCCGACGTTCAATACATACAAACATCACAGATATAACCAATATAGCCAAAGTGTAGCGAAGTTCGAAAAAAATACGGATTTATAGGACCCCAAAAGTAAATTTCTTTTCTGGAAAATCACATATAACATATTTGAAAAATCCCAAAACCCTACCAGAAGAACACTGCACAAAACACGATCACATGAAGAGCCCAAACGGCGGCGGATCCGCGGCGAAAAGAATAGCTGAGGCCGCGGATCCGCGGCGGTTTGAAGGATTCATGGGATCGTTTTTGGTGGGTGTTCTCACAAAACCCTGAGCCGATTTTAGGAGTAAAACTTTTTACTTTTAGAGCAGAAAAAAATTCAACAGAAACTTAGGGTTTTAGAATTTCCGGTTTTGTGATTTTTCGGTTTCGAACTTCCATACACTTCGCTACCAAGCTAGTTTAAGTTTAGTTAGGCTCTGATACCACTGTAAGTCCACGTTGCGACCCCCGGTTCTTACGGGGAGGCGGAAACGGTATAAAAATCAAATTTTTGGCGCATGGGGCAACATGGACTAAACAAGGTCGGGATCGTGTCTAAACTAAACTAGCAAAACATGCAAAGGAGAGTTAGCTACTCGGATAAAAGGTTATACCTAACTTGAACTCCTTCTTCTTGAAACCTTGTAAAGGTTGATGGTTCTTTCCTCGTCGCCTTCTTCCGTCAAAGATGGATCCACCTGAGGGTTCAACCTTCGGGCTCTTTCTCGAACTTTGAGAGAACTAGAATCTTCGGCTTGCTAAACCTTTGATCCTAGAGTGAGTAGAGAGTGTCTAAGGGGTGTTTTCTTTTCAAGGAGAGGGATTCTCAACACATGAGAAGGATTCTCCTTGAGCTTGAGGAAGAAGAAGATGAAGTGAGGAGAGAGAATGAATATGATAGAATGAGCTCTTTTCCTTCTTGCAACCATAACAAAAGGAAAAAGAATTATCTAATTAATAATAATAATTCAAATGAAATAGTTGATGATTGTATTTGGAATGACCATTATCATCACTTCATTAAATGAATGTAAGCTAGAATCAAGGAGTATCCTTGCAAAGCAATGATGATGGTCAAACATTCAACCATGGTCAACAAGTCAACCATGGTCAACAAGTCAACAAAATCAACCATGACACAATTTCATTTAATTACTATTATTAATTGATATTTCATAAATCCATTAGGGTTTGGAAAAAGACGACTGTCAACTGTGCATACGCACCCGTTCCGAAACCCTAATGAAAAACCTCTTCCTCCGCCTCAAACAACTGTGCATACACACCTGCATTCTCGTTCCGAGGAACAAGAATACTGAGAGATAAAAGCAACCCCAAAACATATACCAGTATCTGACTCAAACCAGAGCCAGCCAATAATATCCGTCCGGACTCCAAACGTGCACAAGTGCGCGGATGAGAACGAACCCTGTCGCAAAACCATGCGACCTCTACCCTGTTTTGCCCAGAGGCGAATACCCTCTGTGTGGGACTCTAAAGACTCGACACTACGCTGGCAATGGGTTTAACCACAGACCGCAAGCGGCACTAGCTGTGCGTAACGGTCCCCAGGTAGATGCCGATAAGAAGACTGACGAGGTAAAACCCATCTGAACTCCTACTGAGTCTGAATGTGACATTCTCCGTACAGTCCGGTCTGTTCGTCTGATACATCGCATGGCGGGCCTAGGGGGCGGTAAACGTCAGTCCCCTAATAGCGGTACAAGTCGTGTCGGAGTGAAGCCCAAAACACCCTGAGATAACACTGGAAGCCTACCAGTATATCTCGCTTGCCCTGGCCAGGGACTACTCGTGTAATGGCTCTTCTAGACACAGCGCGATGTCAACCCCCAATACCGGGAGAGACGAATCCTGTCTAACCGTCACTGCCTCCAAGTGCTTCGGGACTACACCCAACTACTACCTGTTTGCACGACTCCTTTGAGCCGTGGTAGGGTAGTGATCAAAGTGCAGTGGGAACACACTTGAGGCGAAGTGCCAGTGTCAAGTCAGCGGACTAAGCTGTACTCATGTCACCTGGGAACTGATAACTGACGATAGGTATAATACCAACTGGTCAGTTCCCGACGAGTCCTGTCCGGTGTACTCGTAACCTAACGAGCACCCGTATACTATCTCCAGTACGACGTACTGATGGCTGTGGGACAGACCATCTCCCACACTGGGATGAGAAGCGCATACGCTAGTCTACTCCGGAGTATCGATGCCCTGTCTCGATAGTCCTGCGACTAGGGACCTGTATAAGGATGTGCTTATAGATTACCCAGCCCCCACTAGTGTGACTGCCATCACAACGCTGGTAATCAAGCAAAGATCCTAAGGGCTCCACTAATGTGTATAGGTGATATACAAAAATAAACACATGTACACATTGAAGTAGAAACAAACCAAGTAGCATACTACTATATTGAGCAAGATTGTTTATACAAGGTGAATATCCCAAGCTTCCATTAAGTAATATACAAACTAGTATGATACAGTAATGGCCTCTAGGGCATATACACTAACAGCATGGACTGAGCTCCAACGGCTATCCTCGTATCTGGAGTCTCCTAAGAATGCATCTCACCACCTAGCATCCGAATGAAGTCGAACCATTCGATCGATTCGTCAAAACCTCATAATCCCCCAAGAGCTCGACATCTTGGGTACAGTTTAATAGTATCGAATACATACCACAGTATCGGTGGTCCAGCCGTAGAAGGGCAAACCCAAGCCTCACTAATGGCGCCGCAGAACTGCCGCAAACCCGAAGGTTCCAAGGCTTTCATACAGTCATTAAGTCGAGTTAGGGTTTCATTCTTCTAGAGGGACCATAGAATTGCCTGCATGTCTTTCCGACAACTTTAAACTTGGAATAATAGGTTTCTGACATTCGATCGTCTCTGTCGACTCTCAACGTCTCCGTGTGAAGTCGTCTCTAGCTAGAATCAATCTATCTGATGACCTCGCATCGGGGTAGGCGAACGAACCACCTGTCCTAGTCATTCATCATCGGGTGACTAGCGACCTTCTATCATCTATTAGTACAACTCATACTGCAATAGCTCCAGCATCTGGGGCAATATCTCGTCGTTCGCAGCAATAACTGGCTCGCTCGTCTGCACGCTGAACAGTGCCTCGACCATCATGAATAAGCAATACACCAACGGTCATCAAAATCTGGCTGGCCTCTGTCGGTGGCCCAATCCTCTGGTACTGATCGGCACGTCTGAGAAATCTCATAAAGGCGATCCGCCAAACGCTCGTGGCGCGAAACACAGTAAAAAGACATATCTCCGCAATCGTGAGTCGCCAAAATTACGCCCTGGTCAGTCCTCGTTCGTGACGAGCTTGTGTTGACCGCAATTCTAACTGTAGCTCTCCATGCCCGTAATCGTGGCAGCAAAACCATAACTGGTACCGATGAAGCTAGATCAGGAATGAATATAATACTGAGCAAAAAAATGTACATCCTAAGGCTTCTTAAGTGGAGTAGCGTATCGTAAATATACCGCGGAACATACCCATGGTACGTCACTCTACTTTAGTCACCTATTCCATCAACCAAGGGTCATCCTACGCTCCGAAGGTAAAACCTAACGCTCTGATACCAACTTTGTCACGGCCCGAAAGTACGGAACATGACCGGCACGTAAACTACGAACGTCTCGAGGCGTACGTAATCTAAGTAAACCGAAAACCCGAAAATCCAAACCAAGAAAAGTAGTAGAGTGAAGGAAAACCAATTTAAAACAAGTAGTTTTAATTGCATAAGCCGATTTATGCGATTTTAAAAAAAACATCGAATATTTCCCGAAAATTTCGGCAGAGTCTCCTTTGTAAATACTGGCTCCCAAACGGGATACAACATGAATAGTATACGAAATCAATAAAAGGCATCCCCAAGCGGGAGCTAGCTCTTCGTCAATCGACGGTCACAACCACACAAGCAATATAATATACAACGCCAACGGCGAGGATCAAAAACTCAAAACCATAAGAAAACCACAGAAATAAAACGCGCGACTCTAAGGTCGAAAGAATAACATCACTGGTCTCTATCTCTGAAATAAATACATGTTTGGTTGATGGAACTTCTAGATACAACAGAGTAATAATATACAGGTTATATAATGGGGGGTACGATACAAATAAACCCACCTACTAGCAAATCACCCGAACGAAACTATGCCCGCAAAGCCGTAAAGAAACCTGTACGGCAAACCTGCAAGAAACTGGGGCACAACGGGGGTGAGTTGCCAACTCGTGAATAGAAAAACATCTACAAATAGAAAATCGCATGTATGACGCAATCCTAGGTCATACGATCAATATATATAATCCTCAAATAAAACCAGCAGTCTATAACAATGACTATGGTAAATATCCAACCCGAGTGTAATCTCATATGCCCGTGTCAGTGTCTCAGGTAGCAATATATCATATGAATAAGGTATGAATGCATGAAAACAGATTACATGTAAATGAAGAAACCGTTTTCATAATTTAGTGAGATTTCCTTTGTATTTTTAAAAATGAGGTATCATAAAGAAATCAGCATCAACAGTGTCTAGAATCGATACAAAACATAAATCTCAATGTCTCAAAACCTCAGGCTCCGGCTATCCGGACTGGCCTGTATCATCAAATCTCAGTACCTCAATATCTCGAAATCTCAATGTCTCAATCTCAATATCTAGGGCGCCGTCAGTCCAGACCGGCCCCTACCATCTATCTCAAGACCACGACGGTATCCTCCGGATATCCGACGCGTCGGGTAAAATCACCGGTAGGTAGTCTCCCCCTGCCAGGCTCATCATCATCACCACGAGCTTCTTACCCCGGGGTACCTTACCGGGTCCACCATGTACCCGAAACGGTTCATCCAACTCCTCGAATCGGGTCTCGAAATCCATCAGCAAACTCATGGTGGACGACTCATACATCATGGGAAAAACCGCGCTTTTCATTTAAAAAGAGAAAGAAGAAGTTTATATATGTTTTGCGGTTTTCCCCAAATCCAAAAAATCTCATGGAAATCCGAATCCAAAACCTCAATAGCACGTAAAAAGTGAATATATGCATGAGAATCCATGAATTCGGCATAACAATGAATAACAGTATGCATGAAGTAGCAGGTAATAACTACAATGTCTAAACTAACATATAAGGCAAGTACACTAATATCATGTCTAAACTATTAGCTAACAGGCTATGTCAAGCAATAATATTTTCTAAGGTGTACGTGACATGGCAATTACCGATGAAGATGTGTGTGAGCCGGCAAGTAAGTGTACGTGGTACATACGCATCATCGGTAATGGTGCTGGTGTCCTAACCACAAGATATCAACAGTAGAATATGAAGCATAACAACAATAATGAGCGGGAGCTGAATACTAGACACAACGATAACTAATCTGCATTAACCTAATATAAGTCCTGCAATGGTGCCTTTTGAAATAACACGAATCGTGGGGTTTTGAAAATAGGGGCTACGGTGTTTTTAAGAAAAAATACGTTTTTTTGAAATATCCGTAGAATCCCTTGACTTGTCTTTTAAAATACGCACGATTCGTAAGCTTTGAAATAGGTAGGAACCGAATCTAATCTAACAACTAACTAAACTAAAGGGCTAAGCTACAAGCTAGACTACAAGTGAGGAAACCGCCTAACATCTGAGTCGATACATATACATACCTGTATATATATTAGTCGGTGATCCCGCCTCAATAATATCATATCCGATACCATATCTATAATCAGACATCCCAAGTCAAGAGTGCGGATCAATCATCAAGATATAGCTTGTACGTAAATCCGTCGTACTGCATCCCCAAATCTGGGTACGGGTCAATATCATATTCCTCACACTATTTCTCTGGTATCCTCTTTATCCAAGATCATAGTCTAGGGTACTGACCTATGTCTAGTACAATACTAATATCCTCAATATACTCATGATCTGACTACTGATCGACAATCTCGTACAAACCGATATCGTCAGCACATATCATCATCAAGGGGTATACATCGCCCAATACGGCCTAGTATCAATATCCTAGCATATCATATCTCATATCACGATCACATGTCGACCATTTTATTTATAACACTATTCACCCGTATCGTCGTCCCAAGATCCGCTATAACACCAGGACGTACCTCAAGTACGAATCCTGCCATATCATCGATATCACAACCTCAACACAAATCTCATCGACTCATCTCAATCCCAAGTATCATCCTCAAATCCGTATGTGAACACATAGTCCCATACCCATGTGAACACATAACTATAAAGAATCCCATGAGCACATATAAATAGGAATGTATGCAAGTATGTATGTGTGTATGTGTAGTGCAACACTACCCTAGGGTTCGCAACACTAAAATAATCCAACACCCCAATATCCATCCTAAACATCGTTATTAATCCCAAATAACATATAATAATTGTTGGTGTGTATACGCGTCCGTATACACCACCACGGACTGCGGGGGTGCTATACACCATCCACCCGACTTCTCCCCGTAGATATAAATCTACTCACCTGGTCCTCGCTCGCCGGTGCCGACGTCGCCACGCGCTTGCTTGTCGTCTCAAAGTCCATATGGGGTACCTACATATCATAACGCACCATATCGCATTAAAATCCGACTCATGACCAAAACGACGCACGAATCCCACATAGGTCAAAACATATGGTTGCTTTCACAAATCGACCCAAAAACCCTCGACGTCGGCGTACAAACGCCAAACCATCGAGAAAACTCCCAACACACTCATTTGTACAATTATAAGCACTAATTATAATATAAAATAGCTTAAAATTCACAAAAACCCCAATTTCACTTAAAAAGTCATTTTTCCGAAAATCTAGCAAGCACAAATCACCGTTTCAGTACAAAACTCGATGTATAAACGAATCTAGCGGCCACAATATTCACTAAATATCTTAAATAAGTCATAAAAATAATTCCCATAATTTAATCTCGTTAAATTCCAAAACCCTAAAATTCTAGTTTACAAAATACCTAAATTTTAACGATTTTATAGCAAAAATGCACAAACTACAATCTAGCTTGGATTTTCATGAACTAAAGCATTAAACTACACTTTAAAATGTTAATAATGCCATGAATACCCTAATTAGATTTTTGTCTCCATTAATTAATCAAATTCCAAAAACCTAGTTTGCTTAAAAACTTGATTTGGATAAATTAAATGCAACAAATTACATAATAGCAACAAGATTAGGTTTTCCAAACCTTAAGAGGTTCAACTACACAATTAAAGCATGAACAATTTATCAAAACCCTTATCTTGATCCAAACCCAATTCCTTACAATTTCAACTTGAAGGGTAAACCAAGTTAACACCTAATTAAACACTTAATTAAGCTAACATAAGCAATAATCAACAATTTAACTATAAGGTTAAAATTATACCTCCATAATTTTATTGATCTCACATGAAATCTAGCCTCCCAAAATGCTCTCTTTTCACCAAAATCCAAGCTTGAATGGCAAAGGAATAATGGGTAGGGATTAGATTTTGATTTTGTGGAATTTTTGAGGCATTTTTGATGATTTTTGATGGAATTTTGAAGAGAAAAGAGAAGAAGAAATGAGGTGGGGCTGAAGAAGAGGGGGGGGCTCGGTCAAGTGCAGGTGGGGGAGGTGTGGGGGGGTGTGTGAGGTGGGGAAAATTCAAGTGGGGAAGGTTCAAGTCAACACAAAAGTCAAAAGTCCATACTCATTTATCTATTTCTTTTCATTTCCCTTTTCTTTTCATTTGTTTTGCTTCTCTCATTTTTTTTTGTGGGAACTTGGGTAATGGGCTGCCATGGGCTCAGCCAAGGAGGGGAAATTGGGTTTGTGTGGGTGAGGGAAAAATAATAAATGATATACCCCAATTTCCATTAACACTAAATTCACCGGAAAAAGCATTTTTCTTCGATATTTTCTAAACCGTTTTGGCAAACGATTTCATTTCAAAAACCACATGATAAAATTTTATTTAATGTGTCATGATGCACAAAATTTGTTTCAACTCATTCCAATTTGTAATTTTCTCTAATTAAATGTATTAGTGACGGCTTAAAATAATAATAAAATATTTTTTTTTCAGAAAATTTGAAATTTCACCAGTGGCTCAATAAACACCAAAAACTAGCAATTACATAGCTAGAATATGTATATTTAATTTTTATAATAAGATATTTGCATTTTGACTTTTTACAGAAAACCCCCTTATTTTACCGATTTTCCGAAATTTCACCGAAACGATTTTCAAAACGCTACAATCTTCCCCCCTAAAAAAAATTCGGTCCCCGAATTTAAAATAAAACTCCCCCCAAATACTAAAACATCCAATCAAAACCATCAAGTCGTCGGGGCTCCGAAATCATAAATACATAAAACAATTCGTAGCGCAACGCATGTGCATGAAAAATGAGCATATAACTCAAAATCAAAACTCCGTCAAGCATCCCGCAATCATCGGAGTCATGGTAAAGACACAAATGTCAAATCCAATACAAAACCAATATGATATAACTCGAACTATACACGTAAATATCAAATCTATATATGTAAATATCTGAAGGGAATGCATGCCAAATCTCTTAAAGTCGCTGTGCAATGCGCATAACACTGCACAGTGGCAGACGTCTATCATAAGAAAATAATCATATACATATATACCTTTTGTTTGAAATGTACGTTCCGCCGTTTTGGAAACAATTTAGAAGGGTCTCCTTGTTTTAAACATTTCGTGTCATATCAGACACGTAGGTAAATACTGAGGCTATAGCTCGCTTTTTGGAAATCCCTTCAATAACTATCAATGCATGCAAAATATATTCAGGTACTGTCCTCTGACTAGTCCTGCTCAGTCCGAAAACACATAGCAATATCATAAAAACGTACTGCTCTATAAGAAAAATCAATCCCAAAATACGCGTATGAATACTACGTGCGTCTGGTGCGCACGGAAATAAAAATCCAAATATATGCCATACATATGCACAGAAACAACATCTAAGTGCATCGGGTGTGCACGAAACATCTGTCGTAGGCAACATGTGTGCCTGACAGCAAAATCAGGTGCCTCTGACATGCACGAAAAATCTCGATTTAGTGCATCTGGTGTGCACCAAAATCACATCTCAAAACATGCGCTCAACATGTGCGAAAATCCAAGGCAGGTGCATCCATCATGCACGAAATCATGAAATCTAATATCAAGCGCCGAACATGCGCAAAATCCAATCAGGTGCACAAAACAAATATCGAACATCACCATCGAAATCGAAGTCCAGTGCATCTAAATGCACAACATACGTAACACTGCACTGCAAGCATATATGAACTGTACCGAGTGCAAAAACCAAATCGTGTGCGTATATACGCACAAATCAACTCAACTGTATGAAATCCATATAATCACAAACACGAGAACCAAGGCACGAAACGATATCAAGTGCAACAACAGTGCAAAAATCGTAAATACTCAGCAGGTGCAACTATGGTCCATGAAGACAAATATCATGAAACTCAATCATCAAAATCAATCATGCGAATAAATCGCCCAAAATATGCAAATCAAGTATGGCGGAATAGTCCCGCTCAAGCACATCCTCCAAGAATCTCTGGCCAACTGCCGTGGTCACTCATAGCATGTCTCGTCGACGATCCTGAACTCTGGCCTGCCGGTGTGCATAACATGACCACTACTGGGTCCAAATCTTCTCGTAATTTATTCCAGAAAGGTCCTATCGAGATCTCTCCCAAATCTCGTCTCTGCCGAACTGTCCGGAAGTCATCGTCCCTTACTAGATCTGTTCTCGTTCTGGAACGGCTGCATACTCAACGCGACTCCTTCTGGAAGGTATATCCAAGTACAATGTCTCTTCATGCGTATCGCATCTTTGATGTCGGCGGAGTGGAACGTCGTCTCATCAAGATCTCGTACGAACCTCTTACTCCACCTTCTCTACTGTCGACTGCTTCGGACTCGTCTCGTCGTGGTTGCATGGACTGAGCTCCAACGGCTATCCTCGTATCTGGAGTCTCCCAAGAATGCATCTCACCACCTAGCATCCGAATGAAGTCGAACCATTCGATCGATTCTTCAAAACCTCATAATCCCCCAAGAGCTCGACATCTTGGGTACAGTTTAATAGTATCGAATACATACCACAGTATCGGTGGTCCAGCCGTAGAAGGGCAAACCCAAGCCTCACTAATGGCGCCGCAGAACTGCCGCAAACCCGAAGGTTCCAAGGCTTTCACACGGTCATTAAGTCGAGTTAGGGTTTCATTCTTCTAGAAGGACCATAGAATTGCCTGCATGTCTTTCCGACTACTTTAAACTTGGAATAATAGGTTTTTGACATTCGATCGTCTCTGTCGACTCTCAACGTCTCCGCGTGAAGTCGTCTCTAGCTGGAATCAATCTATCTGATGACCTCGCATCGGGGTAGGCGAACGAACCACCTGTCCTAGTCATTCATCATCGGGTGACTAGCGACCTTCTATCATCTATTAGTACAACTCGTACTGCAATAGCTCCAGCATCTGGGGCAATATCTCGTCGTTCGCAGCAATAACTGGCTCGCTCGTCTGCACGCTGAACAGTGCCTCGACCATCATGAATAAGCAATACACCAACGGTCATCAAAATCTGGCTGGCCTCTGTCGGTGGCCCAATCCTCTGGTACTGATCGGCACGTCTGAGAAATCTCATAAAGGCGATCCGCCAAACGCTCGTGGCGCGAAACACAGTAAAAAGACATATCTCCGCAATCGTGAGTCGCCAAAATTACGCCCTGGTCAGTCCTCGTTCGTGACGAGCTTGTGTTGACCGCAATTCTAACTGTAGCTCTCCATGCCCGTAATCGTGGCAGCAAAACCATAACTGGTACCGATGAAGCTAGATCAGGAATGAATATAATACTGAGCAAAAAAATGTACATCCTAAGGCTTCTTAAGTGGAGTAGCGTATCGTAAATATACCGCGGAACATACCCATGGTACGTCACTCTACTTTAGTCACCTATTCCATCAACCAAGGGTCATCCTACGCTCCGAAGGTAAAACCTAACGCTCTGATACCAACTTTGTCACGGCCCGAAAGTACGGAACATGACCGGCACGTAAACTACGAACGTCTCGAGGCGTACGTAATCTAAGTAAACCGAAAACCCGAAAATCCAAACCAAGAAAAGTAGTAGAGTGAAGGAAAACCAATTTAAAACAAGTAGTTTTAATTGCATAAGCCGATTTATGCGATTTTAAAAAAAACATCGAATATTTCCCGAAAATTTCGGCAGAGTCTCCTTTGTAAATACTGGCTCCCAAACGGGATACAACATGAATAGTATACGAAATCAATAAAAGGCATCCCCAAGCGGGAGCTAGCTCTTCGTCAATCGACGGTCACAACCACACAAGCAATATAATATACAACGCCAACGGCTAGAATCAAAAACTCAAAACCATAAGAAAACCACAGAAATAAAACGCGCGACTCTAAGGTCGAAAGAATAACATCACTGGTCTCTATCTCTGAAATAAATACATGTTTGGTTGATGGAACTTCTAGATACAACAGAGTAATAATATACAGGTTAAATAATGGGGGGTACGATACAAATAAACCCACCTACTAGCAAATCACCCGAACGAAACTATGCCCGCAAAGCCGTAAAGAAACCTGTACGGCAAACCTGCAAGAAACTGAGGCACAACGGGGGTGAGTTGCCAACTCGTGAATAGAAAAACATCTACGAATAGAAAATCGAATGTATGACGCAATTCTAGGTCATACGATCAATATATATAATCCTCAAATAAAACCAGCAGTCTATAACAATGACTAGGGTAAATATCCAACCCGAGTGTAATCTCATGTGCCCGTGTCAGTGCCTCAGGTAGCAATATATCATATGAATGAGGTATGAATGCATGAAAACAGATTACATGTAAATGAAGAAACCGTTTTCATAATTTAGTGAGATTTCCTTTGTATTTTTAAAAATGAGGTATCATAAACAAATCAGCATCAACAGTGTCTAGAATCGACACAAAACATAAATCTCAATGTCTCAAAACCTCAGGCTCCGGCTATCCGGACTGGCCTGTATCATCAAATCTCAGTCCCTCAATATCTCGAAATCTCAATGTCTCAATCTCAATATCTAGGGCGCCGTCAGTCCAGACCGGCCCCTACCATCCATCTCAAGACCACGACGGTATCCTCCGGATATCCGACGCGTCGGGTAAAATCACCGGTAGGTAGTCTCCCCCTGCCAGGCTCATCGTCATCACCACGAGCTTCTTACCCCGGGGTACCTTACCGGGTCCACCATGTACCCGAAACGGTTCATCCAACTCCTCGAATCGGGTCTCGAAATCCATCAGCAAACTCATGGTAGACGACTCATACATCATAGGAAAAACCGCGCTTTTCATTTAAAAAGAGAAAGAAGAAGTTTATATATGTTTTGCGGTTTTCCCCAAATCCAGAAAATCTCATGGAAATCCGAATCCAAAACCTCAATAGCACGTAAAAAGTGAATATATGCATGAGAATCCATGAATGCGGCATAACAATGAATAACAGTATGCATGAAGTAGCAGGTAATAACTACAATGTCTAAACTAACATATAAGGCAAGTAAACTAATATCATGTCTAAACTATTAGCTAACAGGCTATGTCAAGCAATAATATTTTCTAAGGTGTACGTGACATGGCAATTACCGATGAAGATGTGTGTGAGCCGGCAAGTAAGTGTACGTGGTACATACGCATCATCGGTAATGGTGCTGGTGTCCTAACCACAAGATATCAACAGTAGAATATGAAGCATAATATAAGCATGTGATGCGGAGCGAACAACAATAATGAGCGGGAGCTGAATACTAGACACAACGGTAACTAATCTGCATTAACCTAATATAAGTCCTGCAATGGTGCCTTTTGTAATAACACGAATCGTAGGGTTTTGAAAATAGGGGCTACGGTGTTTTTAAGAAAAAATACGTTTTTTTGAAATATCCGTAGAATCCCTTGACTTGTCTTTTAAAATACGCACGATTCGTAATCTTTGAAATAGGTAGGAACCGAATCTAATCTAACAACTAACTAAACTAAAGGGCTAAGCTACAAGCTAGACTACAGGTGAGGAAACCGCCTAACATCTGAGTCGATACATATACATACCTGTATATATATTAGTCGGTGATCCCGCCTCAATAATATCATATCCGATACCATATCTATAATCAGACATCCCAAGTCAAGAGGGCGGATCAATCATCAAGATATAGCTCGTACGTAAATCCGTCGTACGGCATCCCCAAATTTGGGTACGGGTCAATATCATATTCCTCACACTATTCCTCTGGTATCCTCTTTATCCAAGATCATAGTCTAGGGTACTGACCTATGTCTAGTACAATACTAATATCCTCAATATACTCATGATCTGACTACTGATCGACAATCTCGTACAAACCGATATCGTCAGCACATATCATCATCAAGTGGTATACATCGCCCAATACGGCCTAGTATCAATATCCTAGCATATCATATCTCATATCACGATCACATATCGACCATTTTATTTATAACACTATTCACCCGTATCGTCGTCCCAAGATCCGCTATAACACCAGGACGTACCTCAAGTACGAATCTTGCCATATCATCGATATCACAACCTCAACACAAATCTCATCGACTCATCCCAATCCCAAGTATCATCCTCAAATCCGTATGTGAACACATAGTCCCATACCCATGTGAACACATAACTATAAAGAATCCCATGAGCACATATAAATAGGAATGTATGCAAGTATGTATGTGTGTATGTGTAGTGCAACACTACCCTAGGGTTCGCAACACTAAAATAATCCAACACCCCAATATCCATCCTAAACATCGTTATTAATCCCAAATAACATATAATAATTGTTGGTGTGTATACGCGTCCGTATACACTACCACGGACTGCGGGGGTGCTATACACCATCCACCCGACTTCTTCCCGTAAATATAAATCTACTCACCTGGTCCTCGCTCGCCGGTGCCGACGTCGCCACGCGCTTGCTTGTCGTCTCGAAATCCATATGGGGTACCTACATATCATAACGCACCATATCGCATTAAAATCCGACTCATGACCAAAACGACGCACGAATCCCACATAGGTCAAAACCTATGGTTGCTTTCACAAATCGACCCAAAAACTCTCGACGTCGGCGTACAAACGCCAAACCATCGAGAAAACTCCCAACACACTCATTTGTACAATTACAAGCACTAATTATAATATAAAATAGCTTAAAATTCACAAAAACCCCAATTTCACTTAAAAAGTCATTTTTCCGAAAATCTAGCAAGCACAAATCACCGTTTTAGTACAAAACTCGATGTATAAACAAATCTAGCGGCCACAATATTCACTAAATATCTTAAATAAGTCATAAAAACAATTCCCATAATTTAATCTCGTTAAATTCCAAAAACCCTAAAATTCTAGTTTACAAAATACCTAAATTTTAACAATTTTATAGAAAAAATGCACAAACTACAATCTAGCTTGGATTTTCATGAACTAAAGTATTAAACTACACTTTAAAATGTTAATAATGCCATGAATACCCTAATTAGATTTTTGTCTCCATTAATTAATCAAATTCCAAAAACCTAGTTTGCTTAAAAACTTGATTTGGACAAATTAAATGCAACAAATTACATAATAGCAACAAGATTAGGTTTTCCAAACCTTAAGAGGTTCAACTACACAATTAAAGCATGAACAATTTATCAAAACCCTTATCTTGATCCAAACTCAATTCCTTACTATTTCAACTTGAAGGGTAAACCAAGTTAACACCTAATTAAACACTTAATTAAGCTAACATAAGCAATAATCAACAATTTAACTATAAGGTTAAAATTATACCTCCATAATTTTATTGATCTCACATGAAATCTAGCCTCCCAAAATGATCTCTTTTCACCAAGATCCAAGCTTGAATGGCAAAGGAATAATGGGTAGGGATTAGATTTTGATTTTGTGGAATTTTTGAGGCATTTTTGATGATTTTTGATGGAATTTTGAAGAGAAAAGAGAAGAAGAAATGAGGTGGGGCTGAAGAAGAGGGGGGGCTCGGTCAAGTGCAGGTGGGGGAGGTGTGGGGGTGTGTGTGAGGTGGGGAAAAGTCAAGTGGGGAAGGTTCAAGTCAACACAAAAGTCAAAAGTCCATACTCATTTATGTATTTCTTTTCATTTCCCTTTTCTTTTCATTTGTTTTGCTTCTCTCATTTTTTTTTTTTTGTGGGAACTTGGGTAATGGGCTGCCATGGGCTCAGCCAAGGAGGGGAAATTGGGTTTGTGTGGGTGAGGAAAAAATAATAAATGATATACCCCAATTTCCATTAACACTAAATTCACCGGAAAAAGCCTTTTTCTTCGATATTTTCTAAACCGTTTTGGCAAACGATTTCATTTCAAAAACCACATGATAAAATTTTATTTAATGTGTCATGATGCACAAAATTTGTTTCAACTCATTCCAATTTGTAATTTTCCCTAATTAAATGTATTAGTGACGGCTTAAAATAATAATAAAATATTTTTTTTCAGAAAATTTGAAATTTCACCAGTGGCTCAATAAACACCAAAAACTAGCAGTTACATAGCTAAAATATGTATATTTTATTTTTATAATAAGATATTTGCATTTTGACTTTTTACAGAAAACCCTCTTATTTTACCGATTTTCCGAAATTTCACCGAAACGATTTTCAAAACGCTACAGCTTGACAGGCTTCAGCTCATCCGTCTGCCCTGATATTATACAGAAAGCTTGAAGAGGTTGCTGAAGCTCCAGGGTATACCCTTTAAACAGACCGCTCGAAAAGCCAAATTCTATGACAGGGTCTGGAACGTCCCCGGAACTCAGCACAAATTGCTTAGTGGGAGGATGGAAACAATCGGGCTTGGTTACATTCGGTCCAAGAAACGAGAGCTACTCCGTGATTGCTACGTCATGCATGACTTCAATGAAGAAGCGGATGCTCAATGGGAGGACGCTAACCCTGAACCAGTAAAAGTTCATGATGCAAAAGTGCTCAGTCCGTCGTTCGAAGAACAAATGAACAGGCTTATAAGGGAAGCCGGTCAGAAAGTACGAGACGACCATAACCGCGAAATGGCCATTTATGAGAAAGCCAAAAAGCAACGCCTCCTCCAACAGGCCGTGAAAGATGAAAATGCCACTCCCTGTCAACCTGTTATAAGAAAGGCTCGACGTGGAGGCAGAAACAAGTCGAAAAGCGAAAAAGGCGCTCGACAGCAACAAAGCGGGACTAAGAAGCCACGCAAGCGGGAATCGAGCGGTCCAGATTTGTCCCTTGTAAAGAAGATGAGTCGGGCATACTCTTTTCCTCGGGACAAGACGAAGAAGATATTTGACCGAGCTATAAAATACCAGATGCTTACACTGCCGGAGTCCAAGCACCCCAGGCAGGCGAAATCTCACACCCGAACTATTGCTCTTATCACCGAGTAATAGGGCATTCTCTCGAAGACTGCTTCACCTTCAAGAACTGGGTTGAAGATCAGTATCAGCTCGGCAAGTTCGCTCTATCTGATAGTTGAAGGGTAACGCCACCACAGAAGCACGAACCCAAAGCCACGAAAGCAGAGCCAGACCCACATCGGTCTTGGAAGCGAGCTCGTACTTGCCATATGATAACGCTATCAAAAGAAGATCCCGAGAATATAGACGACCTTCCCTGGTGCTTCGAAAACAGCGATAACGAGGTGATCTCAGAATTTCCGCCAGCGCCGAAAGAGCTGGAAGATGGAATACACACCACTGCGGATAACCTCAAGAAAATTGAGTTGGGGACGGCGAACAACCCGCGACTGACATTCGTTAGTGAGCTGCTATCTGAAGAAAGGGCGGCCGCGCTAAAAGACGTGCTTATGCAGTATAAAGATTGCTTCGCATGGAACTATTCCAAAATGCCGGGACTAGATCCAGAAATTGCTGTGCACAGATTGGCGATATCTCCGGACGTCAAGCCGGTCAAACAAGCGCCAAGAAGGATGCGGCTCGAGCTTGAGATGAGTATCAATGCCGAGGTCAAGAAGCTAATCGACTCTGGCTTTATCCAGGAGGTTCAATATCCTGAATGGATCGCTAACATCGTCCCGGTGATGAAGAAAAATGGGACAGTACGCATATGCGTGGACTTCCGAGATCTCAATAAAGCTTGCCCGAAAGACGATTTCCCAGTGCCAGTCACCGAGTTGATGATAGACAATACGTCCACTCATGAGGTTTTCTCCTTCATGGACGGCTCATCAGGGTATAATCAGATAAAGATGCATCCCGAAGACCAGAAGCATACCGCTTTCCGGACCCCTTTAGGAATATTCTGCTATAAGGTGATGCCCTTCGGTCTAAAGAACGCCGGTGCCACCTATCAGAGGGCCATGACGAAGATCTTCGATGACCTTATACATGAAATCGTTGAATGTTATATCGATGACCTCGTGGTTAAAAGCAAATCGTACGAAGAACATCTCGAGTATCTGAAGACCGTATTTCAACGCCTTTGACAATACAACTTGAAGATGAACCCTCTCAAGTGTGCATTAGGAGTTTCCTCGGGCAAATTCCTAGGATTCATCGTCCGACACCGAGGTATCGAAATAGATCCGTCAAAAATCAAGGCGATCATGGAAATGCCTCCGCCAAGGACTCTCAAGCAATTGCGGTCTCTCCAAGGGAAGCTCGCATACATATGGCGATTTATAGCCAATCTTTCAGGCAAGTGCCGTCCTTATAGCCACCTGATGAAGAAGGGAACCCCGTTCGTCTGGGATCAAAAATGCCAAAGCGCGCTAGACGAAATCAAGCAGTACTTGCAAAACCCGCTAGTGCTGGCTGCTCCGGTCAAGGAAAAGCCCCTCTTTCTCTATACGACCGCCCTCGAAGGTTCCTTAGGCGCATTATGGGCGCAAGAGAACGACCAAGGGAAAGAAAGAGCACTCTACTATTTAAGTCGAGTTCTGCTGGGGGCAGAAAGCAACTATTCCCCCATTGAAAAACACCACCTGGCGTTGATCTTTGCGATAACAAAGCTCAGGCACTATGCGTTGGCGCATGAAGTCCGTCTCATTTCGAAGGTGGACCCTCTTAAATATTTAATGTCGAAGGCCATATTGACAAGGAGACTCGCTAAATGGGCCCTACTCTTAATGGAGTTCTCAATAACTTATCAGCCTCTTAAGGCAGTGAAAGGCCAGGCCATCGCCGATTTCCTCGATGTTAGTTATATGTATGCCCTAGAGGCCATTACTGTACATAGGATGTATATTGTAGTGGATGCTGGGACATATATAGGGAGGACTTTCTTGCTCGACATGATAGTATGCTATCTGGTTGCTCTTTACCTTAACGTGTATACTGATTGTCTCTCTGTTACATGTTGGTAAAGCCCTTAGGATGTGTGCTTGACTACCTGGACTATGATGCGGATCATACTAGTGGGGACATGGTAGTCCATAAGTACATCCTTCAAAGTCCCTAGTCATGGGTGTATCGAGACGGGGCATCGATATACCAGTGTAGACTAGCGTATACCTTCTCGACCCATACAGATGGGCGATGGATGATCCCATATCCATTGGTGTTTGACATCAGAGATGATATACGGGTGCTCAGTAGAGACTGGGTACACTGGACGGACTCGCCGAGAACTCCCAGATGGTATTATACCTCACGTCAGATGGCAGTTCTCTGGTGACACTGATACAGAGTAGTCTGTTGACCCGAGATCGTCATAGAGTCTTGTGTGGTTCCCACTGTGCTTTGATTTCCATCTTACCACGTCCAAGAGGGCGTGCAAAACGGTGGTTTTTGGGTACAGTCCCGAGTCACATGGAGGCAATGAGCGATAGGAGGGGATTCGTCTCTCCCGGTATAGGGAGTTGATGTTGCGCTGTGTTCGATTGGCTATAACAGGAAATCCCTGGCCAGGGTTGCTGAGATATACTGGTAAGTGTTACCAGTAGTTTCTCGAATTGTTATAGACCTCATATCGACACGACTTATCGAGCTATTGGGGTCTGACGTTTACCACCCCTAGGCGAGATATGCGACATATCAGACGATCAGACCGGACTGTACGGTAGTGTTACTGGTTGGATTCACTGGAGTGTGAGCGGGCTTGCTCGTAGATCTTCAGATCGCTCAATACCCGGGTGGCCGTTACGTTTAGCAGACCGCTTATGGCTTGTGGATGTTTGATATGATCATCATCTGCTGCCGGCGTATTGACGAGTCTTTAGAGTCCTACACAGAGGTTTCCTGGCTCAAGCGAAACGAAATAGGAGCGCATATGAGATATGTGCGGGACCAAGAATAATGCGTGTATGTGATACCGTATTCCATTCTCGCGATGAATGTATCGATTGGTTGTATGCGATATGACCTAGTTATCGAATCAAGGGTTGATTCGATAAGCTGATACATTGGATACTAGTCGGTTATATGCGATATGACTGGATCGTTAAATCAAGTGTTGATTTAATGATTTATTGCGTAATTATATATTTGATATATTAGTTTGCATTAACTAGTATCGGTTTACTTAAGATGGATTTTTTCACTCGGATGTGCGCATTGCATATGCGATATGATTTTGTGCACTTGCTTGTATCATGTTTGATGATGCATGCCTTTTGGTTAAGTGTAAAGAATTAAACCTTGGTTAATGAAATGGTTAGGGTTTACTTTTTCCTTATTCATTTTATTCATTTATTTATTCTTTTGGAAAAAGAAAAGGAAATGATAAAATGGTGGCTTTCTTTCTTCTTTCATGAAGCTTCATGAATACTTTGACCAAGTCACCATTTTTGTCTCATCCTTAAACCTAACCATTCCATTTAACCATGATTCATTCTCTACACTAAACCATGGTTTGAATATGATAAGGTTTGATTTTCTTTTCTAATTTTAATTAACACTTATCATATTCTTCATCTTCTTCTTCTTCACTTCAAGAAAAAGCTTCACAAGCTTTAATGGCAAAGTGAGAATTAGAGTGAGAAATCCAATTCTAAAGTTTACCCACTTCCTATTTCTTCATCCTCTACCTCTTGCCAAGTAGTAGAGTGTGTTTCCTTCACAAGTTTTCATGGCTTGGCGAAGGTGGAGCTTGATCTTGCGATGCTTCGACGTAGATCATCTTCGGCATGGACATCGACGTCCTAGCTCGCTTTTTCTCCGACGAAGCCGACTCTAGAGCCCGGATTCCTTTTGGACAGCGGATACGACTTCGTTGCGGAGCTATGGAGGTGGAGCACCAGATCTACAAAGGTTGTATTTCCGATATCCCATTAGTTAATTGTTAACTAGTTATCTTTTCGCCTAGAAATCTAGCCAACGGTCCGTAGTCGGGTCTCTCGGCACCTAGAATCTTTGAAATTGGCATGATCGATGCCTTGTGAGACCTCCCTAGTGTGCCTAGGAACCCTACAGTGGTATCAGAGCCTAGCTAGAGCCTTAAGCGAAGTCCAGACGGAATTTGAAGTCCGAACGAACCCGAAACCCCAAACCAAACTTGCTCTCTGTCCTTTTCTCAAAAATGTGGATTTTTTGGAATTAAAAATATGCAGAGAAATGTGCAGGAAATTCTAAGAAAAACTGGAGAAAACGACAACCTAATTCAACAGTACTGCCGCGGAACCGCGGCGTTGACCCCCATTTTGCGGCGGTTCCGCGGCCGTATGTAATGATTAGACTGTGTTTTTTCTTCAGTTGTTTCTGTTGGTGTTTCTTGTGTGTTCTGGATGTTTTTAATATTTATTACAGAGTTGTATTTTCTGCAGTTGTTTTGGGGATTCGGTGTTTCGATCGGAGTATCAAATTTTGTCTGTGTGGCTTTCCGGATAAATTTTAGAATATGTTAAAAAGTTCGACCGGATATAAATACCCAATTTTTCCCCTGTCGGGAAATTTCCAAGTGTTGGATTTTTCCGTGGTTTAACGACGTTCTAAGTAGTGCAAGTAACGCGATGGACCCTCTAGAAGACAACAAACATTAACTCGATTATGTGACCGTCTTGAACTGCCCTTTGAACCTTCGGGTTTGGGGCAGTACGGCGTGCCACATATGAGGCGTTGGCTTGACCCTTCTACGGCTGGACCGTCGGTACTGAGGCACGAACTGAATGTTGTTAGACTTATTTCATGTGTTGATCTGTATCGGGAAAACTTGGGTGTTCGAATGTTCAATCGGAAAGTTTAACATTTTCTAATTATCCGGAATGGGATACAATAATTGGAATTCACAAGAAGTTATGTGATAACTGAATGAATGTTATAAACTTAGCACTTTAGTCTCACTTGATCGGTTGCCACGGAATTTTGATATGATCAAAAGTCTGTCGCAATCACGTAGGGTACGCGGATACTCGCCGGGTAAACTTAATAGACAGCCTCACTCCATAGCCCCGACCAAGTGACTGTAGGAGAACCCCGTCGCCGAAAGCATCCGTTCGGGTGCTCGCGGTAGCGGTGTTCCGCCTTGGTGCACTTCGTCGACGGTATCGGGGGTGCGGCCGCCTACTAAAGTTTGCGACGAGTATTCGATCAGGATGTCGGGAATCTTGTTGAATTACCCGACTTGATATTGAAAAGTGTTTTCGATTTTGAGACTAAAATGCGGGGTTTATAATTGTTAGGCATGCGATGTCTAAGTAATTCATTTGGTCAGGCATGCGATGTCTGAGGTGGTTGCGGATTCCAACTGTCGTAGTTTTACACTTTCTTTTCTGTGACCGTAAGTGTAATATGTGATATCGCCGGTTTCGTTGCTATATGTCAACGACAATTGGGATGCGCATATTTACTTACGTTGATGACATGTGATGTTATGTGTTGCTGGATATGTTATATTGGATTGTCGTGTTTGAATAGCCGGGGGTTTTTATGTGAGATGAGTGTTTTTCATTTTCATTCATGTAAAAACTTGTATGTAATATTCTTTTATTGGGGCGCTTCCAGGTTGCGGAAGTTGTCACCCGTTGTATATTATTTACTTTTCCGCACTAGGATAGACCCAAGGAGGGGAGCACAAGTAACCGGGTTCTGGAGTCCAGTGGGAGACCAACTCGAGGAGTCGAGTCCGGGTCTCCTAACTCTAGAATTGGCAGGGTTGCTCGCCGCTCTCGTAGGGGTCTAGGGGTGTGGGTTTGGCTATTCATCACGACCGTGGAATCCGTGTTTTATACTGGCTCGTATTGAAAACACGGACGTCCTAGTATATCCAATATTTCATATGTTTCTTCTGCTGCGATATCTGTGATGTGATCATGTGATGTTCTGTGATAGATACAGTATATAGTATATATGATATATTATATAGGCGTTACTTATGTTTTACACCCGCGCTAGCCCTGCCCCGCTCTGCCGTTAGTTACCTAACCTAACGGTGCACGAGGGGACATCGAGGCGAATGCGGATGGCATAAGTGTACGTCGTATTTATCTGTGATGTTTAGGTATATAAATGATGGGACTTCATTAATGTGATTAATGAAATAAAAGAAACCTAAGATGTTGTAGAATCGAATTTCAAAATTAAAACAGGTAGCTACAGTTTTTGCTTTGCACAGTGATATATATGATATATCCCGCACCTCATTCGACGAGGAAAGGACCGAGATCCCTTCACCGGGAGTGACTCCTTTAGCAATAACTGGCAGATGCTACACACTCGGTTTGTCTTTTGATTGCTTTTAAGTGTTTTTGCTTTGCACAGTGATATATATGATATATCCCGCACCTTATTCGACGAGGAAAGGACCGACGATCCCTTCACCGGGAGTGACTCCTTTAGCAAAACTAGAAAAGCCTCAAAAGCACTACATTTTAAAAATCATTTGATTCTACAACGATATCAAGTTCATTACGCAATAGGTTTTCAGAAAAACCTGTCGTAGCCCTCCGTCATTTCAGATAAGTATTAGTTAGTATTCGTGCTGCGGTTGTTTGGCATGCGTCAAGGCGTAGTGTACGGTAGCTAACTAGTGCTTATTTGCCAGCATATGATGCGATTGGATTAGGGTATTCGTACGGCGTTGTTTGGCATGCGTCAAGGGTCGTGCGGGTGGGTTTAATTCAATCAAGAAATGTACGGGTTGAACTTGACTAGCAGACTATGGGTTGTTTGGCATGCGTCAAGGTCATAGCGAGCTAGGGGCAAAATATTATCGGGAATTTTAAGTGTTGAAATTTGCAATGAGATTGCATACCTTCTATGAGATAGTTGGATCCCGATACCCGCTGCGAGTAAGAGTTACTCCTGGGAGAGTTTTACACATTACAATTAGCCGATCAAGTAGGTGTCTAGAAAGGTGTTAACGAGGTTACGCCTCTGGGAAAACGAGGTTTACATTAATTAGGTTCGTGCGAAAGCACGGGGGACCTCCCTCAAAGTACCGACACTGGCCTGGCTGAAAGATTGGCGAACTTGTAGTGTGTAATTAATCCCGGCTAGTCTTTCCTTTTAGGGTTTGAAGGAAGATTTGATAAAAAGCAGTGGGAGCTATCCTGATTAGATAAAATAAAAACCAATCTATTCTTGCTAGAGCGCACGCTGAGTGTTTTCTTCTCTCTCTCTCCAGGTAGCGACCATATCACGCCTTAATCAAGATAATAATACGGAACATTGACCGAACCCGCTTGTTATACTGAGTTGGGGAACATTGGTCCCGCTCCAACTTATAATTGTTATAAGACAGAGCAGAAAATTGGGGAATACCAGATTTCCCGTGCCGCCCAAACGAAGAGAGTGCATGCTGATGCATCATCTTCGGGTGTGTTCATTATACAGAACTGTTTCTCAGTATCCTTTACGTCCTGGGTATGTGATACCAGATCAGGATCCCAGATATGTAATCTGTTACATAGGGCTACAGAAAGGTAGAGAACTGAGAACGGGTGATAAGTTTCATGAGGCAGAAAACGGGGCAAGGGTTGCAGCCAAGTCTGTCGGTCACTGTCACCCTGTATTACAATACATTGATTCTGAACGAATGTTATTAGATACCGAACCTGATATACAAAATCATATCAGTCTCTTTATTAGTAAATAAATGATAAAATTTTGTATTGTTGGATAATGTTTTGAACATTTCCTATATCAAAGGTTGATCGGTTCAGGCACGTTATCTAAAAGCATTAATGTTCTAAATCAAACCACAGTTCTTAGTATACGGAACACACACAAGAGGAAGTGTTCAGAAATGAACGAATCCTTCTTGAGGCATTGTAGACTAAGTCATATCAATGCGACCCGACTGGCTGAAGTTACATTTAGATGCATATTTAAATTAGTTTGAATTTACATCTTGTGAAACTCGCCAGTCATGTCACAAATATAAGATGACCATAGCTCCGTTTACTGGAAACAGAGAAAGAGTTAATGAACTCTTGGGATGATACATGTTGATGCATGTAGGTCCCCTGTCTACACATGCCAGGAATGGTTTTTTATACTTCATTACGTTCTCTGATGATCTTTCGAGTTTCAGACCTATGTTCCTGTTGAAACATAAGTCCGAACCTTTTGAGATATTCACAGAATATAAGTTAGAAGTAGAGAACCAAAATAAGGGTATAAGTATTATGTCCTTTGATGTGATCAAGGAGGAGAATACTTGAGCACGGAAATCCTGGACTATTCTAAAGGAGAATGAAATTCTCTCTCAGCATTACTCCTCCGTATACACCATGGCACGATGGTATATCGGGGCGGAGCAATCACACCCTATATGATATGGTGTGCTCTATGATGAGTATTACTGAGTCACCTATTTCCTTTAGGGAGTTATGCACTTGAGAAGCTGCATACCTATTGAATAGGGTTCGAATCAAATCAGTTGCCTACCACTTCATATATGATATGGAAAGGGAAGAGCCCATGTCTTAAGCTAGTTAAGATTTGGGGTTGTCCGGCCTACGTTTAAAAGTAAAATCCGGACAAGCTCGAGGCAAGGTCTGTTATGTAGAACTGGAAATGTTCCAGCCATACAAACTGCAGCTGATGATTTGATAGAACCAAAGGATTCAGTAGATTCCAACGAACCTCAGCCTCTCCGCCGATCTAGTAGGGTTCCTCACCCACCTGAGAGATACTTCGGTTTCTCTATGACAGTGAGAGCGAGGATTGCACCATGAGATGATGACCCAACTAGTTTCGAGCAGGCCATCGAGAGTGACGACTCTGTAAGAATGGCTGGATGCTTAGTGATCTGAGATGGAATCCTTATACACCAACAAAGTATGGACTTTGGTTGCTATATCTGAAGGGTTAAATTCCCATCAGGAGCAAGTATATCTTGAGAAGATTACTTGGTGTACATGGAAAAGTTGAGACTTTCAAAGCTAGACTTGTTAAAAGTTTGCATCATTGACCAGGTGTGGACAATAATGAAACCTTTTCAAGTAGCTATGCTTAAGTCCATCCAGATCCTACTTGTCACGGCTACATACCATGACTGCGATATCTGGTGGTTGGGTGTCTTGACTACTTTTCTAAATGATGATTTAGAAGAGAGCGTCTATAAGTACACAGCCAGAGGGCTTCGTAGACAGTGGGAGCAGCGGAAACGTGTGCAAGATGCTTTATTTGATAAAGCAGGCATCGCGGAGATGGAACATCTGTTTTGATGAATTAGTCAAAGAAGTTGACATCATCAAAATGGTAGATGAACCTTGTATAAACAAAAGGGTAGTAAGGAGTATGGTGACGATCCTCGTAGAGTACATGGATAACATACTCTTGATAAGAAAAGAGTTTCTTATGCTACGCTCGGTCAATCTCCGCTTATCACTAAGATTCTCCATATAGGATCAAAGTGATACCTACTAAATCCTGGATTTTGGATCTATGAGATAGATTTAATTGGATGTTAGGATTCTCACTAGTTGTAGTGAGATGGTATCAATCGATCCTGGGGAGAATCACTGGAAGTGTTCCAGGATGATAAAGACGACTGAGTGTCAGTCACAGGCATTGTCTTAACCCTCAGTAAAGGGACGGTGTGTTGGAAGAGTTTCAAGCTAGATACCGTGGCATACTAGACGATAAAGACTTGATACATCGCTATTTAAGATGCTACCAAAGAGGCTGTTTGGGTATATATTGGTTCATAAGATGAACCATGTTCCTCCCATTGTGTGATAATGGAGTTGTGGCTTATGCCAAGGAACGTCCGTCCCATCAGTGATCCAGACATATTCTAAGGCAGTATCACTTGATCATGGAGATGGTTGATCTCCAAGGGATCGAGGTTAGGAGAGTAGACTCAGAGGACAAACACAGCGGATCCACTCACGAAAGGCCTTTTCCCAGAGAGAGACTTTTATGGGATGGTTGAGTATGAGATACTGCAGCCACTGCTACAGATGGCCCTAGTGCAAGTGGGAGATTGTTAGTTATATGTATGCCCTAGAGGCCATTACTGTACATAGGATGTATATTGTAGTGGATGCTGGGACATATATAGGGAGGACTTTCTTGCTCGACATGATAGTATGCTATCTGGTTGCTCTTTACCTTAACGTGTATACTGATTGTCTCTCTGTTACATGTTGGTAAAGCCCTTAGGATGTGTGCTTGACTACCTGGACTATGATGCGGATCATACTAGTGGGGACATGGTAGTCCATAAGTACATCCTTCAAAGTCCCTAGTAGTGGGTGTATCGAGACGGGGCATCGATATACCAGTGTAGACTAGCGTATACCTTCTCAACCCATACAGATGGGCGATGGATGATCCCATATCCATTGGTGTTTGACATCAGAGATGATATATGGGTGCTCAGTAGAGACTGGGTACACTGGACGGACTCGCCGAGAACTCCCAGATGGTATTATACCTCACATCAGATGGCAGTTCTCTGGTGACACTGGTACAGAGTAGTCTGTTGACCCGAGATCGTCATAGAGTCTTGTGTGGTTCCCACTGTGCTTTGATTTCCATCTTACCACGTCCAAGAGGGCGTGCAAAACGGTGGTTTTTGGGTACAGTCCCGAGTCACATGGAGGCAATGAGCGATAGGAGGGGATTCGTCTCTCCCGGTATAGGGAGTTGATATTGCGCTGTGTTCGATTGGCTATAACAGGAAATCCCTGGCCAGGGTTGCTGAGATATACTGGTAAGTGTTACCAGTAGTTTCTCGAATTGTTATAGACCTCATATCGACACGACTTATCGAGCTATTGGGGTCTGACGTTTACCACCCCTAGGCGAGATATGCGACATATCAGACGATCAGACCAGACTGTACGGTAGTGTTACTGGTTGGATTCACTGGAGTGTGAGCGGGCTTGCTCGTCGATCTTCAGATAGCTCAATACCCGGGTGGCCGTTACGTTTAGCAGACCGCTTGCGGCTTGTGGATGTTTGATATGATCATCATCTGCTGCCGGCGTATTGACGAGTCTTTAGAGTCCTACACAGAGGTTTCCTGGCTCAAGCGAAACGAAATAGGAGCGCATATGAGATATGTGCGGGACCAAGAATAATGCGTGTATGTGATACCGTATTCCATTCTCGCGATGAATGTATCGATTGGTTGTATGCGATATGACCTAGTTATCGAATCAAGGGTTGATTCGATAAGCTGATACATTGGATACTAGTCGGTTATATGCGATATGACCGGATCGTTAAATCAAGTGTTGATTTAATGATTTATTGCGTAATTATATATTTGATATATTAGTTTGCATTAACTAGTATCGGTTTACTTAAGATGGATTTTCTCACTCGGATGTGCACATTGCATATGCGATATGATTTTGTGCACTTGCTTGTATCATGTTTGATGATGCATGCCTTTTGGTTAAGTGTAAAGAATTAAACCTTGGTTAATGAAATGGTTAGGGTTTACTTTTTCCTTATTCATTTTATTCATTTATTTATTCTTTTGGAAAAAGAAAAGAAAATGATAAAATGGTGGCTTTCTTTCTTCTTTCATGAAGCTTCATGAATACTTTGACCAAGTCACCATTTTTGTCTCATCCTTAAACCTAACCATTCCATTTAACCATGATTCATTCTCTACACTAAACCATAGTTTGAATATGATAAGGTTTGATTTTCTTTTCTAATTTTAATTAACACTTATCATATTCTTCATCTTCTTCTTCTTCACTTCAAGAAAAAGCTTCACAAGCTTTAATGGCAAAGTGAGAATTAGAGTGAGAAATCCAATTCTAAAGTTTACCCACTTCCTATTTCTTCATCCTCTACCTCTTGCCAAGTAGTAGAGTGTGTTTCCTTCACAAGTTTTCATGGCTTGGCAAAGGTGGAGATTGATCTTGCGATGCTTCGACGTAGATCATCTTCGGCATGGACATCGACGACCTAGCTCGCTTTTTCTCCGACGAAGCCGACTCTAGAGCCCGGATTCCTTTTGGACAGCGGAGACGACTTCGTTGCGGAGCTATAGAGGTGGAGCACCGGATCTACAAAGGTTGTATTTCCGATATCCCATTAGTTAATTGTTAACTAGTTATCTTTTCGCCTAGAAATCTAGCCAACGGTCCGTAGTCGGGTCTCTCGGCACCTAGAATCTTTGAAATTGGCATGATCGATGCCTTGTGAGACCTCCCTAGTGTGCCTAGGAACCCTACACTCGCTGAGCACCCGATACCTGCCGATTCTCCTCTGAATTGCGATCTGCCAGACGAACATGCGTTTGACGCGATCGACGGTGGTGATGCCCGATGGGAGCTTTATTTCGATGGAGCATCCTCCATGAAGAAGAGCAAACAAAGCACCCCTATAATCAAATCGGGGGTAGGCCTTATCTTCGAGACTCCACAAGGAGGGATAATGCGCTTTGCTTTCTCCTTAACAGGACGAATAATGAAGCCGAATACGAAGCTTTGATAGCAGGCCTCGAGATCGCCATCAACATGGGAATTGAAGACCTCCTCATATATGGAGACTCCCAATTGGTCGTTAGCCAAGTGAACGGCGACTACCAGACATACAAACCGGAGTTGGTGAAGTACGGCAAAAAGGTGCAACAACTGCTGACTCAAATCCCCTCCTACATGCTGGAGAGTATACCGCGTGCAGAAAATAGCAAGGCGGACGCGTTAGCCAAGCTCACTAAAGAACTGGCTGACGAGAACCTCGATGACGTCAGAATCATGGTACAAAGCCGTCGGGTGCTTGCCCCAGCAGAAACACCTCCAGAATCATCCGAAGAAAAGGGAGCGACTAAGCAGACGACCCTGCAAATTAAAAACCAGGAAAAAGCTGAGGATTGGAGAGAAGTCTTTATAGACTACTTCAAATACCGTCGAACGCCCGAAGATGCGTCCTCAAGACATCAGCTTATGAAACGAGCTCTGTCTTTCGCCTTCGTCAATGATACTCTGTACAAGAGGTCGTTTGATTCTCTGTGGTTAAGATGCCTGGGACCTGATGAAGCGAAAAGAGTCGTTCGGGAAATTCACGACGGACTCTGCGGTTCTCACCAAGTGGGCCCGAAGATGAAGTTGAAAATTAAACGGATGGGCTACTATTAGCCCACGATGATTCAGGACTGCCTTGAGTATGCGAAGCAGTGCCACTCATGCCAAATTCATGGGGACTTTATCCACCAGCATCCAAATCCACTGCATCCAACGGTGGCTAGCTGGCCGTTTGAAATGTGGGGAACTGACACGGTCGGCCCTATCGAACCAGCGTCATCCGGAGGACATCGCTTTATCCTGGCGACAACTGATTACTTCTCCAAATGGGCAGAAGCAGTACCGTTAAGGGAAGTGAAGACGAAGAATATCCTCCATTTCTTCAAGCGCACGTCATTTACCGGTTTGGGACTCCGCGACGGATCATCTCCGATAACGGGCCAGCCTAAAGAAGCCACAAGATCAGTCGCTTCGTGCAACAACATAATATAGACTGGAGGTATTCCTCAGTTTATAATCCGCGAGCTAACGATCTAGCTGAGGCTTTCAACAAGACCTTGACGAAGATCATAAAGAAAACGGTGTCCCGAAATAAGAAGGACTGACATGAGAGACTGCAAGAAGCTCTCTGGGCGTATCGAACTACGTTCAAGACGGCCACGAACGCAACGCCATACGCGTTGGTATTCGGTACGGAAGCAGTACTCCCTCTCGAAATAGAGTTACCTTCTTTACGAGTGGCAGTCCACTACGAGCTGATGGACGAAGAAAATGCTCACCTTCGGCTTGAGGAGCTTGATGCCCTTGATGAAACGCGGCTCATAGCGCAACAAAATCTGGAGGCTTATAAAGCAAAGATGACGCGCTCATATGAAAGATTGACCCGGCCGAGAACATTCCGCCAAGGCGAACTCGTGCTAGTGGTCAAAAGGCCTATGATCCCCAATCGCGCCAAGCAGGGAAAATTCGAGCCGAACTATGAAGGCCCGTACATAATAGACAAGGTCTACCCGGGTGGAGCCTATCTACTCATGGATATGCACGGTGAAAGGCCTTTCAGGCCAATAAACGGTCGCTTCCTGAAGAAATACTATGCTTAATGAGCCACAGCCTAGGTCAATGATAGATGACGACGACTATGTCCGCTCGCTATCTTCCTAAGCCCGAACTCTATAAGTAGTAGTCGACCTTCTACACCACGGACTGAAACGTCCTTAAACTAATGACGGACCGAAACGTCCTTAAACTAATGACGGACCACTACGTCCTAAAACTATCTGTTGACCAAGATGTCGATAAACTACGGTGAATTGAAACATCACAAAGGCGATAAAAAAAATAAAAAATAATAATAATAATAAAAAATGGTATGTCCATAAGCAAAATGGGCACGGATGAAAACTCGAAAGGGCTCCGTGAGGAAAAACAGCAGGGCTACCGGCGAGTGTTTGTGAAAACCCGAAAGGACGTGACCTCGTTAGAAAAAAAGAAGAAGAGAAGAATAAAAAAAAGAAAAAAATAATAATAAACGGTATGTCCATAAGCAAAATAGGCATGGATGAAAACCCGAAAGGGCTCCGTGAGTAAAAACAGCAGAACTACCGGCGAGTGTTTGTGAAAATCCGAAAGGGCGCAACCTCGTTAAAGGACACTTACAGGGTCCTCTCGACCTTGTAAGTAGAAACCACCTGCGTGAGATCCTTACGACTCACAAGGGAGCAACACACTTAGGGATCCCCATGATTCCTAAGGAGAAAATACACTTGTGAGATCCTCACGACTCGTAAGGAGAACTCTCTTATGGGACCCTCACGGCTCATAAGATTTGAAAGTCTTAAGTTACAGAGACCTAAACCTGTGCTTAAGCAACCCCCACAACCTTCGATATTGCCCTACAAGTGGTTCAATTCTGACCCTTGTATACAATCCACGGGCGCGAATAAACATTTCCCTAACCAAGTCCCATCCGTGACTGGGGATATGTTCGCATGGTGAACAACCCGACTTACAAGGAGAAAGCCTTCTTGTAGGATCCTTACGACTTGCAGAGGAACATACACTTAGGAATCCTCACGATTCCTAAGGAGAAAATACACCTACAAGATCCTTACGACTTGTAGGGAGAAATACCTTTGTGAGACCCTTACGGCTTATGAAGTCAAAAACCTTAGTCGACAGGACCCTAACCCTATTCGCTAAGCCACCTTTTGTTCGACATCGACAGAGGCAAATGATGATTCGCTCCTGGAAATATCCCAGTTGTAGCGTTGCTGATGCCGAAATCGGTGTCTAATTTCAGGTTTACGGCGAAAAGCCAGTAGGCCGCACATGCATACGAAATAGCCAAAATGATGGGGCAACTTGCAATAAAAGCAGCATGTAAAACCGTATGCATACAAAATAGCCGAAATGATTGGGCAACTCGTAATAAAAAGCAGCGAGTAAAAATAAAATAAACAGCCGAAATGATTGGGCACCGCAAAAAATAGCCAAAATGATTGGGCAATCGCGACCTTCGCGATATAAAAGCTGAAATGATAGAGCATCACGGAAATAAAACAAAAAAAATATATGATGAAACTTTCGCCCTACAGGTGAGATCACATCGATCCCTGTATACAATCCAAGGGCACAAACAAAGAGGGAACCACACCTTCCCAACAGGCTCCGCCAGAAAGCAAAGCCAAATCTTGACGGTTCACCAACAACCTAGAGACAACCGTGACATTCGTCTCGATACAGCAGACGCAGTGCCAAGAAACGAAGCGAAGATCAAATTCCTAGCTTCACGGTTTGGACGGTAACTTATATAAAACCTGAAAGACCGCCACAGATCAGTTCAACTTCCAGGGAAACCAGTGTCCTTGGCAAATACCTCAATTCAGGAAAACTAACGTCCTTGATGAGAGCTTCTTGATTCGCGTCGGCCCGCAGAGAAACTGGTGTCTCCGCAGGAATACCCCGATTCGTTTCAACCCCGAGGAAACCAGTGTCCTCGGCAAAATACTTCGACTCAGGGAAACCAGTGTGCTTGACGAGAACATCTTGATTCGCGTCGACCCGCAGAGAAACTAGCATCTTTGCAGGAATACATCAATTCGTTTCAACCCCAGGGAAATCAGTGTCCTTGGCAAATACCTCAATTCAGGGAAACTAGCGTCCTTGATGAGAGCTTCTCGATTCGCGTCGGCCCGCAGAGAAACCAGTGTCTCCACAGGAATACTCTGATTCGTTTCAACCCCGAGGAAACCAGTGTCTTCGGCAAAATACTTCGACTCGGGGAAACCAGTGTCCTTGACGAGAACATCTTGATTCGCATCGACCCGCAGAGAAACTAGCGTCTTTGCAGGAATACATCGATTCGTTTCAACCCCAGGGAAACCAGTGTCCTTGGCAAATACCTCAATTCAGGGAAACTAGCGTCCTTGATGAGAGCCTCCTGATTCGCGTCGGCCCACAGAGAAACCAGTGTCTCCGCAGGAATACTCCGATTCGTTTCAACCCCGAGGAAACTAGTGTCTTCGGCAAAATATTTCGACTCAGGGAAACCAGTGTCCTTGACGAGAACATCTTGATTCGCGTCGACCCGCAGAGAAACTAGCGTCTTTGCAGGAATACATCGATTCGATTCAACCCCAGGGAAATCAGTGTCCTTGGCAACCTCCTCAACTCAGGGAAACTAGCGTCCTTGATGAGAGCTTCCTGATCCGTGTCGACCCGCAGAGAAACCGGTGTCTTTGCGGGAATACTTCGATTCGTTTCAACTTTGAGAAAACCAGCGTCCTCGGCAAAATACTTCAACTCAGGGAAATCAGTGTCCTTGACGAGAGCTGCTCAATTCGTCTCGACTCGTGAGGAAATTAGTGTCTTCGCGAGGACTTCCCGATTCATCTCAACTTGCAAGATAAAGCCTTAGGCAGCAGGGATTAAAAAATTGTTTCCTAAGCACTGGGACCCTGCAAGTCGGTCTAAAATGGTCTCTTGCATACTATTCACGGGTCTCACTCTCCAAAGTCGAATTTCGACAAAGAGGGAAACAACCGCTTTCGGGTTCTCTCAACTCGTAAGAGGGAAAATTCTCTTATAAGATCCTTACGACTTATAAGAGAAAACACACTTAGGAATCCTCACGATTCCTAAGGAGAAAATCCACCTACAAGATCCTCTCGATCCGTAGGGAGAAAAGTTTTTATGAGACCCTCACGGCTCATAGAGTTAAAAAGTCTTAGGCAGCAGATCTGAACCTACGGCCTAAGCCATCGCTATCTCTTGAAGAAACCAAGATGCTTACTCTATTATCTGTCAACCATATTTATTAAGACAGCATGCTGATAATAAGAGGAAGGAGAAAGCAAAGGAGCATACAAGACATTGCAAAGAAAAAATGTATATCTTTATTTATTAATTCAATCAAGTACAAGGTGAATCGTACAAAAGAATAAAGAATGGATACATCTTATTCGAAAAAGAAATTTTTTTACAAGTATATTGATACAAGGGCAGCTATTGGGAAGGAAGCGTCTTAAATAGCCCTATCAGTTGTTCACGCACTTCCTTCCATGCCTTCTCCTGATCGGCCACCACCGCCAGTTCCGCTTCCACTTGAGCCCGTTGTTGCAAGAAGGATGCAAGCTGCTCCCCAACGGCCTGCTGAGCTGCTTCGCGACCTTGGGCATCACGCTCGGCGGCATCGAGCTTCCGCTTCAGGTTTATCCCATTAGAGATATGCTCCAGAAGGCCCTCGAAGATATCCTTCACCTGGGCAGCATTCGCCTCAACCTCAGCACGCAGACGAGCCGTCTCGCTTGAGGTCTCTTGGCATTCCCTCAGCCTTAAAGCCGCTTCTTGTTCCAAGTGGCGGAAGTAAGAAGCGCTTTGCTCAATCCATGTTGCTTGTTGATTGCTTGCGGCTAAGGTCTTGGGAGCAAGGCGCATAAAGTCCGATTGATGCAGGTGGACCTCGATTTCCCTGCAGTGATTAACCCAAAGCTCGACGACGCCTCCATCATGAAAATTCACAAGCGCCGCCAACATCGGGTTAACCTCCGCAGTGAAATTTGCAGCAGATGGGAGAGCGTCCGCGTCAAGCTCTTCGACGTATCCGCTCAGCATGCCCAAGCTCATTACGGCACCCTTTGAAGACGGACGTCTCAGGAAGGGGCCTGCCGGCATCATGACACGAGACTCAAAGGGCGCCGGAATCGGAACGACAGCTGAAAAACAAAATACGATTAGATGACGGTTCAAGAAATGTGGAAAAAGTCATCGATGGGATAGTTTACTATACCAGCTGCAGCGTGCGACAAAGCCGAGAGGGCCGGTGGCGCGACCGATCTTTCATCTCCTCCTTCGATTTGCAGCACTACAATCAGGACAGGGAAGAGTCAGAAATAATTCCATTACTGAAAAAAGAGAGACATCAATTGAAAACTATACTCACCAGCGCCACTGGAGGAAGAAGCAAGTTCAGATGGGAGGGAGAAGTGCGGGGACACCTGGTAGAGGTGATCAAAAAGCACTCCTGCAAAGACGCAATAGTACGACATTAGTACATAAATCATGCGGCTGAAAGATAAAACTAATGGGTTGCAATCCATACCTTCCAACATCTGCGATGGTACAAGGGAAGGCTGAGAGGTGGCCACCGCCAAAGCAGTAGTTGACGGCGCTCCCTCGAGCAATGGAGCATCGGCACTGGCCGCACCTGCGTTAAGAATAAAGATACACATGTCAGGAAAGATTGCAAGATAAAAAAAAAGGGACAGTAACTCGAAATTTACTTGATGAGCCGCCAGCCGAAACGGAGGCGTCTCCCTCCTCCATCGATACGAGTCCACCTCCCGTGGCCTCATCACTGGACTCGACAGGGGCTGTCGTCGTGCTCGCACGACCAGGAGACGGCGGAGGACCGTAAACGGGGAGAGCAATGATTGGAGCATTGTCAGACTCTTGAGAAAGAGTGGCTGGCTTATCCCCGGGAGTCATGCTCATCTCACCCGCTACTATCTTAGGCTCGACGGGCGCTGCTGTCTCATCCGCCGTCGCCACGGGGTCGCCGGTCTCGGGCGCTCCATCTGCCGCTGCCCCAAGCTCGGTTATAGCAGTCGTCTCATTTGTCGCTACCTCAGGCTCGGCATCAACGACTTTCTCTGGTGCAGCTCCCTCAGCCCCCGGCTCAGGTCCAGCAACCCCGGCAACGTTGCCCACCGTCGGCTCGGGTTCAGCCGGTGCCTCTTCCTCTGTCCCCTTAGGTTCGACGGTTTCCGCCTCCCCTTCGGTTGGACTTGGCCCTGCAGGACAAGATATATCAGAACCGACAGGTTCACAATCCTTACATCAAAATCTTGAAAGATAAATTACCTGAGGTGGACTTATCGTTAGCCTCCCTATTTACGCGCGCCGCCTGTCTGTGAGCTGTAGACAAGACGACCGAGGGATCTTCCGAGGGGGTATCAGCACGAGGGACGGTGCTTGGGCCCGCTCCCACGGCCAAAACAGCCCTGCGTGCCTTCGCCTCACGCCTCAACCGCTTTCTCTCCTCCCGACCCGTCAAGACGGAGCTCTCCAAAGCTTCTTTCATTGAGGCGTCATCGTCCGTGAACAGAGATGCCTCCAAATTCTTTAAGGCATCACTCACCGACTTTTCGAGTGGAGGCTCTTGCGGCAGCCCCGAAGAAACCAGGACTTCAGTAGACGGCCCGGGGAGAGTCCCCGCATCAGCAGGCGCATCCCCTGCAAAGAGACAAAGGAAGAAGGTTAGGTTGTCCATCAGAAAAGAGGACCAAAAAAAACTTAATAAGGCGAGATGTACCAACGCCCATTAAAGCGCGCTTCTTTTCTTCCTCATGAAAGGTTTTCAAAGAGGCAGCGATGGCTTCTTCGGTAGTGATACCTGTTGAAAAATGGGAGAAAGTATTAGTCAAAAATAATGATAAAAAAATGCGATAAAATGACGAAGAATGCAGCTAATGATTACCTGACTGAGCGAGTTTATTCAACATCGCTTCGAGCCTCGCTGACCGCTCAGAAGCCGCGATGGCGGCCGCCAGATCGGTGTCTGCTGGATCTACCGAGAAGCCCTTATTGCTGCCATACTCGCTTATACCTTCGGCAAGAGGGGCCTGAAACTCTAAACCGAGGATAGCATCGAGAGATAGGAGCGACTTCTTCTTCCTCTTCTGCCTGCCAGCCCTGGGTGCACCCGAGATCGACTTGCGCTTTGCAGGCACCGTAGGGCGGCGGGTCCCGATATCCGCGCCCGCGCCGGACTCCGGCGATACCACGTTTACCGTCTCCACTGGAGCACGGGGGGCTGGTGGCGCATCCACAGTATCGCGAAGCGGCAATCCGTACGGAGGGCTCAACACGCGCGGAGGTCCAACTCCAGCACCTTTTAGTGGAGGAATGACCGAGGTCCTCGGCTTCAGGGGAGCCTTGCGGTCGCCGCCAGGAGGCGCACCCTTGCGGTCAACCAGCATGCGCTTCTCCATGTGGATAACCAGACCCATTGCATGCGCGTACCAAGCCACGCACGCGTTGAGGACCTTGGGAATGCAGCTCGGCTCACTGATGAAGAAATAAGAGCCCGTGTTAAGCCGCATGAAATGGTGCATCGCACTCCTTATCCCCTCCCGGCTGGCCACGGGCTCTTCCAAAAACGCCTCAAGCGGGATCCCTTGGTGATAGCTTGATTGCTGGGCGAACCGGTGGGGGTTATACCTCATGAATAGTGCCGTCTCGTTCTGCCTGAAAACCAGGTAGCCCGGCCGAATGGAGTAGAGGTGAAGAATCTCCCGGGCTTTCAGTACGGAGGCCCCGTCCTTGAAGTCGTCGCGCAGCGCCACCACCGACTTGGAGGTTTCTGAGCCTATAGTTATGACTTTGTCCAAAAAAGAAACCTTCGCTCTGACCAGGTGTGGATGAAGGAACAACCCCCTAGCCTCCCGCGGAGGTGCAACCACGATCGAAGCGCCGACCAGCCGCATGACTCTTGGAAGTCAGCACTTCTCAAAAAACGGAGGGATCTTATGAACGCCGAACATCCCGTGCACGTGCATTTCTATCCATGAAGTGAAGTAGTGCATCGGGAAATTAGCAGGCTGCACCCCAGGTTCATTAGCGTCCACCGCCACGCTAAGTCGATTATAGAGGTGAGCCAACCCGGCGATTCCTATTGTCAACTGCAGGCCAGCCACCATCCGATGCACTGGGTAGAAAACGGACGGCCGCATGTGGCGCGGGTGCATGGGGAGCGCAAAGCTGCACAGCCACAATCCCAGGAACCCTACAAAAAAGGTTTCCTCATCCATGCCCGGGACGACGATTTCTGACAATGGCATAACGGCGGCGCTGGGGAGATAAAAGTCTTTTTGATCGTCCTCCGATGTTGGTCGACGATCCAAGCCGAAGCCAAAAGGGTCGTCAAGCTTGGCGAACTTCTCGCTCCGCTCCGATAAAAACTCTGGTCGAATGAAGCGGGCGATAAAATCTGTGAAACTGACTCCCCGGACCCCTGATTCCAGATAGAGCCCTTCATAGATGTCCAGCACCTTCACCAAGCCCGGAAACTGGTGCTGAATAGCGTTCTCCGGCGTCAGATCAAACACCAGCGGCTTGGTGGCAAAGACGTATTCGTCAGGAGGAAGCAGCTCCTCGTAATGCTCCCCCCTCATCGGTAGACCTGAGATTTCAACAAACACTTCCAAGGAGATAGAGACTTCCCTGTCCGTCATCAGGAAGGTGTGGGTGGGGATATTCCATTGTTCAATAAAAGCCTTAATCCACCACGTTGGAGGAGAGGGATACTCAAAGAGCGAGACGTAGATTGCCGAATACAAACCAATCTTCATCAGATGAGTCCTCTTCGCCGATAAGATATACCGGGCCCACTGCAATATCCGGCGGGTGGTCGCGGGATCAATCCAATGTTATAGGCCTGTCCCCAAGGGCGTGCTTCACACTGACAGATTCGCCTCCCTAAAATGTCTATTGCCGGCGGCGGCTGCACGGGAATAGCACCAATCGCAGGCTGGAGGAGGTCATCCGAATTCCAATTTTTGACCTCCACGGCATACTTCACCGGGGGTTCATCCGCATAGGGGAGCGAAAATATGGGCTCAGACGGCGTGGCGGAACTGAAACTTCGGCGACCCTGGATAATCTCATTATACCACCTACCCCACAGGTGAAGGCTCTTGTGCTCGGGGTCATAATCCTTGATGAGAGCGAGCACCACTCGGTCCACTGGTGCCTGGGGAAATCCTCCCTCCAAGCGAACAAACGGGAAAGACAAATCAGTAGACATGTTCACTGCAAGGGGACAAAAATCAGCCGTCGGTGTTGTAATTCCAACGCTTGGCATTTTAAAATTTATACCACACTGCAATGCAGTGATGTTCCCCTCCGAATGGCAGCGACGACATGAGGACGTCTAGCCTGAGATTCGGGGCAGATGCTATATGGTTTTATCCGTCTACCTCTCCGAAGATGCCAAGTTGATTTATGGCACCGTGTATCGGAGGTTTAGACGGATGCGGCCGATGTAGCAGACTTCGTCAGATTCCCCCTCGCTTGAGGGGTTTTTGATTGTGGGGACGCTCTTCCCTGCAGGCGCAAGCCCCTGCAGTTAATTACGCTACCGCATCGCGGTAACAATTTTCTCCTTCTCCAGAATTTCACTTCGTGTCGTGGGTGTTTGTTTTGTTTGTGGTTGCCCGTGGATTGTATACGAAGACTGAGTAATGCCATCGCCCGTAGGACGTGGGTTAGTCCAAATCCGTATTTACTTAGATTTGGGTTTGGTGTTTTTAGTTTAAGGATACGTTAGCCGTATTGAGGCTAAGATCAACTTAAACGTTCGTTAAGGATACGTTAGTCCTGTTTAAGACTAAGATCAACTTAACGTGGTGATCCATTTAATATATGGCCGTCGAGACTCGTCACCTCTCTGACGTCGTTGAAGGATTACAACGATAGGTGTCAGAGGAGTTCGGAGATGTACCCTTGAACCGAAGTTGATTAGGAAATATGTAGTCTGTTTGAATATTTAAGGATACGTTAGCCGTGTTTGGGGGCCAAGATCAACTTAAACGGGATCGTTTAGATCCGAAAAAAGAGCATTTGGAGGCTCTATTGTTCCAGTTTAGGGACGTAGTGGTCCGTGTTCCAGTTTAGGGACGTGGTGGTCCATTGCCAGTTTAGGGATGTGGTGGTCTGTATTCCAGTTTAGGGACGTGGTGGTCCGTCATTAGTTTAAGGACATTTCGGTCCATCGCCAGTTTAGGGACGTGATGGTCCATCATTAGTTTAAGGACGTTTCGGTCCATCATTAGTTTAAGGACATTTCGGTCCAACATTCCCATTTTGGGATGAATATTAGTTTAAAGACGTTTCGGTCCGATATTAGTTTAAGGACGTTTCGGTCCACGAGTTTAAGGACCCCGCAGTCCGTATTCATATGTGGTCGTCGGGACCCGTCACCTCTCTGACGTCGTTAAAGGATTACAACGATGGGTGTCAGAGGAGTTCGGAGATGTACCCTAGAACCGGTCGTAAATTGATTTAGGGAGAAGCCGTGCTCAATCAATTTAATTTGAGGACTTACGGCCACGATTGGGCTAAGTCCAATTGAAGATGTTCAGCATTTTATCTGCTTTTGCATTGCATTTCTTTTTATTTTTATTTGGGCTCTACCCATGAAGGATGCAGAGCATCAATTTGTTTTGGGCTCTGCCCATTTATAAATGATGCGCAGCATCAATTTTACTTGGGCTCTGCCCTTTATTGCTTTGCAATTTAATTTGGCCTGTTAGGTCTTTTTGACTTAGGCTTGGCCCATTTTTTAAATAATGCATTTCATTTCAGGCGCTTTGCGCCAATCAAAGAGCGCAAGCGCTTGTGGTGATGACACGTGTCATGCAAGCGCAGTGCGCTGCGCTTGCGCTGCTGACACGTGGTGCGCTCTGGTGAGTTGCGCTAATTTCAGAGAGTAAAGCTCTATTTCAAAAGCGCATAGCGCAAATGGTTCAGATGCTGACACGTGGCGCTCTCCCAAGAGCGCAACAGCGCAGTTTGCAAGTACAAGGCACTCTAAATTTGAGAATCTTTTAGATTCAAGAACCAAAGGTTCATAACAGAAGTGCAAAGCACTGTTTGCTTTCTTGATCTAATTTAGATCAAAGAAAATAAGTTTCTCTTGTTTTTCTTATCTCAGAGAACCAAAGGTTCATAAAAAAGTGCAAAGCGCTGTTTTTATTTGTTTTTTATTGAAGATCATTGATCTTGTTTTTAGATCCATGATCTGTTCATAAGAGAATTTTCTCTTTTTTCTAAAGACTTTTTACCTTTTTTGTTCTTGAGGAGTTCTTCAGAGTTCTCTCTGTTTGATTTCTCTCAAAAATGTTGATGACTTTGAATTGAGGTCTGGGGTCCTTTTTATAATGCCCATAAATTAGTTAAATTTGTTAAAGAGATCTTTCTCTGAGTGATTTGGGGAATTTTCCCCACCGTTGGATCTTTGATCCAAGGGCTTCTGTTTTACAGAAGAAAATCTTCTTGTTTTAACAAGAACAGAAAGATTTCTTTAAAATCTTAATTCTGTTTGGCGCAAATGCTCCAGCGCGTGACACGTGTCGCGCAGCGCACAGCGCAGCGCAACTGCGCTAGCGCATCTGCGCTGACACGTGTCGTGCAGCGCACAGCGCAGCGCAACTAAAGCGTTGCTTCCTTTTGTTTTTTAATAGAGCTTTGCTCTGATTGGGCGCGCCTTCTTGGGCGCTGCGCTGAAGTATCTGCGCCTGACACGTAGCGCGTTGCGCGCAGCGCAAAGAATCTGAAGCGTTGCTTCATTTACTAAAGTTTAAATTTTCGAAGTAGAGCTTGGCTCTGATTGGGGGAAGATGAAGCGTTGCTTCATCTTTCGCTTTGGAATTTGGACAGAGCTTTGCTCTGATTAGGGTAAATAAATGCCCCCCTCCGTTGCGCTTATGTGGCCCCAAACGCAAGCGCAACGGTGGCAGAATTCCAACCGTTGCGGCAACTTTTGGAAGTTGAAAGGGCACCTGATGCCTATAAATAGGACCTTTGGTCCTGCACAGATGATTATCATCTTTAAAATTTTCATTTTTTTAAAACTTCAGAGCTTTGCTCTTGCCTTCAAGAACTCCTCGAGTTATATTTTCCTAAACAGAAACTATTTAAGTAAGAATTAGTCTTGAATTAAATCAATCTTAGTTAATAGAGCTTTGCTCTCATAGATCTTTGATCTAAAGAAAATCCTTTTGGGGTTTCACCAAATAGAGCCTTGCCCTTAGGAATCTGTTTCAGGGTTTCTCAAAACATAGACCTCTTTGATCTAAAAGAAAGATGAACTCTTAAGAGTTCGAATATGGATAATGAAAATTAAAAATGGAGTTTTGTATTTAATGGATCATATCATCTTTTAATAGTAACGATCTCAGAGTTCTCGGGGGATTTCTTTAAATTCTCCCTATTAGGATTTTGGTAGTCAGTCCTGTTTGCAGAGCACTGCTCTCGAGGAGTTTAACTCTCTGTGTATATTTTTTTTTATCGCTAATCTTCCTGTGGTATTTCCTCCAGGCATAATGGCGGTGCGTCTATACAGTTTGCACGAGTTCATCACCTACGACGATATCCGCGCACAGGGCCGTCATCAAAACCAGGAGTTTACGGACGCCCGGTGTGCAGAGGTCATGGGTCGCCTCAACGCAAGCGGTGGTTGGCTGCTTCCTCGTCGTTCAGCTCTCTTGAAGGTCGTGCTGGGAGCAATATGGAGAGCGCTTCCGGGGTTTCATGAGGCCTTACCGCTCAATGCGCTGGATGATGCCGAAGACAAGGTGCATTCAGTGTACCTGACGGGGCTGATCTCGAAGAAACGGCGGGACAGCCTCATCGACATCCTACATCAAATTTTCCAGCAGACGACGATAATCGATGCTTATCGAAGGCTGGGAGGGCTTGCCGAGGATCTTGACACACAGGAGCGCGAGAGGCTGCGCACAAGAATAATCAGAAAGGCCAGAAGAACTCTGGATGGCCTTACTTTTGACTTTCTCAATCCGTGCCCTGGATCTGAAGTTATTCCATTGTAATAATATTTCTCGTTTATTGTTTTACGATTGTAAGAATTTTTAGCAATATTAATGGAAAAGTTTCATCCCAGCTTGTCTTATTTTTCGTTCTGAGTCTTTTGCCTATGCATGACTGAGTGTGTCTCGAATGCTTAATCCAATGCCAATCAGATGCTCTCTTTGTCGCTTTCTTCTTTCTTTTATTATCCGCATGTTACCTTAGTAAACATGGTTAACAGATAATAGAGCACGCATCTTGATTTCTTCACGAGATAGCGATGGCTTAGGCCGCAGGTTCAGGTCTGCTGCCTAAGACTTTTCAAATCTATAAGCCGTGAGGGTCTCATAGAGACTTTTCTCCCTACGGATCGAGAGGATCTCGTAGGTAGATTTTCTTCTTAGGAATCGTGAGGATTCCTAAGTGTGTTTTCTCTTATAAGTCGTAAGGATCTTATAAAAGAATTTTCCCTCTCACGAGTCGAGAGGACTTGTAAGCGGTTGTTTCCCTCCTTATCGAAATTCGACGTTGGAGAGTGAGACCCGTGGATAGTATGCAAGAGACCGTTTTAGATCGACTTGCAGGGTCCCATTGTTCAGAAAGCAAGTTTTTTAGTCCCTGCTGCCTGAGGCTTCATCTTGCAAGTTGAGACGAGTCAGGAATTTTCCCGCGGAGACACTGGTTTCTCTGCGAGCCAATGCGAATCAGGGGGCTCTCATCAAGGATGCTAGTTTCCCTGAGTTGAGGTGTTTACCAAGGATTATTTGTTTCCCAGGTGCCAAGGATTATTTGTTTCCCTGGTGTTGAAACGAGTCGAGAATTTCCCACGGAGGCACTGGTTGCTCTGCGAGTCGACGCGCATTAGGAGGCTCTCGTCAAGGATTGTTTGTTTTCCTGAGTTGAGGTATTTGCTAAGGATTATTTGTTTCCCTAGCGCCAAGGATTATTTGTTTCCCTGGAGTTGAAACGAGTCAAGAATTTCCCACGGAGGCACTGGTTGCTCTGCGAGTCGACGCGAATCAGGAGGCCCTTGTCAAGGATTGTTTGTTTCCCTGAGTTGAGGTATTTGCCAAGGATTATTTGTTTCCCTGGTGTTGAAACGAGTCGAGAATTTCCTACGGAGACACTGGTTGCTCTGCGAGTCGACGCGCATCAGAAGGCTCTCGTCAAGGATTGTTTGTTTCCCTGAGTTGAGGTATTTGCTAAGGATTACTTATTTCCCTAGCGCCAAGGATTATTTGTTTCCCTGGAGTTGAAACGAGTCGAGAATTTCCAACGGAGACACTGGTTGCTCTGCAAGTCGACGCGCATCAGGAGGCTCTCGTCAAGGATTGTTTGTTTCCTTGAGTTGAGGTATTTGCTAAGGATTATTTGTTTCCCTAACGCCAAGGATTATTTGTTTCCCTAACGCCAAGGATTATTTGTTTCCCTGGAGTTGAAACGAGTTGAGAATTTCCCACGGAGACACTGGTTGCTCTGTGAGTTGTTCAGATCATAATATTGCATTTTACATTCCTCGTTCTTATTCGTTTTATAAATAAACATGTGCTTTTGACGCATGTCTGCTGCATATTACAGGATACAGGGTCTTGGAGCGAAAACAGTGAAAAAGACAAAAGATGATACAAAAGAGGGACTTTTGACCAACAAGTAGAAGGACCCTAGTCAAGCCTAGACGAAGAAGAATTCATAAGTGTACAAGGCAACGCATGGTCCGAAATGTCATAAGAAACAGTTAAAAGACCACTACAAGTTTCACTGAAAGATCAAGAGAAGACCTAGAATCCAAATAGAGAAAAGTACTGAAGAAATAAAGAGAACAAGACATCATAAAGCATCACAGAAAGTTTCACTCAGTGATCTCATCAAAGGGCCGCGGAACCGCGGCCCTACCCCCATATTTGCCGCGGTTTCGCGGCCATTAAGTGCACGTGTCGGCGCAGAATTTTTGTGTCGGTGCGTCAGTGCGAAGGTTGGGATTTTTCGGGGGTATTTTTGTAATCGCACATGTGCGAATCCCATAACCCTAAATTTCCCTGTTTCCCTATAAAATTGTAATCAAAATACTGTAATGGGGATGCCTCCTTTCAATGAAATAAAATTCAGATTTAATTCAGTAGGAAGAGCATCGTTCCTGTAAGTTCTTATTTTAATTTCTGCCTTAGTTGATAATTTAATTATTGCCCTGGATCTAATTAATCTTTTGCCCTAGTTTAATCTAGTGTGATCTTTCTTAAACTGCTGTAGGTAAGTTATTTTAAAATGTTATTTTTAGAAGATCCCCTAATGAGCGAGTAATTTCCTCGCTTGTTAGGGTTAGGAATAAGGGAGGGATTGAGAGATGAATATCTCTCATCTCTTTCAAGCCCAATAACTTGTAACAACTAGAACTTCATGCACGCATGTATGATCCGCTCCCTACGGCACCCTACCCATGAGGTAACGGTGAAACCGTAGTATAAAGGACCAGACATGCATGACTTCCATGAAGGTTATAGCAATTAGTAGGAAAGGACGGACAAGGATCTAGAGGAAGAAACGAAGAGGAAAGGACGGACAAGGATATAGAGGAAGAAACTTCGTTTCTTCCCAATCATCCTAATCCCCTTTACTAATAATTGTTATAACTTCTAAAAAGATTTAATCGAGAGCATTGAAAGAGGTGTTAATATTAATCTTATCAAACCCTACTTTAGACCTAACCCTAGCAAGTTCTTTAACCATCGTACAACTTAGTTTTAGAATCAATCAACAAAACCAAACAACCATTGGAATCAACTCGTAAGAACACGTAGAAAAATTACACATCCCTATGGATCGACCCGTATTCACCGGCTAGCTTCATGCGACGCCGTTTCTGATTACGGTAAAAATATTTTTGGTGATCTTAAAAAACCACACATTAATCAAATGGCGTCGTTGCCGGGGATGGCGTAAAATTTCTTTTTGTAATTTCGGGTTGATATAAATTTTAAAATCATAAAAATCTGAAAAATATAAAAAGTAGAAAAAATTTATCAATTTTTATCTGTTTGAAGGGTTTATTGTTTGAATCTTGCAGGAACAGCGAAGAATCTCGAATCTGGAAATTTACAGAAGGAGAAACAGAAAAGGGTACATCAGAACAGAGGGCAAACTTGACAACAGAATAGTACAATTTTTTCAGGGCTCTGTTCCCACCAGACCGCCGCCCTTCCGCGGCCGTTGCGCGCCCATAACCGGGGTTCCGCCGCAAGGTTGCCACATCAGCCCATCAATTTTGCATGGTTTGATCCCTCATTCTCCCCTCTGCAACCTACAATATATCCATTGTCAAAACTTTCTGCAGGATTTCTTTGCGCTAAAAATCTTCTCTCCCCTTCTAAATAACAGATTTTCTGCAGGTTTCTTTGCGCCGCGCTAAAAAAAATTGATTGCAAGTGAATTTAATGTTTTGCATATATTAATTGGACTTTAAGGAGCTATTGACCAAACTCAGATTGGGTGGGGATTTCATCACCCTTCCCAGGACCCCAGAAAGCACTTAAAGCATTTGCATTGACCACAATTAATTAAAAAAAATACTAGACTCAGCCCTAAGGACTTCGAGCTCAATAGGACAAAGGACTAGACATAGGCATCGACCGTTTATCCTAACTGACTTTGCGGTATCTAGGCAAGTGTGTCAAGGCAAGTGGTTACTTAATTAGGACCGCTACTTGTAGCGGGGAGCCTCCCACTTACCTAGCACTTACCTGGCCGCAATTGGCGGTGAAGAGGCGGTTTGAGGTCCTATTTCTAGCCCTAGTTAGGAGCTATCTAGCTGACCTAGGTGACCCTAGATCTAGGCCTGATTGTGCATGTGTGGTTGATCGCGTTTGCGTCTCAAGTCTCTTTTCAAAAACCTCTTTGCAAAACTCTCACATAAATAAATAAAAAAAGAAAAATCTTTTCAAAACTTGCAACTTGTCGCTAAAGAAACCTTGCAACTCACTTACACCACTTCCTCTCATTGACGTTATCTTACCTCCACATTCTGTCTTTCATTTTTTTTTCTGACTACACTACCCCTTTAGTGTATGTCACTTTGGACTAGGGACACTAGCGCCCGATTAGTCCGTGTTTCGTTGGTACCGACCGATGAACCCTTCGACACCGAAGTCGACATTCCGTCTACTTTCTTACCTCCACCTTCAAATTCTTTCTCCGAAGGCATGTCGGGATTCAACCCCAACAATACCTTACCGACGGGAATGATTCCACCTCCGTTAGGTGCGAATAACCCGAATCAACCGCCTGTTGAAGCTCCCGCACGAGTCGCGCTCCAGGATCTCTTCTATCCTATCCGCACTTCTTTACCTACCTGTCTTTCACCCCCACCGGCAAATGGGGACAATTTTGAAATAAAACCACATTTCATCAATATGCTACCAAAATTTCACGGTTTGGAATCAGAAGATGCGTATATTTTTATCAATAAATTCCAGAACGTTTGCGCTATGATGAAAACAACCCAATTAAGTGATGACGCTATAAGGCTAAGGGTCATTCCTTTCACCTTATGTGACTTAGCCGAGAAGTGGCTATACAGCACCGCATCACATTCCATTAGAAATTGGGACGAGTTTGTGAAAGCTTTTCTTAAAAAGTTCTATCCTCATCACAAAACTGCTAGAATCCGTAATGAGATTATACAATTTTCACAGCTTCCTTCCGAACCATTTTGGAAGTGTTTCGAGAGATTTAAAGACCTACTCGTTCAATGCCCTCATCATGGGATCGAAAGTTGGAAACTTTGCCAAACATTATACGAGGGATTGAACTCGGCAACGAAGCAGTTGCTAGAAACCATCTGTCAAGGTCACTTTCTCTCCAAATCTAGTGAGGAAGCGTGGCAGTTTCTTGAGGATCTTAGTGAACAAACAATTCAGTGGGAGAGCTCCAAGACCACATCATCTTCTTCTAATGGTCAATCTAGGGCAGGCATACATCAAGTAGAGATGTCGATTGCTATGAAGGCCGAGATGGCCGCTCTTACGAAAAAGCTAGAAGCGATTGAGACCAAAATCTCATCGTCTTCTCCTGCCCCTATTATACCTCCACGAACTGTTTATGCTTGTTGCTCGAGTCCATCACATCTCACCGAAGAGTGTCCTTACAATGCATCCACTCAAGGACAGGATCAAGTCAATGCTGCCTTTCAGCAACGACGGAGAAACGATCCATACTCTTCGACATACAATCCGGGGTGGAGGAGTCACCCAAATTTCGCTTGGAACCAAAATCAACAATTCCAAGGAAATAACAATTTTCAAGGGCCTCCTCCTCAACAACAACAAGCACCTCCACAAACTCAATTTCAACAGCAACCTTTCCAACAGCAACCTTACCCTAATCAAGTGAACAATTTTGTGCCTAACAATTCTTACGCGCCAAACAATTTTGTTCAACCTAACAATGACAAGGTTAGCTCGCTCGAAAGAAGTCTAGATGCGTTCCTAAAGCAATCTACACAGTCTACAGCAAGACTAGAGACTTCTATTCAATCTTTGGTGCAAAACAGTGCTTCACACGATCAAAGCATCAAATCTATTGAGGCACAAATTGCACAACTCAATGCAGCATTGAGCGAGCGAGAGAAAGGAAAGCTCCCATCTCAACCACTTCCCAATCCCGGTCACACACATGCTGCAAATCAACAGCAAACTCATAATGTAAACGCTGTGACCATGTTGAGATCGAGAAAAATGTTGCAAAACAATGTGGGTATTCACGATGACACCCCTGCCGGTGGTTCTTCTTCACCTTCTTTTTCTTCGTTAGAGCCTATTCTCCATCCTTCACACGGTTCTACTTCTTCTAGCTCGAACGGACCCACTTCTCACAACATGAACACATCTACACGGGGTTCCGTTCCTACTCAACAATCTCATCCGCAAAAATTGGACTCAACAACATTTCAAAATGCTCCTTTTCCAAACCGGTTGAGATCCAATAAACCAACTCCACAAATGGAGAAGATTGTTGAGCTGTTCAAACAGGTTAGCATTAATATCTCTCTTTTGGATGCGATCCAACAAGTTCCTTCATATGCAAAAATCTTAAAGGACTTATGCACCAAAAAGAGGAAGTCACAAGTACCAAAGAAAGTTTTTGTGGCTAGTGCTATTAGCGATGCTCTTGTCAATTCTTTACCCCAAAAGCAAAAGGACCCCGGTTATCCTACCATTTCGATAACAATTGGGAACAAGAACATCAATAGAGCACTACTTGATCTTGATGCTAGTGTCAATTTGCTAGCTTATTCTGTGTACGAGCAATTAGGCATTGGAGAGCTTAAGCCCACTCACTGTACTCTCCAAATGGCTGATCGATCAATCGCCCATCCAAGGGGTGAGCTAGAGGATGTGTTGATCAAAGTTGGGGAGTTCATATTCCCCGTTGATTTTATTGTTATGGACACACAACCTGTTGCTAACTCACGGAACCAAATTCCGGTGATCCTCGGTCGACCATTTTTAGCCACTTCCAATGCTGTAATAAACTGTCGCAATGGCTCCATGACTCTATCCTTCGGGAAGACGTCTAGTGAGTTCAATATTTACAAGTTAGGAAGTCTGCCCCCCGTGCCTAATACTAGTACATGAGAAGTTTGCTCTATTCACGAAATCATGCAGGAGGACTGCGAGTTTGAAAGTTTCTTGCTTGATGAGAACAGTTTTGACGCCACTAGTGCGTCCCTCTTTGAGCCTACAACAGTTGACACAACCAATATTGATTATGAATGTTTCACTTTTTCGGATGATGACGACTCACAGCCCAAATATGAGTCGTTTGAATTTTTGGATGAGTTAGTTGAACCATCCAAATCGGTTGTTTGCGGTGATTTCGAACCTGTGTTGGAGTCCTTTGAGTTTGAGGTAGATTCCCCAATGATTCTTTCGCCTCCGAAACTCGAACTCATGTCCTTGCCGTCTCACCTTAAATATGCTTACATAGGTGAGAATGAGACCTTTCCCATGATAATATCGGCATCTCTAGCCTTCGAGCAAGAGAACGCTATTTTAAAGGTCTTACAAGATAGACGGCAAGTTTTCGGTTGGACTATGGCGGACATCGAGGAGATTAGTTCCCTCATAATTGAATATCATATGCAATTGATGGATGATGCCAAGTCAATAAAGGACCCACAGAAACATTTTGGGGGTATTGTGGTGAGTCAACCTCCTTCTTTAGAAGTTGAACCACCCCCATTTCTTTTAATAAGCTATGAGAATGCCAATATTCCACTGACTGCTGATCATTCTCATTCTCGTTTTGATTCATCGCCACATCATATCTATTCACTTCCATACTTTTCCTACCATCACTCCTATCTTCCCCAATTCTTTTTGGATCGGTACAGCATGTTCTTCCACCAACCGACACTCTTTACAGATAAATTTTTCGACTGGTTGGTGTTGATGTTTGGTCTGTGCAAAGTCTGGCAGTAATGTCTAACATTGTTTCACTGAAGTTTGGGGAGGCCTTTCTGTATATATTTTTGTTTTTCTTTTAACAATAAAATAAAATAAAATAACAAATTATAAATAAATAAACAGGGGAGTGCAGACATTTTGACCCTCTTGGTGCAGCATGACAGTGAGGACACTGTCCAGTTTAAGTTTAGAGGTATGCTCGGTACGTCTTCTTCCTTCGCATTCATTTGTACATATTTTTGCATTTGCATTATTATTTTAAAACCCATAAAAATTGAAAAAAAATTTTAAAAAAATTATAAAAAATATTGTATTCAATTTTGGTCATATTTAACTTGAGTTTGACAAATAGGTTAACTGGCTAAGAACAACTAGATCTGAGACTTAGTAAATTAAAACCCTAAAAATAACCTTCTTTAAAGATTAACGGTAGAAAGTATATGTCTGTGTAGTTTATTTAGAAATAGGCAAATTTTGAGTTCACTTTTTGGGCTATGTTGAAATAAAGGAAGAATATTGATATTCTTATTAGAGTATAAGTTTGAAATATAATTCCTAACTTAAGTCTAGATTCTGAAAATGTATACCCTACAAATTGCACAATCACGCACTTTGAAACTTGGAATAGTAGAAGAGACCTTGAAATGCTCTTGTCTAAAAGTCCTTAGTACGAAGAAAATAAAAAAATGTGTGAATAAAGAAGAAAAAAAATGAACACTAGTCTTTGTGATTACTTAAGGCTGCAAAAATAGAAAAATATTTAGCAAGGGTGCTTCATCACCTAGTGCCTTAGACCAACTGGTTTGGGAGCCACTGCTAAAAGCCTTGGGTGTTGCAAAACTAGGAATTACGCTTTAAAGTGCAAACATATCTTGTAATCGGTTGTTGGTACCTCAAGAAGTATTAACAGTCGCATGAAGGATGTGTAAGCAAAATTCATTAAGAACTCACCAGTTAATTAGTACTTTAGACAACGGACAAGGGTATGATTGCTTGATTTGAATTTCCAAGTGTAGGGATGATTTATACACACACGTGGGGATATATGATTAGAGTTGAGATAAGAGAAAGGAATGAAGAATAGAACTTGTATCTTTAGTGGAGTTGATAGAAAAATTCCTAAATGGTGATGGAACCTTAGAAGGAAAACTTAAGAAATGCCGAAGGCTGAATGAGTCTATCGAACATATATAATCTTAAGTTAAATGATGAAGAAGTGTGAAGAATATGGGTGGATAGTTTACAAGTCGACGATAATAGAATTCCTTGTTAGAAAACCTAATTGGAGAATTAAAGTTAAAAAGCCAAATTGATAGGATTTTGTGGGTGGTATCTGCTGAAAACCCTCAGAAGACAACACTCCTCCTACTAGGGACACCTAGAGGCTTAACAGCTTGTTGCACGTGCTCAGTGCAATCGCGTTTCCCTGCGAAAGTGCGGTTAGGTTTTATCGAGAATAAAATAATAAGTTTGCTCGAGGACGAGCAAAATATAAGTTTGGGGGTATTTGTTCAGATCATAATATTGCATTTTACGTTCCTCATTCTTATTCGTTTTATAAATAAACAGGTGCTTTTGATGCATGTCTGCTGCATATTACAGGATACAGGCTCTTGGAGCGAAAACAGTGAAAAAGACAAAAGATGATACAAAAGAGGGACTTTTGACCAACAAGTAGAAGGACCCTAGTCAAGCCTAGACGAAGAAGAATTCACAAGTGTACAAGGCAACGCATGGTCCGAAATGTCAAAGGAAACAGTTAAAAGACCACTACAAGTTTCACTGAAAGATCAGGAGAAGACCTAGAATCCAAATAGAGAAAAGTACTGAAGAAATAAAGAGAACAAGACATCATAAAGCATCACAGAAAGTTTCACTCAGTGATCTCATCAAAGGGCCGCGGAACCGCGGCCCTACCCCCACATTTGCCGCGGTTCCGCGGCCGTTAAGTGCACGTGTCGGCGCAGAATTTTTGTGTCGGTGCGTCGGTGCGAAGGTTGGGATTTTTCGGGGTTATTTTCATGTGCGAATCCCGTAACCCTAAATTTCCCTGTTTCCCTATAAAATTGTAATCAAAATACTGTAATGGGGATGCCTCCTTTCAATGAAATAAAATTCAGATTTAATTCAGTGGGAAGAGCATCGTTCCTGTAAGTTCTTATTTTAATTTCTGCTTTAGTTGATAATTTAATTATTGCCCTAGATCTAATTAATCTTTTGCCCTAGTTTAATCTAGTGTAATCTTTCTTAAACTGCTGTAGGTAAGTTATTTTAAAATGTTATTTTTAGAAGATCCCCTAATGAGCGAGTAATTTCCTCGCTTGTTAGGGTTAGGAATAAGGGAGGGATTGAGAGATGAATATCTCTCATCTCTTTCAAGCCCAATAACTTGTAACAACTAGAACTTCATGCACGCATGCATGATCCGCTCCCTACGGCACCCTACCCACGAGGTAACGGTGAAACCGTAGTATAAAGGACCGGACATGCATGACTTCCATGAAGGTTATAGCAATTAGTAGGAAAGGACGGACAAGGATCTAGAGGAAGAAACTTCGTTTCTTCCCAATCATCCTAATCCCCTTTACTAATAATTGTTATAACTTCTAAAAAGATTTAATCGAGGGCATTGAAAGAGGTGTTAATATTAATCTTATCAAACCCTACTTTAGACCTAACCCTAGCAAGTTCCTTAACCATCGTACAACTTAGTTTTAGAATCAATCAACAAAACCAAACAACCATTGGAATCAACTCGTAAGAACACGTAGAAAAATTACACATCCCTGTGGATCGACCCGTATTCACCGGCTAGCTTCATGCGACGCCGTTTCTGATTACGGTAAAAATATTTTTGGTGATCGTAAAAAACCACACATTAATCACGAGTCGACGCGCATCAGGAGGCTCTCGTCAAGGATTGTTTGTTTCCCTGAGTTGAGGTATTTGCTAAGGATTATTTGTTTCCCTAGCGCCAAGGATTATTTGTTTCCGTAGAGTTGAAACGAGTCGAGAATTTCCCACGGAGACACTGGTTGCTCTGCGAGTCGACGCGCATCAGGTGGCTCTCGTCAAGGATTGTTTGTTTCCCTGAGTTGAGGTATTTGCCAAGGTTTATTTGTTTCCCTAGCGCCAAGGATTATTTATTTCCCTGGAGTTGAAACGAGTCGAGAATTTCCCACGGAGACACTGGTTGCTCTGCGAGTCGACGCGCATCAGGAGGCTCTCGTCAAGGATTGTTTGTTTCCCTGAGTTGGGGTATTTCCTAAGGATTATTTGTTTCCCTAACGCTAAGGATTATTTATTTCCTTGGAGTTGAAACGAGTCGAGAATTTCCCACGGAGACACTGGTTGCTCTGCGAGTCGACGCGCATCAGGAGGCTCTTGTCAAGGATTGTTTGTTTCCCTGAGTTGAGGGGTTTGCCGACACTGGTTCCTTCGGAGTTGGGATGAATCGTCGAAATTTGGCTTCGTTTTCTGGTGGATCCTGTTGGGAAAGTACGGTTCCCTCTTCGTTTACGCCCTTGGATTGTTTACAGGGATCGATGTGATCTTAACTGTAGGGCCAAAGTTTTATCATCATTTTTTTTATTTTATTTCCGCGATGCTCTATCATTTCAGCTTTTATATCGCGAAGGTCGCGATTGCCCAATCATTTCGGCTATTTTTCGCGGTGCCCAATCATTTCGGCTGTTTATTTTATTTTTACTCGCTGCTTTTTATTGCGAGTTGCCCAATCATTTCGGCTATTTATTTTATTTTTACTCGCTGTTTTTTATTGCAAGTTGCCCAATCATTTCGGCTATTTTGCATGCATACATTTTTACTTGCTGCTTTTTATTGCAAGTTGCCCCATCGTTTCGGCTATTTTGTATGCATGTGCGGCCTACTGGCTTTTCGCCGTAAACTTGAAATTAGACATCGATTTCGGCATCAGCACCGCTACAACTGGGATATTACCAGGAGCGAATCATCACTTGCCTCTGTCGATGTCGACCAAAGGTGGCTTAGCGAACAGGGTTAAGGTCCTGTCGACTAAGGCTTTTGACTTCATGAGCCGTAAGGGTCTCACAAAGGTATTTCTCCCTACAAGTCGTAAGGATCTTGTAGGTATATTTTCTCCTTGGGAATCATGAGGATTCCTAAGTGTTTTGTTCCTCTGTAAGTCGTAAGGATCCTACAAGAGGGCTTTCTCCTTATAAGTCGAGAGGACTTATAAGGGTTGTTCACCATAGGGACATACCCCTAGTCACGGGTGGGACTTTGCTGGGGAAATGTTTATTCGTGTCCGTGGATTGTATACAAGGGTCAGTATGAGCTGCTTGTAGGGCATTGTCGAAGGTTATAGGGGATTTGCTTAAGCACAGGTTTAGGTCTCTATGACTTAAGACTTTCAACTCTTATGAGCCGTGAGGGTCTCATAAGAGAGTTCTCCTTACGAGTCGTGAGGATCTCGCAAGTGTATCTTCTCCTTAGGAATCGTGGGGATCCCTAAGTGTGCTGCTCCCTTGTGAGTCGTAAGGATCTCACGCGGGTGGTTTCTCCTTACAATGTCAAAAGGACCATATAAGTGTCTTTTAACGAGGTTGCGCCCTTTCGGGTTTTCACAAACACTCGCCGGTAGTCCTGCTGTTTTTACTCACGGAGCCCTTTCGGGTTTTCATCCGTGCCCATTTTGCTTATGGACATACCGTTTTTTTTTATTCTTTTTATTTTCTTCTTCTTCTTTTTTTTTACGAGGTCGCACCCTTTCGGGTTTTCACGAACACTCGCTGGTAGCCCTGCTGTTTTTACTCACGGAGCCCTTTCGGGTTTTCATCCGTGCCCTTTTTGCTTATGGACATACCTTTTTTTTTATTCATTTTCTTATTATCATTTTATTTTTCTCTTCTCTTTTTTTTTATCTGGTCAGCCTAAGGATGCTGCGGTAGTAGTTTAAGGACGTTTCGGTCCGCTATTAGTTTAAGGACGTTTCGGTCCATTATGGAGAAGGCTGGCTTCGGCTTATAAAGCTTGAGCTTAGGAAGATAGCGAGCGGACATAGTCATCGTCATCTATCATTGACCTAGGCAGTGACTCATTAAGCGTAGTATCTTTTTAGGAAGTGACCGTTTATTGGCCTGAAAGGCCTTTCACCGTGCATATCTATGAGTAGATAGGCCCCACCCTGGTAGACCTTATCTATGATGAATGGGCCTTCATAGTTTGGCTCGAATTTTCCCCGCTTGGCGCGATTAGGGATCATAGGCCTTTTGACCACTAGCACGAGTTCGCCTTGGTGAAATGTCCTCGGTCGGGTCAATCTTTCATATGAGCGCGTCATCTTTGCTTTATAAGCTTCCAAATTTTGTTGCGCTATGAGCCGTGTTTCTTCAAGGGCATCAAGCTCCTCAAGCCGAAGGTGAGCATTTTCTTCGTCCGTCAGCTCGTAGCGGACTGCCACTCGCAGAGAGGGTAACTCTATCTCGAGGGGGAGTACTGCTTCGGTACCGAATACCAACGCGTACGGCGTTGTGTTCGTGGCCGTCTTAAACGTAGTTCGATACGCCCAAAGAGCCTCTTGCAGTCTCTCGTGCCAGTCTCTCTTATTTCGGGACACCGTCTTTTTCATGATTTTCGTCAGGGTCTTGTTGAAGGCTTCAGCTAGACCATTAGCTCGCAGATTGTAAACTGAAGAATATCTCCAGTCTATATTATGTTGTTGCGCTAAGCGACTGATCTTGTGGCTTCTGTAGGCTGGCCCGTTATCGGAGATGATCCGTCTCGGCGTTCCAAACCGATATATGACGTGCGTCTTGAAGAAATGGAGGATATTTTCCGTCTTCACTTCTCTCAACGGTACTGCTTCTGCCCATTTGGAGAAGTAATCAGTCGTCGCCAGGATGAAACGATGTCCCCTGGACGATACTGGTTCGATGGGGCCGACTATGTCAGTTTCCCACATTTCGAATGGACAGCTAGCCACTGTTGGATATAGTGGATTTGGATGCTGATGGATGAAGTCTCCATGAATTTGGCATGAGTGACATTGCTTCGTATATTCAAGGCAATCCTGAATCATCGTGGGCCAGTAGTAGCCCATCCGTTTGATTTTCAACTTCATCTTTGGGCCCGCTTGGTGAGAACCACAGATTCCGTCATGAACTTCCTGAACGACTCTTTCTGCTTCGTCAGGTCCTAAGCATCTCAGCCACAGAGAATCGAATGACCTCTTGTACAGAGTATCATTGACGAAGGCGAAAGACAGAGCTAGTTTCATGAGCTGATGTCTTGCGGACGCATCTTCGGGCATTCGGTGGGACTTAATGTAGTCTATAAAGACTTCCCTCCAATCCTCAACCTTCTCACGGTCTTTTATTTGCAGAGTTGTCTGCTCAGTCACTCCCTTCTCTTTGGATGATTCCGGAGATATTTCTGCTGGGACAAGCACCCGACGGCTTTGTTCCACGATTCTAACGTCATCGAGGTTCTCGTCAGCCAGTTCTTTAGCAAGTTTGGCTAACGCGTCTGCTTTGCTGTTTTCCGCGCGTGGTATGCTTTCCAAAGTATAGGAGGGAATTTGTGTCAACAGTTGTTGCACCTTTTCACCGTACTTCACCAGCTCCGGTTTGTACGTTTGGTAGTCGCCGTTTACTTGACTAACGACCAGTTGAGAATCTCCGTATATGAGGAGATTTTCAATTCCCATGTCGATGGCGATCTCGAGACCTGCTATCAAAGGTTCATATTCGGCTTCGTTATTTGTCCTCGGCTCTGTTAAGGAGAAAGCGAAACGCATTATCCCTCCTTGTGGAGTCACGAAGATGAGACCTACTCCTGATTTGATTATAGGGGTACTTTGTTTACGCTTGTTCATGGAAGATGCTCCGTCAAAATAAAGCTCCCATCGGGTATCACTACCGTCGATCGCATCAAACGCATGTTCGTCTGGAAGATCGCAATTCAAAGGACAATCGGCGGGTATCGGATGCTCAGCGAGGAAGTCGGCGATGGCCTGGCCTTTGACTGCCTTGAGAGGTTGATATGTTATCGAGAATTCCATCAAGAGCAGGGCCCATTTAGCGAGTCGTCCCGTCAATATGGCCTTCAACATCAGATATTTAAGAGGGTCGGCCTTCGAAATGAGACGGACCTCATGTGCCAATGCATAGTGCCTGAGCTTTGTTATCGCGAAGATCAACGACAGGCAGTGTTTTTCAATGGGAGAGTAGTTGCTTTCTACCCCCAGTAGAACTCGACTTAAGTAATAAAGAGCTCTCTCTTTCTCTTGATCATTCTCTTGCGCCCATAATGCGCCTAAAGAACCTTCTAGGGCGGTTGTGTAAAGAATGAGGGGCTTTCCCTTAACCGGAGCAGCCAACACTGGCGGGTTCTGCAGGTACTGTTTAATCTCGTCCAGCGCGCCCTGGCATTTTTGATCCCAGACGAACGGGGTTCCCTTCTTCATCAGGTGACTGTAAGGACGACACTTGCCCGAGAGGTTGGCTATAAATCGCCGTATATATGCGAGCTTCCCTTGGAGAGATCGCAGCTGCTTAAGAGTCCTTGGCGGAGGCATTTCCATGATCGCCTTGATCTTTGACGGATCTATTTCAATACCTCGGTGTCGGACGATGAATCCCAGGAATTTGCCCGAAGAAACTCCGAATGCACACTTGAGAGGGTTCATCTTCAAGTTATATTGCCGAAGGCGTTGAAATACAGTTTTTAGGTGTTCGAGATGTTCCTCATACGATTTGCTCTTAACCACAAGGTCGTCAATATAACATTCGACGATTTCATGTATAGGGTCATCAAAGATCTTCGTCATGGCCCTCTGCTAGGTGGCACCGGCATTCTTTAAACCGAAGGGCATCACTTTGTAACAAAATATCCCTAGAGGGGTCCTGAAAGCGGTATGCTTTTGGTCTTCGGGATGCATCTTTATCTGATTATACCCTGACGAGCCGTCCATAAAGGAGAAAACCTCATGAGTGGACGTGTTGTCTATCATCAGTTTGGTGACTGGCACTGGGAAATCGTCTTTCGGGCAAGCTTTATTGAGATCCCGGAAGTCTACGCATATGCGCACTGTCCCATTTTTCTTCATCACCGGGACAATGTTGGCGATCCATTCAAGGTATTGAACTTCCTGGATGAAGCCAGAGTCGATCAGCTTCTTGACCTCGACGTTGATACTCATCTCAAGCTCAAGCCGCATTCTTCTTGGTGTCTGTTTGACCGGCTTGACGTCCGGGGAGATCGCCAATTTGTGCACAGCGATTTCTGGATCTAGTCCTGGCATCTCGGAATAGTTCCATGCAAAGCAATCTTTGTGCTGTACAAGAACGTCTTTTAACGCAGCAACCCTTTCATCAGACAACAGCTCACTGACGAACGTCGGCCGTGGGTCACTTGCCGTCCCCAACTCAATTTTCTTGAGGCTATCTGCAATGGTATGTATTCCATCCTCCAGCTCTTTCGGAGCTGGGGGAAATTCTGAGATCACCTCATCATTGCTGTTTTCGAAGCACCAGGGAAGGTTGTCCATGTTCTCAAGCCCTTCTTTTAATATTGTTATCATGTGACAAGTGCGAATCCGCTTCCAATCCCAATGTGGGGTTGGTTCTGTTCTCGTGGCTCTGGGTTCGTGCTTCTGTGGCGGCGCTACCCTCCAGTTGTCAGACAGAGCGAATTTGCCAAGCTGATACTGATCTTCGACCCAATTCTTGAAGGTGAAGCAATCTTCAAGAGGATGCCCTATTACTCGATGGTAAGAGCAATAGTTTAGGTCAGAGACTTCGCCTGCTCGTTCGGGGTGCTTGGACTCTGGCAGTGTAAGCATCTGATGTTTTAGAGCAAGATTAAGTATTTTCTTCGTCTTGTCCCGAGGAAATGAGTACGCTCGACCCATTTTCTTCATGAGGGATAGGTCAATAACGCTCGACTCCCGTTTGCGTGGCTTCTTAGCCCCGCTTTGTTGCTGTTGAGCGCCTTTTTGGCCTTTCGACTTGTTTCTGCCTCTGCGTCGAGCCTCTTTTATAACAGGTTGACAGGGGGAGGCATTTTCATCTTTCACGGCCTGTTGAAGGAGGCGTTGCGTTTAGGCTTTCTCGTAGATTGCCATTTCACGATTGTGATCATCTCGGACTTTTTGACTAGCTTCCCTTATAAGCATGTCCATTTGTTCTTCAAACGACGGACTGGGCGCTTTTGCATCAGGAATTTTTACTGGTTTAGGATTAGTGTCCTCCCGTTGAGCACCTGCTTCTTCATTGAAGTCGTGCATGACGTAACAGTCGCGGAGCAGCTCTCGTTTCTTGGAGCGAATGTATCCGAGCCCGATCGTCTCCATCCTGCCACTAGGCAGCTTGTGCTGAGTTCCGGGGACGTTCCAGACCCTGTCATAGAATTTGGCATTTCTAACGGTCTGTTTGAAGGGTATCCCTTGGCGCTTCAACAGCTTCTTCAAGCCTTCTGTATAATATCTGGTTAGACGGATGGGCTGAAGCCTGTCTAGCGTAGGATCCGCCCCGTGCCAGATTTCTTTCTCCACTTTGTTTTCTTCAGAGCGGTAGAATAGAATTGCCCTCTCACCTCCTCGCCTGGGCGGGATATAAAACGTCTGTAGGTCCTATACACTATGGGTATCAAGCGCATCCAATTCCTTATAATGTTTAAGCGGCACCATGGCTACTTGCAGACTTTGCTCTTTATCAGCAGAAGCTCATATTGAAGGTCGAGCAGAGAATACAGCATGGACTTCATCCTCCGAATCACTACCAAAGATCAACATAGGAGCGGATGGTCCTGGCTTGGTGTACTGGGGTGGACCCGAAGATACTATCTCCTCTTCCTCCTCGGTATCACTGCCGAAGACAGGGATGGTAGCGTTAGTTTTATTCTCCGGCTTGCGACACCTTTTCGTGTCTTCGAAATTCGGCAAGAAGTATTTGGCATCTTCAGATTTGCAAACTTCGTTCACGGAAAACAGATTCAATTCTCCCGTCACGGTATACTCGAGACCATCCCTAAAATATTTCATATACTGATGCTGTGTAGAAGGGATGATGTTGTACTCGTGTAACCATGGTCGGCCGAGCAGAGCGTTGTAGCATGTCTTGGTATCTATGACGTGGAATTTAATGTCTGTGACGAGCAGCCCGAAGCGTAGCGTCAGTATCACAGATCCAAGAGTCTTTGACGATTGGGAGTCGAACCCGGAGATGGTGATCTTGTCTCGAGCGAGGTGTTGAACGCTCATGCAGATTTCCTTTAAAACCCGCACATTGAGTAGGTTAACAAACGACCCGTTATCGATCAGGATTTTGCCTATCTTTATATCATGGCAGTATCCTGAGACATAGAGGGGGCGATTGTGTTCGCATGTCCCAAGGAGAAGGTCTTCATCGCCAAAAATGACATCGGCCGTGTGCACTTCTTCCAGTTCATCCTTCATCTTTTCTTCGGCCAGGAAAGCCTGGAACTGCTCCGGGTCCTGTAGTGCCTTAATTAATGAATCTCTCGCCTCCTTTGATAGTAAAAGAGCGTCAAGAATGCTGAGCTGTGAGGGTAGCTTCTTCAGATGCGCTAAGACGTTGTAACCTACCTTATTTCTTTTCGGAGGGTCCTTGGCGCTTAGCTCCTCTACAACTTGGTCATCTAAGACGATATCTTCAGGGACCTTCTCTTTTCCCTTACCTTTTTTATTTGAGGGTCCGAGATTCTTTTCGGGCAGCGTGCGGTTACGTAGCCGGATATTTTCGCAGACCTTCGGCTCCTTTTCTTTTCCCGAAGTGGATTCTTTAAAGAGGGGGCCAAGCTCCAGCTCCTCATCAGAATCGCTCCCGAACGTGAGCACTTGTGATCCCCCGGTGTTGACCATGCGACAATTGCCGGTGGTTCTGTTAAGCCCTTCAGTCATATCGTTCCATTCTCGGCGAGTCTTGCGCTTTTCCCGCTTAAAATTTTGTCGATGAGCAACATATCCTTGCCACCATTTATCGAAAGCTTTGCACTCTTGAGTGGGGTGTGAAACCTTCTGATGATATAAGCAATAGGAGGAGTGCATTTCCGCTTCACCAGTAATTTTTCCTTCGGAGGATGGTAGCTTCATGCCCATTGATATGGCCTTAGCAAACCTTTTCCTCATCTTGAATTTGCTTTTGTCCGCAGTGGGTGTACTTTGCTCCAGCAGGAGTATCTCAATTCTTTCGTCAAGGCGCTGGCATTTGGCCCTTTCGAATATAACCTCCTCGCGCTCCCGATCAGCTTTGCTTTTTAAGAGAGCTTCATTGAGGAATGCATCGATTACTTCATCCGATGGCTCTAGAATTTTTGGTTCGGGATCTGCCCCCAGCGTTTCAGTACAAGAAGTCTCCTCATCGTCTATGAACGAGTGGGAAATCACATGACAGCTCGCCACGCATTCCTCAGAATCATCAGATGAACTTTCTCCCTCATCTTCCTCTTGAAAGACGTGATTGAAGAATTCTTGGAATGTAATGGGAGTCCGTGCCTTCTGGTTGTATTCCCCCAGCGTGTCAATTTGTTTTTGCAAGTCCGTACGCTTGTCGCCAGGCTTCACGGGCTTCTTTGACTTCTTTTTCTTCTTCTTTGAAGATTTCGACGGCTGGTTATGAATGCTTGGGCCACCTCCATCAATCTTTTGAGTTGGACGAGGCTTCAACATCCCTTCAATGATCTGCGGCTCCAACGGGTTCTTCCACTTGATCGCTGGGCATGTCTGAAGATCGTTTAGCATCCTCTTTGTCTTGGTTGATAATACAACTTTCCAAGGAGCTTCTTCAACGACGGAGCATGTTGCCTCCGGCGTATTCGTCCCCTTAGATGTGTGGGGCTGCGGGGGATTCACCTTCCATTTGTCAGACAATGCGAACTTGCCTTGTCGGTACTGGTTTTCAAGCCAATTTTTGAAAACGTAGCAATCTTCGATCGGATGTCCCAGTACTCGATGATAAGGACAGTAGTTGGGCTCGCTGACATCACTTGGTTGCAACGGACGTTTTGGATCCGGCAGATTTATGAGTCGGTTGCGCAATGCCAGCTCGAATAACCTTCTCGTCTTATCTCGGGGAAAGGAGTAAGAACGTCCTAGCCTCTCCTCAAGGGCCACGTATGGACGCGTATTATTTTGACGAACAACCGGCTTCGAGTCACTCGGTTGTTGTTGAGCATTAGCGACAATGATCGCTTTTCCCTTCCCTTTGTTATTTCGGGAGTCCAGCTTTGGAAGAGGGGGTTTATGGCCCATCTGATCCATTTGCGCTAGCTTGTCAATCAAGGTCTGGAAGGTAGTCGGCTTGAAAAACATCATAAATTGCGAGATGGTTGCTTGCGGATCAAGGGTTCCCACAAACATACCCACCGCGGGAGCTTCTTCAATGCGCTGCTCGCACTTTGACCATAAATTACGCCACCGTATAGCATATTGGACCCATGTCTCGCCTGGCTTTACCCTGGCGTTAATCAGTGCCATCATTAGGGTACGTTCACTGGCGCTTGCAAAACGTTGAGTAAACAACAGCTCCATCTCCGCGAAGGTCTTGATCGAGTCGTTCGGGAGCTCAGAGTACCACTCGAACGCCGTATCTGATAAACTTCCAACAAACTGACGAAGCAACAGCTTGTCGTCACCGCCGGTGTTGTCGCAGAGTGCCCTGAACTGGGCAACATGCTGGTGGGTTGCCAGTCCCCTTGTAGACATGGAACTTAGGAATTGTATAACCGGGCGGGTACTTGATTTGATCGTACCACCTTGGATATGGACGCCCTGTTCTTACGACCTGGCCAGCTGCTTCAGTCGCATGATGAACCCGTATTTGTTGGGCTATGTACTCGTCCAAGTCAGCTTTGGAGATTGTCTCTTCTTTAGCTGCTGACAGAGCTGGCGGAGGATTCGACGTCTCTCCCTTATCGTCTTCAAGGATGATCGGGGGATCTTCGGCCGGAGGATCTTGTTGGATCATCATCCCCACCATGTCTTGAAACAGGAGGCCCATACGCTGTATGTTGGCTGCTTGTTCAGCAGCCTCTTTGTCCTTCTTTTCCAATATTCGACGAAGGAATTCGGCGTCGGTTTCTTCCTCCTGGCGTTCATCCGAGCACGTTTCAGGGTTTTCTTTTGGCCCAGTAAGTGCGGCCATAGCGTTCATCATCTCTTGGAGCTTCTGCTGCTGCTCCTGCGCTTTGGTCACGGATCGTGTAAGTGATCGATGACCCGTAGATACGCGACTGCCCTCCTTACCAGACGCCACGTAGACTGTATGAACCACAATGCCCCCTGACTTAGGGCATTTGGGTTCACCACCTTTGATATTCATCATCGGCGTCGGCACTTTCTCCGGCCTTCTTCTTTTATGGGCCGTAGAAGTTAAGGGGGCCGTTGCTTTGGGCACCCAAGTGGTCGTCGCCTTTCGTTGCTTGACCAGAGGATTTTCTTCCTGCCGACCTTTCGACTTCTTGTGCTGGCGAGAGAAGTTAGGATCAATGACAGATTCTTGGACTCGTCACCATGTCTTGTAGATCTTGGAGGACAGCGATTGAGGAGGCTGCTCCGGCTTTTCTGTTTCCACGGTAGTCTCTACCGGTGGAGGAGATCTTCTGAGCACCGCAGTTGGTGAGTTCCTGCGTACCCTATTCAGCAGCTCAAAGCTGTTCCCGGTTGAAATAGCAGCATTGACTTCCGCCGTTGGAGCTAGTGGAGTTATCCCAGAAGGGGAGTTGCTCCCAGTTTTCCTTACCCGGCGCCAGTGGCGTCGTCGGGCGCGACGAGTCGTCGGTATTGGCTCAGAGACAGAAACAGCTTCTTCTTGCCCCCTGTTCGGGTGTGGGGCGGTTGCAGGTGTCAGCCTATTGAAGACTGATGTCTTTTGAGAAGCAAGAGTAGGAGTGGGAGTTGGGACGGTCAATCTTGTAAAGACCGATCTCTTAGCAGGAGAAGTCGCCTTGATGATTTCAAGAGCAGGTTTGGGTACTCCTTTTGGAATAACCTTTTCTGAGACTGCACGCTTCATTGCGGGTCCGTGAGAGTTTTGGTCCAATTTGGAGAAGACCGAGGCACCGGTGTTGGGCGACCCATTGAGAGGGGCCGCAGTAACTGAAAGTCGATCGAAGACCGACTTCTTAGGAACATCTTGTACGGGCACAGGGGTGCTGAAGCTTGTTGGCGGAAGCATAGTTCCGAAAAATAGCCCCGTAGTGGCTTGAGTAATCTGCTCCACGGGCATGGTGAACAGAGAGGCCGCTTGGGGCCCGTAGGTTATACCCCCAGTTGAGGTCGGACGCGAGCTGCAGTTGCAGTTGGAGCACTTCAAACAAGTTGAGGCCATCGATGCTTGATTCCTCTTCTGTACCAAGCGAGAGACCAAATCTTAGTAAACTTGAAATCCAAAGGCAACCGTTAACAAACCGCGATTGGTTCGCGAAGACGACACACGAAGTGTGGAGTGGAAAGAGGAAAAGGTCCCACCGGGCGTGCCAGAATCTGTTCCCCTCCGAATGGCGGCGACGACATGAGGACGTCTAGCCTGAGATTCGGGGCAGATGCTATATGGTTTTATCCGTCTACCTCTCCGAAGATGCCAAGTTGATTTATGGCACCGTGTATCGGAGGTTTAGACGGATGCGGCCGATGTAGCAGACTTCGTCAGATTCCCCCTCGCTTGAGGGGTTTTTGATTGTGGGGACGCTCTTCCCTGCAGGCGCAAGCCCCTGCAGTTAATTACGCTACCGCATCGCGGTAACAACTTTCTCCTTCTCCAGAATTTCACTTCGTGTCGTGGGTGTTTGTTTTGTTTGTGGTTGCCCGTGGATTGTATACGGAGACTGAGTAATGCCGTCGCCCGTAGGACGTGGGTTAGTCCAAATCCGTATTTACTTAGATTTGGGTTTGGTGTTTTTAGTTTAAGGATACGTTAGCTGTATTGAGGCTAAGATCAACTTAAACGTTCGTTAAGGATACGTTAGTCCTGTTTGAGACTAAGATCAACTTAACGTGGTGATCCATTTAATATATGGCCGTCGGGACTCGTCACCTCTCTGACGTCGTTGAAGGATTACAACGATAGGTGTCAGAGGAGTTCGGAGATGTACCCTTGAACCGAAGTTGATTAGGGAATATGTAGTCTGTTTGAATGTTTAAGGATACGTTAGCCGTGTTTGGGGGCCAAGATCAATTAAAACGGGATCGTTTAAATCCGACAAAAGAGCATTTGGAGGCTCTATTGTTCTAGTTTAGGGACGTAGTGGTCCGTGTTCCAGTTTAGGGACGTGGTGGTCCATTGCCAGTTTAGGGACGTGGTGGTCTGTATTCCAGTTTAGAGACGTGGTGGTCCGTCATTAGTTTAAGGACATTTCGGTCCTTCGCCAGTTTAGGGACGTGGTGGTCCATCATTAGTTTAAGGACGTTTCGGTCCATCATTAGTTTAAGGACATTTCGGTCCAACGTTCCTATTTTGGGATGAATATTAGTTTAAAGACGTTTCGGTCCGATATTAGTTTAAATACGTTTCGGTCCACGAGTTTAAGGACCCCGCAGTCCGTATTCATGTGTGGTCGTCGGGACCCGTCACCTCTCTGACGTCATTGAAGGATTACAACGATGGGTGTCAGAGGAGTTCGGAGATGTACCCTAGAACCGATCGTAAATTGATTTAGGGAGAAGCCGTGCTCAATCAATTTAATTTGAGGACTTACGGCCACGATTGGGCTAAGTCCAATTGAAGATGTTCAGCATTTTATCTGCTTTTGCATTGCATTTCTTTTTATTTTTATTTGGGCTCTACCCATGAAGGATGCAGAGCATCAATTTGTTTTGGGCTCTGCCCATTTATAAATGATGCGCAGCATCAATTTTACTTGGGCTCTGCCCTTTATTGCTTTGCAATTTAATTTGGCCTGTTAGGTCTTTTTGACTTGGGCTTGGCCCATTTTTTAAATAATGCATTGCATTTCAGGCGCTTTGCGCCAATCAAAGAGCGCAAGCGCTTGTGGTGATGACACGTGTCATGCAAGCGCAGTGCGCTGTGCTAGTACGCTGCGCTTGCGCTGCTGACACGTGGCGCGCTCTGGTGAGTTGTGCCAATTTCAGAGAGCAAAACTCTATTTCAAAAGTGCATAGCGCAAATGGTTCAGATGCTGACACGTGGCGCTCTCCCAAGAGCGCAACAGCGCAGTTTGCAAGTGCAAGACACTCTAAATTTGAGAATCTTTTAGATTCAAGAACCAAAGGTTCATAACAGAAGTGCAAAGCACTGTTTGCTTTCTTGATCTAATTTAGATCAAAGAAAACAAGTTTCTCTTGTTTTTCTTATCTCAGAGAACCAAAGGTTCATAAAAAAGTGCAAAGCACTGTTTTTATTTGTTTTTTATTGAAGATCATTGATCTTGTTTTCAGATCCATGATCTGTTCATAAGAGAATTTTCTCTTTTTTCTAAAGGCTTTTTACCTTTTTTGTTCTTGAGGAGTTCTTCAGAGTTCTCTCTGTTTGATTTCTCTCAAAAATGTTGATGCCTTTGAATTGAGGTCTGGGGTCCTTTTTATAGTGCACGTAAATTAATTAAATTTGTTAAAAAGATCTTTCTCTGAGTGATTTGGGGAATTTTCCCCACCGTTGGATCTTTTGATCCAAGGGCTTCTGTTTTACAGAAGAAAATCTTCTTGTTTTAACAAGAACAGAAAGATTTCTTTAAAATCTTAATTCTGTTTGGCGCAAATGCCCCAGCGCGTGACACGTGTCGCGCAGCGCAACTGCGCTAGCGCATCTACGCTGACACGTGTCGCGCAGCGCACAGCGCAGCGCAACTGAAGCGTTGCTTCCTTTTGTTTTTTAATAGAGCTTTTCTCTGATTGGGCGCGCCTTCTTGGGCGCTGCGCTGAAGTATCAGCGCCTGACACGTGGCGCGTTGCGCGCAGCGCAAAGAATCTGAAGCGTTGCTTCATTTACTAAAGTTTAAATTTTCGAAGTAGAGCTTGGCTCTGATTGGGGGAAGATGAAGCGTTGCTTCATCTTCCGCTTTGGAATTTGAACAGAGCTTTGCTCTGATTGGGGTAAACAAGTGGGTAGGGGACCAAAGGGGGACCCACAAAATCTGGATGACAGTGCATCAGTTAATAAGACAGCCCCATCATTGGATGAGACTGTCAATTAATCCCCAAGAGAATATTCTCATTAATGGGAAATCCCTAGAGATAAGGAGAAAATCTCCTCTTTCAGAGCAAAGCTCTGTCACAGAGTGACATTTGTCAAACTCTTATCTCAAGGGAATAAAATTTCCTAAAAAGAGCTTAGCTCTGTAATAATGATGGAAAGATCCATTAAAAGAAAAATTTAACTTTTAAAAGAATTAAAAAATTTGGGATCTTAAAGATCCATGGAAACTCTTAGGAATTCTTCATTTTCAGATCAAAAAGATCTACATTTGATCCATGAGCAAAGCTCTATTCATGGGTTAAAACCCATGAAACAAGATCTCTGTAGATCTATGAATTCTTGAGAGCAAGGCTCTGTTGGTGAAACCCCAAAGGGGTTTTCTTTAGATCAAAGATCTATGAGAGCAAGGCTCTGTTAATTAAAATTAATTTAATTTAATTTAATTTAAGTTAAATTTTACCTAAGATGATTCTAGGTTTTGAATTCTGAAGTTCTTGAAAAGAAACGAGAGCTAGGCTCTAAAAGTTCTTAAAAACAAGAACAAGGCTCTGAAAACTCAAGTTCTTGAAAATAGGTAACTATTTACTGAGGACTAAGAGTCCTATTTATAGGCGCTTGCGCCCCTTCAACTCCTTAGTTGATCCAACGGCTAGGATCTTGCCACCGCTGTATTCACGTGTGCGCCACGTGAGCGCAACGGTGAGGGGGCATTTGTTTTCCTCAATCAGAGCAAACCTTTGTTTGAATTTCAAAAATTCAAAAATTGAAGAAACGCTTCAAATTCCTTGCGCAGCGCGCAACGCGCCACGTGTCAAAAGCTGATACATCAGCGCAGCGCCCAAGGCAGTGCGGCCAATCAGAGCAAGGCTCTATTTAAAACAAAATTAAAAGAAGTAACGCTTCAGATGCGCTGCGCTCTGCACAGCGCGACATGTGTCAGCGCTGTTGCGCTAGCGCAGTTGCGCTGCGCTCTGCGCTGCGCGACACGTGTCAGCGCAGTTGCGCTGCGCGACACGTGTCAACCGCTGGTGCGTTTGCGCCAAACAGAATTAAAATTCCAGTAAGATCTTTCTGTTCTTATTAAAACAAGAAGATTATCTTCTGTAAAACAGAAGCTTTTGGATCAAAGATCCAACGGTGGGGAAAATTCCCCAAATCACTCAGAGAATGTTCTCTTTAACAAATTTAACAAATTAATGGGCACTATATAAAGGCCCCTAGACCCCAATTCAAAAGAAGAAGAACTCAGAGAATAGAGAAACTCAAGAAACAGAGAGAGAACTCTAAAGAATTTGGAGAAAAACTCAAAAAAGAGAAGAAAAGGTAAACCCTTTGAATAAAAAAGAAGAATTTCTTCTGAATAGATCATTGATCTAAGAACAAGATCAAGGATCTTCAAATAAAAAATAATAATAACAAAGGCATTGCCTTTTTTATGAACCATTGGTTCTGGAATCTTAAAGATTTTTTTCTTGAATCCAAAATTGGATCAAGATATTAAAACAGTGCCTTGCACTTATAAATCTACACTGTTGCGCTCCTGAGTTGGCGCAAGCCACCAGAGAGCGCCACGTGTCAGCTCCAAAACCACTTGCGCTATGCGCTTTTAAAATAGAGCATTGCTCTCTGATATTGGCGCACCTCACCAGAGCGCGCCACGTATCAGCAGCGCAACAGCACAGCGCACTGCGCTAACTGCGCTTGCGCTCACCAGAGCGTGACACGTGTCACCTCCACATGCGTTTGCGCTTAATAATTGGCGCAAAACACCTGACAAACCACATGGCCACTGTCAGTTTGATTAATGCACTGCATTATTTACAGAAGGGCCAAGCCCAATTAAAAAAGGCCTAACAGGCCTAATAAAATGCAATGCATTATTTTAATAAAGGGCAGAGCCCAAACAAAAAAAGATGATGTGCATCATTTAAAAGGGACAGAGCCCAAATCAAAAAGGCCTAGCAGGCCAAAAGATAATGCAGTGCATTATTAAACAGGGGCAAAGCCCTAACACAGGCCTAATAGGCCAAATATAAAAACTGTTGAATATTCTCAACTGGACTTAGCCCAATTCTGGCCGTAAGTCCTCAAATTAAATTGACTGAGCAAGACTGCTCTCTTAAATCAATTTACATCCGGTTCAAGGGTACATCTCTGAACTCCTCTGACACCTATCGTTGTAATCCTTCAGCGACGTCAGAGAGGTGACGGGTCCCGACAACCACACATCGATACGGACTGTGGGGTCCTTAAACTCATGGACTTAAGCGTCCTTAAACCAACAATACGGACTGTGGGGTCCTTAAACTCATGAACTAATGCGTCCTTAAACACACCCATACGGATTGTAGGATCCTTAAACCCATGGAATTATGCGTCCTTAAACTAATGGACTAATGCGTCCTTAAACACATTTATATAGACTATGGGGTCCTTAAACCCATGGACTAATGGGTCCTTAAACTAATATCCGTCCCCAAAACGGGAACAATGGACCACTATGTCCCTAAACTGGCAATGGACCGCAATGTCCTTAAACTACCTATGGACCACTACGTCCCTAAACTGGAACAATAGAGCCCTCAAACGCTCTTTTGTCGGATCTAAACGATCCCGTTTAAGTTGATCTTAGCCTCAAATGTGGCTAACGTATCCTTAAACATTCAAACAGACTTTAGTCCCAAATTGGACTATAAGATCCCCAATCAACTTTGGTTCAAGGGTATATCTCCGAACTCCTCTGACACCTGTCGTTGTAATCCTTCAACGTCGTCATAGAGGTGACGGGTCCCGACGGCCATATATTATTAAATGGACCACTACGTCCCTAAACTGGAACAATAGAGCCCCTAAATGCTCTTTCCGTTAAGTTGATCTTAGTCTCAAATCAGACTAACGTGTCCTTAACGAGCGTTTAAGTTGATCTTAGCCTCAATATGGCTAACGTATCCTTAAACTAAAATACCAAACCCAAATCTAAGTAACTACATATTTGGACTAATCCACGTCCTACGGACGACGGCATAACTTAGTCTCCGTATACAATCCACGGGCATCCACAAACAAAATAAACACACACGACACGAAGTGAAATTCTGGAGAAGGAGAAAGTTGTTACCGCTATGCGGTAGCGTAATTAACTGCAGGGGCTTGCGCCTGCAGGGAAAAGCGTCCCTACAATCAAAAACCCCTCAAGCGAGGGGGAATCTGACGAAGTCTGCTACATCGGCCGCATCCGTCTAAACCTCCGATACACGGTGTCATAAATCAACTTGGAATCTTCGGAGAGGTGGACGGATAAAACCAAATAGCATCTGCCCCGAATCTCAGGCAAGACGTCTTCACGTCGTCGCCGTCTTTCGGAGGGGAACAAAGATTTTGAGACACTACTTATTGGGCGAAAGGGTCGAAGTATTCACCGATCACAAAAGCCTAAAGTATGTGTTCACGCAGAAAGAGCTTAACATGAGGCAGCGTAGATGGTTGGAGCTGATAGCTGATTATGATCTTGATCTCAAATACCATCCGGGGAAAGTTAATGTAGTGTCGGATGCGCTTAGTCGGTTGCCAGCAATTCGGACGTTAACTGCACAGAGGGAGCTTATCGAAGATTTTCGGAGATTCGAGTTGGAGATTGTACTACCGCATTCTTCGGGACAGTTGATGCAGCTGCAAGTACAGTCGTCGTTGATCGAGAATATTAAAGCAGCACAGTCACAGGACCCAAGATGGCAGAAGTTTCAAGAACAGGTTGAAGCGGGACTTCGAACGGACTTGTTGATTCACGAAGATGGTTCGTTGCGGTTTGGTAGTCGTTTGTGTGTGCCGAAAGGAGACATTCGCAAAGAAGCTATGAAGGAGGCGCAAAGTTCCCCATATTCTGTACATCCAGGAGGCACGAAGATGTATCGTGATCTACGACAGCATTTCTGGTGGGAAGGCATGAAAAGGGAGATTGCCCGCTTTGTAGCGAAGCTTGGTGTGTCAGCAAATTAAGGCTGAACATCAAAGAGTAGCTGGTTTATTGCAACCACTTCCGATTCCTCAATGGAAGTGAGAACATATAACCATGGATTTCATGACAGCTTTACCGCGGTGTCCAAAGGGCAACAATGCAGTTTGGGTGATCTTTGATCGATTAACCAAAGCAGCTCATTTCATACCATTTTGAGTTGGTGAGTCAACGGAAGCATTAGCAGAATGGTACATGCAGGAGATTGTAAGATTGCATGGAGTACCTGTGAGCATCGTGTCCGACCGTGACACCCGATTATTATCGCACTTCTGGAGGAGTTACAGGAAAGTTTGGGGACGCGATTGAAGTTTAACACTGCTTATCATCCTCAGACAGATGGCCAGTCGGAGAGAACGATCCAAACTCTTGAAGACATGTTGAGAGCTTGCATGTTAGACTTCAAGGGTTCATGGGAAGATCATCTACACTTGGTAGAGTTTTCTTACAACAACAGTTTTCAGGCGACTATTCAGATGGCTCCATTCGAAGCATTGTATGGTCGTAAGTGTCGCTCACCTGTTTGTTGGGACAATGTTGGAGAATGAAGATTATTGGGACCGGATTTGATTGTTCAAACAGTAGAGAAAGTTAATACTATCCGGAATCACATGAAGGCAGCACAAGATCGGCAGAAGAGTTAGGCCGACACATCGAGAAGACCTCTAGAGTTCGCTGATGATGATCTGGTATTCTTGAAGATATCACCTACTAGAGGAGTGATTCGTTTTGGGAGTCGAGGCAAGCTTAGTCCTCGATTCGTAGGGCATTTCGAGATTATGGAGCGTGTTGGAGAAGTGGCTTATCGATTGGCTTTACCATCGTCTTTGGCGAATGTTCATGACGTGTTTCATATATCTCAACTCCGTAAGTATGTTCAAGATGAAACACACGTGCTGGATCATTCGGAGCTGACTGTAAGAGAGGATTTGACCTTTGAGGAACGACCGATGTCAATTGTTGATTGAAGAGAAAAGGTCATCAAGAACAAGGTTATCCCTCTCGTACTTGTTTCATGGGGAAATCACTCGCACGGAGAATCGACTTGGGAACGTGAAGACGAGATTCGACAGAAGTTTCCAGATCTCTTCCTGTAGTTTCATGTTGTTTATCTTTTCTTGTTTTGGGAATTTCGAGGACGAAATTCTTTTTGTAGTTGGGTATAATGTAACACCCTAGTTCATTTATACCAACTCTATTTCGAGTATTTGTTTATTTATGATATTTTCCTGCTTTATGATATTTTTGGGTGCGAATAGTGTATTTGACATCTGTATTTGCATCCGACCCGACCCACTTGCTGGAAACCCATCTTGATTCCTGTTTATGATTTATCCTGGCTTGTTATATGGATCTGTGCACTTTCATTATTTGTATACTGCATACCGGCATTATATCTGGTATCTGCATTTTTTAATATAACATTTAAAGTCAAGTAAAATTTTTTAAAAATATCTTGCATGGCTTGCATGATACCCATGACCCTGTCGTAGCATCCACGCACCTTGTTCTCGTCCCATTCAGTGAAACGGACTCGTTTAGATGGCTACGTGCACGTGCGTGCATCCGTTCTTGGGGGTATGCATTTTCGTTACCCGGATATCCTGTTTTTGATACGTATATTTTCCGTATTTTAAAACTGGATTTTTAGACCCGACCTGGATGTGTTTTGGACTATTTTTGTATTAGCTAGAAAACTCAAATTTCCTAATATTTTATTCTAATAAATTTTAACAGTTACATATGGTTTTATTTAACAAAATAATCTTTTAAAAGATTTGTAAACAGGAAACTCACAGATTTCTCTTTCTCTCTCTATATATATATATTTATATATTATTAATTCGTTTAAAATTTTTGAACTGCACACACACTCTCTCTCTCTATCTCTCTTTCTCCCTCTTTCTTCCTCTCTCTCACATCTCGTAGACACTGTTCCTCTACGAGATCCTGTCACCCATCGTTTCACTATTCTTACCTCCCTTCTTCTCTTCTTCTCTTCTTCTTCTTCTTTTCATAAACCTCTGCCGCGTCGCCACGAGAACCCTAACCATAACCCTAGCTTTGGCCTCGCGCTCGCCCTTGCTGCCTCCACCCTCGTCGCTCACCTCTCTCGTCTCGCTCTCCTCTTCACCTTACCTTCTCCCCTACTCTAACCATCACCTCCGTCACTTTCATGACGACGAGAACCCACGCCTCACCCATTCTCGTCGCCTTCCCTGTCTCCACCGCCGCCCATCTTCTCTACCTCGCCTTCCCTCTTATCTCCTGCCCTTCTCCTTTCCTCTACGACCCCGATGCCTCCTCAAGAACCCATACCTATGACCACGAAACCCTTCCCCTGCACCCTCATCGTCGGAGCTCCGACCCCGTCGACCTCACGTCCTCATCATCACGACCTACTCCCTCTTCCCCTCCACTCTCCTTTCCCGACTCCACCTGCAAACCCGACCCCAAGAACTCATCAAACCCTAGCACCTCCACTGCCGATCCCAGAGACTCCATCGCCTGCACCTCGCCGTCGACCGATCACCATTGTCGACGACTCCCTCGCCTCTACCTCCTCTGTCCCATATCCAGTGAGCACATCCTCTCTCTTCTTCTTCCTCTTCGTCTTTTTCTTTTTCTTTTTCTTGATTCTTGATTTTTCCAGCCATCGCCGGAGTCGTGTCGCCGTTGCCGATCCAGGCGATCCAGTGAATATCCCTTGCCTGCGTGATTACCCTCTTGCCTTGCCTGAATCTGTCCCGCGTGCCGTGTGTGCGTTGCGACGATTTACCGACGTCGGACGTGCCGTACGCATCCGTCGTGTGATCCAATCGAGGCAAGTTTATCTTGCTACATGCTATAATACTTACTTGCATCCATATGAATACAAATATTACCTGTTGATTGCATTATATATCTATATTAAAGTTTTACTGTTTTACAGTTTTTCGATACCCGTATGCATCCATATCATTAATTATATATCTAGTTGCACCTACGGATCATATTATTTCATGTTACTGTTGTATTAACACCCCGTACTTAATAATGTGCATCCCACTTAATCTTAGAACTGTAAATGTAACCCCGATCGATATTTGTGCATCCATACCATTAATTATATATCTAGTTGCATGCCATGTCACATTATTTCATATTACTGTTATACTAACATCCCATGCTTGATAATGTGCATCCTACATAGTCATGGAGCTGTAGTTGTAAACCTATGATAGATAATTGAGCATCCATGTTTTATTGTGTATCCATACCATTAATTCTGCATATCTAGTTGCATGCCAGATTATATTAATACCCCATACTTGATAATGTGCATCCTACATAGTCATGATGTAATCTCTGATAAATATTTGTGCATCCATGCTTTCACTGTACATCCGTACCTTTATCGTGATTCGATACTTGCTACATTTTACTGTTAAGGCACCCACTTGATACATGTACACTACCTGACATGACCTGATACACCATTACTTGACATGTTACCTGATCCTCTTTCTAATGCCGACAATCCTGACATGTTGTCCCGATGGACATATCCTGTTGTCTGTATAGACAAATATGTTCCTGCTTGATCCTGTGTTGGCATTAGCTTTAGATTTATCAATACCTGACTTGAACACATAACTTGGGAGTATGGGGAAATCAATGATGAAACCTGACTTGTAACTCGACAGTTCGATACTTATACTGATCAGTTTTATAGGCCAGGCCAGCCCGGAGATGCTGCTGCTGACATCATTCATCTGTACATGTTTCTTGTTTAGTGCCTAGCGGCATGTCTCGGATTTCAACCCGAGAATCTGGACCGTGGTCCCGGGCACACACGGGATACTATTGAGTTACATCGATGATTCATTAAATTAATTTCAAAGATTTGAGAGTAATTAACCCAGTAGCATAGATTACTCACCGCATGCACATACACTTCACTTTCTATATTCATGTTACCGTTATACACTCATTACTGTTTTATAATTCATGCCTGCATATCCTGTTACCCACTGATTATATTTTTGTTGATATTGTGACGCGCTGACGTCTGGGTTTTGCATGGCCCAGATCCGCTACCCTTATCACAGGCCGAGCAGGAGTACTTCAGTCGATAGGCCGAGCAGTGAGGACCTGTTAGTATTCTAGTGTAGTTTCCTTTCAGCATTTTCATTTCTTGATGTGAGCCCGTATTTGGGACGTACTTTCCAGATGGTTTTTGTTACTTAGATTTATTGCTTCCGCATATTATTTCTTGACTCGCTTATTCTGGCATATGGACATGTACTAGATAGTTCATTTTTTATTTCTACTGTTCTTGATATCTTATAGACAGCCGTAATGTGACTGTAGAGGGATGTTTCCTAACCACATGTAGCATGGTTGGCTCTGTCACGTGCTGATATTAGCGCACTCTGGAAAGCGGGGCATGACAGATGATATGGGCCGATCCGGACTGACGGATCCCGAGATACGATGATGATGTGTCGCTGATGGACACGGTTTTCATGATGTTTTCGAGTGTCGATACTGGGCACTCAGGTTTTATCATGATTTTGTGTGTCGTTGCTGGACACACCCATTTAATGATGCATTTATATTTGATACACATGTCATTTAGTTACTTTGTGACACGGACACGAGTTTTTGTTATTACACATATGCTTATATTATTACCCTTGCTCCTACTCGATGTTATCATGTTATTATTATTATTGTATCGTACTGTATGACCTATGAGATAGTCATACATTCGATTTCTACTCGGTGATGTCTTCTACTCACGAGTTGGCAACTCACCCCCGTTATGCCACGGTTTTCTTGCAGGTTTAACCGCACGGTTCCAGTAGAGGCTTGCTGGCATACCGTTTTCCTTTAGGGTGATTGCATTGATAGGTGGGATACATTTGCATCGTGACCACCATTCTTCTTGTATATTTTATTTCAGTTGTATCTAGTTAAAATCTCTATCAACCATACCTTGTATATTTGTAGACTTAGAAAACGCTATTGCATATTCTTTCGGGCTTAGAGTCACGCTCATGTATTTATTATTATTTATGGTTTTCTTGATGATGCCTTAGTTTATTTGCTTTCTTTCTGTGTTTTGATCCTCGCCTTCGGCATTGTATACTTATATTATTGAGTGGTTGTTTCCGCCAATTGGCAAAGAGCCAGCTCCCGCTTGGGGATGCCTGTTATTATTATGTTTATATTATTTTCGGGTTAAAAATTACAAAGGAGGTGCTGCCAAAATTTCAAATGACGAAAAGGTTTTCAAGATGGATATAAAACATTGCATTTTCATATAATATAACTTATGTTTTAAAGAAAGGATTTGGTTTCATCAAACCTTATTTCAAAACTTCACCTCCACTATTTTCTCTAAAAGGTTTAGATTTCTGGGTTTTTAGCTTACTTGAATTAGGTGGGGTCCTATAGACTTCACATGATTCAAGTGCCGGTCATATACCTTTTCCGGGTCGTGACATGGAGCATCTGACCATGGACTGGGAGCATGCCCACGTTACCGTGGTAGCACAGTTCCTACACAAAGACCCGCTATACAAGCACTACAAAGGCCAGCTATTTAGGCACCTGCAACCCGCCTAGCTCTTCCTGCACCAGCTCAATATGGACCGTCGGCACAGCCTCAGCGATAGTACCATCAGGCACAGAGAAATATGCCATGAGGACAGATAAATGTGCCTCAGGCGAGGAGGAATGAGCTGAGATGCCAGGCTTTTACAATGTTGGTCGAAGAGGCCGAAACCACAGTACAAGTCATCACCGGTAAATCCTTCCCATCCTTTCAACCTTTCAATACTAGTACATCATTATCTTTTTCTATACCTAAATGAACCTCACACAACTTATACCTAAATGAACCTCACACAACTTAGGTACTATACTAGTAGCCGTCCTTCCTGCACTCGCACTTTTCGAAACTGGAGCTTCACATTGTTTCATGTTACAACGATTGGTGAGAACGCACGCGGTTCCCGTTAAGCCGCTTATTTCAAGCTGGAACGCCGGTTCCGGAAATGGGGTCTTGAAGGCAACTTTGGGATATGATCAGTACCCAGTCGTAGTTTGCGGCCAAGAATTCTACGCAAATTTCAAAGTGTTGGGCATACAAAATTTCGATATTGTGTTGGGAATAGATTAGCTGGGAGTATTTTACGCTACTATTAACTGCCGTCAAAGGAAAGTAGTTTTTGAGATACCAGATCACACAGTCTTCATTTCAAAAGTGGAGACAGAACCTTGGAAACATGAAGCTACCAAGCCAAGCCGAACATTGTAGAAGTGTCCTCCTTACAAGCTGAAGGAAAAAAGCCCGAAGTAGTTTAAGAGTTTGAGGATGTTTTTCCTGAAGATATATCAGGTTTGCCTCCCGATTAAGCTCTTGAATTTAGTATTGACTTACAACTCGGTGCACAACCTGTAATAAAAGCTCCATATCGACTAAGTCCGGAAGGATTGAAAGAACTCCGTATCCAGTTAGACGAACTTCTAAAAAAAGGTTGGATCAGAGCCAGTACCTCAAGTTGTGGATCTCCGGTGTTACTAGTGAAGAAGAAAGGAATTACGGGTTGCGCTAATCAAGACTAAAGAGGATGCCTCGGTTGGTAGAACCGAGACTACGAGATACGAAAAGATTGATCGGGCATCGCTTTGACTTAGGCAACTCAAATTCAATAAGCTTAAGTCCTCTTGGACTTGGGAATTTAGAAAGGATTTTGAGAGAGTTTTTTCTAGAGATGTTTGAATAGGGGAGAGATAGGAGATATGGTTGTATTTATAGGGGAATTAGGAGTAAGATGCTGTAAAGAATTATGATAAATTGTGTATTAAAAATGGATTTTAATAGGGTAAAGTGATGAAACAGTTCTCTAGATAAATTCAAAAAAAACAAATAGGAAAAATGAGTAGAGGGGAGTCAGAGAGATGCACGGGCGAAGCACGGAGGCAGATGGCCAAGATCGAACCGCTAGTAGCGGCTTAAATGAGGAAACGGGCGGTCGAGATTTGGAGTTGGGTCTCGGGGTTTGAGCCATGTGTTAAACATGTAATTAAAATCTCATTTATCTTATTTGATTTCTCTGAAACTTTTCGTTTCTCCGTGTATTGCATGTGCAACTCTTGGACTTCCGAAAAGTTAAAAAGGAAAAAAATATTAAAAATAATTGGGGTTGCTGGGATTCAAACACGCAGGCTAAAGAATAGCAGTGTAGAGTCTTAATCAGTGAAATACAAGTTATTTCTTAATTTTATTGAACAAATTTAACTTATAACTCTTAGTCAGGCTGAAATACACCTTTCTATATATTGACTGTATTACAATTGTGCATTTCAGGGTCGTTACACTCTTTGCTCTTTTTGGCCAAAGTCCACAAAAAGAATCAAGACAAGAAGTTGGTCGAAAGACTAAACCATTTTTTATTTTCCTTTTGATTTTTTTTTGGAATTTTCGAGAGATTTCAGTTTATAAAGAAAGTCCTAAGACGAATTCTCCTCTCTTTATCGAATAGATCTCAATCTCAAGAAAATAATAAGAAAATCCATAAGAAAACACAAAGAGGAGAGTCATTCCACTTGTATAAACAAGCAAAATGAGCTAAAAAGACATGAGAAATGAAGAAAACACAAAGAGAGGATCTTAGATCCCCATTTTTTCAAAGTTGTTGTTTGAAGAGTTGAAATTCAAACCAGACAATCTAGAACTAGAGAAATAGGTTCTTCATTCCTAACTAATTCTAAATGGGAAAAAGCGGATTTTTCTTTCTCTAGCTCATTTTTTAAAAAGGTTTTCTTGAATTTTTTTTTTGGATTTTTAAGGAATTTCTAAACCAATGTAAGGGTTATTTCAGTTGGAGAGTGACAGAATAAGGCTTTAGCTCTTTAAGAAAAGACCAAGGGAGAGAAAGAAGAAGAAACCTCTTTCTTATGAACATGAGAAAGCTTATTTATAGAAGGAATGGTTAAGATATGAAATGGAGAGTTGTAATTGATTCTAGAATATAGAATGGTTCAGATGTTGTAGAGATCACTAATCTCTACCATCACCTAAATTTATTTCATAATGAAGTGCTTGGACACTAAGCAATTCAAAAAAAGGTGAAAGCTATGTATGCTTTTAGGTGAAAAGATGCATATTGTGGTGCTCATGGGATGCAAGTTAAGTTAATGGTTCATTAGGGGGAGAATCCTATGTTTTAGGTTTGACAAGTTAAATGACCATTAATTATTGCTAATCAAGTTTTTTTGACAAAATGACGAGCTTAATGAATCCATAATCGTGTGTATTCAAACTTAGGGCAAACGATATTTAAATGATTTGAAATTTTGCGCAGGGGATCATCTAAGTGAATTATGAGGATCAATTAAGAAGAATTGGCAATTTTACCCTCGTGGGCCCACGTATCATTTTAATGATAAAATAAAAAGCGGGCTTTAGTTTATCGGACCCTTGTGGGCCTCACGTCATCCCTCACCCACAGTGTCTTTTCCCTGTAATTTTATGTCTCGCATGTGGACCAAAATGGTCAATAATAATAACGGTTCGGTTCTAGGTACAACGTTGGATAAAAAAAATTTATTCAACAAATTATGACTGTTCAAAGTTAACCGCTTTTTAAAAAAGAGCTTAAAATCTACCGGTTGTTATTTAACCGCTGCTTAAAGGAGCGGTTAATATCAACGTTGCATAAAAAATTATACAACAAATCAGAACCGTTTATAGATAACCGCTACTTTAAACAACGGTTAAATCTAACGATTTTTATTTAACATATACTTAAATTAGCGGTTTATACTTAACCTATACATCAACATTGGAGAAAAAATTATACAACAAATCAGAACCGTTTATAATTAACCGCCACTTTAAGTATTGGTTAAATCTAACGGTTTTTATTTAACCTATACTTAAAATAGCAGTTAAAACCAAAAGTTAATTTATCCAACAAATCAGAACCGTTCAGAATTAACCGCTATTTAAGACGGCAGTTAAATCTAACGGTTTTTATTTAACCTATACTTAAAGCAGCATTTAAAATCAATAGTTAACCGTTGCTTAAGTAATTTTTTTTCAAGCGGTTACAGAATATATCACATCTCGACTTTCGAACCCTATAACGTCTATGTCTTACTCAACGAGATTTTTCAAAGTGGTTATGGTATATTTTTTATTCCTATGTTTACATACGCTATCATGTCTATTAATCTAGCTTATGAGTGTGCTATCCCTGAATTAGAAGAAGAAGAAAGAATAGCAGTGGAAACAGACGAAGAAACAATCAAATTAATTGATTTATGTTATAAAATCGATTCAAGAAACAATATAATGCTTAGCAACAATCATAATTCAAATCATAAGAAAAAAACACCCAATTTATATCTAAAAACCCCAACAAAGAACCCTAAATAAATAACAAAACCTATAGTAATTAAAGTAATTAATTTCCCTTATGAAATCGATCTAAGAATCAAGATAATACGCAACAAGTGTCGCAGTTCAAATCATAATAAAAATCGCCCAATTTCGATCTCAAAACCCTAAACCCTATTGGAACGGTTTTCTTTTTTATATAATATGAACCGATATTTTAAGTAGCGGTTAAATATTTTAACCTCTCTTTTAAATAGCGGTTAAATCTGAACCGTTTATTTTAACCGCCATTGGACGCTCCTTTTAAGCAGCGATTAAAATAAACGGTTCAGATTTGCTGGATAAATTAATTTATCCAAACGCTAAATAATGTTTCGTCCCGTAATAATAAACTAATAATTTTAGAAAGTGTCATGAAGTAGCATGGATGGAAGTACCGGAAGTAGGCTTACTTCCAATACTTCAAATGTTTGTTTTGAAAAGAAATAACATTTGAAGTTATTTTTATATGATGACGTGGATCTTATGTGGAGTCCCCACTTCAAAATTTCTCTTCATGATCTCTTGAGCTTGGAAATAGCATGGAACACAAGAAAATATGAAGAAAAATACTATTTTATTTGTAACATTAACTAATTTTAAGTGTCTTTCATTCTCTTTGATGCTTTTCAAAATGAAAGTTAATATAAAATAATTGTATTTATTATTTTAACAGAATAATTTTTATAACCAAAACAAATAAAAAAATTTGTAAGAAATTACTAATTCCATAAACCTTCTTTTTAAAGTAATTTCAAGATTAGTTAGGATACTTGGGATATTTCTTTTCATCCCAAAGGAGCCTAGGTCTCTCTTATATACTTCATTGTGACTGGACGCTAGGGTTTCACTCTCTCTCTCTCATTCAAAAAACCCTAATTTTTCTTCAATCTTCAAAATTTAAGATTTTTAATGGCGATTGTTTCGTTGAATGGTTCGATCCATTGCTAGGGTTTGCGGTAAGATCTTGATTCGATCTCGGCTCCGATCCCTCTCTGTGTGGAGATGGCGACTGTGAATCCATTCGATCTCCTCGGCGCTGACGACAATGACGATCCTTCGCAGCTGATCGCCTTAGTTCAGCAGCAGAAGGCCGCCGCCGCCGCGGCGTTCGCAGGTGGAAAGAAGGCCCCCGCCGTCGCCGCTGGCCCGGCGGCGGCGAAGACGCCGACGAAACCGGTGCCTCCCGTTCAAGCTGGTAACGGTTTCTTTTGATCATCTGTTGAATTTGGCTTGATCTGAGATTTGGTTTGAATTGCTGTGCTTGGCTTGTTGTTTTGTAGATGATGATGTAGGAAGATGTAATCTTTTAACATTTTTATTCGTTTCTTATACATTGCCTTTCTGGTACATATCATTTGGAATTAGGTCAATTATTATCTGTTGTCAATTTCTTGGTTTCCAGTGGATTCTCTAGCATTTTTAGAAGATTTAAATAATTTGCCTTTGTTATGTATATTATGCTAATTATGAATTCAAGTTGGAATCTTGGTCATAATTTTGTTCATTCTGTGTTGTATTAGGATTTAAGATGTCGTAGGAATTAATGTTGGTTACCATGAGCTCATGATGAATTAAAAGAGGATTTGTGGCTACAATAGGGTCTTGGTTTTACCACATTAATGTAATGTGGATACATATCCTTGCTAACTTGATTGAAGTGTAACCTGGAAGTTTCATTTGTTTCTGATGAGTGTAATCTTTTGGTTGGAACTTGGAATGTGCGTCTGTTGGTAGAAGTCAAACATGTGTATTGTGTTAATGCATTCCAAATTTTATATAACTAATAATAGGGTACTCTATTTCAACTATATCTATTTGAGTGATCATATTTGCAATTCAGGTCAATTTTCTATCAAATGAATACCAAAGTACTACAATTCATTTCTGACTTTGTTTTAAAAAGTGTAAGTGTGAACATCTCTGCTCTTCACCTCTTCAATTATGTTTAATAGAACATATTGAATTTAAAATTTCTCTTAACAGACAGTAAAACAAATCAATCGATCTAATTACAATTCCATTATCTTTTACTTATGTATACAGTGAAGGATGCTAGGAATGCCACCAATGCACCACGTGGTGGTGCTGGCAGAGGCGGATTTGGGCGAGGCAGGGGGAGGGGAGGGGCTGGGTTTGGCTCAGATAGGGATTTCAGTAATTCGAATGAAAATGGTTTTACTGGAGGTTATGGCGGTGCCGGTGGTGCGTCTGCCAAGGAAGGAGATGGTGGTAAACCTTCAGAACGGAATCGTGGAGGACATGGTCCTCCACGGCAGTCATTCCGTGGTGGCCGACGAGGAGGGTATGGAAATGTCGAGGGCGAGGCTGGCGGCGACACGGAGCGCCCACCTAGGAGGGCTTACGAATTCAGAAGCGGAACAGGACGTGGGTATGAGATGAAGCGAGAGGGGGCAGGAAGAGGGAACTGGGGAACAGTAGCCGATGATGTTATTGCACAGTTAAGATCATATGTTGTTTTGCATTTACCTGACTAGGGTTTTATATTGGGAGTATGATTGGTAAAGGTTATGATTTTTATTTTACAGAGGAACTGAAGAAAATGTGAATGCTGATGAGAAGCTTGCAGCTACTGAAAAGCTACCGGAGCAGGAAGATGGAAAACCCATTGAGGATGATAAAGATAACAAGGAGAATGCGGCTAAGGATGAAGAAACAAAACCGGAAGATAAGGTCAGTCCCTGATAATGTAGTATTGTTTTTTGTGCCATTTGTACCATTAATTTGTTGTTTTAGGTGATATTCTTTGTTTTTTGCGTTGACTGCTATTTGGTAAGCTTGGCATGTTATTAGGTATTCATTTTAAGAATTTTTTAGTGGCTTCTCTTTGATTTATTCTTTGCCCAATTAGTTACAAACAAGAAAAATAAATCATTCTTTGAACAACACAGAAGCGGGACTAGATATTTAACCTGATGTTTGTATAAGTGGGTTATGAAAAAAACACACCAAATTGTTTGTCCTTTTCATTTCATCTGTTTGGTCAGATAGCAATCTTATTGGCTGTTAATGATGTACATCCATTTTTTCACATTCCTCAATTTTATATTGAGACCAGGAATCTATTTGAAAGTTTCCTCCTATTCCTCTATGCAGCTAATAAAGCTCCACTCAAATTACATTACACGACCAACAAGCCTTTATTTCAAACCCTAGTCTGGTTACATAAACCCTTTTTTCTCTCGATGCCGCCTTCTTTATAAAATTAACAATTATCACCATCTTTTCTTTATTTATCTACTTCAAGATATCATGTGCTGATGAGTATAACCGAGAAAATAGAAAGTCAGCTTCTGCATGTTGAGCATGTGATGTATGAAGTTCACCCTTTCCTAAAGTTTTAAGTCACAATGAGAACAATGCTTTCATTGTAATCATTATGTCAGCGGTGATGATAGTGGTGATGCTACTTCAAAGAAAGTTACTAGTTTTGTCCAACATTAGCTATAATCTAGAATCTTCAGCAACAAAGCATGTCCCTAAATGATAATTACAACCTTTCAAGATATAGAAATGAATGGAGGTCTTGGTTCCTTTGACATGGGCGTCATCTTTACGTAACCAACGAAAGTGCGTTGAAGTAGATTTTTAATTGTAATAAATGGTTGTAATTTTACACTTTTAATTAGCATGTCCTGTTCCATGGTTTTCAATCTTGCCTTTTGAGAGAACCAGGTTGATTTGCTTATTGGGTGCTACCCGGCCGTTGCGGGCATACAGTAATATAACATCTGCGTCCATCTGTAGACCACAACCAGCAAAGGTCACTTGTTACTTGCAAGATGGGCCTAGAAAATCTTTCCAAATCGTTCCCTTTCCTTGGTCTTATTGGGGCATGGTATATTTTAAGTTTGTAAATCTTTAGTAGTCTGTGTGATATAGCTGTACATGTTTAAATATCCTGACAACATTTAGTTTTGAAATTCTATTTTTGTTTCCTTTCAACTTTATGTCAAATCTAGAGGGTATAGTTGAAGTCAACAACACATGTAAGGAATTCATTATATCTAAACCTTGTTGAATTTATTGGAATTTGGAAGCTTCAAAACATTGGCATATCCAAAGATTCTTGCACCAAAACTTGCAAGCAATCCGTTTCACCTGTCCTATATTTAGTTTCTTCTTGTGGCAGCATCAAGGTATATACATGATTTTATATCATGTCTCAATACAGGAAACTGCCATAAATGCATAGTAATGTATGGCTCAACTTTTGATATAGTTGAGGTGTGTAGCTTTTATAGGAGTCCATCCTAGTACAAGGGACCAAATTGTTAATTCTATTGTGAGCAGTAATCATATTTTACCACCATTTTCCGTCAAATAAAAAAAATACCACCATTTTATACCTTTGACTACCTAAGAGGCTAAGATTATGTCGCCTTTATCATCTCTAAATTTTTTTATCAAAAGAACCCTTGCATTTGTATTTGTCTACTCGCACTCTTGTCTCTTCTAGACTTTATAAGCCCATGTACCCTAGTATGATGGAACATGATACTCAAAACTTGGGTCATGTCCCGGGGTGGACCCACACTCAACCCAGTGGGGATGTGCCCCCACTGCGATTTTACAGAAAAAAAATCTCTACTTTGATTTATCAACGATTATTCGTTTATATTATTATATATACCTAGTTCATAAACATAACACAAATGTGTTATTGCTCATGTGATAGTGCATAATATTACCTAGCAAGAGGTTGTTGGTCCGATTCTCACCATTTGCATAATTAATTTTTATTTTTTTGGGAAATAAAGCATTGGCCAATCATTTTAATCATGTTAATTATGAATTCTTTTAATGTGTTTTTTGCAAATGAAAAACGCTTGTTTCAATGAGAAGTGCCAAGATGATAGAAAATTTTGAACAAAATCTTAATCGAGCCTTGCTGCATACCGTGCCCCCTCTCACCAAAATTCCTCGGTCCGCGACTCATGTCCCATCTACTAATTCTTTATAAACTTAAGAAAGCCAAGCCTTTTGTTTAATAAGGTGATATCTCCTTCCCTCATTGACCATATTTTATTCCATATAGTTTCTGGTCCTGGTTTCACGCGAAAGATTTCTAATTTATAGAAGAGTGCAGACTGGAATTTGGAAAAATAACGGAAAATAAGGCAAACGGCTGCGTTTTTCATACGAACGTATAGTTTCTTTCTTTATGGTGTTTTCTCTGAAAATCTTGATAATAATCCGGCAGCCTTAAATTAAGTCTTAGTGTTTCTTGTTTACGATCATATGATTCATATCCTACTTTCTAAGTTTATTCAAGAGCTTTGCATTTTCATATTTATGATTTTATACTACTTATTTGGCTCATTTTCTACATCCTTTTGATTTCATCTGTGTTGCTTGAATGCTTTCATCTCTTGAATAAGCAACTTTCAATTGTCCAATTCATCGACTTATAGATGGTTCTAACACAAGTTTGTACTGTGCTGTCTGTCATTCCATGTGCACCTTACTGCCCTAACACCTTATAGTGAGTATATTCTCTTTCAGCTATTCAATTCTCACGTTTTTGGTTGTGTATTGATGGTGTATCCATCAGAAAATAAGAACAGCTGCAATGACGTGACCCATTCTTGATGCAATTACGAATTTTGTGGCGACAAAAAATGATCAAGACACGACAATAATATATTTTGTTTTCAAATACCTGAATTATTCCTGTAGAAGTCCTTGAAAACTTAAGAAAAGCTTGTCGAAGAACTTATCTTGTCATATATCATGCTCTATACATGGAAATCATTAAATCGTTTTGTTTTATAAGGAGATAGGGTTTTGATGATTTTTTTCCATAATAAACTTTTCTTTCAGCAATACTTGAAGTTTATACACACCAGTTTTTAATATCAGCTTCTTATATCATTTGAATGGTTATCCTCCTGATTATATGAAGAACATTATTAATTATTTTATTTCGGTCCCCAAATGAACCGGACAGGAGATGACTCTAGACGAGTATGAGAAAATCAGGGAGGAGAAAAGAAAAGCCTTGCTTGCGATGAAGGCTGAGGAGAGGAAGGTCACTATAGACAAGGAGCTTGAATCAATGCAACAACTGTCTATAAAAAAGGGTGATGATATATTCATTAAATTGGTAAGCTTGCTGGAGAAGTACTTTTATGCAATCAATACATATTTCCTCCAGGACCCCTTTAGATCTATTATGACTCTAATAAAACAATTCACTTCATAGGGTGCTGACAAGGAATCAAAGAAGAAAGAGAATGCTGATCGTGAAGAACGAGCCAAAAAGGTAAGTTCGTTATGAGTAATCACATTACACATATGGAGCACAAAGCAATAAATCCTATAAATTTATATAAGAAAACGGGATACTTGTTTGCATGGTTTCTGTATGTGTTTTTCATTGCTCCATTATGAGCTAAACCTTAAATAGAATTGTAATATATAATATCAAACAAACAATAAAAACAACTGGAGCAATGAACCCATCACTAAACTGTATAAATTTGTGTTAAAGGATCACTAATCACTGTCCAAATAAATCTAATAAAAATCCTAAAAATTCTAATAAGATATTCCCTCTGATTCACAATACTAATCATTTTTGGCACTTATTTTTCTCGTTAAATTATATGTCCCTTCAGAATATTATGAAGCATGTTTTGCTATATGCTTCTATTACCCTTTAGAAATATCAAGAAGCATGTTTTAGTTTATGCTTCTATTAACCTTTAGAATATCAAGAAGCATGTTTTACTTTATGCTTCTATTACTAATGCATTTTAAACATGGAGTTTTCAAATCTAACCCAAAAAATGCATTAATGAAGACTATCATAGGGTTAAATTAGAGATTTCATATCTATAACATTTTAGATTTTAGAATAATTATAGTCTTCTTAATAAGCGTGCAAAAAGAAATACAAGACTAGTTTGTGAAATAGAGGTAGTATCGGTTATGCAAGCCTTAAATAATAATTGGAACCCATTCTTTTAGGACGAGTTTAGTTGCTAAGTGAAATTGTAGTTCAAACTTCATGCAGATTCTTCAATCGAAGTTGAAACTACATTTCTTCGTTTTTCCCATGTAGCAGTTCCAACTACGTGTTTAAGAACATTCCAACTACGTGTTTAAGAACATGCGTTTAGCTGATTTTAGTTTGAGTGACTACTGTCTATCCCCTTATTTCTTGCGGTCTGAAAACTGAACTTGAAACTTCGTTAGGTTTGGGCATAGTTCCAGGGACATGTTTCCAAACTCAAATTGTAGCTCAAGGTAAATGATTGCTAGATTTGCAACAATAACTATTTGGAAAGATGCTTTTAAGATTTTGTTGTAGTTGTAACTAACATAGGACCCACCTACATCCAACCGAACAATCTCTTGAATAAACAGTCAGCACACACAAAATCAAGATGACAAGCATATACAACCTAAGTGTCAACACAAGGTGCCCAAGCCATGTCCAACATGTGCTGTGTATGGCATGTGTCGGACACGACACCTTGTAATTTTTGAAGAATTAGTATTTGCTAAGATCCTGGTCCATGATTGGTACCGGTATTTACTAGTATAAATACCAGTATGACCGGTATAATTACAATTTACAATCAATGTAATATGTTTAAACTATTTGTATCTTATACCTAGAAAAATTATATTGTAATAAAAATATATTAATATAATACTGGTAAATACTGATTTGAAATACACTTATCTACTGGTACTGGTATTCTGCTGGTATATTCAAACAATACCTTGCTGCAAGTGTGTTTAGAGACTTGTATCACATTATTAGTTGTGGTTGATGGGGTTCTTCTCACTTTTGTTCTAGTCTTTGAGCATCAACGAGTTCTTGAAGCCAGCTGAAGGGGAAAGATACTCTGGGGGACGTGGTCGTGGTCGGGGCCGAGGTGATCGCGGCCGAGGTGGTGGCTTCGGTGGCGGCGTCATAAACACCCCGGCTCCCGCTATCGAAGATCCTGGACAATTCCCCACACTTGGTGGGAAGTAGAAGCTTTTTGTGCTTATTTGCTAAAACTTTATGCGAGTCCTTTTAATTAGTTTCTAGTTAAACTAGTTTATGTTTTTGTTTCTTAACTTCATGTCCGGATTCAGTGAAATAATCAATATCTAAACAAATTGCACCCCCTTTTCCTTTCGGTCTCCCATGTAACGCGAGAAAAGTGTCTATTTAAGAGTAGGATTTTTATTATGCGTCAATTGAGATATTATGTCTGACAATTGCCAGATAGAGCCATTGAATCCTCATGTGATGTTTTTGTTGATGGAACTATATGAAATTGCAGGAATACTTTGAATCACGAGGTCATAGTTACACAATGAAAGTTTCTTGCTTGCTTTGAATTATATGTAGGGATGTAAACAGACACGGTTTCTTGCTTGCTTTGAATTATATGTAGGGATGTAAACTGACACGGATAACCTGAGCCGATTTGCATCTAGCTGATTTTTATCTTAAGCGGGCTTTGTATTTGTAGTTCTGATGTGACTCTGTTGGTAGCTATTGGTTACAATACACTTATATCTGATTCATATTAGGTCTGTTTACATCCTTAGTTATATGCTTGTTCCTTTTCATTTTGGTGTTTGCTTGTCATCTCTCAATCACAGCTTTGATGATTTCTCTTTTCAATCTCAATTTTTTGGTTGTGGTCTGCCTTGTGAGAACTTGTGAGAAATTATTTGGTACGTAATACATCTAGATAGGAGATGCATCCAAAAGGGGGAGAGAGAAGATGGAAAATTTGAGTAATCCTTCGGATGGTTAGGTGGGCTATGTTGTTTCTTTCTTTCTTATGATCAGGCATATATGGTGGGTACGGCGGGCTTACCGTAGAATTTGAATTTTGTGTGCTGTGGACTTAATCTTGTTGTGACAAGTCACATGCATTCTCGCATTTTTAGATGGACTGTATAAGAAATATGAGATTAGCCATCTGAGGTAGATAAAATCATTTTATTAAAAATGTGAAATAGGATGTTATGCTGATGAATTATGAATTATAAAAATCAACGAGGCACAAATCAGTCTCAATTCTGTCTAATACCATAATTTCAGATTTCTCTACTGTAGGATTTTTTTTAGGCCTGTAAGCCCTATTGTAGGAAATTTGTCCTGCTAAAAACTACTACCTAAAGATTTTTTCCCCCCAACTTACTTGAGTATCATCCCAGCACACACCACTCACACAACAGACAACATGTGGACATACATCCAAGGGATCCATGAATTTACTCCGAAAATGTTAATTTGTAGTTACTCTCTCTCCTGAAGTTTGAACCCTGCACTCTAAAAATGACATACCAAGTGAGTTATCGTTCATTGGTGGCTTTTTGGGCTTTAATCATAGCCACATGCATGATATAGGAAGCTGCCATAATCCTGAGAAATTAGACTGATGCAATTGAAGAGATACGTATAGGACATAAGAAAAGAAATGCACGAACAAAACAAAAGAACACAAATAAAAAGAAGACACCATTGAATGGATCTCTCAAAATTTGTCTTAGATGATAAGTTGCAGGTCGACGACAGAAGGAAATACAAGTGTTTAAAACTTAGCATTTTCCTGGCTTAGGTTTTTGGGCCATATGAAAACGCTAATCTTGCTCACTTGATAAAGAGATAGTAATAGTATATTACATCGAATAAACTAGAATTACAGTACGTGACATTGATGCTTCAATGGACGCTGATAAAGGACGACAGCGGACTTCAAATCGAACGAACGGTAGCATTTTCCTGTGTTAGGTTTTCCTGTCTTATGAAACCGCTAATCTTACTCACTTGAAAAGGAGATGGTAAATTACATTAAACAAAGTAGAATTGTTACACTTGCGATGCACTTGTTGTTGGATATGCATGTCCTAGAGGCCATTATTGTATATGTATACACGTGGATGCTTGAATATATATATGTACAGAACAATCTTTCTCGATATGAAAGCATGCTATCTGGTTTGTTTTTATCTTAACATGTGCATATATTTTACTTACGTATCATTTATATATGTTGATAAAATCCATAGAATCTTGCTTGACTACCAGCGTTATGATGGCGATCATACTTGTGTGAGCTGGGTAGTCCATAAGCACATCCTTAAAGGTCCCAAGTCGTAGGAGTATCGAGATCGGGTATTGATACTTCAGAGTAGACTTGTGTATACGTTTCTAGATCCCGGCGAGAGGCGATGGTTGGTCCCACAACCGTTGGTGTGATCACCTAAGATTGTATACATGTGCTCACTGGAGGCGAGTACACTGGACGGACTCGCCGAGAACTTCTAGATGGTACTATACCTATCGTCAGATGGAAGTTCTCAGGTGACATGAGTACATGTTAGTTTTCGGACCCGAGATCGTCATTTGTCTCGTGTGAGTTTCCACTGTACTTTGATCACTACTCTACCACGGCTCTACCGAGTCGTGCAAAGGTTGGGTACAGTCCCGAGCCATATGGAGGCAGTGAGTGATTGTTGGAGATTCGTCTCTCTCGGTATAGGGAGTTGATATTGCACTATGTTCGATTGGTCAGGACCATAAGACCTTGATCAAGACAGTTGGGATTTACTGATAGATTGATTAGTAGTTTCCCGGATTGGTCCTGAGTCGCATCAGCACGAATTATCAGGTTATTAAGGTCTGACGTTTACCAACCCTTAGACCCGATATGCGATATCTCAGACGAAGAGACCGGACTGTACGAAGATTGTCACAGATAGGCTCAGTAGGGATCCGGATGAGTTTGCTCGCCGGCCTTCCTTTCCGACAGGTACCCGGATAGCCGTTACGTACAGCTAGTGCCGCTGACGTGCTTGTGGTTATGGATTTATCCAGTAACTCATTGCCGGCGTACTGTCGAGTCTTTAGAGTCCCACACAGAGGGTTTCCCTGGTTCAGGCAAAATGATGTAGTAGCCGTATTAGATACGTGCAGGATTCCGATCGATCGATTCTACTATGTACCGGGACTTTCGATCGGACATTTGATAATACTAGCCGGCTCGGGATTGAGCCGGATTATTAAATCAGGTATTGATTTAATAATTTACATATATAATTCGATATGTATATTCTACTATTATGTTATTTGTGTTATTCTATCTCTTCGGGTATTCGTATTTCGATACGAATACATGTATGTATATACAGTAGACTGTAATCCGTATTTTATACGGAAAATATTCTAGAAGGTGGACACCTCATTATTGGTTATTTCCATTTATCTTTAAATGGATAATGAGGTGTAAAGTATGGTGATGTGAGTATGGTGAGAGCTATATCTCAATAGTGTTGATAAATGAATTTGTGCTCACTATTGAAGTATGGTTGGATATTTTTAATGGTAAAAATTGTTTTACAAAACCTTTGGTGATGATTTTCTCTCACATGCTAGCCTCATTATTTTTGAGCTCACCATCTTCCTTTACTCTTCTCTCCTTCTCTTGAGCTCCTCCACCTTTATCATCTACCTCCTTTCTACACTCTCATGTGTTGAGAAACAAGAGAGGAGGTGAGATAGTGAGATAGAAATATACTTTGAACCATTACACTACATCCTAGAGTTCTTAGACTAGCAAACTAAGTTCTCTAGTTGCTCCATAGACACTTAGTTTGGAGTTAGAGCCATGGATCACATCTCTCGGGTGGATCATCTTCGACGGAGGAGGACCGACGAACAAACTAGATCTCGGAGAACCGAAGGAGCAAGCAAAGAAGAACAATCTCGTTCAAGGAGATCGCTTGGGGCTAATGAAGAGGAAAGAAGACCGAAAGACACGGATCTTAGGGTGAGACTCTTCTTTCATAGTAGATAGCTCCTCTAGTGTTAGCTAATTTAGGTTTATGGTAGATCCGGTTATCGTGTTTCATTTAGCGTCAGTTTTAAACCCTAGAAAAAAATTTGTTCCGCAAATGACCACGGTAGATGGCTGGGGCGCTAGTGTAACCCAATACGGTATCAGAGCCGGCCCATAAAACCTTAACTAGCTAGTTTAGACGTGCTTAAAATTTCGATCGAATTTTTTTTCCGAAACCGTAATTCCAATTTCAAACTTTCTGTCGATTTTTAAAAGTTTTCAAAAAATATTTCCAGTGACCGTAAAAATATATGTAGGGTTTTTTTTAGAGAGACAGAAGAAATTTGAGACCATGAACCCTTAACTCCGCCGCGGAAGCGCGGCGAAACATGCTTGTTTGCCGCGGTTCCGCGGCCTGAGTTGGGTTACTGTGCACAAAAATTCTTCTGGCACTCTTATGTTTGAAATTGTGATTTTTAGGATGTTTATTTCTGGTCCAGATTTGTTTGAGTACTGGTTAGTACTTGGGGCCTGTACGGAAAGTTTTTGTCGATCGAAATTTTAAAATACGTGTTTTATCCGTACAAGTGTTACTATCTTCGACCGTGAATGTCATTTGAGCGGTATAACCCATCTAACTGCTATATGTTCTTTTAGACGGGTTTGCGAATATGACATTCATGTTGATGTTCTGTGATTGCGCTGATATTGTGGTTGGATTGTTGTGGTGGATAGCCGATATTGCAATGGTAGTTGTACAGTTCGAATTCATTTGTATATTTGTTATTGCGGGGCGAGCGTCCGACATGTGGACTGCCGTCTCTGCCGTGTTGTATATTATTTGATTGGGGCACGACCGGGTTGAAGTCGATATCACTTTTGTATATATATTTTCCTTTTCTGTACTAGGATTAACCTACGGTGGAGTGTTTGAATAGCCGGGTTCTAGAGGACAACAAGCCCTCATCTCATGGCGTTGAGACGAAGGGGGCTTCACTCAAGAATTGGCGGGCTATTCGCCGACTCGTAGGGGGTATAGGATGACCCACGGAGGGGCGCTCAAGTTACCGCATCCCGTGAAGTGCTGGGTGGCCCATTCACTTTATTGATTGAGATTGTCTCACTTCTGGGATTGGCGGGTAACTTTTTGCGCTTGTAGGGGTCCAGGTTTTCATTGCACGGGTTATCTACACGACCGGGAACGTCAGGTTTTATTTGCGGCTCAAATGAAACCCGAGACTTCAAGATTATCCACCATTCCGTGTTGCTTGATATTGATATGTGATGTTGATTATATCATGTCTGTGATGAATGTTATATATATATATATATATATATATATATATATATATATATATATATTAGCAGATATTATATACGTCTTGCATTCGTGCTAGTCCAGCCCCCGCTCTGCCGTTAGTTAAGTAACCTAACGGTGCATGACGGGGCCCCGTGGTGAATGCGGATGGCATATACGTACATTGTATTTTCGTTCTTTACTGGTGTGATATGTATTAATTGATGGGACCGCATTAATTTTGATTAATGCAAGAAAAGAAACCTAAAAGAAGTTTTTGGAACAAATTTCGAAAAACTATAGTTATATTCTTTCGCTTTGCATAGTGGTGTTCGGTCATGAACATCCGGCACCTCATTCTACGAGGCAAGAGCCTAGATCCCTTCGCGGGGAGTGACCTCTTGAGCAAAAGTTTATGCTATAGATTACTCGGTTTTCTTCAAAACCACAAGTTAAAAAAAATGGAGCCTAAACCACTCCTTTTCAAAACTACTGGGTTCCTTCAATGATATCAAGTTCATTACGTTAACGGTTTTTCGCCAAAAACCAGCCGTAGCTCTCCGTCATTTCATATAAGTAAAACTCAGTAGTCGTGCTGCGTTTGTTGACTGTGTTAAGGCATAGTGAACGGTAGCTGGTTACTACTTATTTGTAGCACACGATGTGATTGGTTAGGATAGTCGTGTAACCTTATTGACTGTGTCAAGGGTTATACGGGTGGGTTTAATGCAATCAAGATAATGACGGGTTGAACTTGACTAGGACTTTTTGATTTGTTGACCGTGTCAAGGTCACTAAGGTCCTAGGGGCAAAAACTACATCGGGAGTTTCAAATATAAAGGAAACTTACAGGTTTAGCATACCTTCTGGAGTGTAGTGACTAGAGCGGATTTCATCTAGGTCATCACACAATGATAGTTGGATCTCGATCCCACCGATGAGTAGGATTACTCTTGGGTGATTTTTCACTTAACAATCAATGCTATAAACCAAGCAGGTGTCTAGAACGGTGTTAGCGGGGCTATGCCTACAGGGAAAAGAGGTTATGTAATTAAGGAATTTCATGAAAGCGTTGGAAAATCACCCTCGAAATACCGACACTAGCCTGACCGAAAGGTTAAGCAAGTATTGTGACGTGCGATTAATCCTGACTAGTTCTCCTTTTAAGGTTTGAAGGAGAATTCGAGGAAACAGTGGGAGCCATCATGATTAGATAAACTAATTACCAATCTAATCTTGTAAGAGCGCACGCTGAGTGTTTCTTTTCTCTCTCTTCAGGTAGCAACCATTTCATGCTTTAATCAAGATAATAAAATGTATCGCTTGATCGATCTGAATTCTTATTCGGGGCTGGGGAACGTTGGTTCGGCTCTAACTTATGACAACAATCATGAGTATGAGCAGAGGAAAGATGATTGAATGAATTCCTTGATGATCCTATTGAAGAAGAAGCATACCATTGCGTCTCCTTCAGGTGTTCTTATTATTGAGAGCTGTTTTTCGGTCAGTCCTACCTTCTGGGTGCTAGATACCGGATCGGGATCTTATATCTGTAATTTATTGCAGGGACTGAGAAAAAGTAGGATAGTTGGACCTGGTGATATGTCCCTCAGAGTAAGGAACAGAGCACAAGTTGATGCTGCTGCGTCGGTGAATATCACCTAGCATTGCCAAGAGGCAATACTATGATTTTGAACAATTGCTACTATGTATCTTCCATGGTTTGCAACATCATATCGGTTTCTTTACTTGATAAAGATGGATATAAGTTTGTTCTTGATAGAAATATCATGAACATTTACCTTAATCAGGTAATGGTTGCAGAATGTACACTGTGTAATGGTATTTATGTTCTAAATCAAAACACAGTTTTCAATATACAAAACACACGCAAGAGGAAGAGTTCAGAAGTGAACGAATCCTACCCATAGTATTGTAGACTTGGTCATATCGGAGAGAAAAGACTAAGTAAGTTGCATAAAAATGGATATTTGAATACGTTCGAATTTTCATCTTATGAAACTTGTCAATCTTGTCTCAAGAGAAAGATGATCAAATCTCCATTCACCGGACACGGAGAAAGAGCAGCAGAGCTCTTGGGACTCATACACTGTGATGTATGTTGTCCGTTTGTCTATACATGCAATGGGTGGGTTCTCGTACTTCATCACATTCACTGACGATCTCTCTAGATTCAGATATGTGTATCTTATGAAACACAAATCTGAAGCTTTTGAGAAATTCAAAGAATATAAGAACGAAGTAGAGAACCAGACTGGCAAAAGTATCAAGATCCTTCGATCTGATAGAGGAGGGGAGTACTTAAGTATGGAATTCCGAGATTTTCTAAAAGAGAATGGTATTCTCTCTCAGCTTACTCCTCCGTATACACCACAGCACAACGGTGTATCGGAGCGGAGGAATTGTACTCTTTTGGATATGGTTCGCTCCATGATGAGTAGTGCTGAGTTGCCTCTTTCTTTATGGGGATATGCGCTTCAGACAGCTGCACATCTTTTGAATCAAGTTCCATCCAAATCCGTGCCTAAAACTCCATATGAAATATGGAGTGGAAAGAGTTTGTATCTTAAACGTGTTAAGATTTGGGGTTGCCCTGTTTATGTCAAAAAGCAGAACCCAGACAAACTCGAGGCACGATCAGTTTTGTGTAAGTTTGTGGGATACCCAAAGTATTCTAATGTATATCTATTCTACCACGCAGAGAAACAAAGGATTATTGTTTATCGGAATGCCACATTTTTGGAAAAAGAATTTCTTGCAAAAAACATTGGTGACAGTGTGGTAAAACTGGATGAAGTTCCAGAAACATAAACTATAACTGAAGATTTGGTGGAACCGCTAGATTCAGTAGTACCCGACGAACCTCAGCCACTCCGCAGATCTAGTAGGATTTCTTATCCGCCCGAAAGATACTACGGTTTTCTCATAGACGGGGATCGAGATGATTGTATCTTGGAAGAAGATGATCCTACTAGTTTCAGGCAGGCTATTATTAGTAGGGACTCTGATAAGTGGCTGGATGCTATGCGATCCAAAATGGAGTCCATGTGCGCCAATAAAGTGTGGACCTTGGATATTGCTCCACCTGGGGTAAAACCCGTTGGATGCAAATGGATCTACAAAAAGAAGTTTGGTGTAGATGGGCAGGTGGAAACCTATAAGGGTAGACTTGTAGCAAAAGGTTTTCGTCAAAGACCAGGTGTGGACTATGAAGAAATCTTTTCTCCAGTAGCTATGCTCAAATCCATTCGTATCCTACTTACCATTGCTTCCTTCCATGACTATGAAATCTGGCAGATGGACGTAAAAACTGCTTTTCTAAACGGAAGTTTGGAAGAGTGCGTTTATATGGATCAGCCGGAGGGTTTTGTAGACAGTGGGAGCAACGGGAAGGTGTGCAAGTTGCTTAAATCCATTTATGGATTAAAGCAGGTATCGCGGAGTTGGAACATCTGTTTTGATGAAACAGTCAAGGAATTTGACTTCATCAAGAACGAGGATGAGCCGTGTATACAGAAGAAGATTGTAGGACGAACTGTCGTATTCTTAGTCTTGTACGTGGACGACATTCTTTTGATAGGAAATGATATTACTATGCTATAATCGGTCAAGCTGTTCTTATCACAAAGGTTCTCCATGAAAGACCTGGGTGATGCCTCGTACATTCTGGGGATCAAGATCTACAAAGATAGATCCAAGAGATTATTGGGACTTTCGCAGTCTAGATACATAGAGACCGTATTAAAGAGATTTAGAATGGAAGGTTCCAAGCACGGTAACATACCCGCATTGCACGGAATCACCCACTCCAAAGAGATGTCTCCGAAGACTGATGAGAAGAGGGTTCACATGAGAACTATACCCTACGCTTCGGAGGTAGGATCTATAATATATGCGATGCTATATACCAGACCAGATGTAGCTTACGCGCTAAGTGTGGTGAGCCGGTATCAGTCAGACCCAGGCGAGAACCACTGGGTAGCAGTAAAGAACATTCTCAAGTACCTGAGAAGGACTAAGGAGATGTTCTTGGTTTACGGTAATGGAGACCTGCAGGTCGAGTCCTTTACCGATTCAAGCTTCCAAAGTAACAAGGATGACAGCAAGTCTGTCTCGGGTTTTGTGTTTGTTAGTTATATGTATGCCCTAGAGGCCATTATTGTACATATGATGTATATTATAGTAGATGCTTGGACATATATAAGGAGGACTTTCTTGCTCGACATGATAGTATGCTATCTGGTTACTCTTTATCTAAACATGTACACTTATTGTCTTTCTGTTACATGTTGATAAAGCCCTTAGGATGAGTACTTGGCAACCGGGATTATGATGCAGATCATACTAGTGGGGCCAGGGTAGTCCGTAAGTACATCCTTCAATTGTTCCTAGTCGTGGGAGTATTGAGACGGGGCATCGATATTCCAGAGTAGACTAGCGTATACGTTTCTTGACCCAATGATGAGCGATGGATGATCCCACATCCATTGGTGTTTGACATCAAAGATTGTATACAGGTGCTCAGTGGAGACTGGGTACACTGAACAGGACTCACCGAGAACTCATAAATGGTATTATACCTTACGTCAGATAGCAGTTCTCTGGTGACACTGGTACAGATTAGTCTGTAGATCCGAGATCGTCATAGAGTCTTGTGTGATTCCCACTGTGCTTTGATTTCCACCTTACCACATTCAAGAGAACGTGCAAAACGGTGATTTTTGGGTACAGTCCCGAGTCACATGGAGGAAATGAGTGATAGGAGGGGATTTCGTCTCTCCCGGTATTGGGGGTTAATGTTGCGCTATGGTCGATTGGCCATAACAGGAAATCCCTGGCCAGGATTACTAAGATTTACTGGTAAGTGTTATCAGTAGTTTCTCGAACTGTTATGGGCCTCACATCGGCATGACTTATCAGGCTATTGGGGTTTGACGTTTACCACCCCCAAGCTGGATATGCGACATATCAGATGAAGAGACCAGACTGTACGGTAGTGTTACTTATTGGATTCATAGGAGTATGAGCAGACTTGCTTGTTGATCTTCTGATTGCTCAATACCCGGGTAGCCGTTACGTTCAGCTAGTACCGCTGGCGGCTTGTGGGTGACTGATATGATCATCACCTACTGCCGGCGTATTGACGAGTCTTTAAGAGTCATACACAGAGGTTTCCTGGCTCAGGCGAAATGAAGTAGGAGCACATATGTGATATGTGCGGGACCGAGATTAATACGTGTATGTGATACCGTATTCTATTCTCGCGATATGTGATATCGGTCGGTTATATGTGATATAGCCGGGTTATCGAATCAAGTATTGATTCGATAAGTTGATACATATGATATTAGTCGGTTATATGTGATATAACCGGATTATTAAATCAAGTGTTGATTTAATAATTTAATGTATCATTATATATTTGATATATTAATTTACATTAACTAATATTAGCTCACTTAAGCATTTCTTTTTCTCACTTGTGTACACTTAATATATATGTGATATATATTATTGTGTCATGCTTATTTCTACATGCTACATGGGTGTATGAGACTCACACCATACTTATCATAATGAAGGGTTTTATTTATTTAAAGTAAATTAAAATTAGTTGGTAATTAGTCACATGGTTTGAGCTTAGTGGAAGCTTGTAGAACCATTGACTTAGTCCACTAGTTTTGTTTTACATTAGATATTTATTAACCCAACCATTACCTTAAGCTATGGTTAGGTCTCTACATGAGTTAATATGAGATATTATCTCACCCATGGTTGCTATTCTCACTCATTCATTCATTCATTCATTCATTCGTTCATTCATTCTCCACTTCATCTTCTTCTTCATCTCCAAAAAAGCTTTCTAGGTTTTGAGGAGGTGAAGAAAATTAGTGAGAAAAATATTTCTAAAGCGAGCAAAATTCCTACTTCATCAACCTACACTAGATTAGCCATTTGGTCTAGGTTGTTTGCTTCACTAATTCCTAATTAGTGAAGAGATAGCTTGAGTTAGTATTTTCTCGACGTAGATCATTTTCGGCCTCGAAGACTTCAAGCAAGCATGTTCATTTTACCTTGTGGAGCCTTACTAGGGTCCGGAAGATCACTACTTGGAGCGAAGGGACTACTACACGGAGCTTTTGAAGTGAAGGACCGGTCTATAAAGGTTGTATTCCTTATTCACTTAGGTATAAAGATATTTACATGCTAGCTTTCGTCTAATTCTCTAGTTAAGATTCTAGGTTACGGTTCTTTAGCGCGCCAATTTTTTGAAAACGACATGGTTGATGCCTCCCGAAACCTTGCGGTCGTGCTAGGGAACCCAGCAGTTGTATCAGAGCTAAGCTAGAGAATTAGACGGTGTTTGTAGAATTACGAAACTGAAATAACTCCGAAACAATCGAAACAAAACCCTAGTTTCTGTCGAAATTTTTATGTCCTCTAACATTTTCTTAAGCAGTTGCAGAATGTTGCATGAGATGTAACATGAACACCAGAAGAAAACGAGCTCCTTTCACCGATTTTGACCCGGCGAAATGTGAGTTAAGACCAGCCCCACCGGTTTTCCTAAGGTGTTCTGGCTTCGTTTTGGTTTGGTGTTCCAGTCTCTTGGGTTTGGTGTTTCAGGTGTTGTTTGTTTTTACTAAGATTGCATGTGATGCTATCTTTCTGAAAAGGCAATTCGGAATGTTTCGTATTCGTGATTTTAACATCGTTTCGGGTTTTTATTTGTGGTCTAGGCGAAGTTAAAGAGTTCGAACGATTATCAATAACCCAATTTTTACCCCTCTCTGGAAATTTTCCAAAAGTTGGAATTTTTCGGGTTTAAAAATCTTCAGAAAATCATGCAAGTAATTCTATGGACTCTCTAGAAGAACGATACCCAAACTCGACTCTTTGACCGCGGAACTATGGCCAAACTTAGGGTTTGCGGTAGTTCCGTGGCGCTATGAGTGAGACATTGGTTGGCCCTTCTACGGTTGGTTCATAGGTGCTGTGGCATGTTCTGGGTATTTTTTAAACTGTGCTCAAGTGTTGAGCTCTTTGGGAAATTTTGGGTTGTTGGAGTCAAATTTTGCACCCCAGTTGATTAAGTCAAAGTCAAGGTCAACCCCAAGTAAGCACGCCCAAGCCCAAGCAAGTGGGCCCGTGCCCAAGTCGAGCCCCGCGGCCGGCCTCCCCCATGCCGAAATAAAAAATCATGTAATAAATAATTTTGATATAATTTTTTATGCATGAATGTAAGCAAAATGTGCATAAAGCCAAATTTTTGTAAAGCCCATGGCTTATGTGCAAAAGAAATGAGCACATGAGGCATGGGATGGGCAAAATGCCATTTTGTAAAGCCCAAGGGGCTATATGTAAATATGTAAGCCTATATAAGGCAACATGATGATGAATAAAGGATACACTTTTCATTCTCTAAAATTCTAGGGTTTTTTGTGCTTCCTTATCCTTCTTCAAGGTTCTAAACCTTCTCCTTTTCTTTTGAATTAAATCAAGAATTTAACTCTTCCTCTTCCAAAACTAAATAGTTTTTCACCACAAAACCCATAAAGAGGAGCTCAGATCTTCCATCAGATCTTAAAAAGGAGAGATTTTTAAAATCTCACCACCCTTGTTCTCTAAGAGCCGGCCAATAGAAGAGGAGGAAGGAGACCCATCTCCAAATATCCCATTTGGGAAGGATCCAAGGCTTAAGAAAGAAGAACCTCTGTAGATTTTTAGGGAGTTCAACTCCAAGACCCAAATCCTCAAAGGAGTTTAACTCCTAATTCAGATCTTTTGGAGTTTAACTCCACTCAAAATCCTCTTTTGGAATTTAACTCCTATTTCCGGGGGTAAAAACCTTTCCTTTTCGCTGACGCCCAAGCGCCCACGTGCCGGGCGCGTGAGGCGCTAGCGCCGGTGCCCGAGCGCCCACGTGCCGGCGCGTGAGGCGCTTGCTCCCAAAGCGCCAGCGCCAGCGTGCCGCACATGTGAGGCGCCGGCGCCTTCTCCCACGCATCCTTTGGATGACCTTTCCCTTTATATATATATATATGTATGTATATATACAAACACACACACATACTCCATAACACTGTCCTCCGTTAGAAAAAATTTCTAACGGGGCGCTGCCCTGCACCCCGCAAGGGGGCTGCTAGCCCCCTTGACCCCCAGCCCACTATTCGGATAGCGGGACCCCCGTAAAAACTCTGCGGGGCCCCCGATATATCCAAAACCCTTTCAAAACACAACACCGCATATTGAGTTCGCTTGACCTGTTTGACCCGTTAATCGGAGGTTCTCTCGCTCCAAAGGAGATGGGTAATTAACGGCAGCTTAGTTCGTGGATGCCGGATATTCGGATCCCCACAATCAATAAACTCCAGCCTACCATAGGCAGGGGGAATCTGTAATGCGCTTGACGAGCGCGTGCGTATTCCTATCTCAATGGGGTGACGAAAAACACCATACATGGGTGTTTGTTGATTCGATCGAAACGTTTAACATTGTCTAGCTATCTGTGAAATGTGATACAATATTTGGAATCCACAATAATTAGTTTTGTGAAAACTAGTTTGAATTTTGTAAACCTAGAAATTTAGTCTCAGTTGATCGGTTGCCACGGGATTTTGATATGGATCAAAAATCCGTTGCAATCACGTAGTGTACGCGGATACTCGCCGGCTAACGTTACTAGATAGCCATGCCCTATAGCCCCGACCAAGTGACTGTAGGTGAACCCCGTTACTGAAAGCATCCTCCCAGGTGCTCGCGGCCGCGGTGTTCCGCCTAAGTGCACTTCGTCGACGGTATCGGGGTTGCGGCCGTCTACTAATGTTTCCGACGAGCATTCGATCATCTTGTCGGGAATCTTGTTGAATTGTCCGACTTGTTATTGGAAAGTGTTTCAATATCGAGACTAAAATGCGGGGTTTATAATATTAGGCATGAAATTTGGAATATGAGATATTCCGGGTTTATGATGTCTAAGGAATTCATGTGGTTAGGCATGAAATCCGAACTATGTGATATTTCGGGCTTATGATGTTTAAGATGGTTGCGGATTCCAATTGTTGTAGTTTTCACTTTCTTTTCTGCGACCGTAAGTGTAATATGTGGTGTATCGCCGATTTCGTTACTATATGTCAACGACAATTGAGATACACATATTTACTTACGTTGATGACATGTGATGTTATGTGTTGCTGTGATATATTATATTGGATAGTCGTGTTTGAATAGCCGGGGTTTTCTATGTGAGATGAGAGTTTTTCATTTTCATTCATGTAAAAACTTGTATGTAATATTCTTTTATTCGGGCACTTCCGGGTTAAGGAGGATGTCATCATTGATGTATATTATTTACTTTTCCGCATTAGGATAGACCCAAGGTAGTGAGCACAAGTAACCGGGTTCTAGGGTCCAGTGGAAGACCATCTCGAGGAGTCAAGACTGGGTCTCCTAACCTTAGAATTGGCAGAGTTGCTTGACGCTCTCGTAGGGGTCTAGGGATGTGGGTTTGACTATTCATCACGACCGTGGAATCCGTGTTTTTACTGGCTTAATTTAAAACATAGAATTGCTAGTATATCCAATATTTCATATGTGGACTTCTGCTGCTGATATTCTATGATGTGATCACTTTACATGCTGAGATGAATGTGATTATTATATATATGATATAATAAACGTTTCTTATGTTTTGCACCCGCGCTAGTCCCGCCCTGCTATGCCGTTAGTTAAGTAATCTAACGGGGCATAACGGGATACTGTGGCGAATGCGGATGGCATAAGCGTACGTTATACTTTCGTTTCTTTTGTGATGCTTAAGAAGCATATATGACGGGACTTCATTAATGAGATTAATGAAAAAGAAAGAAACCTAAAGATATTGTAGAATCCTGTTCTAGAAATTGGTAGCTCTAGTTCTTACTTTGCATAGTGGTATTCCTTGTAGAATATCCTGCACCTCATTCGATGAGGAAAGAGCCGAGATCCCTTCACCGGGAGTGACCTCTTTAGCGAAACTAGCAGATGCTACAACCCACTCGGTTTTGTCTTTTGATTGCTTTTCTAGTTCTTGCTTTGCATAGCGATATTCCTCGATGAATATCCGGCACCTCATTCGATGAGGAAAGAGCTGAGATCCCTTCACCGGGAGTGACCTCTTTAGCAAAACTAGTAAAATCCTAAAAAACACTCATTTTCAAAATCACTCGATTCTACAGCGATATAAAGTTCATTATGCAAAAGGTTTTCTTAAAAACCTGTCGTAGCCCTCCGTCATTTCAGATAATTACTACTTAGTATTCGTGCTACGTTTGTCGGCCTTTGTCAAGGCGTAGTGTGCGGTAGCTAATTAGTGCTTATCTACAAAGCATGTGATGCGATTGGATTAGGGTAGTCATACGACCTTGTTAGCCTCTGTCAAGGGTCGTGCGGGTGGGTTTAATTCAATCATGAAATGACGGATTGAACTTGACTAGCACACTATGGTTTGTTGGCCTCTGTCAAGATCATAGGACGCCAGGGGTAAAATATTATTGGTAATTTCAAGTGTTGAAATTTGCAATGAGATTGCATACCTTCTATGAGATAGTTGGATCTCGATACCCACTGCGAGTAAGAGTTACTACTGGGAGAGTTTTGCACATTACAATTAGTCGATCAAATAGGTGTCTAGAAAGGTGTTAACGGGGTTACGCCCCTGGGAAAACGAGGTTTATTTTAATTAGGTCCGTGCGAAAGCACGGGGAACCTCCCTCAAAGTACCGATACTGACATGGCTGAAAGATTGGTGAAATTGTAGGGTGTAATTAATCCCGGCTAGTCTTACCTTTTAGGATTTAAAGGAAGATTTGATGAAAACAGTGGGAGCCATCCTGATTAGATAAAATAATAACCAATTTGATCTTGCAAAAGCATACGCTGAGTGTTTTCTTCTCTCTCACTCCTGGTAGTGACCGAGACATGCCTTAATCAAGATAATAATATGGATGTATTGACCGAACCTGCTTATTATGCTGAGCTGGGAAACGTTGGTTCCTCTCTACCTTATAATTGTTATAAGTCTGAGCGGGAAATAAGGGAATACCAAGATTCCCATGCCACCCATTCGAGGAAAAAGCATATTGATGCATATTCTTCGAGTGTGTTAGTTACCGAGAACTGTTTCTTAGTATCCTCTACGTCCTAGGTATGAGATACCAGATCAGGATCCTATATATGTAATCTGTTACATGGGTTACAGAAAGGTAGAAAACTGGGATTGGGTGATATGTCTCTAAGTGTAGAGAATGGTGCAATTGTTGCAGCCAAATCAGTTGGCAAATATCATCTTGTATTACCAAATGGTAGATACATTGATTCTGAACAAATGTTATTACATGCCGAATCTGATATACAACGTTACATCGGTTTCTTTATTAAGTTAAAGAAAGATATAATTTTGTATTGCAGGATAATATTGTGAACATTTTCCTTAATCAAGAGTTGATTGCATCAGGCACGTTATGTAATGGCATATACATTCTAAATCAAACCACAGTTCAAAGTATACAGAACACACACAAGAGGAGTAGTTCAGAAATGAACGAATCCTTCTTGTGGTATTATAGACTAGGTCATATCAACGCGACACGACTAGCTAAATTACATGAGGATGACTATTAGAATCTGTTCGAAATTTTATCTTATGATACTTGCCGGTCTTGTCTCAAAGGTAAAATGACCAATACTCCGTTTACTGGAAACGGAGAAAGAGTTACTAAACTCTTGGGACTGATACATGGTGATATATACGGTCCTATGTCTACAAATGCCAGGGTTGGTTCCTCGTACTTTATTATATTCAATGACCATCTCTCAAGATTCGGACATATGTTCATATTGAAACACAAGTCTTAAACTTTTGAGAAATTCAAGGAATATAAGTTAGAAGTTGAGAACCAGACGGGTAAAAGTATTAAGTCCTTCGATGTGATCGGGGAGGAGAATACTTCAGCATGGAGTTCCTGGATTTTCTAAAAAGAGAATGGGATTCTCTCTCAGCTTACTCCTTTGTGTACACCACAGAACAATGGTATATCGGGGCGGAGGTATCGTGCTCTATGAGATATGGCGCGCTCTATGATGAGTGCTGCTGAGTTACCTGTTTCCTTTTGGGGGTTATGCACTTGAGAAGTCGCATACCTATTGAATAGGGTTCCGACCAAATCAATGCCTACCACTCTATATACAATATGGTATGGGAAGAGACCATGTCTTAAACGAGTTAAGATATGGGGTTGTCCGGCCTATGTTGAAAGGCAAAATCCGGACAAACTCGATACAAGGTCAGTTATATAAGTTTGTTGGATATCCCGAACATTCACGAGGGTATATCTTCTACCACACTGAGGAGCAAAATGTATTTTGTTTCTCAGCATACCACCTTTTTAAAAAAGGAATTTCTTATGGAAGAAATTAGTGGTCATGAGGTAGAACTGGAAGGAGCTCCAGCTAGACAAACTAACAACTGATGATTTAGTGGAACCAAAGAATTCAATAGTTTCCAACGAACCTCAGCCTCTCTGCGAATCTGGTAAGGGTTCCTCATCCACCTGAGAGATACTACGGTTTCCTCAGTGACGGTGTGAGCGAGGATTGCATCATGGTAGATGATGACCCAACTAGGTTTAGGAAGGCCATCACGAGTGGAGACTCTGTGAAATGGCTGGATGCTATGCGATCTGAGATGGAATCCATGTACACCAACAAAGTATGACTTTGAATGTTGCACCTGAAGGGGTAAAACCCATCGGGAGCAAGTGGATCTTGAGAAGATTCTTGGTGCAAATGGAAAAGTTGAGACTTTCAAAGCTAGACTTGGAGTAAAAGGTTTTTGTCAATAACCAGGTGTGAATTATGATAAAAACTTTTCTCCAGTAGCTATGCTTAAGTCCATCAGGATTAAAGCACGCATCGCGGAGTTGGAACATCTGTTTTGATGTGGCAGTCAAAGAGTTTGACTTCATCAAAAATGTAGATAAACCTTGTATATACAAGAAGGTTGTAGAGAGTATAATTGTCTTTCTCGTATTGTACGTAGATGACATACTCTTGATAGGAAATGAGTTTCCTATGCTACACTAGGTCAAGCTCCTTTTATCACAAGGATTTTCCATGAAAGATCTGGATGATACCTAGTACATCTTAAGGATTTAGATCTATAGAGATAGATCTAAGCGGATGTTGGGAGTGTCCCAAATCCAGGTACATTAACACCATATTAAAGGGGTTTAGTATGGAAGATTCTAAGCGTGGTGGTTCGCCCACTTACTTAGGAATCACTCTCTCCAAAAAGATGTCTCCCAAGACTGATTTGGAAAGAGCTCGCGTACAAGGGTTACCCTATACTTCGGTACTAGGCTCTATCATGTATGCGATGTTATGTACCAGACCAGATGTAGCTAACTCACTAGGTGTAGTGATCAGGAATCAATCGGATCTTGGGAGAATCACTGGATAGCTTGTAAGTCCATGTTGCGCACCCAATGTGTCCGCGGGGAGGCAGAATTTGCAAAAAACGATTTTCAAAGCTCGCAACAAGGACTTAAACTCCAGGATCGATGCTAAACCGTCGCTAACAAAATACTGTGTGAAGTTTAACTACTCGGATGAAAGTTATACCTCACGAAAACAAGTCCTGCCGGTCTTTTAGTCGCTGTCCTCCTCGTCATCGTAGGCTCCGAGGATCGTAACGGATCGTAGCTTCTTCGTTGGCTTCCTCAAGTCAAAGACGATCCACCTGAGAGTCTATAGTCCGAGCTCCAACCACAAATCCGAGGTAACTAGGGCAACTAGCTTGCTAAACTAGAAGGCCTAGATGATGTAGAGAAAGAAGATGGAGTGGTTCGTCTCTTGGAACCCTAGGTTTCTCAACTCATGAGAAAATTAGGGTTTATGAGAAAAGAAGAAGATTTGAGAAATGAGAGTGAACTTGTGAACCTTGAGAGAGAGAGCTTGGCTGCCCCAAAGATAAAGAATGAAGCAAATATGATATTTTGAAGATAAATATCTCTCAAAAAAATATCTCACAAGCTTCAAAAAATATCTATTTTGTCAAGAGTGAGTCATGAGCATGAGTCATCTAGTAGCCATGCTAGATTCAATGTCCAAAATCCACCTCATTTCTCCACCCATTTTGTTTTAATCCATAATAGAATTAAAACCCTAATAGGTGTCCCCTCCTAGAAGCTTTCCCGAACTAATTACGAGAATACTCCTCATCTGTATATACATACCCGCATCCGCATTCCGAAGAATACGAATACAAAGAGACGAAACAAATCTATCAGTACAATACTAGGATCCGGCTTAAACCAAAGCCCACTAGTATCATCCGCCCGAACATCATACGTTCACAAGTGCACATAAGTGTTCAAAGCCCTGTCGTAAAACCATACGACCTCTACACCTTTTGCCCGATGCAGGGAAATCCTCTGTGTGGGACTCTAAAGACTCGACAGTACGCTGGCAGTGGGTTTAACCATAAGCCGCAAGCGGTACTAGCTGGACGTAACGGCTACCCAGGTATCTGTCGATAAGAAGGCTGATGAGCAAACTCATCCGAACTCCTACTGAGCCTGTATGTGACAATCTCCATACAGTCCGGTCTGTTCGTCTAAGAGAATCGTATATCGGGCCTGGGGGCGGTAATCGCCAGACCCCTAATAGCGCAATAAGTCGTGCCGGAGTGTAGCCCAAAACACCCTGAAAAACTACTGGTATACCTACCAGTAAGTCTCGCTTGCCCTGGTCAGGGACTTTATGTAATGGCTCTCTAAACACAGCACGATATCAACCCCCAATACTGGGAGAGACGAATCCTATCTAACCGCCACTGCCTCCAAGTGCTTCGGGACTACACCCAACTATTACCTGTTTGCATGACTCCTTTGAGCCATGGTAGTGTAGTAATCAAAGTACAGTGGGAACACACTCGAAGCGAAGTAGCAGTTTCAAGTCGACGGACTAAGCCGTACTCATGTCACCTGGGAATTGCTACCCGACGATAGGTATAATACCCACTAACAGTTCCCGACGAGTCCTGTCCAGTGTACTCATAACCTAATAAGAACTTACATACTATCTCCAGTACGACGTACTAATGGCTGTGGGACATGCCATTTCCCCTGCTAGGATGAGAAGCGTATACACTAGTCTACTCCGGAGTATCGATGCCCCGTCTCGATAATCCTACGAGTAGGGACCTGTATAAGGATGTGCTTGTAGATTACCCAGCCCCTACTAGTGTGACTGCCATCACAACGCTGGTAATCAAGCAAAGATCCTAAGGGCTATACTAATATGTATAAGCGATATGCTAAAAGAAACACATACACATATTGAAGTAGAAACAAACCAAGTAGCATATTACCATTTTTAGCAAGACTGTCAATACAACTGTGAATATCCCAAGCTTCCATTAAGTAATATACAAACCAGTATGATACAATAATGGCCTCTAGGGAATATATCACTAACGATCTCCCACTTGCACTAGGGCATGTACAGGCGTATCGCAGACCTATCATCTCGATCAGCCTCTCGAACTGTGTCTGAGGGATGTCCTTCGTGAGTGGATCTGCAGTGTTATTCTCCGTATCTACTCTCCTCACGTCGATCTCCTGGCGATCAACGATCTCCCTGATCAGGTGGTACCGCCTCAAAATGTGTCTAGACTTCTGATGGGACCTGGGTTCCTTCGCTAAAGCTATAGCGCCGTTGTTGTCGCAATACAGCGGTATTGGATCAACAATGGTTGGAACCATCTGAAGTTCAGTTAAGAACTTCCTTATCCAGACTGATTCTTTTGCGGCATCGCAAGCAGCTATGTACTCCCCTTCCATTATCGAGTTAGCAACGGTGTCCTGCTTGGAGCTCTTCCAACAGACCGCCCCTCCATTGAAGGTAAAGACATAACCCGACATGGACTTGGAGTCATCCTTGTCACTCTGGAAGCTGGAGTCAGCAAAGGCCTCGATCTGGAGGTCTTTTCCGCCATACACCAAGAACATCTCCTTAGTCCTTCTCAGGTACTTGAGAATGTTATTTACTGCTATCCAGTGCTTCTCCCCTAGGTTTGACTGATACCGGATTACAATGCTCAATACGTATGCTACATCTAGTCTGGTACACAACATCACATACATTATAGAGCCTACCGCCGATGAGTAGGGTATAGTTGACATGCGAGCCCTTTCCAAATCAGTCTTTGGAGACATCTCTTTGGAGATGGCGATTCCGTGACAAGCCGGTAGATTACCGCTCTTTGAATCTTCCATACTGAATCTTTTCAGTATGGTGTCGATGTATCTTGACTGAGAAAGTCCAACTATCCGTTTAGATCTATCACGATAGATCTGGATCCCCAGAATGTAGGAAGCATCACCCAGGCCTTTTATGGAGAACCTCTGTGACAAGAATCCTTTGACTGATTGTAATATAGGAATATCATTTTCTATCAAGAGAATGTCATTCACATACAAGATGAGAAATACCACAGTTCTCCCTACAATCTTATTGTAAATGCATGGTTCATCTGGATTTTTGATAAAGTCGAATTCTTTGACCGTCTCATCAAAACAGATGTTCCAACTCCGCGATGCCTGCTTTAGTCCATAAATGGACTTAAGCAACTTGCACACTTTACCGCTGCTCCCACTCTGAATGAAACCCTCTGGCTGATCCATATAGACGCACTCTTCCAAATTTCCATTTAGAAAAGCGGTCTTTACGTCCATCTGCCAAATCTCATAATCGTGGAAGACAGCAATGGCAAGAAGGATCCGAATGGATTTGAGCATAGCTACTGGAGAAAAGGTTTCATCATAGTCCAAACCAGGTTTTTGACGAAAACCCTTTGCAACAAGTCTAGCCTTATAGGTTTCAACCTGTCCATTTACACCAATCTTCTTTCTGAAGATCCATTTGCAGCCTACGGGTTTTACCCCTTCTGGAGCAATGTCCAAAGTCCATACTTTGTTGGTGTACATGGACTCCATCTCGGTCCGCATTGCATCCAGCCATTTTACCGAGTCGCCGCTCTTAATGGCTTGCTGAAAGCTAGTAGGCTCATCATTGTCAATGATGCAATCCTCTCGATCCCTGTCTATGAGAAAACCGTAGTATCTCTAGGGCGGATGAGACCGCCTACTGCTTCTTCGGAGTGGCGTGGGGATGTCCGGTTCTTCTGAAATCTCTGGTTCTACCAAGCTTTCAGTAATAGCTAGTAGTTCTGGAATTTCTTCCAGTTTTATTGCACTCCCACTTTTCTAATTTTCTAAAAATTCAGCTTCCAAGAAGTGGGCATGACGAGAAGAAAAGACCTTTTGTTTCTCTGCGCAATAGAAATAATACCCCCTGGAGTTCTTTGGGTATCCCACAAACTTACAAAGTACCGAGCGTGCCTCGAGCTTGTCCGCATGCTGCTTTTTTACAAAAGCTGGACATCCCCATGTCTTAAGGTACTTAAGATAGGGTTTCTTCCCACTCCACATCTGATATGGTGTGGTAGGCACTGATTTAGTAGGAACCTTATTCAGAAGATATGCAGTTGATTCTAGTGCATAACCACAGAAGGATCACGGTAACTCTGCTTTACTCATCATGGAACGAACCATATCCAATAGGGTTCAATTCCGCATTTCCGATACACCGTTGTGTTGAGGTGTGTATGGAGGAGTAATCTGAAAGAGAATTCCATTCTCTTTTAGGTAGTCCAGGAACTCGACACTTAAGTATTCACTATCTCGATCAGATCTCAGTGTCTTGATACTTTTGCCTGTTTGTTTTTCCACTTCATTCTTGTATTCCCGGAATTTCTCAAAGGCTTCGGATTTGTGCTTCATCAAGAAGACATGTCCATACCTAGAAAAATCATCCGTAAAAGTAATGAAATAGGAATAACCACTTCGTGCATGTGTAGACATTGGGCCATACACATCGCTGTGTATGAGTCCCAAGAGCTCGCTCGCTCTTACTTCATGTCTAGTGAACGGAGTCTTTGTCATCTTTCCCATGAGACAAGATTGACAAGTTGCATAAGAATGATATTCGAACGGATCCAAATATCCCTCTCTATGTAGCTTCGTCAACCGTGTTTCATTGCTGTGACCTAGTTTACAATGCCATAAGAAAGCCTGATTTGTTTCCGGAGACTTTCTTTTAAGTGTGTTCTGGACACCGAAAACTTGAGCTTGATTTAATACGTATATACCGTTATCTAATGTACCTGACCCAATCAGAGTTTGATTTAGGTAGATGTGGACCACATCGCTTACAAATGTAAAATCATATCCTTCTTTAGAAAGTAAGGATACGGATATGATATTACAAGCTAGACTAGGTACATACAAACAATTACGTAGAATCAATATCCTCCCACTTGTCAATCCTAAGTAATATATTCCCCTATGGATTCAGCGTCTACGCTCATTCCGTTAGCAACCCTGAGAGTCATATCACCTACCTTGATAACTTCACGGTTTCTGAAAGCCTGTAATGAATTACTGATATGAGATCCTGATCCGGTATCTAGTACCTAGGAAGTAGAGTTAATTGACATACAGTTTTCAATTACAAACACACTCGAAGCCTAGAGCCCATAGGATCTTTGCTTGATTACCGGCGTTGTGATGGCAGTCACACTAGTGGGGGCTGGGTAGTCTATAAGCAACATCCTATACTTGTCCCTAGTCGTAGGATTATCGAGACAGGGCATCGATATTCCGGAGTAGACTAGTGTGTACGCTTCTCATCCCAGTCAGGGAGATGGTCTGTCCTATAGCCATCAGTGCGTCATACTGGAGATAGTATACAGGTGCTCGTTAGGTTATGGGTACACCGGACAGGACTCACAGGGGAACTGTTGGTTGGTATTATACCCATCGTCAGTTAACAGTTCCCAGATGACATGAGTACAGCATAGTCCGCAGACTTGACACTGCTACTTCGCCTCGAGTGTGTCCCACTGTTCTTAGATTGCTACCCTACCACGGCTCAAAAGAGTCGTGCAAACAGGTAGCAGTTGGGTGCAGTCCCGAGCACTTGAAGGCAGTAGTGGTTAGACAGGATTCGTCTCTCCCGGTATTGGGAGATGATATCGCGCTGTGTCAGAGAGCCATTACACAAAGTCCCTGGCCAGGGCAAGCAGGATTTACTGGTAGGTTCCAGTAGTTTCTCAGGATGTAATGGGCTTCGCTCCGACACGACTTATACCGCTATTAGGGGAATGACACTTGCCGCCCCCTAGGCTCGATATGCGATAGTCTTAGACGAACATACCGGACCATACGAAGATTGTCACATCAGGCTCAGTGGGAGTTCGGATGAGTTTACTCATCGGCTTTCTTATCGACATCTACCTGGGGACCGTTACGTACAGCTAGTGCCGCTTGCGGTCTGTGGTTAAACCCACTGCCAGCGTAGTGTCGAGTCTTTAGAGTCCCACACAGAGAGTTTCCCTGCTCCAGGCGAAACGATATAGAGGTCGTACGGTTTTACGACAAGGGTTTGGACGCGTACGTGTGTTTACGTACGTACGACATTCGGACCGTTTTTACTAGCTGGCTTTGGTTTAAGCCAGATTCTAGTATCGGGTTATTGGATTTATACAGTCTAAAGTTTTTCCGTATTTTCACGGATTGGAGGGGCGTTCTCGTAATTTGTCGGGAAGCTTCTAGAAGAGTGGTGACTTGGGGGGTAAGGTGGCATTGCATTAAATGAGATTAGTGACTCATTTGTGTGATTCATCCATGTCATTAATGCATCATAAATGCTTAATGACTCATGGAGATGAATCAGTCATATATATTTATGAAGCATGGTTGTTAAATTTATTTATTCCTTTTTTTGATAAATAATAATGCTTCATATATATTATGATAGATCATTATCTCATTATGATTCTCTTGCTCACCTTCTCTCTCCTCAAGCTCTCTCATTCTTCAAACCCTACCCCTAACCTCTCATGAGTTGAGATCAAGAGTTAGCTAGACTAATACATCCATAACCTTACTCTATATCCCCTAGGTAGCTTAGATTAGCATTTTAAGCAACCTAGTTATCTCAAGTTAGAGATTAAGCTTGGTGTAGGAGCTCTCGGGTGGATCGTCTTTGACTCGAGGAGGCCGTTGAGGTGCCGATGTTCCAAAGAGCCTACGAGGATTGGAGGACAGCGATGAAGACCCGAAGGACGTGTAACGTGAGGTATAACTTCGAATCCGAGTAGTTAAACCTCTAGTAGATAGTTAGCAATGGTTTAGAAACGATTCATGCGCTCAAGTCCGTGTTACGAAGCTTTGATAATCGTTTTTCATATATTCCGCCTCCCCGCAAGTTCGTGGGGTGCGTGACATGGACTTACAGTGGTATCAGAGCCAACTAAACCATTACTAGCTTGTTAGCAACTAATTAGAAGTTCGATCGACGGAAAACACGAAAATGAAACACCCCGTACCCTAAGTTTCTGTTAATTTTAAACCTGTCTGAAGAAATATTTGACATACCTTAAAATTCATAACAGGGTATTTTAAGAATACTGGGAAAATACGAAGTTCCAACTCAGTGTTATGGCCGCGGATCCACGGCAATAGAGTGCTTGTGCCGCGGATCCGCCGCCGAGTCAACTCCGAGTTGACTCGGATTTGCTCTGTTATTCTTGTTTTATGGTGTTATGTTTTCCAGTATGTTCTGTTTCTACCCAGGTTACTTCAGTGCAGGTTTGCTTTTGGGGTAGACACGGATAAAGGTTGTCGATCGATGTTCTAAGTTAATTGCTAATTGGGTTTTTATCTGTAATGTTTAATGTGTTCGTAAACCTCCCCCAACTGCTAGTATGTCGGTTGGCAGGGGGTTGCACATTTCTGTAATGTTTACTGTTTGTGTATATGGACTTGATTGGAGTGTTGTGATGATTAGCCAGGGTTTGAGATGGGTTTAATATTCATTCATTTGATGTAAATGTAATATGATGTAATATTTTTTTGCGGGGCACATACAGGTTGCGGTTGTAGGCACCGTTGTATTATTTCTTTTTACTGTTTTTTGCTCCTAAGATAGACCCAAGGTGGGGTACACAAACTACCGGGTACTTTGAAGTGTTTAGTGGCCTACTCACTTTGTTGAGGGAGACCGCTTCACTTCGGGTACTTGGCGGGTAGTTTGCCGTACCCATGGGGGTCTAGGGTGGGGTAATGGCTATTCATCACAACTGTGTAATCCGTCTTTTATTGCAGGCTCAAAGCAAATGCGGATTGCTAGTATATCCAATAAAGTTCATCTGTGATCTGGAATGCTTATTATTGCGTCTGACGAATGTACAATATCTATATATGATAGCTATTAGACGTCACTTATGTTTTACACCCGCGCTAGCCCAGCCCCCGCTCTGTCGTTAGTTAAGTAACCTAACGGGTGATGACGGGACCCCGTGGCGAATGCGGATGGCATAAGAGGACGTGGTATTTTCGTTGTTTTCTGCAATGATAGGATAAATGATGGGACGCGTTATTATAATACAAAGAAAATAAACCAAAGTTAAATCGTTGGAACAAATTTAAAAGAAACCATTCGGTTATTTTAAAAGAGCAGAATTTTTAATTGCGGAGCTTTAACCACTCCTTTTAAAAATGTTTCAGGTTCCTTCGATTATATCAAGTTCACTACGTTCACGGTTTCGCCAAAACCAGTCGTAGCCCTCCGTCATTTCTTATGGATGGTCAGTAGTATTCAAGCTATGTATTTTGACCAACGCCAAGGCATAGTATTTGGTAGCTGCTGGGTATTCATTTGTTGCATAGATAGATGAGTTAGTTTGAGAAGTCGTATTATCATTTTGGCCAACGTCAAGGATATGTACGGATGAGTTCAAATTAACCTGGATAATGACGGGTAGAACTTGACATGTGACTTATGACATTTTGACCAACGCCAAGGTCATAAGAGCATGGGGCAAAAATATACATCGGGAATTTCTAAAGAAACTGAAATTTGCAGAGAGAGCATACCATTTTGGAGTTTGATGAATGTTGGTAGGATTCCTTCAACATTATCATACGATGATATTTTGGATCCCGATCCTACTGTGAGTATATACTACTTATCAGGAGATTCGTCACTTAACGATCAATGCTATAAACCAAGTAGGTGCCTAGAAAGGTATCAGCGGGGTTACGCCCCCAGAGAAAAGAGGTTATTTAATTAAGGAACTTCGCGAAAGCGTTGGAAAACCTCCCTCGAAGTATCGACACTGACCTGGCTGAACGGTTAACCAAGAATTGTACGGTGAGAATAGTCCTGGCTAATTCTTCTTTTATGGTTTGAGGAGAGATTCGAGAAACAGTGGGAGCCATCCTGTTTAGATAAATTAAAAACCATTCTAAACTTGCAAGAGCATCAAGCTAAAATATTTTCTTCTCTCTCTCTTAATTGCAGCGACCTTGTGACCACGACTAGGTTACATCTAGATAATAAATTGACTGAATCTTACTTATATGACTGGCCAAAGTCTGTCCAGATGTCCATTGCCTATGACAAGCTGGACCATCCTATTACTACTCAAGATCCCGCCGTCCCAGGTCCAGTTTCCACTGTCGCGGATATGGATATCCGTCAGACAAGGGAAAAAGATAAAGCGAAAGATAAGTGCCTCGTGTTATCTTCAGTTGATGGTGTATACGAGAAGCAGCACGAGAAGATGGACTTAGTTTCCATCTTTTTCCATAACAAAGATTTATATGGAGAGCAATCTCATATCGCAAGATATGAGACCTCGAACGAATTAATTCAAGCGAGGTTGGCTGACGGGTCATCTGTAGGGGACAACGTCCTTACAATGACTAGCTGTATTGATGAGCTCCGGGACCTGGAGACCACGTTGGGAAACAGGTCAGATACTGACTTGATTTTACAGTCTCTACCTTCTACCCTGAAGGAAACCAGGAAAGCAGAAGGAAAGTGAAGGGCAAAAGTTTCGGGACTTAATGTAGTAAAAGAGGGTAGTTCCTATTATTATGGGATTGGACATTGGCAGAAAGATTGCAGGGCTTTAGAAGCCTATAACCAGGATACGAAGCATGTTGTGGCTTCAGCCTCAAGTGTTTTGTAATTGAGAACTGTTTGTCAATTAACTCTACTTCCTGGGTACTAGATACCGGAGCAGGATCTCATATCTGTAATTCATTACATGCTTTGAGAAACCGTAAAGTTATAAAGGTAGGTGATTGGTCTCTCAAAGTTGCAAACGGAATGACAGTGAACGCTGAATCCGTGGGAGAATATCGCCTAGGTTTGACAAGTGGGCATATATTGATTTTACGTAACTGTTTATATATACCTAGTATGACTTGTAATATCATATCAGTGTCCTCACTTTCGAGAGAGGGATATGATTTTACATTCGTAAGCGATGTAGTTAACATCCACCTAAATCAAGATCTGATTGGGTCAGGTACATTAGATAACGGTATATACGTATTAAGTCAAGCTCATGTTTTCAATGTCCAGAATACACTTAAAAGAAAGTCTCCGGAATTAAATCAGGCTTTCTTATGGCATTGTAGACTAGGTCACATCAATGAGAGAAGGTTGACTAAGTTACATAGAGAAGGATATTTGAATCTGTTCGAATATCAATCTTATGCTACCTGTGAATCTTGTCTCATAGGAAAGATGACAAAGACTCCGTTTGCTGGATACGGAGTAAGAGCAAGCGAGCTCTTAGGACTCGTACACAGTGACGTGTGCGGTCCAATGTCTACACATGCGCGAGGTGGTTATTCCTACTTCATTACTTTTACGGATGATTTCTCTAGGTATGGATATATCTTCTTAATGAAGCATAAATCCGAGGCCTTTGAGAAATTCCAAGAATACAAGAATGAAGTGGAAAAACAAACCGGCAAAAGTATCAAGACACTAAAATCTGATCGAGGTGGTGAATACTTAAGTGCCGAGTTCCTGGGTTACTTAAAAGAGAACGGAATTCTCTCTCAGCTTACTCCTCCATATACACCACAACACAACGGTGTATCAGAAAGGAGGAATCGAACCCTATTGGATATGGTTCGTTCCATGATGAGTAAGGCTGAGTTACCGCGATCATTCTGGGGATATGCACTAGAATCAGCTGCATATCTTTTGAACATAGTTCCTACCAAGACTGTGCCTACCACACCTTATCAGATGTGGAGTGGGAAGAAACCCTATCTTCAGTACCTGAAGACATCGGGATGTCCAGCTTTTGTAAAAAGGCAGCATGCGGACAAGCTCGAGGCACGCTCAGTACAGTGTAAGTTTGTGGGATACCCAAAGAACTCTAAGGGGTATTTTTTCTATTACGCAGAGGAATAAAAGGTTTTTGTTTCTCGTCATGCCCACTTTCTGGAACATCAGTTTTTAGAAAAAGGAACAAGTGGGAGCATAGTAGAACTGGAAGAAATTCCAGAACCACAAGCTATTACTGAAAGCTTGGAAGAACCAGAAGGTTCAGGAGAACAGGACATCCCGACGCCACTCCGCAGGAGTAGTAAGCAATCTCATCCGCCTGAGAGATACTACGGTTTTCTCATAGACGGGGATAGAGAGGATTGCACTATTGACTATGATGAGCCTACTAGCTTCCAGCAAGCCATTCAGAGCGGTGACTCAGTAAAATGGCTGGATGCAATGCGGACCGAAATGGAGTCCATGTACACTAACAAAGTATGGACTTTGGACGTTGCTCCAGATGGGGTAAAACCCGTAGGATGTAATGGATCTTCAAAAAGAAGATTGGTGTAGATAGACAGGTTGAAACCTATAAGGCTAGACTTGTTGCAAAGGCTTTCCGTCAAAGACCTGGTTTGGACTATGACGAAACCTTTTCTCCAGTGGCTATGCTTAAATCTATTCGAGTCCTTCTTGCTATTGCTGCCTTCCACGATTATGAAATCTGGCAGATGGACGTAAAGACGGCCTTTTTAAATGGTAATTTGGAAGAGAGCGTCTATATGGATCAGCCAGAGGGATTCATTCAGAGTGGGAGCAGCGGTAAAGTATGCAAGCTGCTTAAGTCCATTTATGGACTAAAGCAGGCATCGCGGAGTTGGAATATCTGTTTTGATGATGCTGTAAAGAATTCGACTTTATAAAAAATCCAGATGAACCTTGCATATACAGTAAGATTGTAGGGAGAGCTGTAGTATTCCTCATCTTGTACGTGGATGACATTCTCTTAATAGGAAATGATATTCCTATGTTACAGTCAGTCAAAAGATTCTTGTCACATAAATTCTCCATGAAAGACCTGGGTGATTCCACCTACATTCTGGGGATCCGGATCTATCGTGATAGATCAAAAAGGATGTTGGGACTTTTGCAGTCCAGGTACATAGACACCATAGTGAAGAGATTCAGTATGGATGATTCTAAGCGCGGTAACCTACCGGCTTGTCATGGAATCACCCTCTCCAAAATGATGTCTCCCAAGACTGATTTGGAAAGGGATCGCATGTCGATTATACCCTACGCTTCTGCGGTAGGTTTTATAATGTATGCGATGTTATGTACCAGACCAGATGTAGCATACACATTAAGCGTAATAAGCCGGTATCAAGCAAACCCAGGGGAGAAGCACTGGATAGCCGTAAAGAACATTCTCAAGTACCTGAGGAGGACTAAGGAGATGTTCTTGGTGTATGGTGGAAAAGACCTCCAGATGGAGGCCTTTGCCGACTCCAGCTTCCAGAGTGACAAGGATGACTTCAAATCCATGTCGGGTTATGTCTTTACCCTCAATGGAGGGGCGGTCTGTTGGAAGAGTTCCAAGCAGGAGACCGTTGCTGACTCAACAATGGAAGCGGAGTACATAGCTGCTTGCGATGCCGCAAAAGAAGCAGTCTGGATGAAGAAGTTCCTCACAGAACTTCAGGTGGTTCCTACCAGTGTTGATCCAATACCTCTGTATTGTGACAACAACGGCGCTATAGCTTTAGCGAAGGAACCCAGGTCCCATCAGAAGTCCAGACACATCTTAAGGCGGTATCACCTGATCAGGGAGATTGTAGATCGCCAGGAGATCGAGGTGAAGAGAGTAGAGATGGAGAATAATATTGCTGATCCATTCACAAAGGCCATTCCTCAGACGCAGTTCGAGAGGCTATTGGAGATGATAGGTCTACGATATGCAAGCTCATGGCCCTAGTGCAAGTGGGAGATTGTTAGTGTATATGCCCTAGGAGCCATTATTGTATCATACTAGGTTGTATATTACTTAATGGAAGCTTGGGATATTCACAGTTGTATATATAACAGTCTTGCTAAAAATGGTAGTATGCTACTTAGTTTGTGTCTACTTTAATATGTGCATATGTTTCTTGTAACGTATCACTTATACATATTAGTAGAGCCCATAGGATCTTTGCTTGATTACCAGCGTTGTGATGGCAGTGGGGGCTGGGTAGTCTATAAGCAACATCCTATACTTGTCCCTAGTCGTAGGATTATCGAGATAGGGCATCGATATTCCGAAGTAGACTAGTGTGTACGCTTCTCATCCCAGTCAGGGAGATGGTCTGTCCCATAGCCATCAGTGCGTCGTACTGGAGATAGTATACAGGTGCTCGTTAGGTTACGGGTACACCGGACAGGACTCGCAGGGGAACTGTTGGTTGGTATTATACCCATCGTCAGTTAACAGTTCCCAGATGACATGAGTACAGCATAGTCCGCAGACTTGACACTGCTACTTCGCCTCGAGTGTGTCCCACTGTTCTTAGATTGCTACCCTACCACGGCTCAAAGGAGTCGTGCAAACAGGTAGCAGTTGGGTGCAGTCCCGAGCACTTGGAGGCAGTAGTGGTTAGACAGGATTCGTCTCTCCCGGTATTGGAAGATGATATCGCGCTGTGTCAGAGAGCCATTACACAAAGTCCCTGGCCAGGGCAAGCGGGATTTACTGGTAGGTTCCAGTAGTTTCTCAGGGTGTAATGGGCTTCGCTCCGACACGATTTATACCGCTATTAGGGGAATGACGCTTGCCGCCCCCTAGGCTCGATATGCGATAGTCTTAGATGAACAGACCGGACTGTACGGAGATTGTCACATCAGGCTCAGTGGGAGTTCGGATGAGTTTACTCATCGGCTTTCTTATCGACATCTACCTGGGGACCGTTACGTACAGCTAGTGCCGCTTGCGGTCTGTGGTTAAACCCACTGCCAGCGTAGTGTCGAGTCTTTAGAGTCCCACACAGAGAGTTTCCCTGCTCCAGGCGAAACGATATAGAGGTCGTACGGTTTTACGACAAGATTTCGGATGCGTACGTGTGTTTACGTATGTACGACATTCGGACCGTTTTTACTAGCTGGCTTTGGTTTAAGCCAGATTCTAGTATCGGGTTATTGGATTTATACAGTCTAAAGTTTTTTCGTATTTTCACGGATTGGAGGGGCGTTCTCGTAATTTGTCGGGAAGCTTCTAGAAGAGTGGTGACTTGGGGGGTAAGGTGGCATTGCATTAAATGAGATTAGTGACTCATTTGTGTGATTCATCCATGTCATTAATGCATCATAAATGCTTAATGACTCATGGAGATGAATCACTCATATATATTTATGAAGCATGGTTGTTAAATTTATTTATTCCTTTTTTTGATAAATAATAATGCTTCATATATATTATGATAGATCATTATCTCATTATGATTCTCTTGCTCACCTTCTCTCTCCTTAAGCTCTCTCATTCTTCAAACCCTAACCCTAACCTCTCATGAGTTGAGATCAAGGGTTAGCTAGACTAATACATCCATAACCTCACTCTATATCCCCTAGGTAGCTTAGATTAGCACTTTAAACAACCTAGTTATCTCAAGTTAGAGATTAAGCTTGGCGCAGGAGCTCTCGGGTGGATCGTCTTTGACTCGAGGAGGCCGTTGAGGTGCCGATGTTCCAAGGAGCCTACGAGGAGTGGAGGACAGCAATGAAGACCCGAAGGACATGTAACGTGAGGTATAACTTCGAATCCGAGTAGTTAAACCTCTAGTAGATAGTTAGCAATGGTTTAGAAACGATTTATGCGCTCAAGTCCGTGTTACGAAGCTTTGATAATCGTTTTTCATATATTCCGCCTCCCCGCAAATTCGTGGGGTGCGTGACATGGACTTACAAAGCCGAAGCCATAATGTGCTTCGAATCCTGGCTTCTGGCTTTCCAAACCCTGCAATCTCTCTGCCAATGTCCTTTCCCATGACAATAGGAACATTCCTCTTTCCCTATCGTTAGCCCTGAAACTTTTGCCCTTTCCTTTCCTTCTACCTTACTGACACCGCCTATTAACTTTGTGGAGGTCTTCTTCTTCTCACCCTCGGTTTTCGCCTTGGATCTAGAAGAGGAAGATTCTCCAATAAGCTGAGCGGGTGTCTCCCTGGTTTCTTTCAGAGTGCCCTCAACTGGAAGTATAACTTTCTTCCCCTGGACATAAGTAGATGGTAGGGACTGTAGAATCAAGTCAGTAAGTGACTCGTTCTTCAATGTGGTTTCTAGGTCCGTGAGCTCATCAATATAGCTAGTCATCGTAAGGACGTTGTCCCTACAGATGAGCCGACAGCCAATCTCGCTTAAAGCAATTCCTTCGAGGTCTCATATCTTGCGATACGAGATTACTCTCCATATAAATCTTTGTTATGGAGGAAGATGAAAGCTCAGTCCATCTTCTCGTGCTGCCTCTAGTTTACACCATCTACTAAGGCCAACACGTGGCACTTGGCATTCACACTGTCTTTTTCCGATATCTTACGGATATCAATATCTGCGACGGTGAAAACTGGACCTGAGACGGTGGGGGCTTGAGTAGTAAAGAGGTGTCCCAGCTTGTCACAGGTAATGGACATCTGGACAGACCTTTGTGTTAGTTATATGTATGCCCTAGAGGCCATTACTGTACATATGATGTATATTGTAGTGGATGCTAGGACGTATATAGGGAGGACTTTCTTGCTCGACATGATAGTATGCTATCTGGTTGATCTTTACCTTAACGTGTATACTGATTGTCTCTCTGTTACATGTTGGTAAAGCCCTTAGGATGTGTGCTTGACTACCTGGACTATGATGCGGATCATACTAGTGGGGACATGGTAGTCCATAAGTACATCCTTCAAAGTCCCTAGTCGTGGATGTATCGAGACGGGGCATCGATATACCAGAGTAGACTAGCGTATACCTTCTCGACCCATACAGATGGGCGATGGATGATCCCATATCCATTGGTGTTTGACATCAGAGATGATGTACGGGTGCTCAGTAGAGACTGGGTACACTGGACGGACTCGCCGAGAACTCCCAGATGGTATTATACCTCACGTCAGATGGCAGTTCTCTGGTGACACTGGTACAGAGTAGTCTGTTGACCCGAGATCGTCATAGAGTCTTGTGTGGTTCCCACTGTGCTTTGATTTCCATCTTACCACGTCCAAGAGGGCGTGCAAAACGGTGGTTTTTGGGTACAGTCCCGAGTCACATGGAGGCAATGAGCGATAGGAGGGGATTCGTCTCTCCCGGTATAGGGGGTTGATGTTGCGCTGTGTTCGATTGGCTATAACAGGAAATCCCTGGCCAGAGTTGCTGAGATTTACTGGTAAGTGTTACCAGTAGTTTCTCGAATAGTTATAGACCTCATATCGACACGACTTATCGAGCTATTGGGGTCTGACGTTTACCACCCCTAGGCGAGATATGCGACATATCAGACGATCAGACCGGACTGTACGGTAGTGTTACTGGATTCACTGGAGTGTGAGCGGGCTTGCTTGTCGATCTTCAGATCGCTCAATACCCGGGTGGCCGTTACGTTTAGCAGACCGCTTGCGGCTTGTGGGTGTTTGATATGATCATCACCTGCTGCCGGCGTATTGACGAGTCTTTAGAGTCCTACACAGAGGTTTCCTGGCTCAAGCGAAACGAAATAGGAGCGCATATGAGATATGTGCGGGACCGAGAATAATGCGTGTATGTGATACCGTATTCCATTCTCGCGATGAATGTATCGAATGGTTGTATGCGATATAACCTAGTTATCGATTCAAGCGTTGATTCGATAAGCCGATACATTGTATACTAGCCGGTTATATGCGATATGACCGGATCGTTAAATCAAGTGTTGATTTAATGATTTAATGTATAATTATATATTTGATATATTACTTTGCATTAACTAGTATTGGTTCACTTTAAATGGATTTTCTCACTTGAAGTTCACATGTTGTATATGTGATATACTTTTGTGCACTTGATTGTATCATGTTTGATGATACATGTCTACTTGAGTTTGTGTAAAGATTAAATCATGGTTATTTAAATGGTTAGGGTTTTGTTTTTCATATCTATTTATTCATTTATTTATTTATTTTCTTTTTGGAAAAAGAAATGAGAAGAATGGTGGCTTTCTTTGTTTGTATTTGAAGATTCATGAAGCTTTGACTTTGTCCACCATTCTTATCTCATGCTTAACCCTAACCATTTGATTTAACCCTAGTTTAATCTCTACACTTGACCATGGTTTGCTTATGATAAGGATTGATTTTCTTTTCTATTTTATTAATTCTTATCATAACTATATTCATCTTCTTCTTCATTGAAGAAGCTTGCTTCATCAATGGTGATTGATGAAAACAAGTGAGAAATCCAATTCTAAAGTCTACCCACTTCCTATTTCTTCATCCTCTAGCTCTTACCAAGTAGTAGAGTGTGTTTTCTTCACAAGTTTCTTGACTTGGTGAAGTCGGAGCTTGATTTAGCGATGCCTCGACGTAGATCATCTTCGGCATGGACATCGACGACCTAGCTCGCTTATTCTTCGACGAAGCCGACGCTGGAGTCCGGATTCTTTTTGGACAGCGGAGGGGACTTCGTTGCGGAGCTATGGAGGTGGATCACCGGATCTACAAAGGTTGTATTTCCGTATTCTCATAGTTAAAGTGTTTACTAGTTTCATTTTCGCCTAGTTTTCTAGCAAACGATCCGTAGTCGGGTCTCTCGGCACCTGGAATTTTTGAAATTGGCATGATCGATGCCTTGTGAGACCTCACTAGTGTGCCTAGGAACCCTACAGTGGTATCAGAGCCTAGCTAGAGCCTTAGGCGAAGTCCAGACGGAATCTGAAACCCGAACGAACCCGAAACCCATTTCAAAACATGCTCTCTGTCCTTTTTTCAAAAATTGGGATTTTTCCATATTAAAAATATTCAGTAAAATCAGCAGGAAATTATAAGGGATACTGCAAAATTCGTGTGCCTGATTCCATCAATGCGCCGCGTTTCCGCGGCACGAGCATGGCTCGTGCGGCGGAACCGCGGCCGTTTTGTCGTTTGTGGCAACCAAATTTGTACAGTAATTCATAATATGCAGTGCTGGTTTTCCTGGGTATTTTTGATATTTTTTCAAGAGTTGAATTTTCTGGAGTTGTTTTGGGGATTCGGTGTTTCGATCGGGGTATCAAATTTTGTCTGTGTGGCTTTCCGGATAAATTTTTGAATATGTTAAAAAGTTCGACCGGATATAAATACCCAACTTTTTCCCTGTCGGGAAATTTCCAAGTGTTGGATTTTTCCGTAGTTTAACGACGTTCTAAGTAGTGCAAGTAACGCGATGGTCCTTCTAGAAGACAACAAACCTTAACTCGATTATATGACCGTCTTGAACTGCCCTTTGAACCTTCGGGTTTGGGGCAGTACGGCGTACCACATGTGAGGCGTTGGCTTGACCCTTCTACGGCTGGACCGTCGGTACTGAGGCACGAACTGAATGTTCTTAGACTTATTTCATGTGTTGATCTGTATAGGGAAAACTTGGGTGTTCGAATGTTCAATCGGAAAGTTTAACATTTTCTAATTGTCTGGAATGTGATACAATACTTGGAATTCGCAAATTGTTATGAGATAACTGAATGAATGTTATAAACATAGCAGTTTAGTCTCACTTGATCGGTTGCCACGGAATTTTGATGTGATCAAAACTCCGTCGCAATCACGTAGCGTACGCGGATACTCGCCGGGCAAACTTAATAGACAGCTACATCCCATAGCCCCGACCAAGTGACTGTAGGAGAACCCCGTCGCCGAAAGCATCCGTCCGGGTGCTCGCGGTAGCGGTGTTCCGCCTTGGTGCACTTCGTCGACGGTATCGGGGGTGCGGCCGTCTACTGAAGTTTGCGACGAGCATTCGATCAAAATGTCGGGAATCTTGTTGAATTGCCCGACTTGATATTGAAAAGTGTTTTCGATAATGAGACTAAAATGCGGGGTTTATAATTGTTAGGCATGCGATGTCTAAGGAATTCATTTGGTCAGGCATGTGATGTCTGAGGTGGTTGCGGATTCCAACTGTTGTAATTTTACACTTTCTTTTCTGTGACCGTAAGTGTAATATGTGATATCGCCGGTTTCGTTGCTATATGTCAACGACAATTGGGATGCGCATATTTACTTACGTTGATGATATGTGATGTTATGTGTTGCTGGATATGTTATATTGGATCGTCGTGTTTGAATAGCCGGGTTTTTTTATGTGAGATGAGTGTTTTTCATTTTCATTCATGTAAAAACTTGTATGTAATATTCTTTTATTGGGGCGCTTCCAGGTTGCGGAAGTTGTCACCGTTGATGTATATTATTTACTTTTCTGCACTAGGATAGACCCAAGGAGGGGAGCACAAGTAACCGGATTCTGGGGTCCAGTGGGAGACCAACTCGAGGAGTCGGGTCCGGGTCTCCTAACTCCAGAATTGGTAGGGTTGCTTGCCGCTCTCGTAGGGGTCTTGGGGTGTGGGTTTGGCTATTCATCGCGACCGTGGAATCCGTGTTTTATACTGGCTCGTATTGAAAACACGGACGTCCTAGTATATCCAATATTTCATATGATTCTTCTGCTGCGATATCTGTGATGTGATCATGAGATGTTCTGTGATAGATACAGTATATAGTATATATGATATATTATATAGGCGTTACTTATGTTTTACACCCGCGCTAGCCCTGCCCCGCTCTGCCGTTAGTTACCTAACCTAACGGTGCACGAGGGGACATCGAGGCGAATGCGGATGGCATAAGTGTACGTCGTATTTATCTGTGATGTTTAGGTACTTAAATGATGGGACTTCATTAATATGATTAATGAAATAAAAGAAACCTAAGATGTTGTAGAATCGAATTTCAAAATAAAACAGGTAGCTACAGTTCTTGCTTTGCACAGCGGTATATGTGATATATCCTGCACCTTATTCGATGAGGAAAGGACCGAGATCCCTTCACCCGGAGTGACTCCTTTAGCAATAACTGGCAGATGCTACACACTCGGTTTGTCTTTTGATTGCTTTTAAGTGTTTTTTGCTTTGCACAGTGATATATATGATATATCCCGCACCTCATTCGACGAGGAAAGGACCGACGATCCCTTCACCGGGAGTGACTCCTTTAGCAAAACTGGAAAAGCCTCAAAAGCACTCCATTTTAAAATCATTCGATCCTACAACGATATCAAGTTCATTACGCAATAGGTTTTCAGAAAAACCTGTCGTAGCCCTCCGTCATTTCAGATAAGTACTAGTTAGTATTCGTGCTACGTTTGTTGACTATGTTAAGGCGTAGTGTGCGGTAGCTAATTAGTGCTTATCTGCATAAGCATATGATGTGATTGGATTAGGGTAGTCGTGCGACTTTGTTGACTATGTTAAGGGTCGTGCGGGTGGGTTTAATTCAATCGGGAAATGACGGGTTGAACTTGACTAGCACTTATGATTTGTTGACTATGTTAAGGTCATATAGCTGCTAGGGGCAAAACATTATCGGGAATTTCAAGTGTTGAAATTTGCAATGAGATTGCATACCTTCTATGAGATAGTTGGATCCCGATACCCGCTGCGAGTAAGTGTTACTCCTGGGAGAGTTTTATACATTACAATTAGCCGATCAAGTAGGTGTCTAGAAAGGTGTTAACGAGGTTACGCCTCTGGGAAAACGAGGTTTACATTAATTAGGTTCGTGTGAAAGCACGGGGGACCTCCCTCAAAGTACCGACACTGGCCTGGCTGAAAGATTGGCGAACTTGTAGTGTGTAATTAATCCCGGCTAGTCTTTCCTTTTAGGGTTTGAAGGAAGATTTGATAAAAAGCAGTGGGAGCCATCCTGATTAGATAAAATAATAACCAATCTATTCTTGCAAGAGCGCACGCTGAGTGTTTTCTTCTCTCTCTCTCCTGGTAGCGACCATATCACGCCTTAATCAAGATAATAAAACGGATTATTGACCGAACCCGCTTGTTATACTGAGCTGGGGAACGTTGGTCCCGCTCCAACTTATAATTGTTATAAGATAGAGCAGAAAATTGGGGAATACCAGAATTCCCGTGCCGCCCAAACGAAGAGAGTGCATGCTGATGCATCATCTTCGGGTGTGTTCATTACAAAGAACTGTTTCTCAGTATTCTTTACGTCCTGGGTATGTGATACCAGATCAGGATCCCAGATATGTAATCTGTTACATAAGGCTACAGATAGGTAGAGAACTGAGAACGAGTGATAAGTTTCATGAGGCAGAAAACGGGGCGAGTGTTGCAGCCAAGTCTGTTGGTCACTGTCACCCTGTATTATAAATATATTGATTCTGAATGAATGTTATTAGATACCGAACCTGATATACAAAATCATATCAGTCTCTTTATCTGTAAAGAAATGATAAAATTTTGTATTGTTGGATAATGTTTTGAACATTTCCTATATCAAAAGTTGATCGGTTCAGGCACGTTATCTAAAAGCATTAATGTTCTAAATCAAACTACAGTTCTTTAGTATACGGAACACACACAAGAGGAAGAGTTCAGAAATGAACGGATCCTTCTTGAGGCATTGTAGACTAGGTCATATCAATGCGACCCGACTGGCTAGAGTTACATATAGATGCATATTTAAATCAGTTTGAATTTACATCTTGTGAAACTCGCCAGTCATGTCACAAAGATAAGATGACCATAGCTCCGTTTACTGGAAACAGAGAAAGAGTTAGTGAACTCTTGGGATGATACATGTTGATGTATGTAGGTCCCCTGTCTACACATGCCAGGACTGGTTCTTTACACTTCATTATATTCTCTGATAATCTCTCAAGATTCAGTCATATGTTCCTGTTGAAACATGAGTCCGAACCTTTTGAGATATTCACAGAATATAAGCCAGAAGTAGAGAACCAAAATACGGGTATAAGTATTATGTCCTTTGATGTGATCAAGGAGGAGAATACTTGAGCACGTAATTTCTGGACTTTTCTAAAGGAGAATGAGATTCTCTCTCAGCATTACTCCTCTGTATACACCATAGCACGATGGTATATCAGGGCGGAGCAATCACACCCTATATGATAAGGTGTGCTCTATGATCAGTACTACTGAGTTACCTGTTTCCTATTAGGGGTTATGCACTTATGAAGTTGCATACCTATTGAATAGGGTTCTAATCAAATCAGTTGCCTACCGCTTCATATGTGATATGGAATGGGAAGAACCCATGTCTTAAGTTAGTTAAGATTTGGGGTTCTCCGGCCTATGTCTAAAAGCAAAATCCGGATAAGCTCGAGGCAAGGACTGTTATGTAGAACTGGAAATGTTCCAGCTATACAAACTGCGGCTGATGATTTGAAAGAACCAAAGGATTCAATAGTTACCAATGAACCTCAGCCTCTCCGCCGATCTAGTAGGGTTCCTCACCCACCTGAGAGATACTTCGTTTTCTCTATGACAGTGGGAGCGAGGATTGCATCATGAGATGATGACCCAACTAGCTTCGAACAGGCCATCGAGTGTAAGACTCTGTAAGAATGGCTGGATGTTTAGCGATCTGAGATGGAATCCTTATACACCAACAAAGTATGGACTTTGGTTGCTATATCTGAAGGGTTAAATCCCCATCAGGAGCAAGTATATCTTGAGAAGATTACTTGGTGTAGATGGAAAAGTTGAGACTTTCAAAGCTAGACTTGTTAAAGGTTTGCATAATTGACCAGATATGGATCATAATGAAACCTTTTTCTAAGGATCTATGCTTAAGTCCATCCAGATCCTACTTGTCACGGCTACATACCATGACTACGATATCTGGTGGTTGGGTGTCATGACTGCTTTTCTAAATGATGTTTTAGAAGAGTGCGTCTATAAGTACACAGCCAGAGGGCTTCGTAGAAAGTGGGAGCAGCGGAAACGTGTGCAAGATGCTTTATAGGATAAAGCAGACATCGCGGAGTTGGAACATCTGTTTTGATGAATTAGTCAAAGAGTTTGACATCATCAAAATGGTAGATGAACCTTGTATAAACAAAAAGGTAGTAGGGAGTATGGTGACGATCCTCGTAGAGTACGTGGATGACATACTCTTGATAAGAAAGGAGTTTCCTATGCTACGCTCGATCAATCTCCGCTTATCACCATGATTCTCCATATAGGATCAAAGTGATACCTCCTAAATCCTGGATTTTGGATCTATGAGATAGATCTAAATGGATGTTAGGATACTCACTAGCTGTAGTGAGATGGTATCATTCGATCCTGGAGAGAATCACTGGAAGTGTTCCAGGGTGATAAAGACGACTAAGTGTCAGTCACGGGCATTGTCTTTACCCTCAGCAAAGGGACGGTATGTTGGAAGAGTTCCAAACTAGATACCGTGACATACTAGACGATAAAGGCTGGATACATCGCTACTTAAGATGCTACCAAAGAGGCAGTCTGGGTGTATATTAGTTCATAAGATGAACTTTGTTCCTCCCATTGTGTGACAATGGAGTTGTGGCTTATGCCAAGGAACGCCGGTCCCATCAGTGATCCAGACATATTCTAAGGCAGTATCACTTGATCATGGAGATGGTTGATCTCCAGGGTGATCGAGGTTTGGAGAGTAGACTCAGAGGACAACACAGCGGATCCACTCACAAAGGCCTGTTCCCAGAGAGAGACTTTTATGGGATGGTTGAGTATGAGATACTACAACCACTGCTACAGATGGCCCTAGTGCAAGTGGGAGATTGTTAGTTATATGTATGCCCTAGAGGCCATTACTGTACATATGATGTATATTGTAGTGGATGCTAGGACGTATATAGGGAGGACTTTCTTGCTCGACATGATAGTATGCTATCTGGTTGATCTTTATCTTAACGTGTATACTGATTGTCTCTCTGTTACATGTTGGTAAAGCCCTTAGGATGTGTGCTTGACTACCTGGACTATGATGCGGATCATACTAGTGGGGACATGGTAGTCCATAAGTACATCCTTCAAAGTCCCTAGTCGTGGGTGTATCGAGACGGGGCATCGATATACCAGAGTAGACTAGCGTATACCTTCTCGACCCATACAGATGGGCGATGGATGATCCCATATCCATTGGTGTTTGACATCAGAGATGATGTACAGGTGCTCAGTAGAGACTGGGTATACTGGACGGACTCGCCGAGAACTTATACCTCACGTCAGATAGCAGTTCTCTGGTGACACTGGTACAGAGTAGACTGTTGACCCGAGATCGTCATAGAGTCTTGTGTGGTTCCCACTGTGCTTTGATTTCCATCTTACCACGTCCAAGAGGGCGTGCAAAACGGTGGTTTTTGGGTACAGTCCCGAGTCACATGGAGGCAATGAGCGATAGGAGGGGATTCGTCTCTCCCGGTATAGGGGGTTGATGTTGCGCTGTGTTCGATTGGCTATAACAGGAAATCCCTGGCCAGGGTTGCTGAGATTTACTGGTAAGTGTTATCAGTAGTTTCTCGAATAGTTATAGACCTCATATCGACACGACTTATCGAGCTATTGGGGTCTGACGTTTACCATCCCTAGGCGAGATATGCGGCATATCAGACGATCAGATCGGACTGTACGGTAGTGTTACTGGTTGGATTCACTGGAGTGTGAGCGGGCTTGCTCGTCGATCTTCAGATCGCTCAATACCCGGATGGCCGTTACGTTTAGAAGACCGCTTGCGTCTTGTGGGTGTTTGATATGATCATCACCTGCTGCCGGCGTATTGACGAGTCTTTAGAGTCCTACACAGAGGTTTCCTGGCTCAAGCGAAACGAAATAGGAGCGCATATGAGATATGTGCGGGACCGAGAATAATGCGTGTATGTGATACCGTATTCCATTCTCGCGATGAATGTATCGAATGGTTGTATGCGATATAACCTAGTTATCGATTCAAGCGTTGATTCGATAAGCCGATACATTGTATACTAGCCGGTTATATGCGATATGACCGGATCGTTAAATCAAGTGTTGATTTAATGATTTAATGTATAATTATATATTTGATATATTACTTTGCATTAACTAGTATTGGTTCACTTTAAATGGATTTTCTCACTTGAAGTTCACATGTTGTATATGTGATATACTTTTGTGCACTTGATTGTATCATGTTTGATGATACATGTCTACTTGAGTTTGTGTCACGCCCCGCTTCCCAGTGTACGGCGAAGTGGACGTGACGAGGCCCGCTACGTATGTACTCAAACGTACATACGCTAAGCGTAATTAAGCAATATAAAATGAATCACAAGAGACGAATAATAGAAATAACAGCAACTTTTATTAATAACATTCTTTATACAATGCATGAAATGAAAATACATCTGAAATGAAAAAAAGCAATGCCTAAACAGTGGCATAACAATAAAAGGAAATACTGGAAAGAACAAGATACAATGTCTAGCGCTCTGGATCTTCTTGGAACTGCTCCAAATCTTCAGTTGTTGGCTCGTTCTCAACTTGGTCCAACGCACCTGACGACATTCCAAGAAGAGAGAAATAGAATGTCGTCAGCGAACAGGTCGCTCGGTAAGTCCCAAAGGAGAATGAAGAGTGAGAGTGACCGAGTATGGTATTTTCTAAAGTATTGTATTGTAGTATATTATGGAATATTGTTTAACGATATTGTTTGTAGCTTGGTACAGAAAGCTGCCAGTGTATACGAGGGGAGTCTCTATATGCCAGAGACTAAGGGCACGTATAGTATAAGGAACCGTTTATGCCACGGTACAACAGCAACTGAATATAGGTTAGGTGTCTTAATCTGACCACCTCATTCCACTTTTAACATCTTCCGTACCAATCTACCCCTTTAAACCCCGCGATGTCATATTTGTATTGTTATCTTGTAAACTTGTAATGATTGCTTGATTGACTTTGATTGACTTGATTGACTGATTGACTGATTGACTGATTTACTGATTGACTGACCGAAACCATGATATCAGGAAACGGTTATAACCGTAGAGTCATGTAAATGGAATACTGGAAATCATGTAAAAGGAATATCCATGGTTCGGTTCATTCAAACAGATTGTTAACTGGATCTGGAATTCATGTATTCATGTTGAGTTAGAATATAAAAGAATATAGATTGACTTGAAACATATCCAAGTTTTGTAGCTTGGTACAGAAGGATGCCAGTGTATACGAGAGGAGTCTCTATATGCCAGAGACTAAGGGCACGTATAGTACAAGGAACCGTTTATGCCACGGTACAACAGCAACTGAATTCATGTTAGGTGTATTAAATCTGACCACCTCGTGCCACCTTTAACACCATCCGTACCAATCTACCCATTAAACCCCGTGAAGTCTTATTTGTATTGTTATCTTGTAAATTGTAGTAATTGTAGATTGATTGACTGACTGACCGAAACCATGATATCAGGAAACGGTTGTAACCGTAGAGTCATGTAAATGGAATACTGAGAATCATGTAAAAGGAATATATCCATGGTTCGGTTCAGCCAAATTGTATAAATTGATAATTGTATTCATGGATTCATGTGTTCATTTTGAATTGGAATCTTGTAGATTATAGGTTGACTTGAATCATATTCAAGTCAAATTAATCAGACTCAAACCCGAGTCAGACAATCAGAATTATGAATCGTGGTCTTATAATTGTTAGGGTCCTTAGGGTGATTTATAAACTTGAGGGGGTTTTATGTAAAAATATTTTTGTATAGTTTTCAAAATATAACTCAAGTATTTAATTATCGTTTTTAAGTACATACAACAATTTAATGATCAAGATAAATATGTATACATGTTCGAATAGCATGAAATGAGTCAAGTATATTATTCGAGTAACTACCATAAACAATGCTGTAAAGAAATATTATGTACGACTAATTAATCAAGTTGAACGAATGCGAAATATAAACAGAAATATGGCTCTAAATGTTTTGCATGCGTGAGTTCCAGTTTTACCTAAATATGACTACCGGTTTGAGAGATATATATGTTTTCGTATCGTCGCGCAAAACAGATCAGAATCTATTCGGCACCGTCACATATTTTTAAAACGCAGTTTGAGTTAATTTGTATCAGGTTTCAGGTTACGAAAATTATTAGAAAATTGTAGGTATTTCGATGTACTTATCGAAAACACCAAGATTCATACGATTTGGATTTATGAAGCTCTAGTTATGATCATTTTAATATCAGCATTTAAAACAGAAAATTCAGATTTCTGGACAGTAACTATATATTGTATTGTAAAGCCTATATCAGGTTGTTTCATGCATTCCTAAGTAATATAATATACAGAAAATTATATTTCTATCAATGGTGCATCTACACATCTAAATTTTGTCACAAACGGATATCGGGTGTTCGAGTTATGTCCAATTTAAAAACAGTGTGCGAATCGGAACAAATTCTGTCCAGATCCGTCACTTAATATTGTAATGCAGTTTTCTTTATCTTAGATAGGTTTTCGGTAAAACTATAAAACTAAGAAAATATAGATCATTAGATGTAGATATCAAAAACACCTGAGTTTGCTCAATTTGGATACCGGTATACCAAGTTATATGTCCTAGAAGTTGACCGATAACTGCAGTTTTCTGTTTTACGATCAGTGAATAAATACGATGTAATTCCTAAACCGTTACGTGGATCGATCTAAAATTTTTTACAGCGTGTACAAAATAATATATTCTATCATATGTAAATTTCCTGAAATTTTCAGAGTTAAAAATTAATTTATAAAAATTATTTTAAAACTAAAGGTATTGATGTGTATACTAAAATCGGCAGAAAGATTAACTAGTATTTTATGCAGGCTTCTATTTTTCTTTTAATAAACAAACCGATTTCATGTGACATTATAGATATATTGTGGCATGAAATTTGTGTTCTCACAAGTTGTAATAAACATTCCTAGCCATGAACAAAGAATTAAAAATACTTTAATTTGAACAAGAGATAATAAGATATTATTAAACCATATAGAATCATATATATCTAAACTTATGTATATGTATATGTATATGTTTATGTGTATCTTCTCTTATGGATTATGATATGAAAAGAATAGAGGGTTCACGATGCATGACAAGAGGAAAATAAGAGGTGGGGGAAAAGGAGAGAGAAGGGACTTACATGCACAAGCCGGTATTGTCACCGGATTTGTCTATCCGCCGATAGCCTCGCGTTACTAGCGAGACCTTCTTGAAGAGTTCTTCATGTTCTTCTTCTTGGACTTTAGGTGAAGAGGGAGAAATGAGAGATAGAAAAATATGAGAAAGGAAAAGATGGAGGAGGACAATTAAGATGGTGTAATGGTGAATTATGTATAATAATATATGCATTTAACATAAGAATTAAAAGAGAAATGAAAGGTCACCATTCATTTTGGAAATGAAAGGTCTCATTTGTAGGTTATGAGAAGAATAAAAAAAATGATAAAAAATAATTGCAAGAATGGGGATTTGAATATGTGACTTATGGAATAACAATGCAAGGACTTATCCAATGAGCTATAAGGTTGTTCATGCACATATTTAATTAGAATTAAATATATGATGTTGCTTAAAAAGAAAATGGGCTTTTTAGATGGGCTATGGAGAATAAGAATAATGGATTTGGGTTAAATATTTATGAAAGGAAAAAATAAGAATGAGAAGTTAAAAACTTAAATATAAGAAAAAGAAATTGTACCTAGAAAAAAAATACATAATAGATTGAGGAATAAAATAATAATAAATTTAATAGAAAGAGGAAAATACCAAGTACAAATAAATACGGTATATTTTTGAAGATGGATAATACAAATGTATAAAGATTTTGGGGTCATTACATTCTACCCTCCTTAAAAAAATTTCGTCCTCGAAATTTGTAAAAGGAAAGTGTAACAGTTTCAAAACAATTTGGTGATTGTGAGTGAAAGAATAGAGTTAGGATAGATTCAACGGATATGAAATGATAAGATTCAAGGAATATGAAATGGTAAGATTCAAGGAACATGATTGTAACGAATGTTTTAGTTGCTGCATCTTGTGTTATATTGCTTAGGTTGTTCACGCAGACCAGAACTGCATGACAGGGATTCACACAGCTCTGACCTGCATGGGCCACCAACAAAACCTGTCACGCCCCGCTTCCCAGTGTACGGCGAAGTGGACGTGACGAGGCCCGCTACGTATGTACTCAAACGTACATACGCTAAGCGTAATTAAGCAATATAAAATGAATCACAAGAGACGAATAATAGAAATAACAACAACTTTTATTAATAACATTCTTTATACAATGCATGAAATGAAAATACATCTGAAATGAAAAAAAGCAATGCCTAAACAGTGGCATAACAATAAAAGGAAATACTGGAAAGAACAAGATACAATGTCTAGCGCTCTGGATCTTCTTGGAACTGCTCCAAATCTTCAGTTGTTGGCTCGTTCTCAACTTGGTCCAACGCACCTGACGACATTCCAAGAAGAGAGAAATAGAATGTCGTCAGCGAACAGGTCGCTCGGTAAGTCCCAAAGGAGAATGAAGAGTGAGAGTGACCGAGTATGGTATTTTCTAAAGTATTGTATTGTAGTATATTATGGAATATTGTTTAACGATATTGTTTGTAGCTTGGTACAGAAAGCTGCCAGTGTATACGAGGGGAGTCTCTATATGCCAGAGACTAAGGGCACGTATAGTATAAGGAACCGTTTATGCCACGGTACAACAGCAACTGAATATAGGTTAGGTGTCTTAATCTGACCACCTCATTCCACTTTTAACATCTTCCGTACCAATCTACCCCTTTAAACCCCACGATGTCATATTTGTATTGTTATCTTGTAAACTTGTAATGATTGCTTGATTGACTTTGATTGACTTGATTGACTGATTGACTGATTGACTGATTTACTGATTGACTGACCGAAACCATGATATCAGGAAACGGTTATAACCGTAGAGTCATGTAAATGGAATACTGGAAATCATGTAAAAGGAATATCCATGGTTCGGTTCATTCAAACAGATTGTTAACTGGATCTGGAATTCATGTATTCATGTTGAGTTAGAATATAAAAGAATATAGATTGACTTGAAACATATTCAAGTTTTGTAGCTTGGTACAGAAGGATGCCAGTGTATACGAGAGGAGTCTCTATATGCCAGAGACTAAGGGCACGTATAGTACAAGGAACCGTTTATGCCACGGTACAACAGCAACTGGATTCATGTTAGGTGTATTAAATCTGACCACCTCGTGCCACCTTTAACACCTTCCGTACCAATCTACCCATTAAACCCTGCGAAGTCTTATTTGTATTGTTATCTTGTAAATTGTAGTAATTGTAGATTGATTGACTGACTGACCGAAACCATGATATCAGAAAACGGTTGTAACCGTAGAGTCATGTAAATGGAATACTGAGAATCATGTAAAAGGAATATATCCATGGTTCGGTTCAGCCAAATTGTATAAATTGATAATTGTATTCATGGATTCATGTGTTCATTTTGAATTGGAATCTTATAGATTATAGGTTGACTTGAATCATATTCAAGTCAAATTAATCAGACTCAAACCCGAGTCAGACAATCAGAATTATGAATCGTGGTCTTATAATTGTTAGGGTCCTTAGGGTGATTTATAAACTTGAGGGGGTTTTATGTAAAAATATTTTTGTATAGTTTTCAAAATATAACTCAAGTATTTAATTATCGTTTTTAAGTACATACAACAATTTAATGATCAAGATAAATATGTATACATGTTCGAATAGCATGAAATGAGTCAAGTATATTATTCGAGTAACTACCATAAACAATGCTGTAAAGAAATATTATGTACGACTAATTAATCAAGTTGAACGAATGCGAAATATAAACAGAAATATGGCTCTAAATGTTTTTCATGCGTGAGTTCCAGTTTTACCTAAATATGACTACCGGTTTGAGAGATATATATGTTTTCGTATCGTCGCGCAAAACAGATCAGAATCTATTCGGCACCGTCACATATTTTTAAAACGCAGTTTGAGTTAATTTTTATCAGGTTTCAGGTTACGAAAATTATTAGAAAATTGTAGGTATTTCGATGTACTTATCGAAAACACCAAGATTCATACGATTTGGATTTATGAAGCTCTAGTTATGATCATTTTAATATCAGCATTTAAAACAGAAAATTCAGATTTCTGGACAGCAACTATATATTGTATTGTAAAGCCTATATCAGGTTGTTTCATGCATTCCTAAGTAATATAATATACAGAAAATTATATTTCTATCAATGGTGCATCTACACATCTAAATTTTGTCACAAACGGATATCGGGTGTTCGAGTTATGTCCAATTTAAAAACAGTGTGCGAATCGGAACAGATTCTGTCCAGATCCGTCACTTAATATTGTAATGCAGTTTTCTTTATCTTAGATAGGTTTTCGGTAAAACTATAAAACTAAGAAAATATAGATCATTAGATGTAGATATCAAAATCACCTGAGTTTGCTCAATTTGGATACCGGTATACCAAGTTATATGTCCTAGAAGTTGACCGATAACTGCAGTTTTCTGTTTTACGATCAGTGAATAAATACGATGTAATTCCTAAACCGTTACGCGGATCGATCTAAAATTTTTTACAGCGTGTACAAAATAATATATTCTATCATATGTAAATTTCCTGAAATTTTCAGAGTTAAAAATTAATTTATAAAAATTATTTTAAAACTAAAGGTATTGATGTGTATACTAAAATCGGCAGAAAGATTAACTAGTATTTTATGCAGGCTTCTATTTTTCTTTTAATAAACAAACCGATTTCATGTGACATTATAGATATATTGTGGCATGAAATTTGTGTTCTCACAAGTTGTAATAAACATTCCTAGCCATGAACAAAGAATTAAAAATACTTTAATTTGAACAAGAGATAATAAGATATTATTAAACCATATAGAATCATATATATCTAAACTTATGTATATGTATATGTATATGTTTATGTGTATCTTCTCTTATGGATTATGATATGAAAAGAATAGAGGGTTCACGATGCATGACAAGAGGAAAATAAGAGGTGGGGGAAAAGGAGAGAGAAGGGACTTACATGCACAAGCCGGTATTGTCACCGGACTTGTCTATCCGCCGATAGCCTCGCGTTACTAGCGAGACCTTCTTGAAGAGTTCTTCATGTTCTTCTTCTTGGACTTTAGGTGAAGAGGGAGAAATGAGAGATAGAAAAATATGAGAAAGGAAAAGATGGAGGAGGACAATTAAGATGGTGTAATGGTGAATTATGTATAATAATATATGCATTTAACATAAGAATTAAAAGAGAAATGAAAGGTCACCATTCATTTTGGAAATGAAAGGTCTCATTTGTAGGTTATGAGAAGAATAAAAAAAATGATAAAAAATAATTGCAAGAATGGGGATTTGAACATGTGACTTATGGAATAACAATGCAAGGACTTATCCAATGAGCTATAAGGTTGTTCATGCACATATTTAATTAGAATTAAATATATGATGTTGCTTAAAAAGAAAATGGGCTTTTTAGATGGGCTATGGAGAATAAGAATAATGGATTTGGGTTAAATATTTATGAAAGGAAAAAATAAGAATGAGAAGTTAAAAACTTAAATATAAGAAAAAGAAATTGTACCTAGAAAAAAAATACATAATAGATTGAGGAATAAAATAATAATAAATTTAATAGAAAGAGGAAAATACCAAGTACAAATAAATACGGTATATTTTTGAAGAGGGATAATACAAATGTATAAAGATTTTGGGGTCATTACAGTTTGTGTAAAGATTAAATCATGGTTATTTAAATGGTTAGGGTTTTGTTTTTCATATCTATTTATTCATTTATTTATTTATTTTCTTTTTGGAAAAAGAAATGAGAAGAATGGTGGCTTTCTTTGTTTGTATTTGAAGATTCATGAAGCTTTGACTTTGTCCACCATTCTTATCTCATGCTTAACCCTAACCATTTGATTTAACCCTAGTTTAATCTCTACACTTGACCATGGTTTGCTTATGATAAGGATTGATTTTCTTTTCTATTTTATTAATTCTTATCATAACTATATTCATCTTCTTCTTCATTGAAGAAGCTTGCTTCATCAATGGTGATTGATGAAAACAAGTGAGAAATCCAATTCTAAAGTCTACCCACTTCCTATTTCTTCATCCTCTACCTCTTGCCAAGTAGTAGAGTGTGTTTTCTTCACAAGTTTCTTGACTTGGTGAAGTTGGAGCTTGATTTAGCGATGCCTCGACGTAGATCATCTTCGGCATGGACATCGACGACCTAGCTCGCTTATTCTTCGACGAAGCCGACGCTGGAGTCCGGATTCTCTTTGGACAGCGGAGGGGACTTCGTTGCGGAGCTATGGAGGTGGAGCACCGGATCTACAAAGGTTGTATTTCCGTATTCTCATAGTTAAAGTGTTTACTAGTTTCATTTTCGCCTAGTTTTCTAGCAAACGATCCGTAGTCGGGTCTCTCGGCACCTGGAATTTTTGAAATTGGCATGATCGATGCCTTGTGAGACCTCACTAGTGTGCCTAGGAACCCTACACTTTGCCAGTCATTATAGTCAGATTCAGTCATTTTATTATCTAGATGTAACATAGTCTTGATCACTGGGTCGCTGCAATTAAGAGAGTGAAGAAAACACTTAGCATGATGCTCTTGCATGTTTAGATTGGTTTTTAATTTATCTAAACAGGATAGCTCCCACTGTCTCTCGAATCCTTTCTTAAACAATAAAAGAAGAATTAGTTAGGATTAATCTCACCATACAATACTTGCTTAACCGTTCAGCCAGGCTAGTGTCGGTACTTCGAGGGAGGTTTTACGACGCTTTCGCGAAGTTCCTTAATTAAATAACCTCTTTTCCCGGGAGGCGTAGCCCCGCTAACACTGTTCTAGAAAGCTACTCGGTTTATAGCATTGATCGTTAAGTGAAGAATCTCCCGAGGAGTAGCATATGTAAGTGCACGGCGGCGCCCCGGCCGTCAATCCGACGCCGGAATGCGGAAACAAAACTTTTCTAAAACCTAGAAACCGGCACCACCGCGCACTATAAAACCCGGATTGGGCCATTAACCTAACTCTAGCAAACATGAGAAAGGGGTAGAATGCTATACCAAGCGATCCGTGTCCTTCGGTCTTTGCCTCCACTCCGATCTCCTCGCGGAATCTCCGGTCGTCGCCTCCTCGTCGAAACGGGAAACACATCGCCGGGTTCTTTTACGGGCTCCCACCTCTGGACCGAGGCAACTCGGGCACGAAGTTGGCGAGCCGACGTGCCCAAGGGATGCTGTAGGCTCAATGTAGAATGCTTTGTCTCTTTGGGGTTTATGAAGTTGCCTTTGATGATGGAGGAATGAAGATAAAGAACTTTGGAGAAAAAATGGTGCTTTCATTTTTCCTAGCAAAAAAAATGAGATGAGGAAATGCCACACATGAAAATGAACCTCTCAAATCCCCCCCTCAAGTGTGGCCGGCCCCTTAATCAAAATGGGAGTGTCATGGAATAAACAAGAAGGGAGGTGAGTGTAGGAAAAGTAGAATGGTGACCATAAGCAAATGTGATGATAACAAAGTCATTTCAATATCTAATCCATTCTAATCTCATTAATGCAAGAAATGATCACAAGAAAAGAAAGGAATCAAAAGATGCTTTCATAATCTTTCAAATCTCAAATAACCCCTCCACAATTGCTAATTTGCAAACTTGCAAATTAGCCCCTCCATCATAAAAGTCCGGCCGTGAAGGAACAAAGGAAAACTGGCCGGAACGGAATGCAAACTAGCAACTTCAAAAAATTGATCCCGTAATAAATTACAGGAAAACCCCACGACTGTATTTACATACCCGCATTTGTATTCCCACTGAATACAAATGCAAAGAGACGAAATCTACACTGTCTAATACTAGGATCCGGCTTAAACCAAAGCCCGCTAGTAAAATCCGTCCGATCACGATCCGTGCAATACCGCACGTATCTGATCGAACCCTGCCATATCTCCATACGGCCTCTACAGCGTTTCGCCCGAAACTTGAGAAACTGGTATGTGGGGGACTCTGAAGACTCGTCAATACTTTGGCTGTGGATTTAACCACTAGCACGTCAGAGGTATTAGCCAATACGTGACGGGCTACCAGGTATTGACCAAAAGGGACGTCGATGAGCGAACTCATCCTGACACCGTACTGAGCCTGTCAGTGACAATATCCGTACAGTCCGGTCCGTTCGTCTATGAGCATCGCATGGCGGGCCTAGGGGGTTGGTAAAAGTCAGATCCCCAAAAGCGGTACAAGTCGTATCGGAGTGTAGCCCAGAACACCCTGAGATACTACTGGAATACCTACCAGTAAATCTCCTGCCTCGGCCGAGGGCTTTGTGTAATGGCTCTCCTAGACACAGCGCAACCTCACCCCCAATACTGTGAGAGATGAACCCCTGCAGATCCCCTCACTGCCTCCATGTGGCTCGGGACTGTACCCAACTAAAACCTGTTTGCACGTCTCCTTTGAGCGTGGTAGGGTAGTAATCAAAGCACAGTGGGAACTCATACGAGACAAATGACGATCTCAGGTCGATGAACTAACCTGTACACATGTCACCAGGGAACTGCTATCTGACGTCTGGTATAATCCCAACTAGCAGGTTCCCGGCGAGTCCTGTCCGGTGTACTCATAACCCAGTGAGCACCTGTATACATCTTAGGTGAACCAACTGACACCAGTGGCTTGTAAGACCGGCCACCGCCCCTCGTCGGGGTCTCGACTGTATACACTAGTCTACTCTGGAATATCGATGCCCTGTCTCGAAACTCCCACGACTAGGGACCTTTTAAGGATATGCTTATAGACTCCAGCTCCCACGTATATGATCGCCCTCATACTGCTGGTAGTCAAGCAAGAATCCTAGAGGCTTTATCAACGTGCAATAGTGACTCGTAAGGTCACCTAAAGCAGTACACGATGATAAAGATAAACCAAATAGCATACTATCATCTCGAGTAAGACTGTCCTACCGGTATAGGTCCTCCCTCAATCATTGCAATCACGTGCCTGTGATCCAATAATTGACTCTGAGGGCACTATATCCAACTGCATATACTCACAGAAGGATCGGGATCCAAATATCATTGTGTGATAATCCTTAAGGAATCCTACCATCATTATCACACTCCAAATGGTATGCTGCACTAGCAAGTTTCAGTTTCTTTAGAAACTCCCGATATGGATTTTTGCCCCATGCGCTTATGACCTTGACGAATGCCAACAAATCATAAGTCACATGTCAAGTTCTACCCATCATTGTCCAGGTTAATTTGAACCCACCAGTATATACCCTTGACGAAGACCAACAAAGTAATACGACTGTCCCAAACCAACGCATCTATCTATGCTACATATGAATATTCAGTAGCTACCAATCGCTATGCCTTGGTGAAGGTCAACAAAAATAGCTTGAATACTACTGAACATTCATATGAAATGACGGAGGGCTAAGAATGGTTTTGGCGAAACCGTGAACGCAGTGAACTTGATATAATAGAAGGAACCTGATATCTTTTAAAAGGAGTGGTTTAAACTCCGCTTTTAAAAGTCTGCTGTTTTGAAAAAACCGAGTGGTTTTAAAAGTGTTCCAACGATTCAGTTTTGGTTTGTTTGCTTTGCATTAATGTAATGCAGTCCCATCATTTACACCTATCATCACAGAAAAAGACGAAAATACCACGTCCACTTATACCATCCGCATTCGCCACTGTACCCCGTCTAACACCGTTAGTTTACTTACTAATGCCAGAGCGGGGGCTGGACTAGCGCGGATGCAAAACATAAGCAACGTCTAATACATAGTATATATATTATAACCATTCGTCTCATGCAATAATAGGCATTCCAGATCATAGATGAACATATTAGATATACTAGGAATTCCGTGTTTCGTTTAAGCCTGTAACGAAAGACGGATTCCACGGTTGTGATGAATAGCCAAACCCCACTCCAGACCCCTACGGGTGCGGCAAACTACCCGCCAAATACCCGAAGTGAAGCAACCTCCCCCATCAATATGAGTAGGCCACTCGGCACTTCAAAGTACCCGGTAGTTTGTGCACCCCACCTCGGGTCTATCCTAGGAGCAGAAAACAGTAAAAGAAAATAATATAACGGTGGCTACAAACTCAACTCGGATGTGCCCCGCAAAATAATATTACATCACTTTACAATATTACATCGAATGAAAGAATGAAAACTCTCATCTCACATCCCCCGGCTATTCATCCACGACGATCCAATAAGTTCATATACACAAACCACAAGAACAACAACACAGATATGTGCAACCCCGACTAACCGACGTATAACAATTAGTTGACGTTTCCAAACACATATATCACAACTTGAAACTTTAAACAACGTTAAAACTACGACTTCAAAACATCTCGTATTGCTACAGTAAAAAGATAACAGTATATCCAAAATTGGCAAAAACAAACAACACCTGAGACCATAGATCCAAGCAATTAGAACACAGACCAAAATTCAATGCATTTCACCACAACAAAAAAGGTGACAACGATTTTTTTGAAGGTTTGGCCGGTCCAAAACTGGTGAAAGAGCCTCGTTTTTGGGGTGTGTTCATATCACAAGAAGTAGAGCATTCTGCAATTGTTTAAAAAAATTTTAGAGGCTCGGGAAAAATTAATAGAAACTTGGATCTTTGGTTTCGTGTTTCGGAGTTATTTCGGTTTCGTAGTTTTAAACTTCGTCTAAACTGTTAGCTATGGTTTAGTAGGCTCTGATACCACTGTCAGTCTGTCACGTCCCAAAAAGTGCCAAGCGTGACTGACACTTAAATTAAGAAACGTCTCGAGGCGTACGTAATCTAAGTAAGCCAAAACCCAGAAATCAAAACCAAGTAAAGCAGTAGAGTGAAGGAAAACCAATTTAAAGCAAGAAGTTTAACAACATAAGCCGAAGTATGTATTTTTAAAATCATCAAGTTCTTTCCGAAAATTTCGGCAGAGTTTTCTTTGTAAATACTGGCCCCAAAAGGAGTACAACATGCATAATATGAATAAAGGCATCCCCAAGCGGGAGCTAGCTCTTTGTCAATTGACGGTCACAACCACGCAAGCAATGTAATATACAACGCTGAAAGGCGAGCATCAAAACTCAAAAGAAAACCCATATCAGAAAACCATAATAATACAAGCGCGACCCTAAGGTCGAAAGAATAAACACTAGTCTTCTAGTTCTATCAAATATACAAGTATGGTTGATGGAGTTTTACTAGATACAACTGAAATAAAAAATACACAATGGTGGTCCTGATGCAAAAGAAACCACCTACCAAGGCAATCACCCGGAAGGAACAATATGCCAGCAAAGCCGCAACGAAACCTGTACGGCAAAACCTGCAAGGAACTGTGGCACAACGGGGGTGAGTTGCCAACTCGTGAGTAGAAAACATCTACTAGTAGAAATTGCATGTATGACGCTATCCTAGGTCATATCAAGTAATATCCTCAAATAAATATCCTGGTCAATCTATGTATAAGTGTAATACTACATGCTCGTGTCAGTACCTCAGATAGCAACATATCAGATATATGATGTATGAATGCATGACGAATGGAAACAGAATACATCATGAAATCAACAGAGAAATCAATGTCAAGCATCGACACAAAACATAAATCTCAGTATCTCAATATCTTAGTATCCCAATATCTCAAATCTCAAAATCTCAGCGTCTCAAATCCCAGTATCTCAATATCTCAATATCTAGGGCTCCGTCAGTCCAGATCGGCCCATATCATCAAATCACACGACCACGGACGGTATCCTCCGGATATCCGCCGCGCCAGGCAAAATCATCGGTAGGTAGTGCTCCCCTACCAGGCTCATCGTCTACAACTCGAGCTTATTACCCCGGGGTACCTTACCGGGCCCACCATGTACCCGAGACGGTTCATCCTCTTCTCACAACGGGTCTCGAAATCCAACAGCAATCATGAAAACTCATGGTGAACGACTCATACATCATGAGAAAACCGCAACTTGCATTTTAAAAAGAGGGAGAGAGAAGTTTATATATATTCTTGCGGTTTTCCCCCAAATCCAGAAATCTCATGGAAATCTGAAATCTAAGAATCAAGAGTAAGTAAACAGTGAATATCGGCATAAATCTCCGTAATGCTGCATGACCAATGAGTATATATGAATGCAACTGCTATCATGCAATGAATGCAATAGTTAAACTAGCATATGAAGCTATAACACGTTGCAACTATTCGCTAGCAAGTTATGTCAATGAAATAATATTCTCTAAGTATACGTGACATGGCAATTACCGATAATGATGTGTGTGAGACGGCAAGCAGGTGTATGTGGAGCATACGCATCATCGGTAATGGTGCTGGTGTCCTGACAGCATGGTTTCATAATCACTAAGTACATAATAAACATGCAATGAAACGATAACAACACAATAGATGGCAATGAATAGTAAATGCAACTATAATATGCGGAACATGAATGATAATGTAACACTAAGGAATCTACATCGATGTACATGTGTCATACTGTTTTTCCATTTGAAATAATACGAATCGTGGTGTTTTTGAAAATAAGGCTACGGTGTTTTTAAGAAAATATACATCCTTTGAAATATCCGTAGAATCCCTTGTCCTGTCTTTTAAGATACCCATGATTCGTTAGCTTTGAAATAGGTATGAATCGAATCTAGTCTAACATTTACAATAAACTACAGGACTGAGCGAACATGCTAATCGAAAAGGGTAAGGAAACCACCTACATCTGACCCGATATGTATATGTACCTATATAATAGTCGGGATCCGGCCTCAATAGTATCCCATACGATACACTATCTAATATGATATCCTTGAGTCAAGAGTGCGGATCTATCATCAATAGCTCGTATGGTAAATCCATCATACGGCATCCCAAATTAGGGTACGATCAAATATCACATTCATCTAACTATTCATCTGGTATCCACATCATCACATATCGTGAGCAGGGGGTACTGATCTAAGTCTAGTACCTTACTAATATCATCAACAATATCATGATCTGGTTACTGATGTAAAGTCTCATACAATTCGATGTCATCAACACATATTATCATATAGAAGTATACATCGCCCAAGCGATCCATTATAAATATCATAATATATCTCATCTCATATCTCGATCATATGTCAACTATTATATATATATCATCATCCACATGGTATCGTCGTCCAACGATCCGCTATAACATCATGACATATCTCGGTCACATATTAAATATCTCACGGCATCATGCCCGATCATATCGACTCATTCCCAAGTATCATATAACATCCTCATCATCCCAGCGTATGAATACCAATATATATATATATGTCCCCAATATACACAAGGAAGTAAATGTATGCGAGTATGTGTATGTGCGTGTATGCAAATCTTTACTCTAGGGTTTCATGACTAAGAAATCGACTAAAGTCCTTTCTTCAATTCTCGCTAACACTAACCCCTAATCTCCTAAAGCTTTTCTTGCTAGGGTTCATATCACACACTAATATATAAAAGTATATATATATCACATTCCATCATTTCTCACAACTTTGCGGGGATGCTATATAACATCCACCCGACTTCCCCCGTAGATATAAATCTACTCATCTTTATCTTGCTTGCTGGAGTCGATGACGCCACGCTCATCCTCGTCGTCTCGAAGTCCACGTGGGGGTACCTACATATCATATATATGGCATCGTAAATGAAATCACGCACGAAAACCTAAACGGCACACGAATCGTACATAGGTTAAAACCTATGTCTACACATGCAAGAGTAACCAAACAATCCCGGTGGTTGAAGTTAGTTATATGTATGCCCTAGAGGCCATTACTATACATAGGATGTATATTGTAGTGGATGCTGGGACATGTATAGGGAGGACTTTCTTGCTCGACATGATAGTATGCTATCTGGTTGATCTTTACCTTAACGTGTACACTGATTATCTCCCTGTTACATGTTGGTAAAGCCCTTAGGATCTGTACTTGACTACCTGGACTATGATGCGGATCATACTAGTGGGGACATGGTAGTCCATAAGTACATCCTTCAAAGTCCCTAGTCGTGGGTGTATCGAGACGGGGCATCGATATACCAGAGTAGACTAGCGTATACCTTCTCGACCCATACAGATGGGCGATGGATGATCCCATATCCATTGGTGTTTGACATCAGAGATGATATACGGGTGCTCAGTAGAGACTGGGTACACTGGACGGACTCGCCGAGAACTCCCAGATGGTATTATACCTCACGTCAGATGGCAGTTCTCTGGTGACATTGGTACAGAGTAGTCTGTTGACCCGAGATCGTCATAGAGTTTTGTGTGGTTCCCACTGTGCTTTGATTTCCATCTTACCACGTCCAAGAGGGCGTGCAAAACGGTGGTTTTTGGGTACAGTCCCGAGTCACATGGAGGCAATGAGCGATAGGAGGGGATTCGTCTCTCCCGGTATAGGGGGTTGATGTTGCGCTGTGTTCGATTGGCTATAACAGGAAATCCCTGGCCAGGGTTGCTGAGATTTACTGGTAAGTGTTACCAGTAGTTTCTCGAACGGTTATAGACCTCATATCGACACGACTTATTGAGCTATTGGGGTCTGACGTTTACCACCCCTAGGCAAGATATGCGACATATCAGACGAACAGACCGGACTGTACGGTAGTGTTACTGGTTGGATTCACTGGAGTGTGAGCGGGCTTGCTCGTCGATCTTCAGATCGCTCAATACCCGGGTGGCCGTTACGTTTAGCAGACCGCTTGCGGCTTGTGGGTGTTTGATATGATCATCGCCTGCTGCCGGCGTATTGACGAGTCTTTAGAGTCCTACACAGAGGTTTCCTGGCTCAAGCGAAACGAAATAGGAGCGCATATGAGATATGTGCGGGACCGAGAATAATGCGTGTATGTGATACCGTATTCCATTCTCGCGATGAATGTATCGATTAGGTTATATGCGATATACCCTAGTTATCGAATCAAAGGTTGATTCGATAAGCCGATACATAGGATACTGGTCGGTTATATGCGATATGACCGGATCGTTAAATCAAGTGTTGATTTAATGATTTAATGTATAATTATATATTTGATATATTACTTTGCATTAACTAGTATCGGTTCACTTTAAATGGATATTCTCACTCGGGTGTGCGCATTGCATATGCGATATGATTTTGTGCACATGTTTGTATCATGTTTGATGATGCATGCTTTTTGGTTAAGTATAAAGAATTAAACCAAGGTTAAGTTGTTGATTAGGGTTTTACTTATTCATTTATCTTATTTATTTATTCATTTTGAATAAATTGGAAGATAAATGAATGGTGGCTACTTTTGTTTTTAGTTGAAGTTTCATGAAGCTTTGACTTGTTGACCTTTTTTGTTCTCATTCTTAACCCTAACCATTCAACCCAACCTTAGTCAATTCTCTACAATTAACTAAGGTTAAGATTATGATAAGTATTCTTTTATTTTTCTATTTTCAATTAACTTATCATATTCTTCATCATCTTCTTCTTCTTCACTTCAAGAAAAAGCTTCACAAGCTTTAATGGCAAAGTGAGAATTAGAGTGAGAAATCCAATTCTAAAGTTTACCCACTTCCTATTTCTTCATCCTCTACCTCTTGCCAAGTAGTAGAGTGTGTTTCCTTCACAATTTTTCAAGGCTTGGTGAAGGTGGAGCTTGATCTAGCGATGCCTCGACGTAGATCATCTTCGGCATGGACATCGACGACCTAGCTCGCTTATTCTCCGATGAAGCCGATGCTAGAGCCCGGATTTGATTTGGACAGCGGAGACGACCTCGTTGCGGAGCCGTGGAGGTGGAGGACCGGATCTACAAAGGTTGTATTTCCGTATTCCCTTAGTTAATTGTTAACTAGATTGTTTTTCGCCTAGATTTCTAGCCAACGGTCCGTATTAGGGTTTCTCGGCACCTAGATTTTTTGAAATTGGCATGGTTGATGCCTTGTGAGACCTCATTAGGGTGCCTAGGAACCCTATAGTGGTATCAGAGCCTAGCTAGAGCCTTAGGCGAAGTCCAGACGAAGTTTGAAACCCGAACGAACCCGAAACCCCAACTCAAATGTGCTCTCTGTACTTTTTCTAAAAACAGGGATTTTTCAGTATTAAAAATATGTAGAAATATCAGCAGGAAAATATAAGAGTAACTGTGCAATTCGTAACCCTAATTCCATTAAAGCGCCGCGCTTCCGCGGCACGAGCTTGGCTCATGCGGCGGAACCGCGGCCTGTTTGTCGTTTTGTGGGGTGATGTTTGCACAGTAACTCCTATTTAACAGTGCTGGTTTTCCTGGGTATTTTTAATATTTATTCAAGTGTTGAATAATCTGGGTTGTTTTGGGGATTCGGTGTTTCGATCGGGGTATCAAATTTTGTCTATGTGGCTTTCCGGATAATTTTTAGAATATATTAAAAATTTCGACCGGATATAAATACCCAATTTTTTCCCTGTCGGGAAATTTCCAAGTGTTGGATCTTTCCGTAGTTTAACGACGTTCGAAGTAGTGCAATTAACGCGATGGTACCTCTAGAAGACAACAAACCTTAACTCGATTATGTGACCGTCTCGAACTGCCCTTTGAACCTTCGGGTTTGGGGCAGTACGGCGTGCCACATGTGAGGCGTTGGCTTGACCCTTCTACTGCTGGACCGTTGGTACTGAGGCACGAACTGAATGTTGCTAGACTTGTTTCATGTGTTGATCTGTACCGGGAAAACTTGGGTGTTCGATTGTTCGATCGGAAAGTTTGACATTTTCTATTTATCCGGAATGGGATACAATAATTGGAATTCACAAGTAGTTATGTGATAACTAAATGAATGTTATAAACATAGCACTTTAGTCTCATTTGATCGGTTGTCACGGAGTTTTGATGTGATCAAAAGTCCGTCGCAATCACGTAGCGTACGCGGATACTCGCCGGGTAAACTTAATAGACAGCCTCATCCCATAGCCCCGACCAAGTGACTGTAGGAGAACCCCGTCGCCGAAAGCATCCGTTCGGGTGCTCGCGGTAGCGGTGTTCCGCCTTGGTGCACTTCGTCGACGGTATCTGGGGTACGGCCGCCTATTAAAAGTTTGCGACGAGTATTCGATCAGGATGTCGGGAATCTTGTTGAATTGCCCGACTTGATATTGAAAAGTGTTTTCGATTTTGAGACTAAAATGCGGGGTTTATAATTGTTAGGCATGCGATGTCTAAGTAATTCATTTGGTCAGGCATGCGATGTCTGAGGTGGTTGCAGATTCCAACTGTTGTAGTTTTACACTTTCTTTTCTGTGACCGTAAGTGTAATATGTGATATCGCCGGTTTCGTTGCTATATGTCAACGACAATTGGGATGGACATATTTACTTACGTTGATGACATGTGATGTTATGTGTTGCTGGATATGTTCTATTGGATCGTCGTGTTTGAATAGCCGGGGTTTTTTTTATGTGAGATGAGTGTTTTTCATTTTCATTCATGTAAAAACTTGTATGTAATATTCTTTTATTGGGGCACTTCCAGGTTGCGGAAGCTGTCACCTTTTGTATATTATTTACTTTTCTGCACTAGGATAGACCCAAGGAGGGGAACACAAGTAACCGGGTTCTGGAGTCCAGTGGGAGACCAACTCGAGGAGTCGAGTCCGGGTCTCCTAACTCCAGAATTGGTAGGGTTGCTTGCCGCTCTCGTAGGGGTCTAGGGGTGTGGGTTTGGCTATTCATCACGACCGTGGAATCCGTGTTTTATACTGGCTCGTATTGAAAACACGGACGTCCTAGTATATCCAATATTTCATATGATTCTTCTGCTGCGATATCTGTGTTGTGATCATGTGATGTTCTGTGATAGATACAGTATATAGTATATATGATATATTATATAGACGTTACTTATGTTTTACACCCGCGCTAGCCCTGCCCCGCTCTGCCGTTAGTTACCTAACCTAACGGTGCATGAGGGGACATCGAGGCGAATGCGGATGGCATAAGTGTACGTCGTATTTATCTGTGATGTTTAGGTACATAAATGATGGGACTTCATTAATGTGATTAATGAAATAAAAGAAACCTAAGATGTTGTAGAATCGAATTTCAAAATAAAAAAGGTAGCTACAGTTTTTTGCTTTGCACAGCGGTATATGTGATATATCCTGCACCTTATTCGATAAGGAAAGGACCGAGATCCCTTCACCGGGAGTGACTCCTTTAGCAATAACTGGCAGATGCTACACACTCGGTTTGTCTTTTGATTGCTTTTAAGTGTTTTTGCTTTGCACAGCGATATATGTGATATATCCAGCACCTCATTCGACGAGGAAAGGACCGACGATCCCTTCACCGGGAGTGACTCCTTTAGCAAAACTAGAAAAGCCTCAAAAGCACTCCATTTCAAAATCATTTGATTCTACAACGATATCAAGTTCATTACGCAATAGGTTTTCAGAAAAACCTGTCGTAGCCCTCCGTCATTTCAGATAAGTACTAGTTAGTATTCGTGCTGCGGTTGTTTGGCATGCGTCAAGGCGTAGTGTACGGTAGCTAACTAGTGCTTATCTGCTAGCATATGATGCGATTGGATTAGGGTATTCGCACGGCGTTGTTTGGCATGCGTCAAGGGTCGTGCGGGTGGGTTTAATTCAATCAAGAAATGTACGGGTTGAACTTGACTAGCAGACTATGGGTTGTTTGGCATGCGTCAAGGTCATAGCGAGCTAGGGGCAAAATATTATCGGGAATTTCAAGTGTTGAAATTTGCAATGAGATTGCATACCTTCTATGAGATAGTTGGATCCCGATACCCGCTGCGAGTAAGAGTTACTCCTAGGAGAGTTTTATACATTACAATTAGCCGATCAAGTAGGTGTCTAGAAAAGTGTCAACGGGGTTACGCCTCTGGGAAAACGAGGTTTACATTAATTAGGTTCGTGCGAAAGTACGGGGGACCTCCCTCAAAGTACCGACACTGGCCTGGCTGAAAGATTGGCGAACTTGTAGTGTGTAATTAATCCCGGCTAGTCTTTCCTTTTAGGGTTTGAAGGAAGATTTGATAAAAAGCAGTGGGAGCCATCCTGATTAGATAAAATAATAACCAATCTATTCTTGCAAGAGCGCACGCTGAGTGTTTTCTTCTCTCTCTCTCCAGGTAGCGACCATATCACGCCTTAATCAAGATAATAATACGGATTATTGACCGAACCCGCTTGTTATACTGAGCTGGGAAACGTTGGTCCCGCTCCAACTTATAATTGTTATAAAACAGAGCAGGAAATTGGGGAATACCAGATTTCCCGTGCCGCCCAAACGAAGAGAGTGCATGCTGATGCATCATCTTCGGGTGTGTTCATTACAAAGAACTGTTTCTCTGTATCCTCTACATCCTGGGTATATGATACCGGATCAGGATCCCAGATATGTAATCTGTTACATAGGGCTACAGATAGGTAGAGAACTGAGAACGGGTGATAAGTTTCATGAGGCAGAAAACGGGGCAAGTGTTGCAGCCAAGTCTGTTGGTCACTGTCACCCTGTATTACTAGAATACATTGATTCTGAACGAATGTTATTAGATACCGAACCTGATATACAAAATCATATCAGTCTCTTTATCTGTAAAGAAATGATAAAATTTTGTATTGTTGGATAATGTTTTGAACATTTCCTATATCAAAAGTTGATCGGTTCAGGCACGTTATCTAAAAGCATTGATGTTCTAAATCAAACTACAGTTCTTAGTATATGGAACACACACAAGAGGAAGAGTTCAGAAATGAACGAATCCTTCTTGAGGTATTGTAGACTAGGTCATATCAATGCGACCCGACTGGCTGAAGTTACATAAAGATGCATATTTAAATCAGTTTGAATTTACATCTTGTGAAACTCGCCAGTCATGTCACAAAGATAAGATGACCACAGCTCTGTTTATTGGTAACAGAGAAAGAGTTAGTGAACTCTTGGGATGATACATGTTGATGTATGTTAGGTCCCCTGTCTACACATGCCAGGACCGGTTCTTTGTACTTCATTACATTCTCTGATGATCTTTCGAGATTCAGACCTATGTTCCTGTTGAAACACAAGTCCGAACCTTTTGAGATGTTCACAGAATATAAGTGAGAACTAGAGAACCAAAATACGGGTATAAGTATTATGTCCTTTGATGAGATCAAGGAGGAGAATACTTGAGCACGGAATTCCTGGACTATTCTAAAGGAGAATGAGATTCTCTCTCAGCATTACTCCTCTGTATACACCATAGCACGATGGTATATCAGGGCGGAGCAATCACACCCTATATGATAAGGTGTGCTCTATGATGAGTACTACTGAGTCACCTGTTTCCTATTGGGGGTTATGCACTTATGAAGTTGCATACCTATTGAATGGGGTTCGAATCAAATCAGTTGCCTACCACTTCATATGTGATATAGAAAGGGAAGAGCCCATGTCTTAAGTTAGTTAAGATTTGGGGTTGTCCGGCCTATGTCTAAAAGCAAAATCCGGACAAACTCGAGGCAAGGTTAGTTATGTAGAACTGGAAAGGTTCCAGCTATGCAAACTACAGTAGATGATTTGATGGAACCAAAGGATTCAATAGTTACCAACGAACCTCGGCCTCTCCGCCGATCTAGTAGGGTTCCTCACCCACCTGAGAGATACTTCGGTTCCTCTATGACAGTGGGAGCGAGGACTGCATCATGAGATGATGACCCAACTAGTTTCGAGCTGGCCATCAAGAGTAAGACTCTGTAAGAATGGCTGGATGTTTATCGATCTGAGATGGAATCCATGTACACCAACAAAGTATGGACTTTGGTTGCTATATCTGAAGGGTTAAATCCCCATCAGGAGCAAGTATATCTTGAGAAGATTACTTGGTGTAGATGGAAAAGTTGAGACTTTCAAAGCTAGACTTGTTAAAGGTTTGCATCATTGACCAGGTGTGGATTATGATGAAACTTTTTCTAAGGATCTATGCTTAATTCCATCCAGATCCTACTTGTCACGGCTACATACCATGACTACGATATCTGGTGGTTGGGTGTCATGACAGCTTTTCTAAATGTTGTTTTAGAAGAGTGCGTCTATAAGTACACAGCCAGAGGGCTTCGTAGACAGTGGGAGCAGCGGAAACGTGTGCAAGATGCTTTATAGGATAAAGCAGGCATCGCGGAGTTGGAACATCTGTTTTGATGAAGCAGTCAAAGAGTTTGACATCATCAAAATGGTAGATGAACCTTGTATAAACAAGAAGGTAGTAGGGAGTATGGTGACGATCCTCGTAGAGTACGTGGATGACATACTCTTGATAGGGAAGGAGTTTCCTATGCTACGCTCGATCAATCTCATCTTATCATAATGATTCTCCATAAAGGATCAAAGTGATACCTCCTAAATCCTGGGGTTTGGATCTATGAGATAGATTTAATTGGATGTTAGGATTCTCACTAGTTGTAGTGAGATGGTATCAACCGATCCTGGGGAGAATCACTGGAAGGGTTCCAGGGTGATAAGGACGACTGAATGTCAGTCACAGGCATTGTCTTTACCCTCAGTAAAGGGACGGTATGTTGGAAGAGTTCCAAGCTAGATACCGTGACATACTAGACGATAAAGGCAGGATACATCGCTACTAAAGATGCTACCAAAGAGGCTGTTTGGATGTATAATGGTTCATAAGATGAACTATGTTCCTCCCATTGTGTGACAATGGAGTTGTGGCTTATGCCAAGGAACGCCGATCCCATCAGTGATCCAGACATATTCTAAGGCAGTATCACCTGATCATGGAGATGGTTGATCTCCAGGGGATCGAGGTTAGGAGAGTAGACTCAGAGGACAACACAGCGGATCCACTCACAAAGGCCTGTTCCCAGAGAGAGATTTTTATGGGATGGTTGAGTATGAGATACTACAACCACTGCTATCAGATGGCCCTAGTGCAAGTGGGAGATTGTTAGTTATATGTATGCCCTAGAGGCCATTACTATACATAGGATGTATATTGTAGTGGATGCTGGGACATGTATAGGGAGGACTTTCTTGCTCGACATGATAGTATGCTATCTGGTTGATCTTTACCTTAACGTGTACACTGATTATCTCCCTGTTACATGTTGGTAAAGCCCTTAGGATCTGTACTTGACTACCTGGACTATGATGCGGATCATACTAGTGGGGACATGGTAGTCCATAAGTACATCCTTCAAAGTCCCTAGTCGTGGGTGTATCGAGACGGGGCATCGATATACCAGAGTAGACTAGCGTGTACCTTCTCGACCCATACAGATGGGCGATGGATGATCCCATATCCATTGGTGTTTGACATCAGAGATGATATACGGGTGCTCAGTAGAGACTGGGTACACTGGACGGACTCGCCGAGAACTCCCAGATGGTATTATACCTCACGTCAGATGGCAGTTCTCTGGTGACACTGGTACAGAGTAGTCTGTTGACCCGAGATCGTCATAGAGTCTTGTGTGGTTCCCACTGTGCTTTGATTTCCATCTTACCACGTCCAAGAGGGCGTGCAAAACGGTGGTTTTTGGGTACAGTCCCGAGTCACATGGAGGCAATGAGCGATAGGAGGGGATTCGTCTCTCCCGGTATAGGGGTTGATGTTGCGCTGTGTTCGATTGGCTATAACAGGAAATCCCTGGCCAGGGTTGCTGAGATTTACTGGTAAGTGTTACCAGTAGTTTCTCGAACGGTTATAGACCTCATATCGACACGACTTATTGAGCTATTGGGGTCTGACGTTTACCACCCCTAGGCAAGATATGCGACATATCAGACGAACAGACCGGACTGTACGGTAGTGTTACTGGTTGGATTCACTGGAGTGTGAGCGGGCTTGCTCGTCGATCTTCAGATCGCTCAATACCCGGGTGGCCGTTACGTTTAGCAGACCGCTTGTGGCTTGTGGGTGTTTGATATGATCATCGCCTGCTGCCGGCGTATTGACGAGTCTTTAGAGTCCTACACAGAGGTTTCCTGGCTCAAGCGAAACGAAATAGGAGCGCATATGAGATATGTACGGGACCGAGAATAATGCGTGTATGTGATACCGTATTCCATTCTCGCGATGAATGTATCGATTAGGTTATATGCGATATACCCTAGTTATCGAATCAAAGGTTGATTCGATAAGCCGATACATAGGATACTGGTCGGTTATATGCGATATGACCGGATCGTTAAATCAAGTGTTGATTTAATGATTTAATGTATAATTATATATTTGATATATTACTTTGCATTAACTAGTATCGGTTCACTTTAAATGGATATTCTCACTCGGGTGTGCGCATTGCATATGCGATATGATTTTGTGCACATGTTTGTATCATGTTTGATGATGCATGCTTTTTGGTTAAGTATAAAGAATTAAACCAAGGTTAAGTTGTTGATTAGGGTTTTACTTATTCATTTATCTTATTTATTTATTCATTTTGAATAAATTGGAAGATAAATGAATGGTGGCTACTTTTGTTTTTAGTTGAAGTTTCATGAAGCTTTGACTTGTTGACCTTTTTTTGTTCTCATTCTTAACCGTAACCATTCAACCCAACCTTAGTCAATTCTCTACACTTAACTAAGGTTAAGATTATGATAAGTATTCTTTTATTTTTCTATTTTCAATTAACTTATCATATTCTTCATCTTCTTCTTCTTCTTCACTTCAAGAAAAAGCTTCACAAGCTTTAATGGCAAAGTGAGAATTAGAGTGAGAAATCCAATTCTAAAGTTTACCCACTTCCTATTTCTTCATCCTCTACCTCTTGCCAAGTAGTAGAGTGTGTTTCCTTCACAAGTTTTCAAGGCTTGGTGAAGGTGGAGCTTGATCTAGCGATGCCTCGACGTAGATCATCTTCGGCATGGACATCGACGACCTAGCTCGCTTATTCTCCGATGAAGCCGATGCTAGAGCCCGGATTTGATTTGGACAGCGGAGACGACCTCGTTGCGGAGCCGTGGAGGTGGAGGACCGGATCTACAAAGGTTGTATTTCCGTATTCCCTTAGTTAATTGTTAACTAGATTGTTTTTCGCCTAGATTTCTAGCCAATGGTCCGTATTAGGGTTTCTCGGCACCTAGATTTTTTGAAATTGGCATGGTTGATGCCTTGTGAGACCTCATTAGGGTGCCTAGGAACCCTACAGTTGATGTACGAACATCCAACAACCAAATACAACACCAACATCAAAATCAAGCACTAAAAATACGGAAAAACATAACCCAAAACAGCCCAAAATGTTCCCAGATTTTGACTCAGGTCAAACTAGTCAATTTTGCACATGGAGTTACTCTAGACATAGGATAACAATGCCCTGGACCAAAAATCGAAAGGTTCCCCTCTGACCTGGCCATAAATTGCAGCCCAATACATTAAATCTACGTCCTGGATTGGGGGTTAGGGTCCAGGGTTTTGGGTATAAGTCCTAGGTTGCCTGCACGTCTCATGGTCAAGGGAACTTCTCTTACTAAGGTCTCAGGTCATCCCAGATCTCTAAATACCAATTTCCAGTTCATTAAAAGCTGTAAAACAATTTTAGCAACTAAGTAAAACACTTCCAGATTTTCCTCAGGTGACAATTGGGATATTTTGCATACAGGAGGGGTCTAATTTACTGGAGATGGAGCTACAGAACAAATACAAACCAAAATGCAATAGGTCTGGCCGCAAATTGCGGCCAGAGGGAATATTTCTGCGGCCAAGGTGAGTGATTAGGGGCTAGGGTTTCAGTAGGGGGACCTAGGTTGCCTGCATGTATCTCAGTGTTTGCTAAATAATTTTTCAGGTCCCCGAGTGTTAGTAGATTTCCAATTTCCAGCATAATTTCACAGTTTTCCGATGTCGAGGTTTCTAAGTTTGTGTTCTGGGGTTTATTATATGGTTTCAGTCCAAGATACAATCCCTATAGGGGTCATAAGGTTTCTACTAACCTCAATTACACTTCACAATTCAAAATTTCTCAAAACCCTCATCTAGGAAAATTCTAGGTTCACAAAACCACTCGATATCGATACTAAACATATATGGATGCCTAAGGAATTTAAATACTAATCTAAGGGTACAGAAATTACCTCAATTGGCAACTCAAGAAAATTCTTGAGTTGCCCAAAGTCCTCAAAATTTGATTTTTCTTGGTCCAATGTCCTTCCCTTGAGCTTGTGCATGTTTTTTGTGAAATGGAGATGGGTGTTTGGGTTTATTTTAGGGGTGTTTTGAGGTTTGAAGTGGAGGAAGGAGATGGGGGCTGCCATAGGTGAAGAAGGAGAAGAAATGGTGAAGAGATGAAGAGAGAAACAATGAGTCATGACTAGGTTTGACCCCTCACCCTCTCTCTCTCTCATGCCCATCCCTCTTGTCATCATGATACATTTTCCTATTCTTTTGTTTTTGTCTTCTTCACTTTTCTTTTCATTTAAAAATCAATGCATGATAAAAATAAGGAAAAATCCATGATAGAAAAATATAACAAGTGTGAAAAAATATGACATGTGCATGTCATGTGCACAAAACATGCTTAATGCGCAATTAGCGATATTTAATCGCGATTAGCGTTAAAAGTGCATATAATTAATCATAAAAATTCATAATTCACCTAAATCACTTAAAACACTCTCATTTCAGTAATTTCTATAATTTTCCAAATTTTCCCAATTTATCGGTATTTAATTATACCGCCATATTAAAATATTCATTATATTTATCATTTAATTATAAAAATTCCCAAAAATAATATTTTATTTTTCTGAAATGCTACAAAGTCCATGTTACGCACCCCACGTGTCCACGGGGAGGCGGAATTTGCAAAAAACGATTTTTCGAAGCTCGCAACACGGACTTAAACTTGAGGATCGATGCTAAACCCTCGCTAACAAAATACTGTATGAAGTTTAACTACCTGGATGAAAATTATACCTCACGAAAACAAGTCCTTCGGGTCTTTTAGTCGCCGTCCTCCTCGTCATCGTAGGCTCCGAGGATCATAATGGATCGCAGCTTCCTCGTCGGCCTCCTCGAGTCAAAGACGATCCACCCGAGAGTCTATAGTCCGAGCTCCAACCTCAAATCCGAGGTAACTAGGGCAACTAGCTGTTGGAGATAGTGCCCTCAGAGTCAATTATTAGATCAAAGGCACGTGATTACAATGATTGAGAGAGGACCTATACCGTTAGAACAGTCTTACTCAAGATGATAGTATGCTATCTGGTTTATCTTTATCATCGTGTACTGTTTCAAGTGACCTTACAGGTCACTATTGCACGTTGATAGAGCCCTTAGGATTCTTGCTTGACGGCCAGCAGTATGATGGCGATCATATACGTGGGAGCTGGGGTCTATAAGCACATCCTTAAAAGGTCCCTAGTCGTGGGAGTTTTCGAGACAGGGCATCGATACTCCAGAGTAGACTAGTGTATACAGTGGAGATCCCGACGAGGGGCGGTGGCCGGTCTCACAAGCCACTGGTGTCAGTTGGTTCACCTAAGATGTATACAGGTGCTCATTGGGTTATGAGTACACCGGACAGGACTCGCCGGGAACATGCTAGTTGGTCTTATACCAGACGTCAGATAGAAGTTCCCTGGTGACATGTGTACAGGTTAGTTCATCGACCTGAGATCGTCATTTGTCTCGTGTGAGTTCCCACTGTACTTTGATTACTACCCTACCACGGTTCAAAGGAGTCGTGCAAACAGGTTTTAGTTGGGTACAGTCCCGAGCCACATGGAGGCAGTGAGCAGATCTGCAGGGGTTCGTCTCTCCCGGTATTGGGGGTGAGGTCGCGCTGTGTCTAGGAGAGCCATTACACGAAGTTCTTGGCCAAGGCAGGAGATTTACTGGTATGTATTCCAGTAGTATCTCAGGGTGTTCTGGGCTACACTCCGACACGACTTGTACCGCTTATGGGGGTCTGACTTTTACCAACCCCCTAGACCCGCTATGCGATGCTCATAGACGAACGGACCGGACTGTATGGATATTATCACTGACAGGTTCAGTAGGGTGTCAGCATGAGTTCGCTCATCAACCTCCCTTTTGGTCAATACCTGGTAGCTCGTTACGTACGGCTAATACCTCTGACGTGCTAGTGGTTAAATCCACAGCCAAAGTATTGACGAGTCTATAGAGTCCCCCACAGACAGTTTCTCAAGTTTCGGGCGAAACGTTGTAGAGGCCGTATGTTATATGGCAGGGTTCGATCATATACGTGCGGTATTGCACGGATCATGATCGGACGGATCATACTAGTGGGCTTTGGTTTAAGCCGGATCCTAGTATTAGATTTGTTGGATTACTTTAGTCTCGTCGCATTCGCATTCAGTCGAAATACGGATGCAGGTATGTATATACAGGTGAGGGGTATCTTTGTGATCTGTCACGAGTTTACTTTAGATGTTGCCGTATCTTTTTATTGTTGCAAACATTTGGATTAATGTTTGTTAATGGAAATAATGAGCTAGAAATTCATCATGCAATGCATTAAATGTGACATGGACATTTAGATGACTCATGGTCTCTTTTTTAGCAAATATGTCACATTAGTGTTTTGTTTAAGGTGTTGAAATGAGATGGAGAGAGAGAGGGGCTGCCATGGTTGTTATTATTGGTCTTATATTTTCATAATCTCTCTCTCTCTCTCTCTCTCATTCCAACAATAGGAAAGAAAAGAAAAAGAAAAACTCTTGTTCTTGTTCTTCTTCCTCTAGCTCATTGCTTCCATCAATGGCAACACTTTAACCTCCATCCAAAGCCATGGATGCAAGAGACAAAGTGATTGTTGGAGATAGTGCCCTCAGAGTCAATTATTGGATCACAGGCACGTAATTGCAATGATTGAGGGAAGACCTATCCCAGTAGGACAGTCTTACTCGAGATGATAGTATGCTATCTGGTTTATCTTTATCATCGTGTACTGCTTTAGGTGACCTGACATGTCGCTATTACACGTTGATAGAGCCCCTAGGATTCTTGCTTGACCACCAGCAGTATGAGGGCGATCATATAAGTGAGAGCTGGGGTCTATAAGCACATCCTTAAAAGGTCCCTAGTCGTGGGAGTTTCGAGACAGGGCATCGATACTCCAGAGTAGACTAGTGTATACAGTCGAGACCCCGACGAGGGGCGGTGGCCGGTCTCACAAGCCACTGGTGTCAGTTGGTTCACCTAAGATGTATACAGGTGCTCATTGGGTTATGAGTACACCGGACAGGACTCGCCGGGAACATGCTAGTTGGTCTTATACCTGACGTCAGATAGCAGTTCCCTGGTGACATGTGTACAGGTTAGTTCATCGACCTGGGGATCGTCATTTGTCTCGTGTGAGTTCCCACTGTACTTTGATTACTATCCTACCACGCTCAAAGGAGACGTGCAAACAGGGTTTAGTTGGGTACAGTCCTGAGCCACATAGAGGCAGTGAGCGGATCTTCAGGGGTTCGTCTCTCCCGGTATTGGGGGTGAGGTCGCGCTGTGTCTAGGAGAGCCATTACACAAAGCCCTCGGCCGAGGCAGGAGATTTACTGGTAGGTATTCCAGTAGTATCTCAGGGTGTTCTGGGCTACACTCCGACATGACTTGTACCGCTTTTGGGGGTCTGACTTTTACCAACCCCCTAGGCCCGCCATCCGATACTCATAGACGAACGGACCGGACTGTACGGATATTGTCACCGACAGGCTCAGTAGGATGTCAGGATGAGTTCGCTCATCGACGTCCCTTTTTGGTCAATAGCTGGTGGCCCGTTACGTATTGGCTTATACCTCTGACGTGCTAGTGGTTAAATCCACAACCAAGGTGTTGACGAGTCTTTAGAGTCTCCCACATTCTGTTGCTCAAGTTTTCGGGCGAAAAGCTGTAGAGGCCGTATGGAGATATGGCAAGGTCCGATCAAATACGTGCGGTATTGCACAAATGAGGATCAGACAGTTTGTACTACAGGCTGTATGGATATATGGCAGGGTTCGATCAGATACATGCGGTATTGCACGGATCAGGATCGAACGGATAATACTAGCCGGCTTTGGTTTAAGCCGGATCCTAGTATAGTACAGTGTAGATTTTGTCTCATTGTATTTGTATTCGGTCGGAATACAGATGCGGGTGTGTATGCACAGTAGCGGGGTTTTCCTGTAATTTATTACGGGACCAGTTTTCTGGAGTTGCCAGTTTGCTTTCCATTTCGGCCATTTTCATTTGTATCTTTCATTGGCCGAAGATTGGTGGAGGAGGGCTTATTTGCATTTGTGCAAATAAGTATTTGTGGAGGGTGTTCTTTGCATTGTTGCTTCATGATGAGTGTAGCTCTTCTTTGACCTTGACTTCTATCTTCATCATGGCTTGACTTTTGTAGGACATGATTGTTGATGATGATGAAGGGTGAGGTTGGTGGAGTGTTGGTGTTTCTTTGTGATCATTTCTTCATATGATAACCATTCCTCTCTCTCTCTCTCTTGCATGATTAGTGTGTGGCTTCCCTCATTTTTTTGGACACTCTCTCATTCTCACTCTCCCCATTCACCATGGCCGGCCATCATATGGTAGGGGCTGTCCCAATTTTTGTGCAGGGGATTTTTGGTCTTTTAGCTTCACAAAAATCCCATAGTTCCACCTCCAAAGGATAGTTCATTCCTCCACCATATGGCAAACTCCATAACCCCAAATGAGACATGGTTCTACACGCATTCTACAGCAATCCTTGGGCACGTCGGCTCGCCAACTTCGTGCCCGAGTTGCCTCGGTATAGAGGTGGGAGCCCGTAAAAGAAGCCGGCGACGTGGTGCCCTTCCGGCGACGAGGTGGACACCGGAGATTCCGCGGGAGATCGGGACGACGACGAGAAGACCGGAGGACACGGATCGCTCGGTATATCTCTCTTCCCCATTTTGCAGTTAGCTAGGACTAGTTAATGGTACGATCCGGGTTTATAGTGCGCGGTGGTGCCGGTTCAAGAAAAATTAAAGTTAACCATCGCTTCCGCATTTGGCCTCGGGATGGAGGCCGGGGCGCCGCCGTGCACTTACAGTGGTATCAGAGCCTCGCCATTAACATAGTCTAGCTTTGTCTAATGTGTTTTACATTTCCGATCGAACAATTTTCCGAAAACCGTATTTTTCTTCACATCAGTTTCTGTCGAAATTTTTTGGAGTCCAAAATTTTTTCAGGTAGTCTCAGAATACTGTGCAGGGAAGTATAAGCCTACTGTAAAAATTTGGTCACGAGATCTCATTACTCGACCGCGAAACCGCGGCCAAACCCATGCTTGGGCCGCGGTTCCGCCGCAGTTTTGAGAGATCAGTACACCAATTTTTTACAGAGGCCTTCTGGGTTGAAAATAGGTTTTTTGGAATATTAATTTTGGGCCCAGAATTTCTTGATGTGCTACAGTATTGCCTGGGGGCCCACTTGGTAAATTTTGATCGATCGGATATTTTAAACACATTAGTTCACAGTATTTACATTATATCTGCGACCGTGAATGTCACTTGATCGGTAAATCCTGTCTAACTGCTATAGCCCGGTTAGACGGATTTGCGAACGTGACTTTCACGTTGATGTTCTGTGATTTTGCTGTGATGTTGCGGATCGGTCGTGGGGGATAGCCTGGATGCAATGCTAGTACAGTTTTGTTGTATTATGTACATTTGATATTGCAGGGCGAGCGTCCGACATGTGGACTGCCGTCACTGCCTGTTTGTATTATTATTTTGGGGCACGACCAGGTTGCGGTCGATGTACCCATTGTATGTATATTTTACTTTCTGTACTAGGATTGCCCCGCGGGGGGGGGGGTGCACGGATAGCCGGGTTCTAGAAGGCAATGAGCCCGCATCTCATGGCATTGAGACGGAGGGGGCTTCACTCTAGAATTGGCAGGCTATTCGCCGCACTCGTAGGGGGTGCAGGTTGACCCAGGAGGGGTGCCCAAGTTACCGGATTTCGTGAAGTGCTGGGTGGTCCATTCACGTTGCTGAAGGGGGCTGCCTCGCTTCAGGTTTTGGCGGGTAACTTGACGCGCCCGTAGGGGTCTAGGATTTCATTGCACAGGCTATCCACACGACCAGGGGAACGTCGGGTTTCAGTAGTGGCTCTGTGAAACCCGGGGATCCCAGATATCTGTATTGTTCTGTGATGCTGTACATTTCTGTGATGTTGCATTTTATCACGCCTTGAGCGAAATATTATATATTGGTATATATATTAATAGATGTTGTATATGTTTTGCATCCGCGCTAGTCCAGTCCCCGCTCTGTCGTTAGTTAGCTAACCTAACGGGTAATGACGGGACCCAGTGGTGATTGCGGATGGCATATACGTACATCAGTATATTTTCGTTCTTTTTGGTGTGATCAATTGATGGGACTGCGTTGATTCGGATCAATGCAAGTTAAAACAAACCTAATCTGATGTTGTTGGAACACTTTTCAAAAGGCTGTTATTGCAAGGACGTTCACTTTTGTTTTGCATCGTGGTATTCAGTTGGAATATCCTGCTCCTCAGTCGACGAGGCAAGGGCCGAGATCCCTTCACCGGGAGTGACCCCTTGGACAAAAAGTTTGCGTCAGGGCAATGACTTCACTATAGCCGATTACTTTTGCTTTGCATCGTGATATTCAGTTGGAATATCCTGCACCTCATTCTACGGGGAAAGAGCCGAGATCCCTTCACCGGGAGTGACCTCTTTAGCAAAGGTTTTCGTTACTATATTTTCTAAAAGCTATCCGTTCCTTCAACGATATCAAGTTCACTACGTTAAAGGTTTTCGCCAGAAACCATTCGTAGTCCTCCGTCGTTTCATATGGGTGGTCAATAGTATTCAAGCTGTGTTTGTTGGCCAAAGTCAAGGCACAGTGATTGGTAGCTATTGGATATTCATATGCAGCATAGATAGATGCGTTGGTTTGGGGCAGTCGTATAGCCTTGTTGGCCAAAGTCAAGGGCTTGTACGGGTGGGCTCAAATTAACCTGGAGAATGACGGGTAGAACTTGACATGTGACTTATGATTTGTTGGCCAAAGTCAAGGTCATAAGAGCATGGGGCAAAAATCCACATCGGGAGTTTCAAAAGAACTGAAACTTGCCAGATATGCGCATACCTTCTGGAGTGTGATAGCGTGAGCGGATTCCGTCACGTTATCATGCGATGAGAGTTGGATCCCGATTCCCACTGATGAGTTGGTTTAGTCCTCGGGTGATCCCGGCTAATTCTTCTTTCAGGTTTGGGGAAGAATTTGACGTTACAGTGGGAGGTTTCCAGATTAGATAAAGTGATAACCATTCTGATCTAGGTTAGAGTGCACGCTGAGTGTTTCTTTTCTCTCTCTCTTTGGCAGCGACCATTGACCCGACCCTAGACTATGACTCAGTAACCAAGTTGACCGAACCTTCTTAAACACTGGTTTTTGGATTGTCAGAGTTGCAAACCTCATTACCACTCCTACTTTTACCCTTTTCTCCAGGACACCCCGTATTACTACGAACGTCCACTTCCATTGGACAAAACCGTCGTATGGTTATATACGAACTCGAAGGAATTTATTCGAGGATGGTTTCCGGTTCTGGAGAAAACGAATAGGACTATTCAGTTGTCTTCTCCTTTTACCTTTTCTCAGGTTGCGAGTACTCCTTGGTTTAGGAGATAGTACACCTATTACGCAAATTGGATGGTCTTCTTCCAAACCTTAGGCTGGTGCCGACCGGTAGGGAATGAAGAAAACCAATTAGCCTAACGATGGTGTACAGAAGGTATTAAGTTAAGACAAAGAAAGGGATTAGTAAGAGGGCAAAGTTAATTGCGACTGCTGTTCACGACCAAACCAAGTATTTCATTACCACTCCCACATCACCTTTCTATTTCTCCAGGACACTCCGTATCACTACGAAGATCCACAGTTTATTGGATACTCCATCGTATGGTTATATACGAACTCGAAAGGAACTTGTTCCAGTTCGGGGATGGATTCTGGTTCAGGAGAAATAGGAATAAGGTTTATTCAGTTGTCTTTTATCTTCACCTTCTCTCGCATTGCGAGTGCTCCTAGGATTAGGACAGTAAACCCATTATGCTTATTGGATAGTCTTCTTCCAAACCATAGGCTGGTGTCGAACGGTAGGGAAGGAAGAAAACCATTTGGCCTAAGGGGTGTGCAGAAGGTAATGACTAAAGACATATAAAGGGATTTGGAGAGGTGACAAAGAATTATATGGTTACAGTCGTGAATCTGGAAGAGGCATTACTAGGAATACCGGGATACCCCATCGAAACATTTCAATGTTTTAGTTTCACTGTGTATTGTTAAAGGAAAACTGATTTCCCAATTAGACACTTACTTCAGGGTATGTATTCACCAGGTATGATTCTCACATCTGTATGGTTTTACAGATGATGAGTGGGAGTAGGTTAGTGGGAATTAGGTGATCATCCTCATAATATCGGGATTCGCTGTAATCGGTGATATTTGAGGAAATCACCTGGGCTGTTTGCCGGTCGGCAAATATTTGGTTTTGAATATCCGCTGTTATGCACCAATTTCAAATTGATATATCTGTACGTCTATTTTCATAGAGTGAGATATATCTTTCTGAAATTATGTCTATGACATTTACCTATATCAGTGGATGGTTAGGTAAGGAGCATTAAACAGCGGTGTAATTCTTCTTAACCATAAATACAGTTTTCAACCTACGATACACAGTAAATGAGTTATCAGACTCAAGGGACTTATACAGAGTATTGTAAGTCTACGCTAGCGCCCCGGCCGTCTACAGACGCCAAATGCGGAATAAAAACTTTTTAACTGGCGCCATCGTATACTTTAACCCGGATCTGCCATTATTGCTAAACTAACAAACTGTAAAGAGTGTAGAAAGGTTATACCGAACGATCCGAGTCCTTCGTTCTTTAACCATCATCCCACGCTCCGTTGCGGCTGCTCCGATCTCGTCGATCTCCGATCTGCTCGTCCAGGTGGCACCACATCACCGATTCTTTAAACGGGCTCCCGCCTCTGACTTGAGGCAACTCGGTCGTCAAGTTTGCTAAAAGAGACGACCAAGAATGATGTAGAGAATGAGTAGATGACTTTGTCTCGTTCCGTCCAAAACTGTGGACGGACGGTTAATGAAGTTGCCGAGGGAATTGGGTGATGGAATGAAATGAACTGTAAAATTCCATGCACCCCAAATACTATCATAATCTTTTTCTCCAAATGAAACATCAAGTGAGTGAGAGTGTGAGGAGAGAGAGAGGGGCCGGCCTCTTATAACAAAGAGGGAGGTGACCGTAGGAGAAGGGGGGTAACCATAAGCAAATATCATAATGTGAACACAAAAGAATATCTTAAGCTTAACAAAAAATGGTTGAAATCAAAGCATGAGTCACAAGACACCTCACCAAATCTAGAACCTTCTAGAACCTTCTAGAAGCATGACTCACCCTCATTCAAGAAAAGATAAATCCGTATTTAACCGAATGTTAAAAGACGGCTGATAGAAAACTGGAAACTGGCAACTTCCAAAAGTGATCCTGAAACGACTTTCAGGATAACCCCGTAACTGTATAAATATACCCGCATTTGTATTACGACCGAATACAAATGCAACTGAGACAAAGATATTATACCTACTCAATATAATACTCGGATCCGGCTTAAACCAAAGCCGACCAGTATTATCTGCCCGAAAAATAACACGTGCGTAAACGCACGTGCATTTTCCGAACCCTGCCATAAAACCATACGGCCTCTACAACGTTTCGCCCGAACTTGGGAAACTGTCTGTGGGGGACTCTAATGACTCGTCAGTACCCTGGCAGTGGGTTTAACCACAAACCGTCAGCGGCACTAGCTATGCGTAACGGCTGCCCATGGACTGACCTCAAGGGAGGCTGATGAGCGTACTCAAGGGAGGCCGATGAGTGAACTCATCCAGAAACCCTACTGAGCCTAACAGTGACAATGTATATACAGTCCGGTCCGTTCGTCAATGAGTATCGCATACCCGCCTAGGGGGCTAGTAACGTCAGACCCCCAGAAGCAGTATAAGTCGTGTCGGAGTGAAGCCCAATAACACCCTGAGATACTACTGGAATACCTACCAGTAAATCTCCTGCCACGGCCGTGGGCTATGTGTAATGGCTCTCCTAGACACAGCACGATCTCGCCCCCAATACCGGGAGAGACGAATCCCCTGCCGATCCGCTCACGTGCCTCCATATGGCTCGGGACTGTACCCAAAAGCTACCTGTTTGCACGACTCCTTTGAGCCGTGGTAGGGTAGAAATCAAAGAACAGTGGGAACTCACACGAGACAAATGACGACCTCAGGTCGATGAACTAACCTGTACACATGTCACCAGGGAACTGCTATCTGACGATAGGTATAGTACTAACTAGCAGATTCCCGGCGAGTTCTGTCCGGTGTACTCATAACCCAATGAGCACCTGTATACATCTTAGGTGATCCAACTGACACCAGTGGCTTGTGAGACCAGCCACCGCCCCTCGTCGGGGTCTCGACTGTATACACTAGTCTACTCCGGAGTATCGATGCCCTGTCTCGAAACTCCCACGACTAGGGACCACAATTAAGGATATGCATATAAACTACCCAACTCCCACGTATATGATCGCCATCATACTGTTAGTAGTAAAGCAAGATCCTAAGGGCTCTATCAAAGTGTAACATGCAATCAGTCACCTGAACATGTACACGACTGATAAAGGCAAACCAGATAGCATACTATCATCTCGAGTAAGACTGTTCTACCGGGATAGGTCCTCCGCAATCATTGCAATCACGTACCTGCGATCCAATAATTGACTATGAGGGCACTATCTTCAACAATCTCCCACTTGCACTCAAGGCTAATTATTGCGATGTCGACTACTCACAGCCCGTGTGAAACCGAACATCCAACTCCTCTACTAATCAGTTTCACAAAGCCCGTTTGTAAAACTATTGTGTTCGAGAAATAACCTCAGTGAGTGGATCCGCCTAGAAGTTTCTTTCTATATCTCTCTTAATCTCAAGTTCGCGGAGAAAGCCATCTCCCGAATCGAGTAAAACCTGTCTTAGAATATGTCTGGATTTCTGATGGGACCTTGTTCATAAATGAACTCCAAATCCAAACTTCTTAGACTGTATCGATCACTGAACCTAATCAGTATCCGGCACCATGCCACCCACAGTATCCTCTTGGACCACCTGTCCACAATACTGTCCCTCTTCGTCAGAGGGAAAAACTATAACTCTGACAATCACTCTGTCATCCATGTCAACTTTGAAGCCTGGAATGATAATCGTCTCCCGAAGGAGGCTGCCGTTATCAAATCCGTAGAACATGTACTTATGTTCTAAAACTGCTTCCTTATGTTTCTCCAGGATTGGATTAATACAAACTGATTGCATCTAGTGCAAAAACAACATCTGGTGTGGTACTTGACATCTCATGATTGACTCAATTGCCTAAGCAAGTGATCTGCCAATCATGCACTTCCCTCTCCCCTTTAGTCTATACGACACCTTTAGAGAGGGTGACTCTATCACCTGCAGGTACACCACCATGCTAGGAGTCAACTATTCTAAAAACCATTAGAATATCTGTCAAAGTACCCACATTGGGAAACTACCCAATTTCAGATCTAAAACCATAGATCCAGAAACCAGAATGTCAAATATTATATCCATATCCTGTCTGGAGAAACAACTGTGTGACGACCACAGTACAACCGATCGTAGTATAGGAATTTTACTTCCTACTCTGTGTATGTCATCCAGATACCATGACATCACACCCTACTACCTTCTTAACAGATCCATCCCCTATTCTGATTGAAGTCAAACCCATGACTTTCACATCAAAAATTAGATGATCTATCTCCGCTATAACTGCTCTAGTTTATAAATAGACATAAGCTACTTGCCCACCATGCTTCCGATGCTCCCACTGACTACGACAACCCTCCTACCGGGTCTCATAGCCTGGAACAACAGTAGTGTCAAGTCTGGGTAGATAAGAACCTCCCTGTCACCGTCCTTGAGGCTACCGGAGTACCTCTCGGGTGTCTGAGGTTACCTACCATATCTGCGGAGTGGCTATTGGAATGTCAAACCTGATTGAATATATAGGTCCTATTAAATTTTCCGTAATCGTTCGCGGTTCTGGAATCACTTCCAGTTCTACCATACTCCCACTACTGTTTTCTGAAAAAGATCCATTTTACTAAAACTGTGGCGAGTCAAGAACAATATCACTATTGATCTTCCAAATGGTAGAATATCAACCCTCGTCGTAGTCAGGGTCAACCCACAAACAGCCATCACAGAAACGTGCCCTGAGTTATCCAGAGTCTGGTTTTAAGCAAAAGCTGGACAACTCCCCATACCTTAATATCTTTTAAGGTACGAACCATTCTATATCCAATATAGAAACTTTGGCACTTATTTTATTGGAACCATATTCAAATCATGCAGCTGTCTCCAGTGCATATCACTTTAATGGAAAGAGGCTAATCAGCATTACTCAACTTAGGAATCCATCCAATTATGAGTAACCTGAAAGAGAAACACGTTTCTCAAAACCATTACTATCATCTGAATACCAATCACAAGAATCTACATCTTCGATCTCTTTGAAGAATCCCGATACTTGTGATACCTGGATCTCTACTTTATTCTTATACCCACAACTTCTCAAAAGTTAGACCTTGTATTTCTACGAAACACTTGTCTAAATACTAGAGAAGTTATAAGTAAACAGAACATAGCACGAGGACCTACCCCTTTGTCCTGAAGGACACTGGACAACATACAATACTCTGTATAAGTCCGCTGAGTTAAACAACTCAAAATCTGTGCGTCGTAGGTTGAAAACTGTACCCTGGCGATTTCCTCAAATATCACCAATTACAACGAATTCCGATATAATGAGGATGATCACCTAATTCCCAATATCTTACTCCCACTCATCATTTGAAAAACCATACAGATATGAGAATGAAACCTGGTAAATACATACCCTTGGAGTAAGTGTCTAATCGGGAAAACAGTTTTCCTTAACAATGCACTGAAATATGAAAATGTTTCGTAGGGGTATCCTGGTATTCATAGTAATGCCTCTTCCATAATCCAATTCATGACTTCAACCGTATACTTTATTGCCGTCTCTCCAAATCCCTTTATTTGTCTTTAGTCGTTACCTTATGTACACCATCGTTAGGCTAAATGGTTTTCTTCCTTCCCTACCGTTCGGCACCAGCCTATGGTTTGGAAGAAGACTATCCAGTAAGCATAATAGGTGTACCCTCCTAAACCAAGGAGTACTCGTATCTTGAGAGAAGGTGATGATAAAAGACAACTGAATAATACCTTATTCCTTTAAAAGTGAAATAGGAGTGGCGATGAAGTACGCGGTTTTGGTCGTGAATGATATCAGTCGCAATTTACTTTGCCCTCTTTCTAATCCCTTTATTTTGTCTTTAGTTATTGCCTTCTGCACACCCTACTTAGGCTAATTGGTTTTCTTCATTCCCTACCTTTCGGCACCTGCCTATGGTTTGGAATAAGACTATCCAATAAGCGTAATAGGTGTACTCTCCTAAACTAAGGAGCTTTCGCAACCTGAGAGAAGGTGATAATAAAAGACAACTGAATAAACCTATTCTATTTCTCCTGAACCTTGATCCATCCTCGAAGAAATCCCTTCGAGTTCGTATATAACCATACGATGGATCTATCCAATGGAAGTGGACATCCGTAGTAATTCGGGTGTTCTGAGAAATGCAAAGGGTAAAAGAAGGAGTGGCAATGACTTATGCAACATAGACAATCCAAAAGCCAGTATTTTAAGAAGGTTCGGTCAACCTGGTCACTGAGTCATAGTCTAGGGTCGGTCAAAGGTCGCTGCCAAAGAGAGAGAGAGAAAAGAAACACTCTGCGTGCACTCTAACCTAGATCAGAATGGTCATAACTTTATCTAATCCGGAAACCTCCCACTGTCCTGTCAAATTCTCCTCCAAACCTAAAAGAAGAATCAATCGGGATCACCCGAAGAGTAAACCAACTCATCAGTGGGAATCAGGATCCAACTCTCATCGCATGATAACGTGATGAAATGCATCCACGTTACTCATACTCCAGAAGGTATGCGCATACTTGGCAAGTTTCAGTTTCTTTAGAAACTCCCGATATGATTTTTGCCCCATGCTCTTATGATCGTGACTAAGGGCCAGCCCACCATAAGTCACATGTCAAGTTCTTCCCATCATTATCTTGTTAATTTGAACCCACCCGTACTCGCCCTTGACTAAGGGCCAACAAGGCTGTACGACTGTCCCAAACCAACGCATCTATCTATGCAACATGTGAATACCCCAGCAGCTACCAATCACTATGTCCTGGCTAAGGGCCAGACCAACATAGCTTGAATACTACTGACCATTCATATGAAATGACGGAGGGCTACGGCTGGTTTTTGGCGAAAAACCTTTAGCGTAGTGAACTTGATATCGCTGAAGGAACCTGATAGCTTTTTAAAATATAGTGGCGAAAACCTTTTGCTAAAGAGGTCACTCCCGGTGAAGGGATCTCGGCTCTTTCCTCGTGGAATGAGGTGCAGGATATTCCACTGAATACCGCGGTGCAAAGCAACTTGTAATCGACTATAGTGAAGTTATTACCCTGACGCAAACTTCTGCCCAAGGGGTCAGTCCCGGTGAAGAGATATCGGCCCTTGCCCCGTCGAATGAGGTGCAGGATATTCCACTGAATACCGCTATGCAAAACAAAAGGAAACGTCTTTGCAATAACACTTTTTTTAAATTTGTTCCAACAACTAAAACAGGTTTGTTTAATTTTGCATTGATCAGAATCAACGCAGTCCCATCAATCAATCACACCAGAAAAGAACGAAAATAAAATGTACGTATATGCCATCCGCATTCGTCACTGGGTCCCGTCATCACCCGTTAGGTTACTTAACTAACGACAGAGCGGGGACTGGACTAGCGCGGGTGTAAAACATATACAACATCTAATAGTATATAAACCAATATACATAATCGCTCCAGGCGTGATAATATGCAACATTACAGAAAAGTAATAAGCATCACAGAACAATACAGATATCTGGGATCCCCGGGTTTCACAGAGCCGCTGCTGAAACCCGACGTTCCCCTGTCGTGTGGATAGCCTGTGCAATGAAACCTAGACCCCTACGGGTGCGGCAAGTTACCCGCCAAAACCTGAAGCGAGGTAGTCCCCACAGCATAGTGAATGGAACACCCGGCACTTCACGGAATCCGGTAATCTTGGGCACCCCTCCTTGGGTCAACCTGTACCCCCTACGAGTGCGGCGAATAGTCTGCCAATTTTAGAGTGGGGCCCCTCTGCCTCCCAAAGCCATGAGATGCGGACCCGTTGCCCTCCAGAACCCGGCTATCCGTGCACTCCGTCGCGGGGTAAAACCTAGTACAGTAATGAAAAATAGTACAACAGGTACATCGACCGCAACCTGGTCGTGCCCCAAAAGAATATTATACAACAGGCAGTGACGGCAGTCCACAAGTTGGACGCTCGCCCCGCAATATCAAATGTACAAATAAACTCAAACTGTACTACCATTGCACACTGCTATCCACCACGACAAATCCGCAACATCACAGCACAACACAGAACATCAACGCGAATGTCATGTTCGCAAACCCGTCTAAAAGAACTATAGCAATCAGACGCAGTTTACCGATCAAATGACATTCCCGGTCGGAGATATAATGTAAGCACTGTAAACTAACGTGTTTAAATTTCGATCGACCAAATATCAAAAAAATGGGCCCCACGACTTACTGGTGAACAGTAACAAAATCTGGGCCAAAACGATATTTACCAAAAACCACAAAATCCAACAGAGAACTCACTGTACGAATTTGGGAGCATGAGCTCACCAAGTGGCCGCGGATGCGCGGCCAAACCAAGGGTTTGGCCGCGTTTCCGCGGCGGTTTGGTGGAGTCATGTCCCCAAATTTCGTCGTGGTTCTTAGAAAAGCCTGCACAGTTTTCTGAGATGCGTGAAATATTTTTAGGAGACCGTTTAAAATCAACAGAAACTGTCAAGATGAAAAAATGTGATTTTTGATTTCCGGTTCGATCGATGTTTTAAACGCGTTAGCACAAGTTAGTATAGCAAAATGGTGAGTCTCTGATACCACTGTAAGTCTACGCTAGCGCCCCAGCCGTCTACAGACGCCAAATGCGGAATAAAAACTTTTTAACTGGCGCTATCGTATACTTTAACCCGGATCTGCCATTATTGCTAAACTAACAAACTGTAAAGAGTGTAGAAAGGTTATACCGAACGATCCGAGTCCTTCGTTCTTTAACCATCATCCCACGCTCCGTTGCGGCTGCTCCGATCTCGTCGATCTCCGATCTGCTCGTCCAGGTGGCACCACATCACCGATTCTTTAAACGGGCTCCCGCCTCTGACTTGAGGCAACTCGTCGTCAAGTTTGCTAAAAGAGACGACCAAGAATGATGTAGAGAATGAGTAGATGACTTTGTCTCGTTCCGTCCAAAACTGTGGACGGACGGTTAATGAAGTTGCCGAGGGAATTGGGTGATGGAATGAAATGAACTGTAAAATTCCATGCACCCCAAATACTATCATAATCTTTTTCTCCAAATGAAACATCAAGTGAGTGAGAGTGTGAGGAGAGAGAGAGGGACCGGCCTCTTATAACAAAGAGGGAGGTGACCGTAGGAGAAGGGGGGTAACCATAAGCAAATATCATAATGTGAACACAAAAGAATATCTTAAGCTTAACAAAAAATGGTTGAAATCAAAGCATGAGTCACAAGACACCTCACCAAATCTAGAACCTTCTAGAACCTTCTAGAAGCATGACTCACCCTCATTCAAGAAAAGATAAATCCGTCTTTAACCGAATGTTAAAAGACGGCTGATAGAAAACTGGAAACTGGCAACTTCCAAAAGTGATCCTGAAACGACTTTCAGGATAACCCCGTAACTGTATAAATATACCCGTATTTGTATTACGACCGAATACAAATGCAACTGAGACAAAGATATTATACCTACTCAATATAATACTCGGATCCGGCTTAAACCAAAGCCGACCAGTATTATCTGCCCGAAAAATAACACGTGCGTAAACGCACGTGCATTTTCCGAACCCTGCCATAAAACCATACGGCCTCTACAACGTTTCGCCCGAACTTAGGAAACTGTCTGTGGGGGACTCTAATGACTCGTCAGTACCCTGGCAGTGGGTTTAACCACAAACCGTCAGCGGCACTAGCTATGCGTAACGGCTGCCCATGGACTGACCTCAAGGGAGGCTGATGAGCGTACTCAAGGGAGGCCGATGAGTGAACTCATCCAGAAACCCTACTGAGCCTAACAGTGACAATGTATATACAGTCCGGTCCGTTCGTCAATGAGTATCGCATACCCGCCTAGGGGGCTAGTAACGTCAGACCCCCAGAAGCAGTATAAGTCGTGTCGGAGTGAAGCCCAATAACACCCTGAGATACTACTGGAATACCTACCAGTAAATCTCCTGCCACGGCCGTGGGCTATGTGTAATGGCTCTCCTAGACACAGCACGATCTCGCCCCCAATACCGGGAGAGACGAATCCCCTGCCGATCCGCTCACGTGCCTCCATATGGCTCGGGACTGTACCCAAAAGCTACCTGTTTGCACGACTCCTTTGAGCCGTGGTAGGGTAGAAATCAAAGCACAGTGGGAACTCACACGAGACAAATGACGACCTCAGGTCGATGAACTAACCTGTACACATGTCACCAGGGAACTGCTATCTGACGATAGGTATAGTACTAACTAGCAGATTCCCGGCGAGTCCTGTCCGGTGTACTCATAACCCAATGAGCACCTGTATACATCTTAGGTGATCCAACTGACACCAGTGGCTTGTGAGACCGGCCACCGCCCCTCGTCGGGGTCTCGACTGTATACACTAGTCTACTCCGGAGTATCGATGCCCTGTCTCGAAACTCCCATGACTAGGGACCACAATTAAGGATATGCATATAAACTACCCAACTCCCACGTATATGATCGCCATCATACTGTTGGTAGTAAAGCAAGATCCTAAGGGCTCTATCAAAGTGTAACATGCAATCAGTCACCTGAACATGTACACGACTGATAAAGGCAAACCAGATAGCATACTATCATCTCGAGTAAGACTGTTCTACCGGGATAGGTCCTCCGCAATCATTGCAATCACGTACCTGCGATCCAATAATTGACTATGAGGGCACTATCTCCAACAAGTATTGTATGTTGTCCAGGGTCCATCAGGACAGAGGGGTTGGTCCTCGTACTATATTCGGTTTACTTATGACTTCTCTAGTTTTTAGACAGGTGTTTCGTGGAAACACAGGGTCCGAATTTTGAGAAGTTATAGGTATTTGAATAAAGTAGAGAACCAGATGTTGCAAGTATCGGGATTCTTCAAAGTGATCGGAGATGTAGATACTTGAGTATGGTATTCAGTTGATAGTAGTGATTAAGAGAACTTGCTTCTCTTTCAGGTTACTCATAATTGGAAGCATTCCTAAGTCGAGTAACGCTGATCGGCCTTCTTCCATTTAGTTAACATGCACTGGAGACAGCTGCATGATTTGAATCTGGTTAAATTAAATCAGTGCCTCTGGTTCTATATTGGATATAGAACAGTTCATATCTTAACGATGTTAAGGTACGGGGAGTTGTCCGGATTATGCTTAAAACCAGACTCTGGATAACTTAAGGCACGTTTCTGTAATGGCTGTTTGTGGGTTGACCCAGGCTATGACGAGGGTTGACTTTCTACCATCTGGAAGATCTATAGTGATATTGTTCTACACTCGCCACAGTTTTATTAAAAATGGATTTTTTCAGAAAAACAGTAGTGGGAGTATGGTAGAACTGGAAGTGATAGTCAGTGGGAGCAGTGGAAGTATAGTGGACAAGTAGCTTATGTTTATTTATAGACTAAAGCAGATATAGCGGAGATGGATCATCAATTTCTGATGTGACAGTCATAGGTTTGACTTCATCAGAATAGGGGATGGATCTGTTGAGAAGGTAGTAGGGTGTGATGTCCTGGTATTTGGATGACATACACAGAGTAGGAAGTGATATTCCTATACTACAATCGGTTACACTTTGGTCGTCATACAGAGGTTTCTCCACATAGGACTTGGATATTATATCAGACATACTGGTCACTAGATCTATGGTTTTAGATCTAGATTTGGGTGGTTTCCCAATCAGGGTACTTAGACAGCATTCTAAGAGTATTTAGAATGGACGACTCCTGGCACGGTAGTGTACCTGCAGGTGATGGAGTCACCCTCTCTAAAGGTGTCTTACAGACTAAAGGGGAGAGGGATGTGCATGATTGGTAGATCACTTGCTCAGGTAATTGAGTCAATCATGAGATGCCAAGTACCACACCAGATGTTGTTCTTGCACTAGATGCAATAAGTTGATATTGATCCAATCCTGGAGAAACAGTCGGAAGCAGTTTTAGAACATAAGTGGGTGTTCTAGGGATATGATAACGATAGCCTCATTCGGGAGATAGTTATCATTCCAGGCTTCCAAGGTGACCTGGACGACAAGGAGGTTGTCAGAGTTATAGTTTTTCCTTCTGACGAGGGGCAGTATTTTGGACAGGTGGTCCAAGGCAATACTGAGGGAGGCATGGCGTAGTATCTCAGGGTGTTCTGGGCTACACTCCGACACGACTTGTACCGCTTTTGGGGGTCTGACTTTTACCAACCCCCTAGGCCCGCCATGCGATACTCATAGACGAACGGACCGGACTGTACGGATATTGTCACTAACAGGCTCAGTAGGATGTCAGGATGAGTTCGCTCATCGACGTCCCTTTTTGGTCAATAGCTGGTGGCCCGTTACGTATTGGCTTATACCTCTGACGTGCTAGTGGTTAAATCCACAACCAAGGTGTTGACGAGTCTTTAGAGTCCCCCACATTCTGTTGCTCAAGTTTTCGGGCGAAAAGCTGTAGAGGCCGTATGGAGATATGGCAAGGTCCGATCAGATACGTGCGGTATTGCACGGATCAGGATCGGACAGTTTGTACTACAGGCCGTATGGATATATGGCAGTGTTCGATCAGATACGTGCGGTATTGCACGGATCAGGATCGAACGGATAATACTAGCCGGCTTTGGTTTAAGCCGGATCCTAGTATAGTACAGTGTAGATTTTGTCTCATTGTATTTGTATTCGGTCGGAATACAGATGCGGGTGTGTATGCACAGTAGCGGGGTTTTCCTGTAATTTATTCCGGGACCAGTTTTCTGGAGTTGCCAGTTTGCTTTCCATTTCGGCCATTTTCATTTGTATCTTTCATTGGCCGAAGATTGGTGGAGGAGGGCTTATTTGCATTTGTGCAAATAAGTATTTGTGGAGGGTGTTCTTTGCATTGTTGCTTCATGATGAGTGTAGCTCTTTTTTGACCTTGACTTCTATCTTCATCATGGCTTGACTTTTGTAGGACATGATTGTTGATGATGATGAAGGGTGAGGTTGGTGGAGTGTTGGTGTTTCTTTATGATCATTTCTTCATATGATAACCATTCCTCTCTCTCTCTCTCTTGCATGATTAGTGTGTGGCTCCCCTCATTTTTTGGACACTCTCTCATTCTCACTCTCCCCATTCACCATGGCCGGCCATCATATGGTAGGGGCTGTCCCAATTTTTGTGCAGGGGATTTTTGGTCTTTTAGCTTCACAAAAATCCCATAGTTCCACCTCCAAAGGATAGTTCATTCCTCCACCAAATGGCAAACTCCATAACCCCAAATGAGACATGGTTCTACACGCATTCTACAGCAATCCTTGGGCACGTCGGCTCGCCAACTTCGTGCCCGAGTTGCCTCGGTATAGAGGTGGGAGCCCGTAAAAGAAGCCGGCGACGTGGTGCCCTTCCGGCGACGACGTGGACACCGGAGATTCCGCGGGGGATCGGGACGACGACGAAAAGACCGGAGGACACGGATCGCTCGGTATATCTCTCTTCCCCATCTTGCAGTTAGCTAGGACTAGTTAATGGTACGATCCGGGTTTATAGTGCGCGGTGGTGCCGGTTCAAGAAAAATTAAAGTTAACCATCGCTTCCGCATTTGGCCTTAGGATGGAGGCCGGGGCACCGCCGTGCACTTACAGTGATCACAAACATTCTCTATAACACCTTGGACGCGTCGGCTAGCACACTTCGCGCCCGAGTTGCTTCGGATGAAGCGGGAGCCCGTAAAAAGACTTCTCGATGTGGTGCCCTTTCCGACGAGGAGATGAAGAATGGAGATTCTGCGAGGAGATCGGGATGGAGGCCGAAGACCGAAGGACACAGATCGCTCGGTATAGCATTCTACCCTTTCTCTAGTTAGCTAGCATTAGGTTAATGGCCCGATCCAGGTTTTATAGTACGCGGTAGCGCCGGTTTTAAAGTAAAAGAAAAGTTTCGTTTCCGCATTTTGGCCTCGGACAGACGGCCGGGGCGCTACCGTGCACTTACACTGGTATCAGTGCCACGCCATTAACCTAGTCTAGCTTACTCTAACGTGTTTACAAGTTCGATCGAACGGATTTTCCAAAAACCGCATTTCCATGTCGCACTTTCTATCGAATTTTTCCTTGCTATAAAAATTATTTGGTATATTGGAAAAATACGTGCAGGGTTTTTTGAGAATTCTGTGAAAATTTGGTCGGCTGATATTACTGTAGCGCGGCAGATACGCGGCCAAAACCACGTTTTGGCGGCGGATCAGCGGCCGTACTGTAGCCTCACTGCCCCAAATTTTTACAGTGGGCTTCTGACATGGAGATAGGGTTTTTGGTATGTTCTGTTTGGGCCCAGATTTTCTTTGAGTGCTACAGTTGTGCTTGGGGCCCACTTCGGGAAATTTAGTCGATCGAAAATTTTAAACATGTTAGTTTACAGTATTTACATTATATCTGCGACCGTGAATGTCATTTGATCGGTAAATCCTGTCTAATTGCTATAGTTCTTTTAGACGGATTTGCGAACGTGATATTCACGTTGATGTTCTGTGTTGTGTTGTGCTGTGATGTTGCGGATTTATCGTGGTGGATAGCCTGGATGCAATGGTAGTACAGTTTGGTTGTATATGTATATTTGATATTGCGGGGCGAGCGTCCGACATGTGGACTGCCGTTACTGTTTGTTTGTATATTATTCTTTTGGGGCACGACCGGGCTGAGGTCGATGTACCCGTTGTATATTTATACTTTCTGTACTAGGATTACCCCGCGGTGGGGTGCACGGATAGCCGGGTTCTAGAGGGCAACGGGCCCGCATCTCATGGCTTTGAGACAGAGGGGGCTTTACTCTAGAATTGGCGGGCTATTCGGCGCACTCGTAGGGGGTACAGGTTGACCCAAGGAGGGGTGCTCAAGTTACCGGATTCCGTGAAGTGCTGGGTGGTCCATTCACGTTGTTGAAGGGGGCTATTTCGTTTCAGGTTTTGGCGGGTAACTTGCCGTGCCCGTAGGGGTCTAGGATTTTATTGCACAGGCTATACACACGACCAGGGGAACGTCGGGTTTCAGTAGCGGCAATATGAAACCCGGGGATCCCAGATTATCTGTATTGTTCTATGATACTTATTACTCTCTGTGATGTTGCATTTTATCACGCCCTAAGCGAATATTATATATTGATATATATATACTAGTAGATGTTGTATATGTTTTACACCCGCGCTAGTCCAGTCCTCGCTCTGTCGTTAGTTAAGTAACCTAACGGGTGATGACGGGACCCAGTGGCGAATGCGGATGGCATATACGTACATCATTATTTTCGTTCTTTTGTGGTGTGATCAATTGATGGGACTGCGTTGATTCGGATCAATGCAAGCTAAACAAACCTATTCTGATGTTGTTGGAACAATTTTCAAAAAGCCGTTATTGTAAGGACGTTCTCTTTTGTTTTGCACAGTGGTATTCGGTTATGAATATCCAGCACCTCAGTCGACGAGGCAAGGGCCGAGATCCCTTCACCGGGAGTGACCCCTTGGACAGAAGTTTGCGTCAGGGCAATAACTTCACTATAGTCGATTACTTTTGCTTTGCATCATGGTATTCAGTCGGAATATCCTGCACCTCATTCTACGGGGAAAGAGCCGAGATCCCTTCACCGGGAGTGACCTCTTTAGCAAAGGTTTTCGCCACTATATTTTTATAAAAGCTATCCGGTTCCTTCAACGATATCAAGTTCATTACGTTAAAGGTTTTTCGCCAAAAACCATTCGTAGCCCTCCGTCATTTCATATGGATAGTCAATAGTATTCAAGCTGTGTTTGTTGGCCAAAGTCAAGGCACAGTGATTGGTAGCTATTGGATATTCATATGCAGCATAGATAGATTGGTTTGGGACAGTCGTACTGCCTTGTTGGCCAAAGTCAAGGGTAGGTACGGGTGGGTTCAAATTAACCTGGAGAATGACGGGTAGAACTTGACATGTGACTTATGATATTTTGTCCTACGTCAAGGTCATAAGAGCATGGGGTAAAAATCACATCGGGAGTTTCTAAAGAAACTGAAACTTGCCAGATATGCGCATACCTTCTGGAGTGTGATAATGTGAGTGGATTCCATCACATTATCATGCGATGATAGTTGGATCCCGATTTCCACTGATGAGTTGGTCTACTCCTCGGGTGATCCCGACTAATTCTTCTTTCAGGTTTGGAGGAGAATTTGACGTTACAGTGGGAGGTTTCCTGATTATATAAAGTGATAACCATTCTGATCTAGGTTAGAGTGCACGCTGAGTGTTTCTTTTCTCTCTCTCTTTGGCAGCGACCATGGCCCGACCCTTGACTATGACTCAGTGACCAAATTAACCGAACCTTCTTAAACACTGGCTTTTGGATTGTCAGAGTTGCAAACCTCTTTGCCACTCCTACTTTTACCCTTTTCTCCAGAACACCGCGTATTACTACGAACGTCCACTTCCATTGGATAAAACCATTGTATGGTTATATACGAACTCGAAGGAATTTATTCGAGGATGGTTTCTGGTTCTGGAGAAAACGAATAGGACTATTCAGTTGTCTTTTCCTTTTACCTTCAGGTTGTAAGTGCTCCTAGGATTAGGACAGTACACCCATTATGCTTATTGGATAGTCTTCTTCCAAACCATAGAGTGGTGCCGAGCGGTAGGGAAGGAAGAAAACCATTTGGCCTAAAGGGGTGTACATAAGGTAATGACTAAAGACATATGAAGGGATTTGGAGAGATGGCAAAGAAATATACGGTTACAGTTGTGAATCTGGATAATGGAAGAGGCATTACTAGGAATACCCGGATACCCTTTCGAAGCATTTCAATGTTTCAGTTTCACTGTGTATTGTTAAAAGAAAACTGATTTTCCAATTAGACACTTGCTCCAGGGTATGTATTTACTAGATATGATTCTCACATCTGTATGGTTTTACAGATGATGAGTGGGAGTAAGTTATTGGGAATTAGGTGATCATCCTCATTATATCGGAATTCGTTGTAATTGGTGATATTTAAGGAAATCACCTGGGTAGTTTTCCGGACGGCAAATATTTGGTTTTGAATATCCGCTGTTATACACCAATTTCAAATTGATATATCTGTACGTCTATTTTTATATAGAGTGAGATATACCTTTTTGAAATTATGTCTATGACATTTACCTATATCAGAGGATGGTCAGGTAAGGAGCATTAAACAGCGGTGTAATTCTTCTTAACCATAAGTACAGTTTTCAACCTACGACACACAGGGAATGTGTCATTAGACTCAAGGGACTTATACAGAGTATTGTATGTTGTCCAGTGTCCATTAGGACAGAGGAGTTGGTACTCGTACTAGATTCTGTTTACTTGTGACTTCTCTGGATCTTAGACATGTGTTTCGTAGAAACACAAGGTCCAAGTTTTGAGAAGTTATAGGTATAAGAATAGAGTAGAGAACCAGGTGTTGCAAGTATCGGGATTCTTCAAGGTGATCGAAGATGTAGATACTTGTGTATGGTGTTCAGTTGATAGTAATGATTGAGAGAACTTGCTTCTCTTTCAGGTTACTCATAATTGGAAGCACTCCTAAGTTGAGTAATGCTGATCGGCCTCTTTCCATTTAGTTGAAATGCACTGGAGACAGCTGCATGATTTGAATCTGGTTCAATTAAATCAGTGCTTCTGTTTCTGTATTGGATATAGAACAGTTCATATCTTAACGATGTTAAGGTACGGGGAGTTGTCCGGCTTATGCTTAAAACCAGACTCTGGATAACTCAACGTTTCTGTAATGGCTGTTTGTGGGTTGACCCAGGCTATGACGAGGGTTGACTTTCTACCATCTGGAAGATCAATAGTGATATTGTTCTTGACTCGCCACAGTTTTAATAAAAATGGATTTTTTTTTCAGAAAACAGTAGTGGGAGTATAGTAGAACTGGAAGTGATTCCAGAACCGCAAACGATTACTGAAAATTTGATAAGAACCTAAAGATTCAATCTGGTTTGACATTCCATTAGCCACTCCACAGATATGGTGGGTAACCTCAGGCACTCGAGAGGTACTTCGGTATGCTCAAAGACGGTGACATGGAGGTTCTTGTTTACCCAGACTTGCCATTGCTGTTGTTCCAGACTATGAGACCGGGCAGGAGGATGAGTATAGCGTCGTTCTGAACTAGTTTTAGAAGTGCACGTCTATATGACTCTGCCAGAGGGTTGTCGTAGTCAGTGGGAGCAGTGGAAGTATAGTGGACAAGTAGCTTATGTCTATTTATAGACTAAAGCAGATATAGCGGAGATAGATCATCTATTTCTGATGTCACAGTCATAGGTTTGATTTCATCAGAATAGAGGATGGATCTGTTAAGAAGGTAGTAGGGTGTTATGTCCTGGTATTTGGATGACATAGACAGAGTAGGAAGTGAAATTCCTATACTACGGTCGGTTATACTTTGGTTGTCACACAGTGGTTTCTCCACATAGGAGTTGGACATTATATCAGACATTCCGGTTACTAGATTTATGTTTTTAAATCTAGATTTGGGTAGTTTCCCAATCTGGGTACTTAGACAGCATTCTAAAGGTGTTTTAGAATGGACGACTCCTGGCACGGTAGTATACCTGCAGGTGATGGAGTCACCCTCTCTAAAGGTGTCTTACAGACTAAAGGGGAGAGGGATGTGCATGATTGGCAGATCACTTGCTTAGGCAATTGAGTCAATCATGAGATGTCAAGTACCACACCAGATGTTGTTTTTGCAGTAGATGCAATAAGTTGATATTGATCCTATCCTGGAGAAACATTCGGAAGCAGTTTTAGAACATAAGTGGATGTTCTAGGGATATGATAACATCAGCCTCATTCAGGAGATGGTTATCATTCCAGGCTTCCAAGGTGACCTGGATGACAGAGTGACTGTCAGAGTTATAGTTTTCCCTCTGACGAGGGGCAGTATTTTGGACAGGTGGTCCAGGTGGATACTGAGGGAGGCATGGCACAAGATACTGATTGGTTTCAGTTGACGATACAGTCTAAAAGGTTTGGATTTGGATTTCATTTATGTACTAGGTCCCATCAGATATCCAGACATATTCTGAGACAGGTATTGATCATTTCGGGAGATGGCTTTCTCCGCGAACTTGAGATAAAGAGAGACATAGAAAGAAACATTAGAGCGGATCCACTTACTGAGGCTATTCCTCGAACGCATTAGTTTCGCAAGCGGGTTTTGTGAGACCGATTAGTAGAGGAGTTGGGTGTTCGGTATCACACGGGCTGTGAGTATGCGAAATCGCAATAATTAGTCTTGAGTGCAAGTGGGAGATTGTTGGAGATAGTGCCCTCAGAGTCAATTATTGGATCACAGGCACGTGATAACAATTATTGAGAGAGGACCTATACCGTTAGAACAGTCTTACTCAAGATGATAGTATGCTATCTGGTTTATCTTTATCATCGTGTACTGTTTCAGGTGACCTTACAGGTCACTATTGCATGTTGATAGAGCCCTTAGGATTCTTGCTTGACGGCCAATAGTATGATGGCGATCATATACGTAGGAGCTGGGGTCTATAAGCACATCCTTAAAAGGTCCCTAGTCGTGGGAGTTTTCGAGACAGGGCATCGATACTCCAGTGTAGACTAGTATATACAGTGGAGACCCCGACGAGGGGCGGTGGCCGGTCTCACAAGCCACTGGTGTCAGTTGGTTCACCTAATATGTATACAAGTGCTCATTGGGTTATGAGTACACCGGACAGCACTCGCCGGGAACATGCTAGTTGGTCTTATACCAGACGTCAGATAGCAGTTCCCTGGTGACATGTGTACAGGTTAGTTCATCGACCTGAGATCGTCATTTGTCTCGTATGAGTTCCCACTGTATTTTGATTACTACCCTACCACGGCTCAAAGGAGTCGTGCAAACAGGTTTTAGTTGGGTACAGTCCCGAGCCACATGGAGGCAGTGAGCAGATCTGCAGGGGTTCGTCTCTCCCGGTATTGAGGGCGAGGTCGCACTGTGTCTAGGAGAGCCATTACACGAAGTCCTTGGTCAAGGCAGAAGATTTACTGGTAGGTATTCCAGTAGTATCTCAGGGTGTTCTGGGCTACACTCCGACACGACCTGTACCGCTTTTAGGGGTCTGACTTTTACCAACCCCCTAGGCCCGCCATGCGATACTCATAGACGAACGGACCGGACTGTACGGATATTGTCACTGACAGGCTCAGTAGGGTGTCAGCATGAGTTCGCTCATCAACCTCCCTTTTGGTCAATACCTGGTAGCTCCTAACGTACGGCTAATACCTCTGACGTGCTAGTGGTTAAATCCACAGCCAAAGTATTGACGAGTCTTTAGAGTCCCCCACAGACAGTTTCTCAAGTTTCGGGCGAAACGTTGTAGAGGCCGTATGTTATATGGCAGGGTTCGATCATATACGTGCGGTATTGCACGGATCATGATCGGACGGATCATACTAGTGGGCTTTGGTTTAAGCCGGATCCTAGTATTAGATTTGTTGGATTACTTTAGTCTCGTCGCATTCGCATTTAGTCGAAATGCGGATGCAGGTATGTATATACAGGTTAGGGGTATCCTTGTGATCCGTCACGAGTTTACTTTAGATATTGCCGTATCTTTTTATTGTTGCAAACATTTGGATTAATGTTTGTTAATGGAAATAATGAGCTAGAAATTCATCATGCAATGCATTAAATGTGACATGGACATTTAGATGACTCATGGTCTCTTTTTTAGCAAATATGTCACATTAGTGTTTTATTTAAGGTGTTGAAATGAGATGGAGAGAGGGGGGCTGCCATGGTTGTTATTATTGGTCTTATATTTTCATAATCTCTCTCTCTCACTCCCATTCCAACAATAGAAAAGAAAAGAAAAAGAAAAACTCTTGTTCTTGTTCTTCTTCCTCTAGCTCATTGCTTCCATCAATGGCAACACTTTAACCTCCATCCAAAACCATGGATGCAAGAGACAAAGTGATCACAAATATTCTCTACAACACCTTGGACGCGTCGGCTAGCACACTTCGCGCCCGAGTTGCTTTGGATGAAGCGGGAGCCCGTAAAAAGACTTCTCGATGTGGTGCCCTTTCCAACGAGGAGATGAAGAATGGAGATTCTGCGAGGAGATCGGGATGGAGGCCGAAGACCGAAAGGCACAGATCGCTCGGTATAGCATTCTACCCTTTCTCTAGTTAGCTAGCATTAGGTTAATGGCCCGATCCGGGTTTTATAGTACGCGGTAGCGCTTGTTTTAAAGTAAAAGAAAAGTTTCGTTTCCGCATTTTGGCCTCGGACAGACGGCCGGGGTGCTACCGTGCACTTACACTAGCTTGCTAAACTAGAAGTCCTAGGTGATGTAGAGAAAGAAGATGGAGTGGTTTGTCTCTTGGAACCCTAGGTTTCTCAACTCATGAGACAATTAGGGTTTATGAGAAAAGAAGAAAACTTGAGAAATGAGAGTGAACTTGTGAACCTTGAGAGAGAGCTTGGTTGCCCCAAAGATAAAGAATGAAGCAAATATGATATTTTGGAGTTAAATATCTCTCAAAAAAATATCTCACAAGCTTCACAAAATATCTATTTTGTCAAGAGTGAGTCATGAGCATGAGTCATCTAGTAGCCATGCTAGATTCAATGTCCAAAATCCACCTCATTTCTCCACCCATTTTGTTTTAATCCATAATAGAATTAAAACCCTAATAGGTGTCCCCTCCTAGAAGCTTTCCCGACCTAATTACGAGAATTCCCCTCATCCGTATATACATACCCGCATCCGCATTCCGAAGAATACGAATACAAAGAGACGAAACAAATCCATCAGTACAATACTAGGATCCGGTTTAAGCCAAAGCCCACTAGTATCATCCGCCCGAACATCATACGCGCACAAGTGCACATAAGTGTTCGAAGACCTGTCGTAAAACTATACGACCTCTACACCTTTTGCCCGATGCAGGGAAACCCTCTTTGTGGGACTCTAAAGATTCGACAGTACGCTGGCAGTGGGTTTAACCACAAGTCGCAAGCGGTACTAGCTGCACGTAACGGCTACCCAGGTATTTGTCGATGAGAAGGGCGATGAGCAAACTCATCCGAACTCCTACTGAGCCTGTATGTGACAATCTCCATACAGTCCGGTCTGTTCGTCTAAGAGTATCGTATATCGGGCCTAGAGGGCGGTAATCGTCAGACCCCTAATAGCGCAATAAGTCGTGCCTGAGTGTAGCCCAAAACACCCTGAGAAACTACTGGAATATCTACCCGTAAATCTCGCTTGTCCTGGCCAGGAATTTGTGTAATGGCTCTCCAAACACAGCGCGATATCAACCCCCAATACCGGGAGAGACGAATCCTATCTAACCGCCACTGCCTCCAAGTGCTTCGGGACTGCACCCAACTACTACCTATTTGCACGACTCCTTTGTGCTGTGGTAGGGTAGTAATCAAAGTACAGTGGGAATACACTCGAGGCGAAGTAGCAGTGTCAAGTCGACGGACTAAGCTGTACTCATATCACCTGGGAACTGCTACCCGACGATAGGTATAATACCCACCAACAGTTCCCGACGAGTCCTGTCCAGTGTACTCATAACTTAATGAGCACCTGCATACTATCTCTAGTACGCCGTACTAATGGCTGTGGGACAGACCATCTCCCCTGCTGGGATGAGAAGCGTATACACTAGTCTATTCCGGAGTATTGATACCCCGTCTCGATAATCTTACGACTAGGGACCTGTATAAGGATGTGCTTGTAGATTACCCAGCCCCCACTAGTGTGACTGCCATCACAACACTGGTAATCAAGCAAAGATCCTAAGGGCTCTACTAATATGTATTAGCGATATGCTAAAAGAAACACATGCACATATTGAAGTAGAAACAAACCAAGTAGCATACTACCATTTTGAGCAAGACCGTCAATACAACTGTGAATATCCCAAGCTTCCATTAAGTAATATACAAACCGGTATGATACAATAATGGCCTCTAGGGCATACATCACTAACACAACTGTGAAGGACATTCTTAAGTACTTGAGAAACACTGAAGAAATGTTCTTGGTGTTTGGTAACGGTGAACTCCAGTAGGAGTCCTTTACCGATTCGTGCTTCCAGAGTTATAAGGTCGAGTGAAATTCGGTCTCAGGCTTTGTCTTTACCTTCAGTGGAGGGACGATATGTTGGAAGAGTTCCAAGCTAGATACCGTGGAAAACTAGACGATAAAGGCTGAATACATCGCTACCAACGATGCTGCCAAAGTGGATGTCTGGATATTTCTTGTTCATGAGATGAACATGGTTCCTACCATTCAGCGTCCAATAACTGTTATTGTGACAACAATGGAGTTGTGGCTTTGGCCTAGGAATCCCGGTCCCATCAGCGATCCAGACATATTCTGAGGCAGTATCACCTGATCAAGAAGATAGTTGACCTCCAAGGGATCGAGGTAAGGAGAGTTGACACGAAGGATAACACGGCGGATCCATTCACAGAGGCCTTTCCCTAGAGAGACTTTTATGGGGCGTTGTGTATGAGATACAACAACAAATTGCCTTAGTGCAAGTGGGAGATTGTTAGTTATATGTATGCCCTAGAGGCCATTATTGTACATATAATGTATATTATAGTGGATGCTTGGACATATATAGGGAGGACTTTCTTGCTTGACATGATATTATGCTATCTGGTTACTCTTTATCTAAACATATACACTTATTGTCTCTCTGTTACATATTGATAAAGCCCTTAGGATGAGTACTTGACTACCAGGATTATGATGCAGATCATACTAGTGGGGCCAGGGTAGTCCGTAAGTACATCCTTCAATTGTTCCTAGTCGTGGGAGTATCGAGACGGGGCATCGATATTCCAGAGTAGACTAGCGTATACGTTTCTTGACCCATATGATGGGCGATGGATGATCCCACATCCATTGGTGTTTGACATCAAAGATTGTATACGGGTGATCAGTGGAGACTGGGTATAATGAACAGGACTCGCCGAGAACTCCTAGATGGTATTATACCTTACGTCAGATAGCAGTTCTCTGGTGACACTGGTACATGTTAGTCTGTAGACCCGAGATCGTCATAGAGTCTTGTGTGATTCCTACTGTGCTTTGATTTCCACCTTACCACGTTCAAGAGAACGTGCAAAACAGTGGTTTTTGGGTATAGTCCCGAGTCACAAGGAGGCAATGAGCGATAGGAGGGGATTTCGTCTCTCTCGGTATTGGGGGTTAATGTTGCGCTATGCTCGATTGGCCATAATAGGAAATCCCTGGCCACGGTTGCTGAGATTTACTGGTAAGTGTTATCAGTAGTTTCTCGAACCGTTATGGGCCTCACATCGGCATGACTTATCAGGCTATTGGGGTCTGACGTTTACTACCCCCAAGCTGGATATGCGACATATCAGACGAAGAGACCGGACTGTACGGTAGTGTTACTTATTGGATTCGCAGGAGTATGAGCAGGCTTGCTTGTTGATCTTCTGATTGCTCAATACCCGGGTAGCCGTTATGTTCAGCTAGTACCGCTGACGGCTTATGGGTAACTGATATGATCATCACCTACTGCCGGCGTATTGACGAGTCTTAAGAGTCCTACACGGAGGTTTCCTGGCTCAGGCGAAACGAAGTAGGAGCACATATGTGATATGTGCAGGACCGAGATTAATACGTGTATGTGATACCGTATTCTATTCTCGCGATATGTGATATCGGTCGGTTATATGTGATATAGCCGGGTTATCGAATCAAGTGTTGATTCGATAAATTGATACATATGATATTACTCGGTTATATGTGATATAGCCGGATTATTAAATCAAGTGTTGATTTAATAATTTAATGTATCATTATATATTTGATATATTAATTTACATTAACTAATATTAGCTCACTTAAGCATTTCTTTTTCTCACTTGTGTACACTTAATATTTATGTGATATATATTATTGTGTCATGCTTGTTGCTACATGCTACATGGGTGTATGAGACTCACACCATGCTTATCATAATGAAGGGTTTTATTTATTTAAAGTAAATCTAAATTAGTTGGAAATTAGTCACATGGTTTGAGCTTAGTGGAAGCTTGTAGAACCATTGACTTAGTCCACTAGTTTTGTTTTACATTAGATATTTATTAACCCAACCATTACCTTAAGCCATGGTTAGGTCTCTACATGAGTTAATATGAGATATTATCTCACCTATGGTTGCTATTCTCACTTATTGATTCATTCATTCATTCTCCACTTCATCTTCTTCTTCATCTCCAAAAAAGCTTTCTAGGTTTTGAGGAGGTGAAGAAAATTAGTGAGAAAAATATTTCTAAAGTGAGCAAAATTCCTACTTCATCAACCTACACTAGATTAGCCATTTGGTCTAGTTTGTTTGCTTCAGTAATTACTAATTAGTGAAGAGCTAGCTTGAGTTAGTATCTTCTCGACGTAGATCATCTTCGGTCTCGAAGATTTCAAGCAAGCATGTTCATTTCACTTTGTGGAGCCTTACTAGAGTCCGGGAGATCACTACTTGAAACGAAGTGACTACTACACGGAGCTTTTGAAGTGAAGGACCGGTCTACAAAGGTTATATTTCTTGTTCACTTAGATGTAAAGATGTTTACATGCTAGCTTTCGTCTAATTCTCTAGTTAAGATTCTAGGTTACGGTTCTTTAGCGCGCCAGTTTTTTGAAAACGGCATGGTTGATGCCTCCCGAAACCCTGTGGTCATGGGAACCCAGCAGTGTTTACCCTTAATGGAGCGGCGGTGTGTTGGACGAGTTCCAAACAGGACACCGTCGCAGACTCGACGATGGAGGCTGAATACATTGCTGCCAGCGATGCCGCAAAAGAAGCCGTTTGGATTAAGAAGTTCATTATTGAACTTGAGGTCGTTTCGTCCATTGTTAATCCGATACCTTTGTATTGCGATAACAATGGGGCTATAGCTTTAGTGAAGGAACCACGGTCCCATCAGAAATCCAGACATATCTTGAGGCGGTATCACCTGATCAGGGAGATCGTTGATCGCCAGGAGATCGAGGTGCGGAGAGTGGACACAAAAGACAACACGGCGGATCCATTCACAAAGGCCCTCCCTCAAGCGTAGTTCGAGCGAATATTTAAGATGTTGGGTATGCGATACGCCAACAGCTGGCCCTAGAGCAGACGTTGGGTACTCGGTACGCCAATATATGACCTTCGTGCAAGTGAGAGATTGTTGGATATGTATGCCTCAGAGGCCATTATTGTATATGTATACATGTGGATGCTTGGACATATATATGTATAGGACAATCTTGCTCGATATAATAGTATGCTATCTGGTTTTTCTTTATCTTAACATGTGCATATGTTTTACATACGTATCATTTATATATGTTGATAAAACCCATAGGATCTTGCTTGACTACCAGCGTTATGATGGCGATCATACTTGTGGGAGATGGGTTGTCCATAAGCACATCCTTAAAGATCCCCAGTCGTAGGAGTATCAAGATCGGGTATTGATACTCGAGAGTATACTTGTGTATACGTTTCTAGACCCTGAAGAGGGGCAATGGTTAGTCCCACAACTGTTGGTGTGACCACTTAAGATTGTATAGAGGTGCTCACTGAGGGTGAGTACACTGGACAGACTCATCGAGAACTTCTAGATGGTACTATACCTATCGTCAGATGGAAGTTCTCAGGTGACATGAGTACATGTTAGTCTTTAGATCTGAGATCGTCATTTTTCTCGTGTGAGTTCCCACTGTACTTTGATCACTACCCTACCACAGCTCTACTGAGTCGTGCAAAGGTTGGATACAGTCCCGAGCCACATAGATGCAGTGAGTGATTGTTGGGGATTTGTCTCTCTCAGTACAGGAAATCGATATCGCACTGTGTTCGATTGGGACCATAAGACCTTGGCCAAGGCAGTTGGGATTTACTGATAGGTTGATCAGTAGTTTCCCGGGTTGGTCCTGAGCCGCATCAGCACGAATTATCGGGTTATTGGGGTCTGACGTTTACCAACCCCTAGACTTGGTATGCGATACTCTCAGACGAAAAGACCGGACTGTACGGAGATTGTCACAGATAGGCTTCTGTAGGGATCCGGATGAATTTGCCCATCGGCCTTCCTTTTCGACAGGTACCCTGGGAGCCGTTACGTACAGCTAGTGCCGTTGACGTGCTTGTGGTTATGGATTTCTCCAGTAACTCACTGCCGGCGTACTGTCGAGTCTTTAGAGTCCCACACGGAGGGTTTGTTCACCGCCGGAAGCCGGGAAGACTGGTTTTCTTGCCTGAATCTGGGGGCAGATGCTAATTGGTGCTATCCGTCCACCTCTCCAAAGATGCCAAGTTGATTTATGGCACCATGTATCGAAGGTTTAAACGGATGCGACCGATGTAGCAGACTTCGTCAGATTCCCCCTCGTTTGAGGGGTTTTTGATTGTGGGGACGCTCTTCCCTGCAGGCGCAAGCCCCTGCAGTTAATTACGCTACCGCATCGCGGTAAAAACTTTCTCCTTCTCCAGATGGTCACTTCGTGTCGTGGGTGTTTGTTTTTTTTTTGGTTGCCCGTGGATTGTATACGGAGACTAATTTATGTTGTCGCCCGTAGGACGTGGATTAGTCCAAATCCGTATTTTCTTAGATTTTGGTTTTAGGGTTTTGGTTTAAGGATACGTTAGCCTCATTTGGGACTAAGATCAACTTAAACGTTTGTTAAGGATACATTAGTCTAATTTCCAGACTAAGATCAACTTAACGGGATCGTTTAGATCCAACAAAAGAGTATTTGGGCTCTATCGTTTAGTTTACGGACATTTCGGTCGATTGCCCGTTTAGGGACATGGTGGTCCATTGTTAGTTTAAAGACATCCTGGTCAAGGTTAAGGACATCGTAGTCCCTGGAATGTATGACCGTCGGGACCCGTCACCTCTCTGAAGACGTTGAAGGATTACAACGACAAATATCAGAGGAATTCAGAGATGTACCCTTGAACCAATGTTGGTTGGGAGATCTATAGTCCAATTTGGGACTAAAGTCTGTTTGAAGGTTTATGAGCATATGGGCTTAGTTGATATGAGTTGAACATTTTATTGTTCTGGCTGTTGAGCCTTTATTTGGGCTCGGCCCTTTTATTAATGCATAGCATTGGGCTCTGCATGGCATTTATCAGGAGCAAAATAGTGGTCTGATAGTGCGCCACGTGGCTTGTCAGGCGCTTTGCGCCAATTAAAGAGCGCAATGTGCTAGCGCATGCGAAGGTGACACGTGTCACGCTCTGCGCTAAGCGCAAGTCTATTAGCGCACTGCGCTTTTTGAGTGCGCTGCGCCAGTGAATGACACGTGGCGCGCTATGGCGCTATGCGCCAGTCCAAGAGCGCAATGTGCTACTCTTTTAGAAGCGCAAAGCGCAAACTGTTCTGTGGTTGACACGTGGCGCGTTTTGGCGCAGTGCGCCTGTCCAATAAGCGCAAAGGCGCAATTCAAGAGTGTAAGGCACTGTCCAATAGTGTAGAGCGCATCTTGATCAATTTAAGATCAAAGAACAAGTTCTTTTTGTTCTGTTCTTCAAAAGAGGCATTGCCTCAAGATCCAAGAACCAAGGTTCTTATTCTCATCAAAAGGCTGTGCCTTTATAGATCAAAAAATTTATGAATGAAGTAAATTACATCTTTTTAATCTTTTATAATTAAATCTTTTTGATCTTTTTCTTTTTTTATTGAAGATCTTGATCTTGTTCTTAGATTTTTGATATTTTTAGAAGAGCATTCTTCTTTTGTGAGATGTTTTCATCTCTGTTCTTCAAGAATTAAATTCTTTACCTTTAAAGATGAAGAAAATGATCTTCTTTCTTCAAAGGCTTGCCTTTCTTTCTTTTTGAGTTCTTTTCTCAAAATTTGCAGAGGGTTCTCTCTATTCTGTATCTGTATATATGTGAGACTTGGAGTCTAGGGGCCTTTATATAGGGCCAATTGATTTGTTAAGTTAGTTACAGAGATCTTTCTCTGATTGATCTGGGGATATTTCCCCATCGTTGGATCTTTGATCCTAAGGCTTCTGTTTTACAGAAGATAATTTTCTTATTTAAATAAAATTGGAAAGATCTTTCTAAAATTTTAATTCTGATTAATTAATAATTTATTATTTAAATTCCAGTGCTGCGCTAGCGCGCCTGTGTTTGACACGTGGCGCGCAGCGCAACTGCGCTAGCGCGCCTGTGTTTGACACGTGGCGCGCAGCGCAGAACGTAAGGGATCTGAAGCGTTACTTCATTTTAAAATTTGAATTTTGAAACAGAGCTTTGCTCTGATTAGGGGTGCGCTGCCTTGGGCCCAGCGCTCCTGGCGCTGGCGTGTCTGCTTTTGACACGTGGCGCACAGCGCCCAGCGCAAGAAATCTGAAGCGTTGGTTCAATTTTTGAATTTTGAAATTCAAACAGAGCTTTACTCTGATTGGGGGAAACAGCGTTTCTCTGGTTCATGAGAAATAATGTAGTAGCCGTATTGGATATATGCAGGGTTCCGATCGATTGATTGTACTATGTACCGAGACTTTCGATCGGATAGTTGATAATGCTAGCCGGCTCGGGATTGAGCTGGATTATTAAATCAGTTATTGATTTAATAATTTACATATATAATTCGATATGTATATTCTAATATTATGTTCTTTGTGTTATTCTATCTTTTCAGGTATTCGTATTTCGATACGAATACATGTATATATATACAGTAGACTGTAATCCGTATTTTATACGGAAAACATTCTAGAAGGTGGACACCACATTATTGGTTATTTCCATTTATCTATAAATGGATAATGAGGTTTAAAGTATGGTGATGGGAGTATGGTGAGAGCCATGCCTCAATAGTATTGACAAATGAATTTTCAATTCATTGCGCTCAGTATTGAAGCATGGTTGGATATTTTTAATGGTAAAAATTGTTTTACAAAACCTTTGGTGATGATTTTCTCACATGCTAGCCTCATTATTTTTGAGCTCACCATCTTGCTTCACTTTCTTCTCCTTCTTTTAAGCTCCTCCATCTTCATTATCTACCTCCTCTCTATACTCCCATATGTTGAGAAATAAGAGAGGAGGTGAGATAGTGGGATAGAAACACACTTTGAACCATTACACTACATCCTAGAGTTTTTAGACGAGCAAACTAAGTTTGCTAGTTGCTCCGTAGACACTTAGTTTGGAGCTAAAGTCATGGATCATCTCTCGGATGGATCATCTTCGACGGAGGAGGACCGACGGACAAACTAGATCTCGGAGAACCGAAGGAGCAAGCAAAAGAGAACATGCTCATTCAAGGAGATCGTTTGGAGCTAATGAAGAGGAAGGAAGACTGAAGGACACGGATCCTAGGGTGAGACTCTTCTTTCATAGTAGATAGCTCCTCTAGTGTTAGCTAGTTTAGGCTTATGGTAGATCTGGTTATCGGGTTTTATTTAGCGCCTGTTTTAAATCCTAGAAAATTTTTTGTTCCGTAAATGGCCACGGTAAATGGCGGGCGTTAGTGTAACCCAACTCTTGTCTATAAATTAGAATATGTAAGAATCCCTGTCTTTTTTAATTGATAGTATTGATATTTACTTTTCATGTTTGGTTGCATTTTCGAATTTGTGGCATCCAGCAATTTCAAGAAAAAATAAAATAAAATGGAAATAGAATAAATATGAGAAAATTAAAGAACATGTATAAATATTAAAAAGTCACGAGGTAGTATACAGTTTTACACGTTTTAGTTTTCACCATTTGAGTTATAATTATAATATCAGAGATATTTCATATATAACGAGAACATGATGTTTTGATATCACCGAGCACTTCACCCAAAATTCAAAATATAATAGTTTGCATGGAGGTTGCTTAATGATCGATTTCCCGACATCTACTTATTCGATATCATGTCGTATTCCGGTTCAACCAAATTGCCATTTGTGTAACTGGACGACCGAAGAATCAAGTGAACATCTATTTGGTGATTGTGGTGGACGGAGGAATTTACTAGCTATTTTATCTATGGAAGGTGGAATTAATTTATACGGAACATCGCTCGTCACAATAAAACATGTTGTCTCTGCAATTCCATTGGCTCATCGGTTGAAAAGACTATGACTATTAATTTTGTACACGTCCTAGGGTTGGTGGAAATTCCGTTGTGATAGACGGCTTAGGGGGTGCTCAGTCTCCACAGCTTCAACATTAACAGCTAGGATCAGTTGTCCATTTAGACCTATTTAGAGTGGCTACGACCGCTCGACTGCTTTTCGAGGAACATTTCTTCTTCAATTCGTCAACAATCCTATAATTGCTTGTGTTTGTATTATTACACGTTCTTTTTCTCTCTAAATTTTGTTTCTTGTCCCATAGTATTGTCGATGCGTGCTCATCGTTGTACTCTCTTGGACGGTTAGGTTAGTCGGGTATTTCTCTGTAACAGAGAAAAAAGATTTCAAAATATAAAGAGCGAGCCAACAATTCTTGACCTCAAGTTATAAACCCGATTTGGGTTTTTCTCCAATGTCCGGATCTAAATCCCTTGTCCATAAGAGCCGAAATGAATCCAACCTCACATTGAAATGAAAGGAACAAACCAAGATTGCATCCAAAATCCAAAACTGTGATGTGAAATTTGCTTTTGTCTTGCTATATTCTAATCTTTTGATGTTACCCTACCAATGAGTCACTCTTGTTTTTATAAAACACGATACAATCGAAAGGCTCGGCTACTACGAGAGCAAGCTTGGATGATCGAAAGCACATAATGTGGTCTTAAAGTGTATTCCAAAAAATTGTTATGAAAGCACACCTTGGATATACTGTTAGGGCCCTTTTGGATGGTCAGGAATATCGGAAGTGTTAGAAGAACCTTTTGAAATAACTTGTTAAAAAATCATTGTAGATTTGAATTGTTCATTTTAGATGCATAGATACAATACAAACGATTAAAGCAGCGGAAATAACATGTAGCTACATTAAAGATTTAGACTTTTCAGGGCGCCAAAAAGGGGGCTTCGCCATGGGTTCACTGGACCTTTCGAATACCTGATCCAATTGGTGGGATCGTTATTCTCGTCCACGTCACGTTGTAGATCCGGTCTCTTACACCTCCATACAACGGCTGGAGAGAAACCACACTTTAAAGAAGCGAGAATCCCCTACGTGATCACCCCCGCAAGCCAAGTCATTGTACTGATTAATCTAAACCCATCCGCATAAACTCTTGACACGGTCAATAAGGCTATGCGACTGTCTTAAATTAATGCATCTCTCCGTGCTACAGAAAAGCAGCATTTAACTACCATACACTACGTTTTGACACGGTCAACAAACGCGGCATGAATACTAAATGCTACTCAACTGAAATGAAGGAGGACTACGATTGATTGTAGAAAACCTTGAACGTAATAAACTTGATATCGTTGAAGGAACCGAGTAGCTTTGGAAAGGAGTGGTTTAGGCGCTGGTTTAAAAATGAGTGGTTTTGAAGAAAACCGAATGGTTTTAAAATTTGTTCCAACATCATTTAAGATTTATTTTCTTGTATTAATCAAAATTAATGCGGTTCCATCAATTAAACCTATCAAACCAGAAATAACGAAAATACAATACTTTATATACCATCCACATTCGCAATGGGGTCTCGGGTCTTCACCATAAGGTTACTCAACTTACGGAAGGGTGGGGACAGGGCTAGCGTGGATGCAAAACATATAAATGCATTTATTTACATATATAGTCATCTCAGACATGATATAATCACCACAAGCAGATATAAATATCACAGAAAATGGAGAAAATAGATATACTAGGAATTTCCGAGTTTCGTTTAAGTCTGTAACGAAACAAAAGTTTCCACGGTCGTGTGAATAGCCCAAATGTGAATGATCCTGGACCCCTATGAGTGCGGCAAGCTACCTGGCAATCCTATAAATGGGATACCCCTCCCTCAATAACATGAGTGAGATACCTCGCGCTTTCTAGAATCCGGTAACTTAAACACTTCTTCACTGTCATGACCCGAATGTGTGGAACATGACTGGCACTTAAATCACGCAACGTCTAGAGGCGTAGTGTAATCTAAGTAAGCCAAAACCCATAAATCTAAACCGTTTAAATAAATAGAGTGAAAATATACTTGTTTTAAAAAGGCGGTTTTAACAAAATAAGGTAATATTAAACATTTTAAAAGTATCAAATTTTCCCAAAAACTTTGGCAAAGTTTCCTTTGTAAAAACTGCCCCCCAAACGGGTACAAAACAAGAACATGTATAAACAATGAAATAAAGTATCCCCAAGTGGAAGCTAGCTCTTCGCCGAATGGAGGAACACAACCATATGCAAAATACATCATAATAGTATGAAGTAAGCATATAAAAGCAAAAAATAAGAAAGCACTAAGTCGGCTCATATGAGCTCGACACCAGAGAACAAAATATACAAGTCTCACTGTCCAGTCTCTAGATCATATATACACATGGTCGATAGAGTGTACTAGATACAAAATAAATATACATGATGGGAACAAAAGAATATCCTCCCAAAAACCCACCTATGCACAAGTCCTCGAGTCGAAGCGAAAGAGAGCAGAAGAACAAGAAGAAGTATGTCCGCTGCTGCTATACTGACGGGTCGGTCCTGCATGACACTGTGGCACAATGGGGGTGAGTTGCCAACTCGTGAGTAGTAAGTAATATCTAATAAGGCTATCACAAGCATACACGCAAATGCGTCGCAACCTGTGTATACCACAATGATGCTATGCACTAATATGAATGCAACATGAATAAATGATCAAGCGCGAAATCTGGTTATATATCTGGTATGAGAAAAATCTGTGTTCTTATCTTAGTAAAACTTTTGTATAATAAAACTGGGGTATCATCAAATGAAATCGACAGAAAACCGTGTCAATCATCGACATAAAAAATATATAAATATATATCAATATCTCGGTAGCCGTCTCTCAGATCGGCCCTCAAATCTGTCAAATCACACGACTCTGGTCAGTATCCTCCGGATGACCACTGTGTCAAATATCACTGGTATATAGTGCTCCCTTTCCAGGCTCAACGTCTCTCCATACGACCCTCTTGTCTCGGGGTACCTCACCGGGTCCACCATGTACCCACGACGGTGCATCCCCTCCTCGAATCGGGTATGTGTACACACGTGGCTCAAGAACCGAGAAAACTCATGGTGGACGCCACACACATCATATCACGAGAAAACCGCAATTTCTATTTAAAAATGATAATAAGTTTATGAAAGTCCTTTGCAGTTTTCTCCAAATCCAGAAATCTCATGAATACGGAAATCTCCAAGTAGAATCACAATATATGAATATGCCGAAAAGTGATGAATATCTATGATATCAATATGATGCAATTAGATGAATGGCATTGAAACTACATGTCGAAAGTGATGCAACGATACCGATTATTTAACAAGTTCTACAGTGTTCGTGACATAGCAATTACCAATGGCGTGTGTGTTCACATAAATAGTGCACATGCAGTATGAATCATTAGTAATAGTGCAAGTGTCCTAGATTATAATATCAATGTACATGATGATGCAAATGCTACATGAAAATGACATACGCATATGAACACAAGAATTATAACTAAGTCCTAACTATCGGGCGCTTTACGCCATCCAAGTGATTTCCCCGTAGATGTGTACATCTACTCACCGGAACGCCTTGGCTAGTCGAATCCGATCACTGCCTCGCCTTTCTTTGCCGCGTCCGACGTCTCTGCGACCAATCATATAATCGCACAAATAATACATATGAGGCTAAACATTTAAATAGACGTGAACACAAAACGATACGAAGCAACCAACGCTTACTAGCTAGACGCGCGTGCACTTGGTGCACAAAACGCGTGTAACATCGCCACAAACCACAACTAGGGATTGTTATGCGTAGCAAACACCAAACCTAGAGTCTAAACGTTTGAATCGCACAGGACATCACACTAACTAATTTTAAGAAAAAGGTTGTAGATCAAACACAACCTAAAACTTAGCTAAATCCTTTTTAAAAAAAAAACTAGTTAGCAACCTTAAGCTATTGTAATGTAAAACTAGGTGGTTTAGTAAGCCTATTAGTCACTAATTACACTTAAATATCCTAATTAAGCCATACAAACATTAACAAACTTAACCCTCGCTTAAACACACTAATCATGCAAAAAATCTACAAAACACCTAATTAACAATTGAAAGCATATATCAGCAAAGTAACAACTAGATTAGTTTTATACCTCAAAATGGTTTGGAACAAGATCTGAACATGCTAGCCAAAATGAAGACTTGATCCAAAGAATCTTGCTTAGATTTGAAAAATACAATTTTGTGATGATTTTTGTAGAAATTAGAGTTGATTTTGAGGAGTTTTGAAGTGGTGTCGTAAGGTTTTGCATGAAAAAGAAGAAGGAGGGGAAAGAGGTGGGGCTGCGGTTTCAAGTGAGGAGGGGGGGGGGAGAGTGTGTGTTACCCCATACCATGTCACACACACACCATTCCCAATTAAAATATGCACCATACCTCTTTTACCTTTTTATTCCTTCTCTTTATCTTTTCTTTACAAAACAAAACTAGAACCAACTTTGACCATCATTTTTTTTGAAAAGACCATGTTACAATATGTGTTTAGTTGTGTCATGGTGCATTAACATGTATTAACATATACCAATTAATAATTAACACTAATTTAGTGTGTATGTGCAAGTTTAAAATAATATTAAAAAAATAATAAATAAGGAAAATAATTATGTAAACTAGCAATTAAATAAGTGACTAATTAAATACCAATGCAAGCAATTACATAATTAAAATAGGTATATTTAAATGTATGTGGAAAAATAATCATAACTAGGTTTTACGGAAAACACGAATTGTACTATTAATTATCATACAAATAACCTAAACGATTTTTAAAGCGTTACATTCGTGGGTCAATCCTAAATACATAAATGAAATATATACAAACGGTGATATCAACCTCAATCCAGATGTGCCCCAATAAAATAATATATATCAAATAATTACACGAATTACATCAACCTCTCATCTAAATTCACACGGGGGTTTTCATATGACGATCCATCAATCCATCACAATCACAACACAAACAAGATATGTGCAACCCTTTCTAATCGACACATAGCAATTTAGCCGACGTTTACAAACACATCTACAAACATACGGATAATCAACGATGCTTTAATTTCGACTTTAAAACTTTCCGTGTTGCCCGTAAGCTTAGATAATAGTGACTGAAATCTGGGGAAAAAATAGTGTACCAAAAATCCCAAAACAAAGCACCCAAGCCACTGTAAGAAGCTTGAGGCCAGTGCCTATTTTTGGGCGGCCAGAGCACAGCTTCTAGGCTCGTGCTCCTCCAGTAACAAACTTGAATTATTTACAGTCCATTTGCATACTTCAAATTTTTTTCAGAAGCTTTTAAAATTCAAACAGAAACTTGGTTTTTGGGGTTTGAAATATGGAACCATTTCGGTTTCGAAATGCAAGTATCGCTTACTACCTACATATTTTTCTTTCAGTCTTAACACCGGTAACCTTTTGTTCTCAACCTTTTCTTTCAGTCTTAACACCTACCTACATATTTTTCTTATACCTAAAACATATCCCACATACCTTAGGTACAATTCTAGTAGCCTCACTTCCTGCACTAGCACTCTTCGATACTGGAGCATCTCATTGCTTTATGTCGCAACGGTTCGTCCGAACTCATGCGATTCCAGTCACACCGCTTGTATCCAGTTGGAATGTTAGTTCAGGGAATGGCGTTGTAAAGGCAACAATGGGATACATCTTGTGTCCAGTAGTCGTCTGCACAGAGAATTCTATGCCGACTTCAAGGTGCTGGATATACCAAACTTCGATGTGGTTCTAGGAATGGATTGGTTAGGAACCTTCTATGCTACCATCGACTGTCGTCAAAGGAGGGTAGTATTTGAGATTCCAGACCATACGGTCTTTTATTTCAAAAATGGAGACCGTACCCTGGAGCCAAATACTTACAAGGCGAAACCAAAGAAGGCAGTGATTGCAGCAACTCAAGCGACGGAAGAATCAAAGCCAGAAGTGGTTCGAGAGTTCGACGATGTGTTTCCTGACGATATATCAGGTTTGCCTCCCGATCGATCTATTGAATTCAGCATTGATTTAGTACCAGGAGCACAACCAGTGATCAAAGCACCTTATCGACTAAGTTTGGAAGGTTTGAAGGAAGTCCGAACTCAGTTGGACAAATTATTGGCGAAAGGATGGATTCGTCCCAGCACTTCAAGTTGGGGATCTCCTGTACTGCTTGTGAAGAAGAAGGAAGGTTCATACAGAATGTGCATCGATTATAGAGCCTTGAACGAAGTAACAATAAAGAACAAGTATCAACTACCGCACATTGACGATTTATTCGATCAGCTAAGTGGATCATCTGTCTTCTCCAAGTTAGATCTTCGTTCAGGTTATCATCAGGTGAAGGTCAAGGAATCTGATATCCACAAAACGGCTTTCAGAACTCGCTATGGACATTACGAATTTCTTATGATGCCATTTGGAGTGACCAACGCACCAGCAATATTCATGAACCTGATGAATCAAGTTTTCTGAGAGTACTTGGACTGATTTGTTGGCATATTCATCGACGACATCCTAGTGTATTCTAAGAGTCGGAAAGAACACGCCGAGCACCTACGAATTGTCTTAGAAACTCTACGACAACATCAACTCTACGCCAAATACAGCAAGTGCGAGTTTTGGCTAAGTCAAGCTGGTTTTCTTGAACATATCGTATCAGGCGAAGGAATCTCTGTGGATCCAGCGAAAGTAGCAGCAGTAAGCGAATGGCCGACACCAAAGTCAGTGAAGGACATTCGAAGTTTCTTAGGTCTAGCTGGATATTACCGAAGGTTCATTGAAGGCTTTTCTAAGATAGCAACACCCCTGACCAAGCTTACACGTAAAGATGAAGAATTTGTGTGGTTAGAAGCATGCGAACAAGCTTTCGTAGAACTCAAGTCAAGGTTGACATCAACGTCTATTCTCGTTATACCGGACCAATCTGGAGGTTTCGAAGTGCATTATGATGCATCCGGTAAGGTATTAGGATGTGTTCTATATCAGCACGGTAAGGTTGTGGCTTACGCTTCAAAACAGCTGAAGATTCATGAGCGCAATTATCCGACGCATGATTTGGAGTTGGCAGCCGTAATCTTTGCACTCAAGATTTGGCGCTATTATATTCTTGGTGAACGAGTGAACATATACACAGATCATAAGAGTCTGAAATATGTGTTTACTCAGAAGGAGCTTAATATGCGGCAGAGACGATGGTTAGAACTCATGGCGGACTTTGACATCAACCTGCAATATCATCCAGGGAAGGTGAATGTGCTACCTGATGCCTTTAGTCGCCAACCATTAGCAATGAATCTCATCGCTCAATGGAAGCTTCAACAGGACTCGCATCAGATGGAGATTGAAGTATTCATGCCAGGTAACGCTTCAAGCTTGATGAATTTACAAGTTCAATCAACAATTGTCAATCAGATCAAAGCAGCTCAAGCAAGTGATGCTAAGTTGAAAAAGATCAGAGAACAAGTAGAGAATGGATTCAGAACATACTTCATCATCCATGAAGACGGATTTTTGAGAAACGGCAGTAGATTGTGTGTACCAAAAGGTTCTGTGTGGGATGAGTTAATGAAAGAAGCTCACAGCTCTCCCTACTCAGTATACCCTGGAGGTACAAAAATGTACAAAGATCTACGTCAAAATTACTGGTGGCATGGAATGAAATGTGAAGTAGCCAGAAGCGTCGCTAAATGTTTAGTGTATCAGCAAGTAAAGGCTGAACATCACAGGACTGCCGGATTACTTCAACCGTTACCTATTCCAGAATGGAAGTGGCAACACATCACGATGGATTTTGTGACTGCACTTTCTCGCAGCACAAAGGGTAACGATGCGGTATGGGTTATTGTGGCATAGATTGGTATGAAAAGTGTTAGAAGTGGCATGAGACTGCAAGAATTAAGACACCTAACCTGAATTCAATTGCTGTTGTACCGTGGCATAAACGGTTCCTTGTATATTCCGTTCACCTTAATCTCTGGTCTACTGAGACTCCTCACGTATACACTGGTCTCTTCTGTACCAAGCTACAAACAACAGCGTTAACACTAAATACAACATTATAACAATATAATACAACTTTAAAATTTACACACTCTCTGTCTATTCTATTTCTCCCTCATCTTTGGGACTTATCGAGCGATTGTTCGCCGACGACATTCCTTCTCTTTCTTCTTTGGAATGTTGTCAGGTGATTCGGACCTTCAGGAGATCGAGCCCACCAGCGAGGACTTGAATCATCTAGCCTTCGACCCTGAGCTTTAGATACTTGTACATTTTATTTTAGTACTTTCCATTTCTGTTATGCCACTGTTTAGGCATTGCTTTTTATTCCATGTATTTACTTTTCAGATGTATTGTAAAAAGAATGTGAATAAATAAAGTTGCCGTTCATTACATTTGTCTCTTGTGTATATTTCTTTTATATTGCTTAGTTACGCTTAGCGTGTTCACTTCAGAGTAAATACGTAGCGGCCTCGTCGCGTCCTCTGCCTATACACTGGGAAGCGGGGCGTGACAGAATATTCTCACTATCTTTTTCTCTCTTTTCTAAGCTCAAGTGAGCTATTTAGAAGAAGGAGGAGGAGGTGAAGAAGAAGAAACTATGGAAAACAGCTAAGTCTTTTGTGTAGGAAAAAACTAGCAAGCATAGAATGAATGGCTTATCATTTTGCAACCATGGAAAAATAGTAACCACAAATGATTTTATCAATTTTTAAAAGCAAGGTCATACCTCTCTACACCATACTTCTTTACACCTCATCCTCTACCTCATTTTTTATTTTCTATAAAAGGAAAATAAAAAAATGAAGTGTCCATCTTCTAGAACAAATTCCGTATAAATACGGAATACAACCTGGTATACGTATCGAAATACATATACGCGTATTCGTACAAAAACGAATAGCCAAGTGAGAGAAAATGAATAGTGAACAATAATACTAGAATATATATTAAATATATATATATATGTATGTATGTATATATGTATGTATGTATATATGTATGTATGTATAAATTATTAAATCAAAACTTGATTTAATAATCCGGCTTAAATTTAAGCCGATAGTATTATCAACCGTCAGATTAAAATCCGTGTAGCGTATTTAATCGGATACCCTGTATGTACCAACATACGTCATCTACATTATATCGTCTGAACCGGGAAAACCCTCTGTGTGAGACTCTAAAGACTCGACAATACGCTGGCAGTGATTTATTGGATAAATCCAAAAACCACAAGCACGTCAGCGGCACTAGCTGTACGTAATAGCTGTCCAGGTATTTGTCGAAAGGGAGGTCGACAATCATGTCCATTCGAACCCTACTGAGCATGAATGTAACAATCTTTGTACATTCCGGTCTTTCCTTCTAAGAGTATTACATACCGGGTCTAGGGGGTGGAAACGTTTGACCTCTAATAACCCGATAAATCATGTCAGAGTCAAGCTCATCACCAACCGAGAAACTACTGAATTCATATCAGTAAATCTTATCTACCGTGGCTACGGATTTGAGGTGATAGCCTACCGAACACAACACGACATCGACTCCTAATACCAGGAAAGACGAATTCTCGACAATCGCTCACTGTCTCCATGTGGCTCGGGACTGTACCCAACTAAAACCTGTTTGCATGACTCCATTGAGCCATGGTAGGGTAGTAATCAAAGTACAGTGGGAACTCACACGAGACAAATGCTGATCTTAGGTTAAAAGACTAACCTGTACTAATGCCACTCGAGAACTTCCATCTAACGATAGATATAATACCATCTAGAAGTTATCGGCAAGTCCATCCAGTGTGCTGACCTCCAGTGAGCACCCGTATACTATCTTAGGTGATATAACACCAATAGCTTATAAGACTGTCCACCGCTCCTCGTCGGGGTCTCGAAACGTATACACTAGTCTACTCCGAAATATCGATGCCCAGTCTCGATACTCCCACGACTAGAGATATTTAAGGATGTGCTTATAGACAACTCAGCTCTCACATATATGATCGCCATCATAATGCTGGTACTCAAGCAAGAATCCTACGGGCTTCATCATCATGTATTAGCGACACATAATAACAAGTAAAACGTGTACACGTCAATGATAAAAACAAACCAGATAGCATACTATCATTTTGAGTAAGATTATTGTACCTGTATAGGTCCTCTCTCAATTATCATAATCGCGTGCGTGCAATTACAATAATTGCCTTGAGGGCCCTATATCCAACAGTCAACAGATTACCCTGTACTCATGTCACTAAAGAACTGCTATCTGACGATAGGTATATTACCATCGAGAAGTTCTCGGCGAGTCCGTCCAGTGTAACTGTCATGCCCCGCTTCCTAAAATAAGGAATACGGGAGGCGACTAGGCCAGCCATGCTCCTACGGTTAGGGAAACAATCCCGCCATAGTCACACTTTGGCTTTTAGCATTACATGGTAATCGGTAAACACAGCGCAAAAGTAAAGGAAACACATCATAAGTTTATTACATCAAATTTCATTGTTCACAGTTTACAATAGTTCGAAAGAAAAGGAAACTACTAACCAAGTGCGAATACAAGGTTGATTTATGGAAAGCGGTAAGAGTACTGATGGTACGACCGTCTAGATCTCTGCGAGCTCGAATGGTAGGTCTGACTCCTGAGTGGCGTCCTCTTCAAACTTTGAGCATGCATACTCAGGTCGTCAGAGAGACGCAATAGCAATAATATAATAGCAATATATTAAAGCATGAAACAAAAGGTAATACCAGTGGAAACGGTGTATGCAGGTAATCAGTGTATCAACACGCGATGCAATATATGATCCATGTCCCTATTGATCGCTAGGTCAATTTGAAATTGAATTATGGAAAATAGTGATCAGATTTAACAAGGGTCTCGTGCTTACCCGAGACTACAACCCGCTGTTGCCCAGGACATAACCCTGTCAGCCGGACCGCTAAGTCCATAACCTAAAATATATATAAGAGTCGCTGTTCGAATGATTATCCTCTAAATCGTTAAACCTCGCTAAATAAAAGTTCCATACCATTTCGATTTCCCCTTTTTCCCAGATTTCAATAACTATATGTATGGGGCTAGTTGTGTACAAGTACGGACCAATAACCTGGTTTTATTCACTTTTCACTGCACTGTTCACTTTTACGAATCATTCACTTTTTAATGGCGTACTTGACACAACTAATTCAATACCACTCACGTTTGAAAATGCAATAATCGCCAAGAATTAATAATAGCGTTTGCTATCACTAAAGGTATTACGGTCGGCTAAATATGAGAATTATGCCGCAAATCAAGTCATGTATAAAATGAATCACTACGTACTTTATGAGTTCAGAAAATCATATTAAATCGTAAAATCGTAATTAGGCAAAATGATACAATAAGGGTAGAAATCAAACTTAATTAGAGATTCAACGAAATTAGTTTTAAATCAATCGGGTTTCGGGTTTGCGAATTACGGTCATTACTTTTTAAGTGTTCTCTGCTGGAAAGTTCAGTTTCTGAACTGAAGGTCCGTTTCGTAACATGTTTTACTCCCCGTTAGGATCATAATTAGGTGACGCTACGGTTCAACTATTTTTAGGGATATAAGTTAAATTTACAACGCAGAAGACGGATCAACAATAGTCATCTTAGTTTAGGAGTTATGATCAGTTTACCGATGATGGGTGTAAACTGAATTTGCAGAAATCTGCCGTACACACTAATAGTTTAAAATGTGTTATAAATCAAACGATACTGGAATGTAATAGGACTAGCACCATTACAAATATAATTCAATTCTATATGCTTCTATATATGGTTCCGCTTTCTTGCACTTCTAAACAAGGTGACATAGGTGTTTTGAAACAGATAAAAGTAGAGAATTTTGCTCCGTACTGCAGTCCAGAGCCAAGATACTCCTCTGTTTTTGCTATTAAAATGACATTCTAACAAGTAACTATTTCCACAAATTTAAATATTAAACAGTCCTCTTCGTAATGAGACCAAGAATGACACGATCCGAGTTTTGTGGAATTAAATATAGATTTTATGGGACAACTTATACTGCAAATTTGCGATTTCGTATCAATCTGCGGGGCGTCATTTTGTGGTTAAAACGTTATCGATTTGGCACCAAATTTCTACAGCGTGTTTGTTAATAACATTAGGGTCTAAATATCATAAATTCCACCATTTTAGACTTTGCTTTCGCATAAAGTTTGTATCAAACACCTAGGTTAAGCATACACGTGTACCGATCACAATGTTATTTTCACTCGATCGATCCAAAAGATAATTCATTCTAGCAAATTCCCATTGATGCTAACCTGTTGTGATAGATAAATTTTACTCAAACTGATCCACTAAAGGTCATGGGGTGTAGATAAAATTTACAGTTAATTTAAAACATGAATTTGTAGTTTTAACGTATTCAAACGAACTAGCATATATATATATTTAATACGTATAGCATGTAAGCAAGTGGAGTGCACTTGACTGTGACGAATCGACGATTACGACAGTGACGATGACTCGGGCACAGCATGACGAGTACAACACGGCAGCGACAGTGAGCTTGGCACGGCTACGGCGGCAGCAAGGTGGTGAGGGTGATGGCGTGGTTTTGGGGCTTGGTGGTTGGAGAGAGAGAGTGAGGTTAGAGAAGAAGAGAGTGAGAACAGAGAGAGAGAGAGAGAGAGAGAGAGAGAGAGAGTTCTGTGTATTTGAAAATGGAGAGTGAGATTTGAGTGAGTTAATAGGATTAATGGGTGATTAAAGGACTTTATTGGAATTGATGGGGAATTCTTTGGTTTGGGATTTGAGAAGTTTTGAAAATAAAGGGGAAAATAACTGTTGAGCTAGAAAGAAGGAATGGTAGGGGTTGGGCTTTGAAGTGGGTGAGGGAGTGGGGCCGGTCTGGTGTGGGTTTGGAAAAAGAGTGTTGGGTTGTGGGTTTGGAGTAGAATATTGGGTTTGGGTAGGATTTAGTTTTAGGGTATTAACTTGGTTTGGAAAAATAGAATTTAAAAGTTAGGAAAAGTAATTGAAAAATATATAGGAAAATCTGGGTATAAAAATAGATTAGGCTTTAGGAAAATAAATACAATAAATAAAATATAAATAGGTAAATTATTTGGAAACAACATTTTATTTAATACGGATATTAGAGTACAAAAGGAAATAGGTATTATATCATACCACCCTTACAAAAATTTCGTCATCGAAATTAAAGGAACGAAAACAACAGAAACAAACAAACGAACAGCTACTAAAAGAGATGCGGAAAACATGAACGAATATTCTCCTCACGTTCCTAGGTAGACTCTCTTGAAGAACGACCACCCCAAGCTACTCGGACTAGCGGAATGACCTTGTTCTTTAACACATTTTCTCTACGATCGAGGATAGTAATTGGTTGCTCCACATAAGATAAGTCGGTACCTAACGTCAACTCCGAATGACCGAGCACATGGTTGTCATCTCGAACGTAGAGCTGCAACTGTGACATATGAAATGTGTTGTGCATACTAACTAACGTTGGAAGCAAGGCAAGTCGATAAGTCACTTCCCCTACTCGCTCTAGCACCACGAACGGTCCGATGAATCCGGGACCGAGTTTTCCACGACTCCCAAACCTGATCACTCCGCAAGCAGGTGAAATCTTCAGGAATACATGATCACTGACTTCAAACTTTAACGATCTCCTGTTGGCATCTGCCCAACTCTTCTGTCGGTCTTGAGCAGTCTTGATACACTGCTTGATCATCTGAATCTTGTCCACCGTATGAACTATAAGCTCGGGACCCAGTAACCTTCGCTCACCAATGTCATCCCAACAAACAGGGATCGACATTTTCGTCCATAAAGAGCTTCGAACGGAGCCATCTGGATGCTAGCTTGGAAACTGTTGTTATAAGAAAATTCCACCAGATGAAGGTGACCCTCCCATGAACCCTGAAAGTCCAGCATGCATGCTCTCAACATGTCCTCAGTCGTCTGAATAGTATGCTTGGATTGTCCGTCCGTCTGTGGATGGTAAGCCGTGCTGAACTTGAGACGTATGCCCAGACTCTCCTGTAAGCTCTACCAGAAGTAGGAATTGAATCTGGTGTCTCTATCCGATACTATGCTGACCGGAACTCCATGAAGTCGCACTATTTCCTGCATTTACTTCTCCGCAAGTGACTCTGTCGACTGTCCCTCTGTTGGGTTTCTCTTGCACCTAGTCTAGGGTTTGGTAGCATCACTCATGCCACTTTAAAATTTAGAGAGGTGCAAAGCAAACAAACCATGAATCTTTGCTAGAAAAATTAGGATACCAAGTTTGTATCATATACAAAGAAGTATCTATCACATAGAGTTTAGGATTACAACCTTTGTAGTCCGTTCCTTCACTTCATAAGCTCCGTGTTGAGGTCCATTCACTGCGATCATCAAGAACTCCGACTCTCGAGAGGCTCCATGAGGTGAATGATGCATCTCGCTTAAAGTCTTCTTGATCTAAGATGATTTACCTTGAAGAATCTCTAACCCAAGCTTACACTTCACTAATGAAGTAATTAGAGAAGTGAACACACTAATCAAAGTGGCTAGAATAGATGAGGATGATGAAGTATGAATTTTACACTCTTTTTTTTTCAATTTCTCACTTAGAATCATCATACAACAAAAAGCTAGTGAAGGTTTTCAAGAGGAAGAAGAAGAACAAAAGTTTTTGTGATGAATAATGAATTATTGTTGTGGTTACAATTGCAACCATGAGTTAAGAATGAGATCCTTAACCCTTGTAGAGAATTAACCATTTGCTATGGTTAGAGTTAGGTCAACAAATATCTTAAGGAAGACAAAAATGGTGAGCAAAGTCAAAGAAGCCTACAAGCTTCCATCAAAATATCAACCATGGATAATTCCACCATTATTTGTATTTCCTTAATAAGTATTATAAACCCTAATCTAACCCTAGCACGGTTCAAGTCTCATAAACCCTACTTGCAATTTTAACCTAGCATGTCACAATATTATATATCACATATATAATATATAATGTAACAATAGAAAATAATACAATTAACATATATCGCATATACATCAATGTATTATCCAAGTGAGAAAAAGAATCAATAAAGCTGTAGGGTATTTTTCGTCACCCCATTGAGATGGGAATACGCGCGCGCTTGTCAGGCGTACTACAGATTTCCCCTGCCTAGGGTAGGCTGGGGTTTAATGATTGTGGGGATCCGAATCTCCGGCAGCCGCGGACTAAGCTGCCGTTAATTACCCCTCGCCTTTGGGGCGAGGGAACCTCCGATTAACGGGTTAAACTGGTCATGCGAACTCAATGTGCGGTGTGCGTGTGTTTTGTTTTAAAAGGGGGTTTTGGATATATCGGGAGCCACACAGAGTTTTTACGGGGGTCCCGCTACCCGGATAGCGGGCTGGGGGTCAAGGGGGCTAGCAGCCCCCTTGCGGGGTTTGGGGCAGCGCCCCGGCCCAAAAATTTTTTTGAGGGGGAAAGTGTCGCGGAGTATGTGTATGTGTACATTTGTATACATATGTATATATATACATGTATATATAAATAAAGGGGAAAAGGACATCCAAAGGATGCGTGGGGCCAGCGCCTAGGCGCTTGAGCGCAAGCGCGCCACGTGTCGGCATGTGGGCGCTCTGCGCTCGAGCGCAGAGTGCTGGAGCGCAACGCGCCATGTGTCGGCATGTGGGCGCTTTGCGCTCGGACGCTGAGCGCTTGGGCGTAAGCACGCCACGTGTCGGCACGTGGGCGACTTGCGCTCGAGCGTTTGCGCTGGAGCGCAAGAGCTCCACGTGTCGGCACCGGGGCGACTTGCGCTCGAGCGCTTGCGCTGGAGCGCAAGAGCGCTACGTGTCGGCACCGGGGCGACTTGCGCTCGAGCGCTTGCGCTTGAGCGCAAGCGCGCCACGTGTCAGTACGTGGGCGCTTTGCGCTTGAGCGCTGAGTGCTGGAGCGCAAGCGCGCCACGTGTCGGCACGCGGGCGCTCTGCGCTTGAGCGCCGGCGAGAAAAAGAGGCTTTTAGCCTAAAAAAATTTCTCGGAAGTGAAATCAGAGAGGAGTTGGACTCCTGAGTGTGTTGTTTTTTTTTTTTTTTTTGGGTTAATGGGAGGGGTTCTTCTTCTTCCTCCTCTGTTAGCTGGATCTTGAAGATCAAGAGATATGGGATTTTAAAAATCACTCCTTTTTGAGATCTAATGGAAGATCTGAGTTCCCCTTGATGGGTTTTGTGGTGAAAAACTAATTTGTTTTATAAAAAGGAGAGTAGAACTCTTGATTTAATTCAAGAGAAAGAAGAAGGTTTTGGAACCTTGAAGAAGGAGAAAGATCTCAGATCTGAAACTTTTTTTTTTGGAGAGAGAAAAAGTTGTTGGGATATTTCATTATCCTTGCCTTTATAGGCTACACACTTTACACATAGCCCCTTGGGCTTCACAAAATGGCATTTTGCCTATCCCATGGCTCATGTGCCATTTCTTTTTGCACATAAGCCATGGGCTTTACAAAAATTTGGTTTTATGCCTATTTTTCTTACATTTATCCATAAAATAAAATAAAAGAAATGCAACAAAATTATTTATTACAAATTTTTTATCTTGGCATGGGGGGAGGCCGGCCGCTTCATGTTCGGGCTCGACCCGGGCATGGGCCTACTGGATCTGGGCTTGGGCCCACTTGGCTTGGGGTTGACTTTGATTTTGACTTGGTCAACCGGGGTGTAAATTTTTACCCCAACAAATTGCCCCCCATCAATAAATGCACACCACATATGTGGGTCGTGTGCATGAAATTGATGGATCTTTTTTTACTTGGAGGCGACCTGATTTGGTTCCCGCTTTTTGGGAAGCTGGCACTGCCCTTTTTACGACATGGACGGTCGTTGCTTGACATGTCTCCGAGACGGAGTGTCCGTGATAGACGTTTCCCTGGCCCGGAGTGACCTAGTTCCTGCTTTGTAGGAATCTTGCGCTGCCCTTTTTACGACATGGACGGTCAATGCTGCCCTTTTTGCGACTTGGACGGTCGATGCTGCCCTTTTAGCGACTTGGACGGTCGGTGCTGCCATTTTAGCGACTTGGACGGTCGGTGCTGCCATTTTTGCGACTTGGATGGTCGATGCTGCCCTTTTTGCGACTTGGACGGTCGGTTCTGTCCTTTTAGTGACGTGGACGGTCGGTTCTGCCCTTTTTGTGACTTGGACGGTCGGTTCTGCCCTTTTTGCGACTTGGACGGTCGGTTCTGCCCTTTTTGCGACTTGGACGGTCGATGCTGCCCTTTTAGCGACGTGAACGGTCGGTTTTGCCCTTTTTGCGACTTGGACGGTCGGTGCTGCCCTTTTAGCGACGTGGACGGTCGATTCTGCCCTTTTTCCGACTTGGACGGTCGGTGCTGCCCTTTTAGCGACGTGGACGGTCGATTCTGCCCTTTTTGCGACTTGGACGGTCGGTGCTTGATTTGACTTGCTCTGCTTCTTGCAGTGTCAGGGGCAGACTTGACTTGCTCCGCTTTTTGCGGTGTCGAGATTGGATTCTGACTTGCTCTGCTTTCTGCGGTGTCGGAGTGGAAGTTGACTTGTTGATTTTGATTTGGGTTGACATCAGCATCGCTATACTGGAATATGGTACCAGGAGCGAATCATCATCCGTCATTGATAGGATTTTGGTTTTTGTTTGGTATCTGCATTGCTGCACTGGAATAATGCTAGGAGCAACTCATCATTTGCCCCCGGGAGGATTTTGGAATTGTTTTTTTTATTTTTTTATTTTTTGGTGGGACTTTGAATGTGGTCTCACCGGTAGGACTTAGGAGAGGTTGGGATTGTTTTACGCCCGTGGATTGTATACGGTTTTACAGGATGTATGATCCAGACCGTAGGGCCGGAAAAAATTTCGGGACTTTGTCGGCGTCTGCATCGCTGCACTGGAATATGGTACTAGGAGCGACTCATCATTCGCCGTTGGGGTATGGGATTTGGAATTCGGTTGGCGTCTGCATCGCTGCACTGGAATATGGTACCAGGAGCGACTCATCATTCTCCATTTGGGGATTGGGGAGCGATAGCTTAGGAGACAGGTTTAGATCCCTATCGCCTAAGGCTTTTCAATTTTATGGGCCGTGGGGGTCCCATAAAAGCATTTTCTCCCTACGAGTCGTAAGGATCCCGCAGGTGTATTTTCTCCTTAGGAGTCGTGAGGACTCCTAAGTGTGTTTTTCCTTTATGAGTCGTAAGGATCCCACAAAGGTTTGTTCTCCTCATATATCGTGAGGACACATGAGTGGGTCTTATCAATGGAGCATCATTCCCCAAAGCGGAGACCAGCCGCGTAACTGGTGATTATGGTGGGGCATGGGTATGATGAGAATTATTTGAGCCCGTGGATTGTATACGATGGTCAACTTGGGGATCCACCGTAGGGCCGGAGAATTTTGAGAAATTGGATTTTGGTTGGCGTCTGCATCGCTACACTGGAATATGGTATCAGGAGCGACTCATCATTCGCCGTTTGGGGACTTGGAATTTGGATCTTGTTTGGCATCAGCATTGCTGCACTGGAATAATGCCAGGAGCAACTCATCATTTGCCTTGGGAGGACTTAGGATTTGGGTTTTTGGTCGGCATCAGCACCGCTAACACTGAAGCGAAATGCCAGGAGCGACTCATCATTTGCCGTTGCCCGTTGGGGAACGATGGCTTAGGAGACAGGTTTGGGTCCCTATCACCTAAGGCTTTTCAATTTTATGGGCCGTGAGGGTCCCATAAAAGCATTTTCTCCCTACGAGTCGAGAGGATCTCGCAGGTGTATGTTCTCCTTAGGAATCGTGAGGATTCCTAAGTGTGTTGCTCCTTTGTGAGTCGTAAGGATCTCACGCAGGGGTTTCTCCTCACAAGGTCGAGAGGACTTTGCGAGTGTATTCATCTCTTTTCACGAGTTTGCGCCCTTTCGGGTTTTCACAAACTCGCCGGTAGTCCTGCTGTTTTTACTCACGGAGCCCTTTCGGGTTTTCATCCGTGCCCGTTTTGCTTGTGGACATACCGTTTGTTTTTTATTTCTTTTTTTTTTGCCGCTGGTGGGACTTTAAAAGTAGTCTCACCGGCAGGATTTGGGGAGAGATAGGGGTCGTTTACGCCCGTGGATTGTATACGGTTTTGCAGGATGTATGATCCAGACCGTAGGGCTGATGTGCTCAATTCGCCTGCGACTTGGAGCATTCACGTGTAGTATTTCTTGAGATATCAGCCATTGATGGGTGGCATGGGCCTTTCTCCCTCGGCACTTATTAGTTGGTAGGATCCTCCGTCGAACACTTTCTCGATGACGTATGGTCCTTCCCAGTTTGGCTCAAATTTTCCCTTGGCATGTCGATTGAGGATGATCGGTCTTTTGAGGACCAACACCAATTCACCTTTCTTGAAAGCGCGAAGACGGGTTATCTTGTCATAGGCCCGTGACATTTGGGCTCGGTATAGCTCCAGACTTTGCTGCACCGCGAGCCTCTTTTCTTTGAGGGCATCGAGTTCTTCAAGTCGAAGGAGCACGTTTTCCTCCTCTGTCAACTCATGCTGAACGGCCATTCTTAAGCTTGGAACTTCGACTTCGAGGGGGAGGACCGCCTCCACTCCGAAGAGCAATGAGTATGGAGTGGACTGAGTTGGAGTACGGTGCGTGGTATGATATGCCCACAATGCCTCATGAAGCTTGAGATTCTAGTCTCTCTTGTTGGCTGAAGCATTTTTCCTCAGGAGCTTGCATAGAGTCTTATTAAAGGCTTCGGCTAGCCCATTGGCTCTTGGATTATAGATGGAGGAATATCTCCAGTCTATATTGTGCTGAGTAGCGAACCTTGAGACATTGAAGCTCTTGAAAGAAGGCCCGTTGTCAGAAATGATTCTTCTTGGTGTGCCGAAGCGGTATAGAATATTATGCTGGAAGAATGTCAGAATATCTTTAGTCTTGACTTCTTTTAGCGGGACATCTTCAGCCCATCTGGAGAAGTAGTCTGTCGCGGCCAGTATGAACCGGTGGCCTTTAGATGACGGAGGATCAATTGGGCCAACAATGTCGGTGCCCCAGACTTCGAAGGGCCACGACGCCACCGTAGGATGCAGCGGATTGGGATGCTTGTGAATGAAATCACCATGGATTTGGCAGATCTGACATTTCTTTGCATGTTCTCCGCAATCCCGTATCATGGTGGGCCAGTAATACCCAAGCCGTTTGATTTGAAGTCGCATCTTGGGGCCGGATTGGTGAGCACCGCAAACGCCCGAGCGAATATCTTTCATGACCTTTTGGGCTTCGGCCAATGACAGACACCTGAGCCAGAGTTGGTCATATGACCTGCGGTATAACCTGTCATTTACAAACACGTATCGGAGAGCTCTTTTCTTCAGCTGAATCCTCGCAGATTTTTCTTCGGGCAGCTTGTCGTATCGGAGGTACTCTATGAAGGGTTCTCTCCAATCGGGCCCCTCTTGGATGATCGAAGCTTCTTCCGCAGGTCTACTCTTCTGTTCCGCGCTTTCCTCTTCTCGTAGAGAGACTGGGGGTAGAAATTGTCGGCTCCTGACTGTGATCAGAATTTCGTCCATGTCAGGATCAGCCAGTTCCTTGGCCAGGCGAGCGAGTACATCAGCCTTCCCATTCAACGCTCTAGGGACTCTCATTAGTTCAATGTGAGTGAACCGTTTCATGAGTTCCACCACTCGGCCTCTGTACTGAGCTAACTCGGGTTTGTATATTTTATAATCGCCGCTTACTTGGTTGACGACGAGCTGGGAGTCACCGTAAACTCGTAGCCGATGGATTTCCATTTCTATGGCGAGCTCCAAACCAGCTATCAGAGCTTCATACTCAGCTTCATTGTTTGTCCGAGGCTCGGTGAGAGCGAAAGAACGCCGCAGGGTTCCCATTGATGGCGTGGTGAACACCAATCCTATCCCCGCTTTTACCTCCGGGACGCTTGATCTGCCGGAGCTCCTTATTGATGAAGCCCCATCAAAGTAGAGCTCCCAATATGGCTCGTCTTCTTCGAGGTGCAACACTTGTTCGTCGGGTAACTCACAATTTAGTGGCGATCCCTCTGGTATGGGATGAGCAGCGAGAAAGTCTGCAAGAGCTTGCCCTTTTACTGCTTTCTGGGGAGTATAAACTATGTCAAACTCGAGTAGCATAACAGCCCATCTTTCTATTCTGCCGGCTAGGCTCGCTCTGGTAATCAAGTGTTTGAGCGGGTCGACCTTGGAGATCAGCATAACCCGATGAGCAAGCAGATAGTGCCTCAGCTTCTTCACAGCAAATATCAGAGCCAGGCATTGCTTCTCGATTGGGGAATAGTTGTGTTCCGCCCCGACTAGAGTTCGACTGAGGTAGTAGAGGGCATTTTCTTTTCCCTTCTCGTTATTCTGGGCAAGGAGCGCACCGAGTGACTCATCCAGCGCGGCAGTGTAGAGAATCAGCGGTTTATTTGGAATGGGAGCGGCCAGCACTGGAGGGTGCAACAAGTACTGTTTGATGCTTTCGAACGCTGCTTGACATTCAGCATCCCAGATAAAAGGAGCTCCTTTCTTCATGAGCTTTGAGAAGGGCCTACATCTCCCCGATAAATTTGAGTTAAACCTCCGTATATAAGCAAGCTTGCCTTGAAAAGACCTTAGCTGCGTCAGACTCTTCGGAGGGGGCATCTCCATGATGGCCTTTATCTTTGATGGGTCAACTTCGATCCCTCGATGTCGGACTATGAAGCCCAGGAATTTTCCCGATGACACGCCAAAAGCGCACTTCAGAGGATTCATCTTCAGATCGTATTCCCTCATTCTGGTGAGAACGGTCCTGAGATCTTGGATATGATCGGCCTTGGCTTTAGTCTTAACGACCAGATCATCAACATAACATTCGACGACTTTATGAATTAGGTCATCGAAGATATTGATCATTTCCCTTTGATATGTAGCACCTGCGTTCTTTAATCCGAACGGCATCACCTTGTAGCAATATTTTCCGATCGGGGTTCGAAATGCTGTGTGCTTCTCATCCTCAGGCGACATCTTGATCTGATTGTATCCAGACGAGCCATCCATAAAGGTGAACAGCTCGTAATTTGAGGTGTCATCGACCATCATTTCCATGACCGGTAGCGGGAAGTCGTCTTTAGGACATGCCTTGTTGATGTCCCTAAAATCGACACAAACTCGGATCTGCCCATTTTTCTTCTTCACTGGGACTATGCATGCGATCCAGTCTGCATATTTCTCTTCCCTGATGAAGCCGGCATCGATGAGTTTCTTAGTTTCCTCGATGACTTTTTCTTCTAGTTCCCTTCTCATTCTTCGAGGGGCTTGTTTGACTGGCTTAGCATCAGGAGATATAGCTAGCTTATGCACAGCCACTTCAGGGGAAAGGCCTGGCATTTCTTTGTATATCCACGCGAAGCAGTCGACGAACTCATGCAGCAGGGCAATTATCTGCGCTTTCATTTCCTCTGACAAGAGCGAGCTGATGTAGGTTGACCTTGGATTATCGGGCGTTCCTAAGTCAATCTCGGTTAGCTCGTCAAAGGTTGCTTGTCCGCCATCTTCGAGCTCTTGAGGAGCTTCTTCTAGCTCGGCTATCTCGTCATCATCATTTGATCTTTCACTGGCCTCGCCAACATGGACCATGTAGCACGCTTTGGAATCAGGTTGAATGTAGCCTATGCCCCGTCTATCTGGAATTCGTCCATCGATGAGTGCTCGGACCTGGGGCGGATGCCATAGCCCTTCGTAAAACTTTGCTTCGGACTCCGTTTGATATAACCGGCATCCGCACTTCTTAAAGTATTCCCGCATCTCGGGCGCATAGTATCTGGGATTGAGGACGGCTCTTATTCCTCTCTCATATGGAAGGCACGCGACAGACAAATCGTCCGGGTGCGCAACGGGGTTTGACCCATAAAACAGGATGCCCTTCTGTCCACTATTCCTCCCGGGGACGTAGAAAGTCTTCAGCTGGTCCACGGTGGAGACTGATAACGCATCGAGCTCTTTGCACATCTGCTCTGGCACCCTTGTCATGGCTAGGGACCCTTCTGCAACTTCGAAGGTCTCTCGTAGTTTCGCTTGTTGCATAGGGGTCCAATCTGCATCGCTGTTGCTCGGCAGGTCCTCTTCCTCCGACTCTTCAGTGTCGCTGCCAAGATGAGGGCGGACTTTGCTGCTAGATGGGCCTTCAGTAACAGATTTGTCTGTATCGCTGCCGAAACGAGGACGAGTTTTATGGAAGGACGGGCTTCCAGCGTCGGACTCGTCAGTGTCGCTACCGAAATGCGGTCGCACTTGGGCGTTTTTGCTCTTGAAAGTGACAGCCGGCGCAGATTTGCTTTTGAGTGTTGGGGCCGTCTATCCTCAGTCAGTTGTGGCTTAGCATTTTGGTGGTTCATAAAGTACCGAGAATCTTCATAGCGGACTTCATGCACACCGAACGGCTAGATGTCTCCGTCAATGCGTCTTTCTTCGCCATTTTTAGTATACTTCATGCATTGATGGAGAGTTGACGGAATGATGCCATAATCATGGAGACACGGCTGCCCCAAGAGAATCTTATAAGACGTGTCGGCGTCGATCACGTATATCTTAGCTTCAGTTTGCAGATCCCCGAATTTGATTGGCAGAGCTATGGACCCCAGAACTTGCTGGCAATTTTGGTTGAAACCTTGAATGACAATCCTTTCCCTTGACAGGTGTCGGACGTCCATTGATAAACTCTTCAGCGTCCGCAAGTTCATGATGTTCACTGAAGACCCCGGATCAATCAATATGCGATTAATCCGATCTCCGTCGCTGTACCCGGTCACGTAAAGCGGCCGATTATGCTCAGCCGTTCCCAGTAGCAGGTCTTCATCCTTAAATGTGACTGCGGCGGCATGCAAAGCGTGCTGGTCTTCTTTCATATTAATTTCCACAAAGTGAGCCTGATACCGCTCGGGGTTTTGTAGAGCGTGAATGAGAACATCTCTAAGCTCCTTAGATAGGACCAAGGCGTCGTAGATGCTCAGGAGAGACGGAAGCTTCCGGAGATGTGCCAAGACATTATAGTCCACCGAAAAAGGACTTATGTTTTCATCGGCCGGTTCTCTGCCATCTTCTTCATTAGCGACTTGTTTTTCCTTCCCTTTTGAGGCGTTGCCCTGATTTGGCGGTAGAGACCTGCCGCTTCTGAGCTGGATCTGATTGGCCTTTGTGGTGAGCTCCTCGTCCTCTTTGGGAAAACAGAGCTCATCCTCGGAATCGCTGCCAAGATGGATGGCATAGCAGGTCACTACTGGGATCTCTTCATTGGAGTCTTCTTCTAACTCCTCCAGAATTTTAGCCGCTTGTACAGGGAGGAACTCTTTCAATTGAACCAAAGTTCTTTCCTTCTGTTTATATTCTTCGAGGGAATCGATATATTTTTGAATGGTCGATCTCCCTGCAGACTCCTTTTCACGTCGAGCCGCACTTTTCTTCTTTTTGAGTTTCTTGGATTTTGAGCGTGATGGAGCCGCATTGGCAGCTGGACTGGTAGGCTTCTTCTGCCCTTCCCATTCTATCCTGGGCTCTTTCCGAAGTAGCTTTATCATCTTCTTCATCTTGTTATATATGTGCGTACTCCACGGAGACCGCGATGAGTCCGTCTCATTTCTCAGGGCAGCGGGTTCGGCTGTTTGCTCCCATAAGGCTTCAGCTTCTGTCTGTATAAAGTTGGTGGTTGCGACTTGATTGTTCACCAACACACTTTTGGACAGCTCGATCTCTCCAACCTTGTACTGCTTCTCGACCCAGTCTTTGAAGATATAGCAATCCTCGATCGCATGGCTCACTACTCGGTGGTACGGGCAATACAGGGGATTGTCGGTCATTTTTGCTTCTTGGGGTCTTTTCGACTCCGGCAATTGTAGGCCGTTGTTCAAGGCATCTTTAAATATATTACGGACCTTGTCCCTTCTGAAAGAGTAAACCTTGTTCTTCTTCTCCTCTAGGGAAGGCCCATCTCCTCCCAGCAATGGCTTTCGAGACCGGTTGGTTTTGGATTCGCCCGCCCTTCGCTTTTTTTCATTGTCGGACGCATTGAAGACATTGGTACTGCTGGAACTCCCGCTTCTACGGCTGTCGTCCCGCTTGCTTTTCCAAGTTTTGTCTCTCTGAGAGTCCGGCGGGGACTCTTGCTTCGAGCATTCCAGCATTTGGACTTTCTTGGTTAGCTCCTGAAATGTCTTGAGGCCCGCTGTACACAAGAATGGGACCATCCAATTGCTGAGGTTCCCAATGAGAAGGCTGACGGACTGGTCCTGCTCCAGCGGCGGTTCGCACTTGACCGTGAGATTACGCCATCGGGCGATAAAGTCAGTGTTGCTTTCATTCTTCCCCGGCTTGGTCCTCACAAGGTCGGCAATGGAGATTTTATCACTGACGCTCATGAACCTTTGCCGGAACAGAGACTCCATTTGGGCAAAGGTAATGATGGACCCGTCTGGTATGCTCGCGTACCAGTCGAAAGCGACACCGGTCAGGCTGTTGACAAACTGACGAAGAAGGAGCGCGTCATTGCCCCCTGTATTTCCGCACGATGCTTTGAAGTGGGCAACGTGCTGATTTGCATTCCCCGTTCCATCAAATCTTCCGAACTTAAGAATGACGTAGCCGCTTGGGAACTCAATCAGATCGTACTGCGCGGGGTATGGCCGCCCACTACTGCCGATTTCTTTCTGAGCTTCAGCTTCGGCCACCAATGTTTTAACCTTGCTGGTGACCAAATCCATTATCCGATCCTGTGTTAGCGGGATAGTGCTATCTGGGGCCAAGGCGTCCCCAGAAGCAGAGTATGGCCGGCTTTCATGTGGCTCGACCAGTCTTGGACCCGAAGGAATAGGCATTGGCTGCATCGGATTGTCATCACCCGGCTGATTAGTAGCGGCTTGTGCTTGATTGGGAGGCGCTCGAGCAATTTGAGCCGTAAGCTGCATCACAACATTTGTTAGGTCGTCAATTTTCGAATAGAGCTTGGCCATCTCTTTATCCTTGCTCCTGAGCTGTTTTCGAAGCTCTTGAAGCAGCTCTTGCTCTGCGGTCCTGGGACGGAAAGTCGGCTCTTCCTCGCTGTCCGAGCTTGACTCTGCATGGACCGAGGGGTCTTTCTGCCTGTCATCCTCATCGAGAGGGTTTTCTTCATCCAGCGGGGGCGGCTGTTCTTGGACGGCGGCAACCACATTCAGGCTAGATTGGGCTTGGGATGTGGCGGCCCCATCCTTGCTTTTGCTGTGAAGGTTATTGCTGGGGCGCCCGCCCGCCATATAGACCGTATGGATGATATATCCGGCCGTCTTTTGATCATTGGCGGCTGATTTCACGGATCGTTGTCTTGACCCCCTTGCTTCGGTAGCTGGTAGTCGATTGAAGTCGGCTGGCCTAACCAGCTTCTTGAATGGTGCTGGCGCTTCTTTTCTGGGTTTGTCCCGCTGCTTTCGTGCGGCACAGAGTGCTTGATAGACTCCTGAAGAGACAGTGTCATACTTTTTCTGTTGAGGTCGGGACACGTCTCTTTGTAGCACTGTTCGGACCGCTGTCTTCTTGATTCTGGCGGTCATGGCGTTTTTCTTAACCCACTTCAGAGGCTCGAAGGAATTGCTGATTCTTATATCCGACTCAGTCGTCATCGCGGGGCAACCCTGCACTTGGAACTTCACACGATTCCATTTGGCCGAAGCCTTGGCCCTTTTGTTGGCTCGATACCTGAGCCGTTTCTGCCTTAACTTTTCTGTTCTAAGCACCTGGCAGACTTCGGCTCTTTGGGAAGACGCCGCAGACCGGTCGATGGAGGGCCTTGGAGACACGCTCGATTGTGCATTTGTTGGAGTCATCGCCTGAGCTCGTCCGCAACATTTGATGTTGCCCTTTGTACCGAAGTTCTTGCCCCCCGCTGGAGCACCAGAGAATCGTTCAGATACCGTCTTAAGTTTCGGTTGTGGTGCCTTGGCGATCACGACATTCGGCCTCTTACCCCTTGAGACCGGCTTGGCCACCTGTTCCGCCGGGATCTCCGCCAGGTGAGCGCTTCCGGCAGGGTAGATGATGACGGAGCCGAACTGGCGGGGCGGTTCCTCCCACTGTCGACTGAGGCTTGCGGGGAGAACCACACGAGCGTTGATCTTGACCACGTACGGAATCGGGGTCACGTTGGAAGCTGAATTCGTCTGGGGAGACATTGTCGTCGAAGGTTGATTGCTGCACAAAAAAAAGAACATCATTTCAGTATAGGCAATCGATATGTATATTGATTGAGTTCGCATGAACGTTTAACCCAAAATATGGGAGGAGAGATTGGTCCCACCGGGCGTGCCAGAATCTGTAGGGTGTTTTTCGTCACCCCATTGAGATGGGAATACGCGCACGCTTGTCAGGCGTACTACAGATTCCCCCTGCCTAGGGTAGGCTGGGGTTTAATGATTGTGGGGATCCGAATCTCCGGCAGCCGCGGACTAAGCTGCCGTTAATTACCCCTCGCCTTTGGGGCGAGGGAACCTCCGATTAACGGGTTAAACTGGTCATGCGAACTCAATGTGCGGTGTGCGTGTGTTTTGTTTTAAAAGGGGGTTTTGGATATATCGGGAGCCACACAGAGTTTTTACGGGGGTCCCGCTACCCGGATAGCGGGCTGGGGGTCAAGGGGGCTAGCAGCCCCCTTGCGGGGTTTGGGACAGCGCCCCGGCCCAAAAAAAATTTTGAGGGGGAAAGTGTCGCGGAGTATGTGTATGTGTATATTTGTATACATATATATATATATACATGTATATATAAATAAAGGGGAAAAGGACATCCAAAGGATGCGTGGGGCCAGTGCCTAGGCGCTTGAGCGCAAGCGCGCCACGTGTCGGCACGTGGGCGCTCTGCGCTTGAGCGCAGAGTGCTGGAGCGCAACGCGCCACGTGTCGGCATGTGGGCGCTTTGCGCTCGGACGCTGAGCGCTTGGGCGCAAGCGCGCCACGTGTCGGCACGTGGGCGACTTGCGCTCGAGCGTTTGCGCTGGAGCGCAAGAGCTCCACGTGTCGGCATGGGGGCGATTTGCGCTCGAGCGCTTGCGCTGGAGCGCAAGAGCGCCACGTGTCGGCACCGGGACGACTTGCGCTGGAGCGCAAGAGCGCCACGTGTCGGCACCGGGACGACATGCGCTTGAGCGCTTGCGCTTGAGCGCTTGCGCTTGAGCCCAAGAGCGCCACGTGTCAGCACGGGGGCGACTTGCGCTCGAGCACTTGCGCTTGAGCGCAAGCACGCCACGTGTCGGTACGTGGGCGCTTTGCACTTGAGCGCTGAGCGCTTGAGCGCAAGCGCGCCACGTGTCGGCACGCGGACGCTCTGCGCTTGAGCGCCGGCGAGAAAAATAGGCTTTTAGCCTAAAAAAATTTCTCGGAAGAGAAATCAGAGAGGAGTTGGACTCCTGAGTGTGTTGTTTTTTTTTTTTTTGGGGGGGGGTTAATGGGAGGGGTTCTTCTTCTTTCTCCTCTGTTAGCTGGATCTTGAAGATCAAGAGATATGGGATTTTAAAAATCACTCTTTTTTGAGATCTAATGGAAGATCTGAGTTCCCCTTGATGGGTTTTGTGGTGAAAAACTAATTTGTTTTATAAAAAAGAGAGTAGAACTCTTGATTTAATTCAAGAGAAAGAAGAAGGTTTTGGAACCTTGAAGAAGGAGAAAGATCTCAGATCTGAAACTTTTTTTTTGGAGAGAGAAAAAGTTGTTGGGATATTTCATTATCCTTGCCTTTATAAGCTACACACTTTACACATAGCCCCTTGGGCTTCACAAAATGGTATTTTGCCTATCCCATGGCTCATATGCCATTTCTTTTTGCACATAAGCCATGGGCTTTACAAAAATTTGGCTTTATGCCTATTTTTCTTACATTTATCCATAAAATAAAATAAAAGAAATGCAACAAAATTATTTATTACAAAATTTTTATCTTGGCATGGGGGGAGGCCGGCCGCTTCATGTTCGGGCTCGACCCGGGCATAGGCCCACTGGATCTGGGCTTGGGCCCACTTGGCTTGGGGTTGACTTTGATTTTGACTTGGTCAACCGGGGTATAAATTTTTACCCCAACAAAAGCGAGCTTATATTAGTTAATGTAACGTAATATATCTCATATATAATTATATATTAAATTATCGAATCAACACTTGATCCGATAACCCGGCTATATTACATATAACCGACTAATATAACAAGTACCATTTCATCGAATCAACACTTGATCCGATAACCCGGCTATATCACATATACGCGGCCGATATCACATATCGCGAGAATAGAATACGCTATCTCATATCGTATTAGTCTCGGTCCCTCACATATCATATATGTGCCCCTACTCCGTTTTGCCTGAGCCAGGAAACCTCTATGTAGGACTCTAAAGAATCGTCAATACGCCGACAGTAGGTGATGATCATATCAAACACCCACAAGCTGCAAGCGGTCAGCTAAACGTAACAGCCACCCGGGTATTGAGCGATCAGAAGATCAACAAGCAAGCCTGTACATTCTCCTGTGAGTCTAATCAGTAACACTACCGTACAGTCCGGTCTCTTCGTCTGGTATGTCGCATATTAAGTCTAGGGGTGGTAAACGTCAGACCCCAGTAACCGATAAGTCGTGTCGATGTGAGGCTCATAACAGGTCGAGAAACTACTGATAACTCTTACCAGTAGCACTCTATATCAGCCCTGGCCAGGGACTTCCAGTTATATCCAATCGCTCATTGCCTCCATGTGATTCGGGACTGCACCCAAAAGCCACCGTTTTGCACGCCCTCTTGGACGTGGTAAGGTGGAAATCAAAGCACAGTGGGAATCACACAAGACTCTATGACGATCTCGGGTCTACAGACTAATCTGTACCAGTGTCACCGGAGAACTGCTATTTGACGATAGGTATAATACCATCTAGGAGTTCTCGACGAGTCCGTTCAGTGTACCCAGTCTGCACTGAGCACCTGCACACCATCTTTGATGTCAAACACCGATGGATATGGGATCATCCATCGCCCATCATATGGGTAAAGATGCGTATACGCTAGTCTACTCTGGTGTATCGATGCCCTGTCTCGATACATGTTCATATCATAATTTTGCATTATTATATTCCCCATTCTTATTCATTTTACAAATAAACAGGTGCTTTTGATCCATGTCTGCTATATTGTTGCAGGTTACAGGTTCTCGGAACAAAATAGTGAAAATGATGAAAAGACGATACAAAAGTGAGACTACGACCAACAAATGGAAGAATCTTGATCATGCCTACAGTTTGAGGGACAAATGAAGATCAATGAATAAGTTCACAAAGTACAAAGGCAGCGCAAGGTTCAAGACTTCGACACGAAGCAAAGGGTAAAAGTCCACGACATTTGCACTGTGGAAATCTGGAAGAGACTAGAAAACATTCTGAAGAACCAAGTGAAGAAAAGCCAAGTAAAAAGCAACAGGAAGCAGCCCAGAAGAACAGAGCCAATGACTCCGCCATATGGCTGCGGATCCGCGGCCAAACAGGGCATATGGCCGCGGATCCGTGGCCGTGATAAGCACGTGTCGGTGAAAACTTTGACGGTGGCGGCGGTGCGTTGACTAGGCTTCTTAGGGTAATTTTGTAAATGCAGATAGCGATCAGATGTAACCCTAGGGTTTCTATAATCTATAAATAGAAACCCTAAAGCTCTTTTTGGAGCATGCCACTTCTTGTGACTCATTTTATTTACCAAAATTCAGAATTTCAATTCTTGTAATGTGTGAAGAGAGCATCAAATAAATGATATAGTAAGTTTTTCCTTTCATTGCCCTAATTAATTTCCTTTCTGCCCTAATATAACTTTTATTTATCTGCCCTTGTTTAGATTTTATTTATCTGCCGTATATTAGATAATTAGGTTAATAAAAACAATCATAAAAATGAAATCTTTTTCCCTAATGAGTGAGTAGTTCCTCACTTGTTAGGGTTAGGAATAGGAAAGGTTTGAGAGATGAAAAATCTCCCATCCCTTTCTTGCCCATCATACGTTTTTATAAGACTCCATGCATACATACACACACCGCTCACTACGGCACCCTATCCCACGAGGTAGCGGTGATATTGTAGTTTAAAAGACCGGTTGTATATGTTTTCCATGGAGGTTAGGGTAAGAATTAAGAAAGGACGGACAAGGACCTAGAGGGAGAAACATAGTTTCTTCCCGATGTTGCTAATCAACTTTATTAATTATTACCATAACACCTCAATAGATCTTAAACAGGGCATAGAAAGCGGTGAGAAATATTGAATTTCCAAACTTAACCTAAACCTAATCCTAGCAAGGTTTTAGTCCTAATCAAACTCATTTTAGTTTTTAGTGATAATAAATCCAACCCCAATTGGAATTAACTCGTTAGAACAAATAGAAAATACACAAAATCCCTGTGGACCGACCCATACTCATTGGCTAGCTACCAAGCGACGCCGTTCTTGATTGTGGTAATTAATTCTTTGATCACAAAATTTATACAAATCAAATGGTGCCGTTGCCGGGAATGGCGTAGTTATTTTCTTTTTGTAATTTCGGGTTAATATAAAAATTGAAAAATTTATAAAAACTGAAAAATAAAAAAAATATAAAAATTTATTATCTTGTTATCTTGTGAAGGGTATTTCGTTTTAATTGTGCAGGATCGACGAACGAATTCAAACTGGAAAATTCCAGTGAGCAAAACAGCAAACATCAGATCTGAACAGACAGAGGAAAATCAGAACAGAGAAACAGAAAAAAAATTTGGGATCTGAACCGACTTTTGTACCGTGGAATCGCCGCAGATATCACTGTTTGGCCGCGGAACGCGGCTTGGTGGTGACGTCATCTGTCCATTTTTTCTCTGTAAGCATCTTTTCTTTTTCAGAACCCCCTGATATCTTCTGAAAAATTTTCCTGCAGGGTTCTTTGCGCAAAAACTTCTCCCCTTCTCCAATAACTTGATCTTGTGCAGGATTCTTTGCGCTGCAATAAAAAAAAATTGTTTGCAAGTGTTTGATTGTGTTTACTGCTTTGCATATTTAAAATTGACTTTAAGGGGTTTTTACACTAATCCAGATTGGGTGGGAATTTCATTACCCTTCCTAGGACCCCAAAAATCACAAAAAGCATTTTGCATTAACCATCAAGTTAATTAAAAAAGATTAGACTCAGCCTTAAGGACCGTCGCGCTCAATAGGACAAAGGAATAGTTGTAGGCATCGATCGTTTATCTAAACCAGACTTTGTGGTGCCTAGGCTAGACAAGTGGGGAAAGGTAACTTTAAAAGGCCCGTCTCACGGTGATTCATGAGCGGATCCCTCCTTTCTCTACTTGTGCTTACCTGGCCACAATTGGCGGTGAAGAGGCGATTTGAGGTCCTCACAACTTGCCCTTTGGAACAGTTAAGAGCAGTCTAGTTGACCTAGGTGATCCTAAATCTAGGCTTGATTATGCATATTGTGATTGATTGAACGTGTGTCTAAGCTTCTTATTGAAAATCTTTTTGTAAAAAGCTCCTTATAGAAAAAAAACACAAAACGGAATAATATTTTACAAAAATTTGCCACTTGTCGCTAAGAAATCCATTGCACCCCACTTGCACCCACATTCTTTTTCTTCTCTTTCTTACATCATGGGTACCCCACCTCCCAAAATTCTTGCCGAACTTTGGTACCCTCATCCAAACATTGCTTCCTACGCGAATTGTTTTGGTCGAATTACGGACGACCCCTCCATGCCCAAAATTTCTTTGAAAGATCGAATAGAAGCGTCTAGGAGAAACAGTTCGACTCCGCAATCCACTTTGTATCAACAATTTCAACCTTCACCACATTCTTACGTTGATACTCCTTTTTCGAGTTCTGTTGTAACTCCGAAAGCCATGTCTATTGCTGAACATATTGAACAATCTCATAACCGATCTTTCACTCTTTTCAACACTTTCAGTTCTTGGGATCAACAAGTCCATTCATCTTTTTATCCAAATGTTGATCCTACTCCTGTCCAACCATTCAATTCCTACCAGTCCTACCCGACTTTCGCACCTTCCCTAGACATTGCTTCTACACAGCCATTTGGGAGTTTCACGTATCCAAACAACTTTGAATTTTTTACCGAAACCCCTTCACAACCCATGTCTAGTCTGGAACAGTCGTTGGAAGCTTATATTGTAGTGACAAACCAACAGATGAGGATTTTGGATGCGTCCATTACCGCCCTTATGCAACCTAGTGACCCGGTAGCTAGTTTCCAACTAGCTCCAAAAATTCCAATGTATGATAAGGCGGTTGGACAGATTGAGAATTTGAGTGGAGAGAGTGAGCTTTGCACCCTTCCAAATCAAACCTACCCATCACTAATTGAATCCCACAACTCCGGTTTTGAATGTCTATCAAGTGTCCCAAATGATTCACCAGTTAAAAATAAAACGTCTAATGAGTTGTGCGACTTTGTAGCGCTTGATTTGCCAGATTGTGAAGGGCCCCTTTCGAGTGAAACCATCACCCATCCTTTCGACCTCTGTACCTCCAATCTAGAACATGAATTGATAAATATCCATGCTTTTGATGAGGTGTCCGAAAAAATTAAATTTCACATGATTGAGGATATTGACGCAGGGAATAATTTGGATGATGAACTCACAGATTTGACTGAATTTTTCTCTCCAATTCATCATCCCGAGTCATTAAATGTTTCTCCTGAACTTCATATGCGTCTTGATGATAATTGCATGGATGGGATAACTTTTGAGGAGAATTATGAGGATAGTATTGAGGATGAACCGGTTTTGTTTGATGAGTCGGATTTTCCAATTCATCCTCTTGAACCTTTAACTGTTTTACTTCCTAAATCATCCCCCTTCATCGTTCCGACCACGCAAGAGATCACGCAGGAGGATTGTGAGCTTGAAAAATTTCTGTTCGATCACAGCAGTTTTGACACCACTAGTGTGTTCCTCCTTGAATCTGACACAGTTCTTACAACCTATAACGATTACGAGTGTTTCACTTTTTCGGACGATTTTGGAGACTCACCTCCCGAGTTTGAGTCCTTTGAATTTTCATATGAGTTAGTTGAACTATCAGACTCGGTTGCTTACAGTTATTTCGAACCATTGATGGAATCCTTCGAGTTTGAGACAGTTTCACCAATTTCACCTACAATTGTTTCACCTCTGAAACTCGAACTCAAGCTGTTGCCGTCTCACATTACATACGCTTACTTAGGTGAGAATGAGACCCTTCCTAAATCACTCCCTTTCGTCCTTTCGACCGTGCAGGAATCCGTCACGCTTCCATTTTCAATGGATGGTTTACTAAGTTCAAGGTACCCATGTTTTCTCGCGAATCTTGAGGGATTTGACCCCATTTCTCGAAGGGTTGATAGATTAGCACAATCGCTTTTAACACATCGGTCATCACAATTTGTGCTAATTTATTCACTCAATTTACACCCTCAAGTTCGTACTACACTTCTTTCTCTCTTCCGCCATTCTTCTCCTAATATACCGAGACTATATTCCACCTTTCTTCCCATACGGTCTTGTGTATTTCTCATTTCTTTTCTCTACACTCTATTCTTTCACCACCCACACCATTATAACGATAAATTTTTAAATGGTTAGTGCTAACCTTTGGCCTGTGTAAGGCCTTGTATAGCTTGATACTGTGTTTTTCTCCTCCCTAACTCTGAACTTTAATGCTTCAACAGTGGAAACACTGTCTCACTTAAGTTTGGGGGGGGACCTTTTTGTATATATATTTTTTTGTTTTTCTTTCAACAATAAAAGAAAATATAAAAAACTAAATAAATAAACAGGGGAGTGCCGACATTTTTGACCCTCTTGGTGTGGCATGACAGTGAGGACACTGTCAAGTTTAAGTTTGAGGGTGTGCTCGGTAAGGTTTCTTCCTTCGCATTCATATGTATATTTTTGCATTTTCATACTTATTTTAAAATCAAATAAAAACTAAAAAATTTGAAAAATTATAAAAATTAAAAAAAAAATTCAATTTTGGCCATAATTGATTTGAGTTTGACAAGACGGTTAACTAGCGAGGAAAAACTAGATCCTAAATTTAGTAAATTAAAAACCCTAAAAATAACCTTTCTTAAAATTTAACGGTAGAAAAATATGTCTTTGTAGTTTATTTAGAAATAGGCAAATTTTGAGTTCACTTCTTGGGCTAAGTCAAAATAAGAGAAGATTATTGATATTTTTATTAAAGTGTAAGTTTAAAAAATAATCCCTAAGCTTAAGTCTAAATTCTGAAAATATATACCTTACAATTAGCACATACACGCACCTTGAAACTTGGAATAGTAGAGGATACCTTTAAATGCTCTTGTCTAAAATCCTTGGTATGAAGGAAAATAAAATAAAAGTATAAGTGTGAATAAAGAGATAAAAAATGAGCACTGGTTTTGTAATTACTTAAGGCTGCGAAAAATAAAAAATATAGCGAGGGTGCTTTATCACCTAGTGCCTTAGACCAACTGGTTTGGGAGTCACTGCTAAAGCCTTAGGTGTTACAAGACTAGGAATTATGCCTTAATGTGCAAACACATTTTGTAATCGGTCGTTAGTACCTCAAGAAGTATTAACGGTCGCATGAAGGATGTGTGAGCAATTTCATCTAAAAATCCACCAACTAAAAGTACTTTGGACGATGGACAGGAGTATGAGAGCTTGAATTGAATTTCCAAGTGTAGGGGTGATATACACACACACGTAGGGGTATATGATTGGGGTTTAGATGAGAGATAGGAATGAAAAATAGGACTTATATCTTTAGTGGAGATGATAAAAATTCCTAAGTTGAGATGGAACTTTAGAAGGAAAATTCAAAAGATGCTAAAAGCTAAGTAAATTTACAGAACATATACAATCTTAAGTTAAATGATAAGGAAGCGTGAAAAATACGGGTTGATAATTTCTGAGTTAAAGATAATAGAATTTCTTGCTAGAAAACCGAATTGAAAAATTCAAGTCAATGGGCCAAATTGATAGGATTTTGTAGGTAGTATCCGCTAAAAACCTTCAGGAGACAACACTCCTCCTACTAGGGACACCTAGAGGTTTAACGGCTTGTTGCACGAGCTCAGTGCAATCGTGTTTCCCTGCGAAAGTGAGGTTAGGTCTTTTTCGAGAATAAACTAGTTTTGCTTGAGGACGAGCAAAAGATAAGTTTGGGGGTATTTGTTCATATCATAATTTTGCATTATTATATTCCCCATTCTTATTCATTTTATAAATAAACAGGTGCTTTTGATCCATGTCTGCTACATAGTTGCAGGTTACAGGTTCTCGGAACAAAACAGTGAAAATGATGAAAAGACGATACAAAAGTGAGACTACGACCAACAAATGGAAAAATCTTGATCATGCCTACAGTTTGAGGGACAAATGAAGATCAATGAACAAGTTCACAAAGTACAAAGGCAGCGCAAGGTTCAAGACTTCGACACGAAGCAAAGGGTAAAAGTCCATGACATTATGCACTGTGGAAATCTGGAAGAGACTAGAAAACATTCTGAAGAACCAAATGAAGAAAAGCCAAGTAAAAAGCAACAGGAAGCAGCCCAGAAGAACAGAGCCAATGACTCCACCATATGGCCGTGGATCCGCGGCCAATACACCCTCGACTAGGAACAGTTATAGGATGTACTCGTTGACTACCTTGGCCCCACTAGTATGATCTCATCATAGTCCTAGTAGTCAAGTACATATCCCAAGGGCTTTATCAACATGTGAGAGCAAGACAGTAAACCAATACAAGTCAACATGTTAAGACAAAGTGTAACCAGATAGTATACTATCATATCGAGTAAGAAAGTCCTCTCTATATATATCCAAGCATCCACTATAATATACATCATATGTACAACAATGGCCTCTAGGCCATATATACAACTAACACCCACTCGGAAAGGTATAAAGTGCGCTGCTTTCGTGAAACGGTCGATGATAACCCAGATGGCGTTGTTGCCTCTTAGACTCCGCGGTAAGGCCGTCACGAAATCCATAGTGATGTGCTCCTATTTCCACTCGGGTATCGGAAGTGGTTGCAACAATCCAGCTGTCCTCTGGTGTTCTACTTTTACCTGTTGGCATACTAAGCAGTTAGAGACAAACTGTGCAATCTCTCGCTTCATCCCGTTCCATCAATAGTGCTGCCTCAGGTCTTGGTACATCTTTGTGCCTCCCGGATGCACTGAATAAGTTGAATTGTGAGCCTCAGCTAGTACTTCTTCTCGAACATCACCCTTGGAAATGCAGAGTCCGCTACCGAATCTCAAAGAACCGTATCGATGTATGAGTAAATCTGTCCTCAGTTCGGCTTCCACCTGCTCTCTGAACTTATGCAATTGAGGATCGTTAGCCTGTGCAGCCTTAATACGATCTACAAGTGAAGACCGCACCTATAATTGCTAAAGCTGCCTGGTTGCACTTGGTATAACGACTTCTAGTTCGAGATTTTGAAAGTCTTCATTGATACTCCTCTGACTGGTCAACATCATGACCGCTGGCTTGCGACTGAGAGCGTCGGGTACGATATTACTTTCCCCGGATGGTACTGTAAGTCCAAGTCATAGTCCGTCATTAGTTCTGGCCATCGACGTTGACTCATATTCAATTCCTTTTGAATGAAGATGTATTTCAGACTCTTGTGATCCGTGTACACTTCCACCTTTTCGCCTAATAAGTAACGTCTCCAGATTTTCAAGGCGAAAACCACTGCAGCTAACTGCAAGTCGTGAGTTGGGTAGTTCTTCTTGTGATTCTTCAGCTGTCATAAGGCATAAGCAACTACCCGACCGTGCTACTTCAAAACACAACCTAAACCTTTCCCTGAAGCATCGCTGTGTATCACCAAACCACCTGAATTATCCGGCACTGAAAGAATAGGGGCCGTGGTTAATGTTAGTTATATGTATGCTCTAGAGGCCATTACTATACATAGGATGTATATTGTAGTGGATGCTAGGACATATATAGGTAGGACTTTCTTGCTCGACATGATAGTACGCTATCTGGTTGCTCTTTATCTTAACATGTATACTTGATGTCTCTCTATTACATGTTGATAAAGCCCTTAGGATATGTACTCGACTTCCAGGACTGTGATGCAGATCATACTAGTGGGGCCTGGGTAGTCCATGAGTATATCCTTCAATGTTCCTAGTCGTGGGAATATCGAGACGGGGCATCGATATTCTAGAGTAGACTAGCGTATATCTTCTCGACCCATATGATGGGCGATGGATGATCCCATATCCATTGGTGTTTGACATCAGAGATGGTATGCGGGTGCTCAGTGGAGACTGGGTACACTGAACGGACTCGCCGAGAACTCCCAGATGGTATTATACCTCACGTCAGATGGCAGTTCTCTGGTGACACTAGTACATCTTAGTCTGTTGACCCGAGATCGTCATAGAGTCTTGTGTGTCTCCCACTGTGCTTTGATTTCCACCCTACCACGGCTCTACTAAGTCATGCAAACAGGTGGTTTTTAGGTACAGTCCCGATTCACATGGAGGCAATGAGCGATAGGAGGGGATTCGTCTCTCCCGGTATTAGGGGTTGATGTTGCGCTATGCTCGACTGGCCATAACCGGAAATCCCTGGCCAGGGTTGCAGTGATTTACTGGTAAGAGTTATCAGTAGTTTCACGCTTGTTATGGACCTTACGTCGGCATGACTTATCAAGCTACTGGGGTCAGACGTTTACCACCCCTAGACGAGATATGCGACATATCAGACGAACAGACCGGACTGTACGGTAAGTGTTACTAGTTGGATTCGCAGGAGTGTGAGCGGGCTTGCTCGTTGATCTTCTGATCGCTCAATACCCGGGTGGCCATTACGTTTAGCAGACCGCTTGCAGCTTGTGGGTGTTTGATATGATCATCACTTACTGCCGGCGTATTGACGAGTCTTTAGAGTCCTACACAGGGGTTTCCTCGCTCAAGCGAAACGAAATATGAGCGCATATGAGATATGTGCGGGACCGAGAATAATACCAGTATGTGATACTGTATTCTATTCTCGCGATATGTATCATTGGACGGTTATATGAGATATAGCCGGGTTACCGAATCAAGTGTTGATTCTATACATTGATACACTAGATATTAGTCGGTTATATAGAATATGACCGGATCGTTAAATCAAGTGTTGATTTAATGATTTAATGTATAATTATATATTTGATATATTGCTTTACATTAACTAGTATTGGTTCACTTAACATTAATTTTCTCACTTGAATGTGCACATTGTTTATATGTGATATATGCAAGTGTACATGTTTGTATCATGTTTGATGATACATACAAGATACGTGTATGAGACTTAAACCAAATTGAGATTAAATTAGGGTTTACTAATTTTCTAACAAATAACAAAAGAAATAAGACTTTGGTCAAAGTTATCAAGCTTCATTAAGCTTGAAGAAACTTTGAGAAAGTCAATTTCTTTTGTCATTTCCTTAGGATACTAGTTAACCCAACCCTTAACCCAATACTTTGGTTATTTCTCTACACAAGTTAAGCATGATGGCTTAACTCAACCATGGTGCAATAATTAAAAGGATAAGTTTCATTTTGGATTCATTTTATTATTCATTATTCTTTCTTCTTCTTCTTCTTCTTCAAGAAGAAGAAAGCTTACTAGCTCCAATGGTGCCATGAGATTAAGAGTGAGAAAAACAATTCTAAAGTGAAACCACTTCCTATTTCTTCATCCTCTACCACTTGCCATGTAGTAGAGTATGTTATCTTCACAAGTTTCATGACCTAGTGAAGATGGAGCTTGAGTTTGAGTCGTCTCGACGTAGATCATCTTCGGCATCGAAGTCAACGACCTAGCCCGCTTATTTCTCCGACGAAACCATCGCTAGAGTACGGGATCCCGATGATCGCAGCGGAGGGACGTCATCACGGAGCTTTAGAAGTGGAGGACCGAATCTACAAAGGTTGTAATCCCTTTCACTTGTAGTTAAAGTTGTTAACTTGCATGTATTTCGCCTTACCTCTAGTAACGATCTAGCATTAGGGTTTCTCGGCACATGTAAAAGTTTGATTTTGGCATGGTTGATGCCTTGTGGAACCTCTTGAGTATGCCTAGGAACCCTACAGTAGTATCAGAGCCTAGCTAGAGCTTTAGGCGAAGTGTAGACGAAGTTAGAAACCCGATCGAACCCCGAAACCCTAATCGATACCCCTCTCTGTACATTTTCTGAAACTGTGTTTTTTTGTGAATTAAAAATTGTCAAAAAATTCAGCAGGGATTTCTAGGAATTACTGTGGAGCACGTGCCCCCAAGTCGACAAATGCGCCGCGGAACCGCGGCCCCACCCTGGCTTGTGCGGCGGTTCCGCGGCCATAAAAGTGAATTTTGTCACGTGCTTTGCACAGTAATGCCCACCTGTAATTGTTGTATTTTCTGGGAATTTTTAATCTATACTCAACAATTGAGTTTTCTGGGTTGTTTTGAGGACTCGATGTTTCGATCGGATTATTTAACTCTGTTTATGTTTTTCCGGGTATTTTTAGTACGTGTTAAAAAGTTCGACCGAATATAAATAACCCACTTTTTCCCCTGATGGGAAATTTCCAAGTGTTGGATTTTTCCATAGTTTAAGAACTTCTAAGTAGTGCAAGTAATGTGATGGACCCTCTAGAAGACAACAAACCTTAACTCGATTATATGACCGTCTTGAACTGCCCTTTGAACATTAGGGTTTGGGGCAGTACGGCGTGCCACATGTGAGGCGTTGGCTTGACCCTTCTACGGCTGGACCATTGGTACTGTGGCATGAAATTGATGTTTTTAAACTCCCCTCAAGTGTTGAGAACCATTTGGGAAAACTTGGGTGTTTGATCATTCGATCGGAAAGTTTAACATTGTCTAATTATCTGGAATGTGATACAATATTTGGAATTCACAAGTAGTTATGAGATAACTAATATGAATGTAATAAACATAGCAGTTTAGTCTCACTAGATCGATTGCCATGGAATTTTGATGTGATCAAAAGTCCGTCGCAATCACGTAGCGTACGCGGATACTCGTCGGGTAAACTTAATAGACAGCCACGCCCCATAGCCCCGACCAAGTGACTGTAGGAGAACCCCGTCACCGAAAGCATCCGTTCGGGTGCTCGTGGCAGCGGTGTTCCGCCTTAGTGCACTTCGTCGACGGCATCGGGGGTGCGGCCGTCTACTAAAGTTTGCGATGAGCATTCGATCAGGATGTCAGGGATCTTGTTGAATTGCCCAAATTGATATTGAAAAGAGTTAGACTAAAATGCGGGGTATATAATTGGTTAGGCATGCGATGTCTAAAGAGTTTGTGGATTCCAATTGTTGTAGTTTTACACTTTCTTTTCTGTGACTATAAGTGTAGTATGTAGTTGTATCACCGGTTTTCGTTGCTATACGTCGACGACAATCGGTGTATGCATACTTACTTACGTTGATGACATGTGATGTTATGTGTTGCTGGATATGTTATATTGGATCGTCGTGTTTGAATAGCCGGGTTTTTTTTATGTGAGATGAGTGTTTTTCATTTTCATTCATGTAAAAACTTGTATGTAATATTCTTTTATTGGGGCACTTCCGGGTTGAGGATGATGTCACCATTGTATATTATTTACTTTTCCGCTTTAGGATAGACCCAAGGAGGGGAGCACAAGTAACCGGGTTCTAGGGTCCAGTGGGAGACCATCTCGAGGAGTCGAGTCCGGGTCTCCTAACTCTAGAATTGGTAGGGTTGCTTGCCGCTCTCGTAGGGGTCTAGGGGTGTGGGATTAGCTATTCATCACGACCGTGGAATCCGTGTTTTATATAGGCTCAAAATAAAACACGGACGTCCTAGTATATCTAATATTTCATATGATATTTTCTGCTGCGTTATCTGTGATGTGATCCTGTGATATGTTCAGATAGATATTGTATATAGTGTATATGATATATTATATATAGACGTTGTTTATGTTTTACACCCGCGCTAGCCCTGCCTCGATCTGTCGTTAGTTACCTAACCTAACGGTGCAGACGGGACATCGAGGCGAATACGGATGGCATAAGCGTACGTTATATTTATCTGTGATGTTTAGGTGGACTTAAATGATGGGACTTCATTAATGTGATTAATGAAAGAAAATAAACCTAAAATATGTTGTGGAATCGAATTTCAAAAACAGGTAGCTACAGTTCTTGCTTTGCATCGTGGTGTTCCTTATAGAACATCCTGCACCTTATTCGATAAGGAAAGGGCCGAGATCTCTTCACCGGGAGTGACCCCTTTAGCAATAACTGGCAGATGCTACAACCCTCGGTTTGTCTTTTGATTGCTTCTATAGTTTTTACTTTGCACAGCGGTATATATGATATATCCTACACCTTATTCGATGAGGAAAGGGCCGACGATCCCTTCACCGGGAGTGACCCCTTTAGCAAAACTAGAAAAGCCTAAAAAACACTCCATTTAAAAACCATTTGATTCCGCAACGAGATCAAGTTCAAAGCGTTAAAGGTTTTCTTAAAAACCATCCGCAACCCTCCGTTATTTTAGGAAGTAGAGTACTTAGTATTTGTGCTGTGTTTGTTGACCATAGTCAAGGCACAGTGTACGGTAGCTAAGTGATGTCTTCCTACACCGCATATGATGCGATTAGTTAGGACAGTCGCGTGACTTTGTTGACCTTAGTTAAGGGTCATGTGGGTGGGTCTAATTAATCATGAAATGACGAGTAGAACTTGACTAGTGCTTATGATTTGTTGACCATAGTTAAGGTCATAAGTACTAGGGGTAAAAACCATTATCGGGAGTTTCAAGTGTTGAAATTTGCAATGAGATTGCATACATTCTATATGATAGTTGGATCCTGATACCCACTGCGAGTAATTGTTACTCCTGAGAGAGTTTTGCACTTTACAATTAGCCGATCAAGTAGATGTCTAGAAAGGTGTCAACGGGGTTACGCCCCTGGGAAAACGAGGTTTATTTTAATTAGGTCCGTGCGAAAGCACGGGGAACCTCCCTCAAAATACCGGCACTGGCATGGCTGAAAGATTGGCGAACTTGTAGAGTGTAATTAATCCCGGCTAGTCTTTCCTTTTAAGGTTTGAAGGAAAATTTGATAAAAATAGTGGGAGCCATCCTGATTAGATAAAATAAATAACCAATCTAATCTTGCAAGAGCGCACGCAGAGTGTTTTCTTCTCTCTCTCTCCAGTTAGCGACCATGTCACGCTTTAATCAAGATAATAATATGGAAGTATTGACCGAACCCGCTTGTTATACTGAGCTGGGGAACGTTGGTCCCGCTCCAACTTATAATTGTTATAAGACCGAGCAGGAAATAGGGGAATACCAGGATTCCCTTACCGCCCAAACGAAGAAAGTCCATGAGATGCATCTTTTCAGGTGTGTTCATTACAAAGAACTGTTTCTCTGTATTCTCTACGTCCTAGGTATTAGATACCTGATCAGGATCCCGCATATGTAATTTGTTACATGGGTTACAGAATGGTAGAGAACTGAGAACGGGTGATAAGTTTCATGAGACAGAAAACGGTGCAAGTGTTGCAGCCAAGTCTGTTGGTCACTGTCACCCTGTATTACCAATACATTGATTCTGAAAAAATGCTATTAGATACCGAACCTGATATACAAAATCATATCAATCTCTTTATTTATTAAAGAAGGATATAATTTTGTATTATTGAATATTGTTTTGAACATTTCAAAAGTTGATCGGTTCAGGCACGTTATCTAAAAGCATTGACGTTCTAAATCAAACTACAGTTCCTAGTATACAGAACACACACAAGAGGAAGAGTTCAGAAATGAACGGATCTTTCTTGAGGCATTGAAGACTAGGTCATATCAATGTGACCCGACTAGCTTAAGTTACATTTTAGATGCATATTTAAATCAGTTTGAATTTACATCTTGTGAAACTTTCCAATCATGTCACAAAGATAAGATGACCATAGCTCTATTTATTGGAAACAGAGAAAGAGTTAGTGAACTCTTGGGATTGATACTTGATGATGTATGTAAGGTCCCCTGTCTACACATGCCAGGACCGGTTCTTTGTACTTCATTACATTCTCTGATGATCTCACAAGATTCAGCCATATGTTCCTGTTGAAACATAAGTCCGAAACTTTTGAGATAATCACCGAATATAAGTTAGAAGTAGAGAACCAAAACCGGGTAGAAGTATTATGTCCTATGATGAGATCAGGGAGGAGAATACTTGTGCATAGAATTCCTGGACTATTCTAAAGGAGAATGAGATTCTCTCTCGGTGTTACTCCTCTGAATATACCACAGCACAACGGTGTATCGGGGCGGAGCAATCGCACCATATTAGATATGGTGTGCTCTATGATGAGTATTACTGAGTTACCTGTTTCTTTTAGGGGGTTATGCACTTGAGAAACTGCATACCTATTGAATTGGGTTCGAATAAAATTAGTGCCTACCAATCCATATAAGATATGGTATGGGAAGAGCCTATCTCTTAAGTAAGTTAAGATTTGGGATTGTCCAGCCTATGTCGAAAGCAAAATCCGGACAAGATCGAGGCAAAGTTAGTTCTGTAGAACTGGAAAGGTTCCAGCTATACAAACTGCAGCTGATGATTTGACAGAACCAAAGGATTCAATAGTCCCCGACGAACCTCAGCCTCTCCGCCGATCTGGTAGGGTTCCTCATCCGCCTGAGAGATACTTCGGTTTCTCGATGACAGTGGGAGCGAGAAATGTATCATGAGATGATGACCCAACTAGTTTCGAGCAGGCCATCGAGAGTAGGGACTCTGTAAGAATGGCTGGATGCTTAGCGATCTGAGATGGAATCCATGTACACCAACAAAGTATGGACTTTGGTTGCTACATCTGAAGGGTTAAATCCCCATCAGGAGCAAGTATATCTTGAGAAGATTACTTGGTGTAGATGGAAAAGTTGAGACTTTCAAAGCTAGACTTGTTAAACGTTTTCGTCATCGACCAGTCGAGGATAATGATGAAACCTTTTCCAGTGGCTATGCTTAAGTCCATCCAGATCCTACTTGCCATTGCTACACACCATGACTACGATATCTGGTGGTTGGGTGTCATGACTGCTTTTCTAAATACTGATTTAGAAGAGAACGTCTATAAGTACACAGCCAGAGGGCTTCGTAAACCATGGGAGCAGCGGAAACGTGTGCAAGTTGCTTTACAGAATAAAGCAGGCATCGCGGAGTTGGAACATCTATTTTGATGTGGTAGTCAAAGAGTTTGACTTCATCAAAATGGTAGATGAACCTTGTATATAAAAAAGGGTAGTAGAGACTAAGGTGGTCATCCTCGTATTGTACGTGGACAACATACTCTTGATAGGAAAAGAGTTTCCTATACTACGCTCGGTCGATCTCCTCTTATCGCATGGATTCTCCATATAGGATCAAGATGATACCTCCTAAATCTTGGGATTTGGATCTATGTGATAGATCTAAAAGGATTCTCACTAGGTGTAGTGAGATGGTATCAATCGATCCTAGGGAGAATCACTGGACAGCTTTCAGGATGGTAAGGTTGACTGAATGTCAGTCACATGCATTGTCTTTACCCTCAGTCGAGGGACGATATGTTGGAAGAGTTCCAAGCAGAGATACCGTGGCAGACTAGACGATAAAGGCTGGTGATATCGCTATTAAAGATACTACCAAAGAGAAAATTTGGGTGTATATTGGTTCATGAGATGAACTAGGTTCCTACCATTGTATGACAATGGAAGTGAGGCTTTGGCTAAGGAACCCCGGTCCCATCAGTGACCCAGACATATTCTGAGGCAGCATCACCTGATCATGGAGATAGTTGATCTCCAGGGTGATCGAGGTTAGGAGAGTAGACTCAGAGGACAACACGGCGGATCCACTCACAAAGGCCTTTTCCCAAAGAGAGACTTTTATGGGATGTTTGAGTATTAGATACTACAACAACTGCTACAGATGACCCTAGTGCAAGTGGGAGATTGTTAGTTATATGTATGCCCTAGAGGCCATTACTGTACATAGGATGTATATTGTAGTAGATGCTAGGACATATATAGGTAGGACTTTCTTGCTCGACATGATAGTACGCTATCTGGTTGCTCTTTATCTTAACATGTATATTTGCTGTCTCTCTATTACATGTTGATAAAGCCCTTAGGATATGTACTCGACTTCCGAGAATAATACCAGTATGTGATATTTTATTCTATTCTCGCGATATGTATCATTGGACGGTTATATGAGATATAACCGGGTTACCGAATCAAGTGTTGATTCGATACATTGATACACTAGATATTAGTCGGTTATATGGAATATGACCGGATCGTTAAATCAAGTGTTGATTTAATGATTTAATGTATAATTATATATTTGATATATTGCTTTACATTAACTAGTATTGGTTCACTTAAGATTGATTTTCTCACTTGAATGTGCACATTGTTTATATGTGATATATGTAAGTGTACATGTTTGTATCATGTTTGATGATACATACAAGATATGTGTATGAGACTAAAACCAAACTGAGGTTAAATTAGGGTTTACTAATTTTCTAACAAATAACAAAAGAAATAAGACTTTGGTCAAAGTTATCAAGTTTCATGAAGCTTGAAGAAACTTTGAGAAAGTCAATTTCTTTTGTCATTTCCTTAGGATACTAGTTAACCCAACCCTTAACCCAATACTTTAGTTATTTCTCTACACAAGTTAAGCATGAGGGCTTAACTCAACCATGGTGCAATAATTAAAAGGATAAGTTTCATTTTGGATTCATTTTATTATTCATTATTCTTCTTTCTTCTTCTTCTTCTTCAAGAAGAAGAAAGCTTACTAGCTCCAATGGTGCCATGAGATTAAGAGTGAGAAAAACAATTCTAAAGTGAAACCACTTCCTATTTCTTCATCCTCTACCACTTGCCATATAGTAGAGTGTGTTATCTTCACAAGTTTCATGACCTAGTGAAGATGGAGCTTGAGTTTGAGTCGTCTCGACGTAGATCATCTTCGGCATCGAAGTCAATGACCTAGCCCGCTTATTTCTCCGACGAAACCATCGCTAGAGTCCAGGATCCCGATGATCGCAGCGGAGGGACGTCATCACGGAGCTTTAGAAGTGGAGGACTGGATCTACAAAGGTTGTAATCCCTTTCACTTGTAGTTAAAGTTGTTAACTTGCATGTATTTCGCCTTACCTCTAGTAACGATCTAGCATTAGGGTTTCTCGGCACATGTAAAAATTTGATTTTGGCATGGTTGATGCCTTGTGGAACCTCTTGAGTGTGCCTAGAAACCCTACAGTTAAGTTTTGTTTCAACAGCTCAAATGCCTTCGCCTGAAACAATATGTCCCAAGAACTGTACTTTGTTGAGCCAGAACTCGCACTTGCTAAGTTTAGAGTATAGCTTCTTTTCTCGCAGAATTTGTAGTACCGTTTGCAAATGTTCGACGTGCTCCTTTCGAGTCTAAGAGTAGACTAGTATGTCGTCAATGAGTACAACGACAAACGTGTTCAAGTATTCAGCAAAGACCATGTTCATCAAATCCATGAATATTGTTGGAGCATTGGTAACACCAAACGGCATCATAAGAAACTCATAATGCCCGTATCGAGTTCGGAAAGCCGTCTTGCATACATCTTCAGATGTTACCCTGATCTGGTGATAACCCGAACGAAGATCCAGCTTCGAAAATACCTTGGCACCACCCAGTTGATCAAATAAGTCGTCGATGCGCGGAATGGGGTATTTGTTCTTTATCGTTACTCTGTTCAGCTCACGGTAGTCTATGCACATCCGCAGCGATCCATCCTTCTTCTTCACCAATAAGACTGGTGCACCCCACGGAGAAGCGCTTGGGTGAATAAATCCCTTCTCCAGAAGATCCCTAATTTGTTTCTTCAGTTCTGCCAATTCAACCGGCGTCATTCTGTACGGTGCCCGAGAAACTGGTGATGTACCTGGAATCAGGTCGATTGAGAATCCCAAGACGTGAGAAGATGGTAGACCTGGTAAATCTTCAGGAAACACATCAAGAAAATCCCGAACGATCTCTGGCGCCGGGTTCTCATCAATCTCCATAGCCGTCAATACCTTCGGTTTAGCTCCATACTTGGCTGGCTCCAACGATTCGCTTCCACCCTCGAAAACAAACTCAGGATGATTAGGGATGCATAAAGTCACATTCCGAACTCGGCAATCGATGGTTGCATGGAATGTACTCATCCAATCCATCCCAAGAATCGCATCATAACTGCCTATCCCGATTAAAAGGAAATTCGCATAGAATTCTCTGCCATAAACTACAACTGGACAAGATCTACATTCTCGACTAGACACTATGATACCATTACCCATATGTATTTTCCATCCCTTGGTTAATGGTTCAGTGGTATGGAGTGAGTGTCGACGAAATGTACAGATATGAAACAATGTGATGCTTCTGAATCAATAGTACTCTAGCTGGTATAGAATGAACGAGTAGAGTACCTGTAACAACTTTACCCAAGGGCTCTGCCTGCTCGGCAGTCAGGGTGAAGGCCTATCCTTGACCACGACCTGTGTTGGTCTGCCTCTGCTCCAACGATCTCTGCTGCTGTGGTCCAGATCCTCCATGTAACTCTGTCCGCTGAGGGCAACCACTAACCCTGTGCTGACTGGACCCGCAAAACAAACACTGTCCCTTGGCACGGCGACAGTCCTTCTGAGTGTGACCGGTCCTGTGGCAGTAACCGCAGACCAAATCTTTCCTATGTTGCTGCTGCTGGGGCAAAAAGGTATGCTTCATCTGCTTTATTCCTGGCCTGTGAACTGGTATGACCCCTCGGGACGATGTATGAGTACGTGCTGGGATTACTGGGGGCCTCCTGTCAGTTAAGCTAGGGCGTTTGACTTTATTGATTAACTTCTCCTGAATTCATGCAGCGTTGAGTACTTGCGCGAAAGTCTGCAACTCGAGAGACGTGTTCAGTCGAAAATATCGCACTTTTGATATAATATTTTCCTTATTTTTCTTAAATATCTAAAGGTGTTTATTATAAATATGACACATATTTGGGTTTATCTGTAAAAATACTATTTATCATATGTTCATATATTATAATTAACATTATGAAGGAAAATATATGCATATAATATTTTGATAATTTAAATATGCATATCATATCAAATATCCTTAATCAATATTCTTAAAATATAATATCATATCAAATTGGTTAGAATAATATCTCAAAAATACCAAATATTACTAACATTATTCTTTGAGATATGGTGCAAGCTTTGGTTCAGGTCAGCAGATCGAGATATTGAGATGTCGGAAGTCAAAAATCTGCCGAAATATTAAAGAAAATCGAAAAATCATTACTGGCAGAGACTCAGGAAATATTTTCAAGTTCCAGACATCAACTAAATCTCCATGTGTCACAAGAATAAAGCCCCAGAAATTTGCACCCAAGATCTCATCAACAAACCGCGGATCCGCGGCCAAACCATGCACTATGCGGCGGATCCGCGGCCGATTCACCGAATCAGGAGTCAGGATTTTCAGGTTGGATTTGCTACAACTAACCCTAATTCTGTGGAACTTTGGTTTATGCTTTTGGGGCTATATAAAGGACCGATGGCTAAACTTAGAAATCATCAATTTTTTACACAAGCTAATCATCGTCAAAGAACAAGTGATCCAAGAAAGGTCCAAGATTCGACGAGATAAAGCGACGTGAGATTCGACGGAACATCTACATCCGACAAGGCAGAGATCGAGAGCAACTTCTTCTTCCTCTTGTAATCTAAACTTGAAGTTTGTACTTATGAAGTTGATTAATAAAGGTAGATTTTTAGTTTAATTAGTTTAATTATTTAGTTACATTATGAATTTCATCTCTATCCGTTTTTCTATCTCCATCATACGCGAGTAATTCTCCGCTTGATAGGGTTCGTAGGATTTGGGTAGAACAATAGATGATAAAATGTTTTAACTTCTTTTAAATCTTATGAAATTTATAAACTTTAGCAAAATAAATGTTAACATCCTTATCGGGCGCGCTACCAATTTATTGCTAGTCTCAACCGCGATTTGAGATCAGATTAACAATTGTTTTGTTAAGGGCTAAACATGAATAGAGATCAATGAAAGGACAAGGGTCAATAGTGGGGAAACCCTAGTTTTTTCCAAGAACCCTAATACCCATTCATCACTATCTATCTAGTATTAATCTATCAATAGATAAATGAGTAATCTTTATTAGTCATCTATGACTACTAAATCCGAACGGACCCTACAAATATTCTTCTTATAAAATCTATATCCGTATTCAAACTAGATCTATATTCTACATCCGTATTTTGATGTAGATCTAGAAACTATTCTCCACTATTCTTTATTCATCTATTCTTCCTTTTTTTTCAACACGTCTAAAGTAAGATTGAAAGATTCCACATATTCCTGAGGACGACCCGTACTCATCTCGGTCTAGCTACACGTGAAACCGTTATTGATTGCTGTTATTTCTACAAACACTTCTTTAAAACAGATCAATCAAATGGCGCCGTTGCCGGGGATACGTGCGTAATTTTTCATTCTTACTATTCGTGTTGAATTCTTATTCGATCTATATCATAAAACAAAATAAACCGCATCTTGCATATTTAACGATTAGTGTGCGATTTTTGCGAGGGAATCTAGTGTCACTGTAGCGAGGAGATAAGGATTCAGACACATTCATCAAGACCCAGAGAAGAAAGAGAGGCCACCGTAGCAAAAAGTTTTCAAAGAACTCTTAACTCCGCGGCGGAACCGCGGCAAGAAGTGTGTTTTGGCAGCGGAACCGCAGCGGTGTTGGTGAGTTAGGGCTTCAATTTTCTCTGGTATCTTTTCTATCTCTTTCTCTCTCCTCTGAAAAATCCAATAATATATTTTCTCCAGGCTTCTTTGCAAAATATCGCTGCCCAAAAATCTTTTTGCGGGTTTTGTTTTGCGGTTTGTTTTTGCATATTTTAATACGGACATTAAGGGGCAAAGACCAAATTCAGATTATGTGGGGATTTCATCACCCTTCTTAAGCCCCACAAATCACAAAACGAGCATCCGCATCACCTTATATTAATTAAAAAATATCTAGACCAAGACTCTTAGGACCGTCGCGCTCAGTAAGGACAGAGGAAGGTCGTGGGTAATATATCGCTTATCCACATTACTTTTGTGGTGTCTAGGCAAGTGTGTCTAAGGCAAGTGGTTACTTAATTAGGCCCGCTATTTTCGGTGATTTGTATAGCGGATACCTCCCACTTACCTGGCACTTACTTGGCCACAAGAGTGATAAAGAGGTGGTAGAGGATTGATCCCGCGGCTTGTCCTTTGGAAGTCTAGGAGCGGTCTAAAGACTTGACCTAGGTAACCTTAGTTCTAGGGTTGTGTGTGCATTTTTTTATGGTTTGTCTCACGTCCGACACTTTTCAAAACAAACCAATTTTTAAGTTCTCACGCGCTGCTACGTGCGCTAAACCCGCTTAGTGCATGCTCGGCTGGACACAGGATTCTAGTGCCCGTCTTGTCCGCGTTTCTGCTATCGACTCCGAAGTCGGTACTTCTTCATCTCCTTTTTTCCCTCCACCCACCACCCGTTGGTGCGCAGAATCCACCGCGCATCTCTCTCCAAGAAAGATGTTACCCCATGCGCGGACCCTTTCCTACCTGTCTATCTATTCCACCAGCCAATGGGGATAATTTTGAAATTAAACCCCACTTCATCAAACTGTTGCCCAAATTTCACGGGCTTGAATCCAAAGATGCATACGTTTTTATAAACAAATTCGAAAATGTATGCGCAATGATGGATACGTCACAGCTGTCTGTGGATACTATGCGCTTACATCTTCTCCCTTTTACTTTGTGCGATCTAGCTGAAAAATGACTTTATAACACCGCCTCACATTCTATTGCCAAATGGGATGAATTCGTTGTAGCATTCCTTAAGAAATTTTATCCCAATCATAAGACCGTCCGCGTTTGAAGCAAGATTAACCAGCTTACCCAACTTCCCAATGAACCATTTTGGAAATGCTTTGAACGGTTTAAGGATATTTTTTTACAATACCCTCATCACGGAATCAATAGATGGGACCTTTGTCGCATTATATATGCGGGTGTCGATCTAACAACAAAATAGATGCTTGAAACCATGTGTCAATGTCATTTCCTGTCTAAAGATGATGGTGAAGCTTGGCAATTTCTGGAAAATCTCGCTGAACAAACCCTACAGTGGGAAAGCATTAGACCCGCATCGTCTAGGGGAGGTATCCATCAGCTCGATATTTCCATCGCAGTGAAAGCCGAAATGGCCGCGATACAAAAGAAACTCGATGCTATAGAAAACAAAGTGTCTTCAGCCCCCCTAAACCAATTTACGCTCCCCAAAACCGTGTGGTTGCTGTTCCAACCTATCACATCTAACGGAAGAATGTCCTTTGAATCCACCGTTTCAAGGTCAAGAACAAATTAATGCTACTTTTCAGCAACGACCTCAAAACGATCTTTATTCTTCCATATATAATCAGGGATGGAGGAATCATCCTAATTTTGCTTGTAACCAAAACCAAAATCAAAACCAGTTCCAAAGCAATTATCAAAGACCTCCTCCACAGCAATAGCAACCACACCCACAGAGTCAGCACCCCTTTCATTCGCAACCTATTCAAAATCCGGCCAACAATTCTACACCTTATAATAATTCTTTCCAAACGGCCTGTAACGAAAACTCATCTGCACTCGAACGAAGCGTGGATATGTTTATTAAACATTCCATGCAATCGACGGATGAAATAAAGTCTTATATCCAATCATTAACACAGACCACCACCTCCCGTGGTGAAAGTATAAAATCGATAGAGGCACAACTTGTAAAAATAAATGCTGCGATGAGTACGAGAGAAAAAGGGAAATTTCCATCTCAACCTATACCTAATCCTGGTCATTCACAAAGTTATAATGTGAGTGCTGTTACCACGTTGAGATCAGGAAGAGTGCTGGATAACCAAGTGGGTGAACACGTTGATGACGTTGATGATATTAATGATACCCCGGCTTCTACTTCTTCTCTTATTTCATCTAGTCCACCACCTTCTTTCGAGCCTATTCTCCGTTTTTCCCATAGCTCGAACACTCAGCCCACTTCCTCGAGTCAAGCTAAAACAATCCAAACTCCAATTCTGGGATCCATTCCATCCCCACAATCCTCTCCAATGTTGGACCCAACACTTATTGATAAAGCACCTTATCCAAACAGATTAAGGGGCAACAAACCAAGTCCACAAATGGAGAAGATTGTGGAAATTTTTAAGCAACTTAACATAAACATTCCTCTCCTAGATGCTATTCAATAAGTTCCGTCTTATGCAAAAATTCTAACGGACTTGTGCACTAGGAAGAGAAAAACTCAGGTGCCTAAAAAAGTTTTCTTAGCGAGTAATGTAAGCACTGCTTTTACCCAAAGACTATCCAAGAAAAGAAAGGACCCCGGAAGTCCTACCATATCTATTTCTATTGGGGGTAAAGATATCAATCGTGCTCTACTCGATTTAGGCGCCAGTGTTAACTTGCTTTCCGTATTCTGTGTATGAGCAATTAGGTATCGGAGAGTTAAAACCGGCGCACTGCACTCTTCAGATGGCCGATCGATCTATCATCCAACCTAGGGGTGAGCTAGATGATGTGTTAATCAAAGTCGGAGAATTTATATTCCCTGTGGACTTTATCGTTATAGATACACAGCCTATAGCGAACCCACGAAACCAAATTCCGGTGATTTTAGGTCGACCTTTTCTTGCGACTTCCAACGCAATAATCAATTATTGAAACGGCTCTATGACCCTATCCTTCGGGAAGATGTCAATTGAGCTTAACATTTACAAGTTAGGAAGTGAACGTTCCGAACCCTATGCTCAAGTATTATTTGTCGAAGCGATAAATTTTGACAACAGCGAATTTGAACAGCTTTACGATTTTGATCTTGACTCCGCTAGTACGTTGTTGTTTGACCCTGCTATTTTTTATACACATACGGACACTTCTATCGAGATATCCGGATCAACATCTAACGCTGAATATGAACCTTTTATGGAGTTCGAGTATCATCCCGTTCTTTCCGATGAGATTATTATTTGGGATATCGATGAAAGCTTTGAAGAAATTTTCGCTAAAGAACTCGCATTTTTAGAAAATATGGGTGTTGTGATGAATCAACCTCAACACAAAGAAGTTGAACCACCACTCCTTCTTCTTATCAATAACAAGAATGCGAGTAATCCACCATCACTGTTTCGTCTCTATAAACCGAGACGTAAACACGATCTATTCCACCTCTTATTCCCTCCCCATTTCTTCACGTCGATAGGTGATATGTTCTTCTACCAACCAGTGCGTTACATCGATAAAATATTTGAATGGTCGGTGTTGACTTTTGGTCTTTGTAAAGCTTTGCATAGACCAATAACTTTAACCCCCTTTATAATTTTAAATGCTTAATACGATTTTACTCAAGTTTGGAGGGAGGGATATATTTTGGCTCTTGAAAGAAAATTTTTACAAAATTGTGAGCCAAAAATAAATTTGGGAGAGAATTTCACTTTCATTATTTCTTGTCCCTGTTACTTTTCCTCCCAAGTCTACAGTTTTTTTAAAGCTTGACAGATGACATCAGTGAGGAAACCGCTGCAAACAGGTTTGGGGGAGGTTTGTGCTTATTCACGCATTATTTTGCATCATACTATATATAAGCCAAAAAAAATTGATAATGAAAGTTTGAAAGTGAAAATTTACATATGAAAGATAGGAATAGTTTGAGAAAAGCAAGAAAGTTAGATATTTTCTTAAATGAAACTAGTAATAAGTAAAGATGAGCCGTTGTCCCAAGGGTTAATAAGATGAAGGAAATTACTAATCTGAGGATAAAAATAAATCTGAAAAATAGTCTCTATTCTTGAGGCTAAATATTTGAACGTTGATACCCTACTATACGCACTAACACACATCTTGAAACTTGGGATAATAGAGGATACCTTGAAATGCTCTTGTCTAAAAGCCTTAGTATGAAGGAAAATAAAATAAAATATAAGCGGTGAAGTAAAAAATGAACACTGCTTTTGTAATTGCTTAAGGCAGTATAAAAAAAATATAGTGAGGGTGTTTTATCACCTAGTGCCTTAGACCAACTGGTTTGGGAGCCACTGCTAAGCCTTAGGTGTTGCAAGACGAGGAATTATGCCTTAATACGCGAGCACATTTTATAATCGGTTGGTTAGTATCTCAAGAAATATTAACGGTCGCATGAAGAATGTGTGAGCAATTCCATCTAAAATATTCACCAACTAAAATGTACTAATGAAGATGGACAAGAGTATGATAGCGTGAATTGAATTCTCTAAGTGTAGGGATGTCTTTTACACACTTGTAGGGGTATATGATCAATATTTGGAGGAAAGATAGGGAGGAAAACTAAAGACGATGTTTTATTGAAGGATGATGTGATTTCTAATATCTTTTCACGACCATTAAGATAGGGCTCATGACAACCGAAAAACTGGTGTAGTTGGAAACTCTTATTTTCAAGTTCTTTCTTGTATAGTTTTTATCTTTGTATGTAATTTTCACTATCTTTCTTTTATTATAAGATTTTGTGGGTGTAATCCGCTGAAAATCCTCAGGTGACAACACTCCTCCTACTAGGGACACCTAAAGGTTTAACGGCTTGTTGCACGTGCTCAGTGCAATCGTGTTGTCTACGAAAGTATGCTACTTAGTTTTTTCTTTTTCTTTCTCCCTCTCTTGAATAAATAAGTTTGCTCGGGACGATCAAAGTTAAGTTTGTGGGTATTTGTTCAGTCGAAAATATCGCACTTTTGATATAACATTTTTCTTACTTTTCTTAAATATCTAAAAGTGTTTATTATAAATATGACACATATTTGGGTTTATCTGTAAAAATACTATTTATCATATGTTTATATATTATAATTAACATTATGAAGGAAAATATATGCATATAATATTTATATAATATTTTGATAATTTAAATATGCATATCATATTAAATATCCTTAATCAATATTCTTAAAATATAATATCATATCAAATTGGTTAGGATAATATCTCAAAAATACCAAATGTTACTAATATTATTCTTTGAGATATGGTGTAAGTTTTGGCTCAGGTCAGGAGATCGAGATGTTGAGATGTCGGAAATCAAAAATCTGCCGAAATATTAAAGAAAATCGAAGAATCAATACTGGTAGAGACTCAGGAAATATTTTCAAGTTTCAGACATCAACTAAATTTCCATGTGTCACAAGAATAAAGCCCCAGAAATTTGCACCCAAGATCTCACCAACAAACCGCGAATCCGCGGTCAAACCATGCAATATGCGGCGGATCCACGGCTGATTCACCGAATCAGGAGTTAGGATTTTCAGGTTGGATTTGCTACAACTAACCCTAATTCTGGGGATATTTGGTTTCTGGTTTTGGGGCTATATAAAGGGCCGATGGCTAAACTTAGAAATCATCAATCTTTTACACAAGCTAATCATCGTCAAAGAATAAGTGATCTAAGACAGGTCCAAGATTCGACGAGATAAAGCGACGTGAGATTCGACGGAACATCTACATCCGACACGGCAGAGATCGAGAGCAACTTCTTCTTCCTATTGTAATCTAAACTTGAAGTTTGTACTTGTGAAGTTGATTAATAAAGGTAGATCTTTAGTTTAATTAGTTTAATTATTTAGTTACATTATGAATTTCATCTCTATCCGTTTTTCTATCCCCATCATGCGCGAGTAATTCTCCATTTGATAGGGTTCGTAGGATTATGTTAGAATAATACATGAGAAAATGTTTTAACTTCTTTTAAGTTTTATGAAGTTTATAAACTTTAGCAAAATAAATGTTAACATCTTTATCGGGCGCGCTACCAATTTATTGCTAGTCTCGACCGCGATTTGAGATCAGATTAACAATTGTTTTGTTAAGTGTTAGACATGAATAGAGATCAATAAAAGGACAAGGGTCAATAGTGGGGAAACCCCAGTTTCTTCCAAGAACCCTAATTCTCATTCATCACTATCTATCTAGTATTAAATCTATCAATAGATAAAAGGAGTAATCTTTATTAGTCATCCATGACTACTAAATCCGAACGAACCCTACAAGCATTCTTCTTATAAAATCTATATCCGTATTCAAACTAGATCTGTATTCTATATCCGTATTTTGATGTAGATCTAGAAACTATTCTCCACTATTCTTTATTCATTTATTCTTCATTTTTTTCAACACGTCTAAAGTAAGATTGAAAGATTCCGCATATCCCTGAGGACGACCCGTACTCATCTCGGTCTAGCTACACGCGACATCATTATTGATTGCGGTTATTTCTACAAACACTTCTTTAAAACAGATCAATCAAGACGCAATCAACTGCTGCAGCTCAAAGTCCAGCCCCTGTAAGAAACGTCTGGCCTTGGTGGCCTCTGAAACGACCATATAGGGAGCAAATCGGCTCAGACGGTTGAATTCTACTGTATAAACATCAACGGGACGGCCGCTATGCTTTAATAAGATAAATCTTTCCTCTATTTCTGTTTATGCTGTGGAGGAGAAGTAGTATTATGGCCGCTAGAATTGTTTGATGCTTTGTAAATGGTTTAAAATTAGTGTAGTGGCTATCTAGTGGGTTAGTTTGGATGTTTGTGTTGGATTGTGAGCACTTTATCGCATAACGGCGATGTTGCGCCGATTTTTGGAATGTTTGTGCTTACTAGTTTTGTTATAAAATTATGTGATGAATTATTTTTGATATCTCGATGATTGTTTTGGCTTATACTATGACATTTAGGATGTGTGAGTGTGGATTTTTGAGTGGTCAGGTTTTAGTTTTGCCGGGCGACCAAATCGACGATTTTAGTTAGTTTTTGCGATTTTCGCGTGTGTTCCGCGCACCTTGTGCACGTTGTACCTAGCTTGTGAACGTTGGTATTTTCGTTTGCGATTAGCGTCGTTTCATGGTATGTAACCTTATGTTTGGTATTGATGTAAATTCCAGGTTCGGTCGCGGAGACGTCAGACGCGGCACGAAAGGGGAAAGCGGTGATTGGACGTGACTAGCTAGGGATTCCGGTGAGTAGATGTAACATCTACGGGGGACTATCGTTGGATGGCGCAAGCCTCCCGATAGTTTTAGTAGATTAAAAGGATCCTTAGTAATGTTAGTAATTAGGGGTGTAATACTTGTATGATTAATTGCTACATCCATGCCTTATATCGACATACATATGCGAAACCATTCTATAGGACACCTGCACCATTGCCAGGGTTTTTATATGCAGCACGAGCACTATTCATGCTTACACACACACCCTGGTAATTGCCATGCCACCACACTAGATAACCTATAATTTGAAAACCTTTTACTAATTGATACTTAAACTTGTGCGATTGCCTTTAATTCCTTAAAATGAAATCATAAGATTGCTAATCATGTGCATGTACCTCATCATGTTATTTGTTCATGCCTAGTCTATCACTCATACATTGCAACTTGATTATTGATACCATATGCATTCATTATCATTGGCATATGCATTTATAAGGATTTCTTAAGATTTTGTGATATTTCTGGATTTCGGGGGAAAGCCGCAAAAATTTCTAAACTTATTATATTTTTAAAATATGTAAATTGCGGTTTTCTAGTGATGTAAGTGTCGTCCACCATGAGTTTTCTATGGTTTTCAAGACCCGTTTCGAGGAGTTGGATGAACCGTTTCGGGTACATGGTGTGCCCGGTAAGGTACCCTGGGTCAAGAAGCTCGTGGTGCTGACGATGAGCCTGGCAGGGGACGGATTACCTACCGGTGACTGTTTGGCACGGCGGATATCCAGAGGATACCGACCGTGGCCGCGAGATGATGAGATATTGATATTGAGATGGGTCAGCCGGATGGCTGAGGCCAGAGATACTATGACATGGATATATGAGATTTGTGGTAGTTTTGAGGTGTTGTTGCTGGACACAGGTTCTTGTTGATTCTATTGGTATTGTGCTGGTATTTCAAAAGAGATTCCTAAAGGAAAAACATGATTCTTATACTTACACATTCAGATCATGAGTTGATTCGCATTGCATTCATACCTGCTAGTATATTCATATTGCATACATACCTGCTATTATGTCCTGCCTTACCTGTATTTTAGATGCTATGATGCTTGTGTGCATGCATTCGATAGCCTGTGTAGATGTTATTTATTACTCACGAGTTGGCAACTCACCCCCGTTGTGCCACAGCCTTTTTCAGGTCCGCTCCGTCAGTACAGTAGCGGCGGGCGCACTTGCTTCTTTTGCCTCTTTTGCCTGGACTCGAGGTTTTGCTCTTAGGTGGGTTATATTATTATTTCTGTACCACCTTGTATATTCTTTGTATCTAGTGTACTCCATCTACTGTATCTACCAGTATTGTTGTATATTGACCTAGAGATGAGGCTGTGAGATTTGTGGACTTTTTATGCTGTATTTTGGGGTCGAGCTCACTTGAGTCGACATGTTGTTTTTCTCATGCTTCCTTATGATTATTTTGCATGTTGTTGTTTTATATTGCGTGGGATTTGTGACCGCCTTGTGACGAAGAGCTAGCTCCCGCTTGGGGATGCCTTATTTGTTGGATTCATATATATTCTTGTTGTACCCATTTTGGGGGCCAGTATTTACAAAGGAGACTCTGCCGAAATTTTCGGAAAAATTTATATTGTTTAAAAAAAAAGGTTTTATATGACTTATTTGATAAACTCGCTTTCAATTGATTGGTTTTCCTTCATTCTTTTGCTTATTTGGTTTTGGTTTCTGGGCTTTGGCTTACTTATTTTACGGATGTCTTGAGACGTTCGTAACTTAAGTGCCAGTCACGTTCCGTACCTGCGGGTCGTGACATAGTGATCCAAGAAACAATCTTTGAACTTCCTCCATTCAATCGGCTCATCTAGCCTGCTCTCTTCGACGAATCACCAATTACGGGCCTCATCTTCTAGCTGAATCTTTATCATGTTTACCTTCTCCTCATTGGGGACCCGTGCGGCCGTCAATAGGTTCTCCACATTGACTAGCCATTGCTCGGCCTCAAGTAGTTCGGCTAACCCTATAAATACAGTCTGGTGTAGCCTCAAAAAATCCGATACAGTGCCAGCGACGCCCTCGGGGGCGGTAATGAGAGCTGGGGGTCCCCCCAATATGGTAATTTCCCTGAGACCCTCGGTAATGAGCTCAGTCTTTCTTTCTTGAGCTTCCGTAAGAGTCGTTAGTGCGTTCAGGATCCTCTCTGTGCGATCCTGGGAACTAGAGTCCGAAGAGAGGTCGTTCGGGGAGGTTATGTCGCTGAAAGATAGATCGAAGGATAGGATTAGATACAAAAATGAAAGCAAAGGATAGTGAAGTGAAAATAACGTAATAAAGTGTAAGTAAAGTTATTCCTTTATACTAAACCTAGTTCTGATACCAACAAAATCATGTCACGCCCCGCTTCCTAAAATACGGAATACGGGAGGCGACTAGGCCAGCCATGCTCCTACGGTCAGGGAAACAATCACGCCGTAGTCACACTTCGGCTTCTAGCATTACATGGTAATCGGTAAACACAGTGCAGAAGTAAAGGAAACACATCACTTGTTTATTACATCAAATTTCATTGTTCACAGTTTATAATAGTTTAATAGAAAAAGAAACTACTAACCTATTGCGAATACAAGGTTGATTTATGGAAAGTGGTGAGAGTACTGATGGTATGACCGTCTAGATCTCTGCGAGCTCGAATGGTAGGTCTGACTCCTGAGTGGCGTCCTCTCCAAACTCTGAGCATGCATACTCAGGTCGTCAGGGCTATGCAATAGCAATAATATAATAGCAATATAGTAAAGTATGAAATAAAAGGTAATAACAGTAGAAACAGTGTATGCAGGTAATCAGTGTATCAACACGCAATGCAATATATGATCCATGTTCCTATTGGTCGCTAGGTCAATTTGGAATCGAATTATGGAAAAAAGTGATCATATTTAATGAGGGTCTCGTGCGTACCCGAGACTACAGCCCGCTGTTGCCCGGGACATAACCCTGTCAGCTGGATCGCTAAATCCATAACCTAAAATATATATAAGAGTCGCCGTTCGAATGATCATCTTCTAAATCGTTAAACCTCGCTAAATAAAAGTTCCATTCCACTTCGATTTCCCCTTTTCCCCAGATTTCAATAACTATATGTATGAGGCTAGTTGTATACAAGTACGTACCAATAACCTGGTTTTATTCACTTTTCACTGCACTATTTACTTTTACGAATTATTCACTTTTTACTAGCGTAATTGACACAACTAATCCAATACCACTCACGTTCGACAATGCAATAATCGCTAATAATCAATAAGAGCGTTATCTATCACTAAAGGTATTACGGTCGGGTAAATATGAGAATTATGCCGCGAATCAAGTCATGTACAAAATGAATCACTACGTACCTTATGAGTTCAGAAAATCATATTAAATCGTACAATCGTAATTAGGCAAAATGATACAATAGGGGTAGAAAGAAAACTTAATTATTGATTCAACGAAATTAGTTTCAAATCAATCGGGTGGTTTGCGAATTATAGTCATTACTTTTTAAGAGTTCTCTGCTGGAAAGTCCAGTTTCTGAACTGAAGCTCTGTTTCGTAACACGTTTTACTCCCCTTTGGGATCATAATTAGGTGACGCTACAGTTCAACTATTTGTAGAGATATGAGTTAAATTTACAACTCAGAAGACGGATCAACAATAGTCATCTTAGTTTAGGAGTTATGATTAGTTTACCGATGAAGGGTGTAAACTGAATTTGCAGAAATCTGCCGTACACACTAATAGTTTAAAATGTGTTATAAATATCAAACGACACTGGAATGCAATAGGACCAGTACTATTAGAAATATAATTCAATTATATATGCTTTTATATATGGTTCTGCACTCTTGCACTTCTAAACAAGACGACACAGGTGTTTTGAAACAGATAAAAGTAGAGAATTTTGTTCCGTACCGCAGTCCAGAGCCAAGATACTCCTCTGTTTTTGCTATTAAAATGAAATTCTAACTAGAAACTATTTTCACAAATTTAAATATTAAATAGTCCGCCCAAGAATGACACGATCCGATTTTTGTGGAATTAAATATAGATTTTACGGGACAACTTATACTGCAAAGTTCAGATTTCGTATCAATCTGCGGGGCGTCATTTTGTGGTTAAAACGATATCGATTTTCCACCAAATTTCTACAGAGTGTTTGTTAACAACATTAGAGTCTAAATATCATAAATTACATCATTTTAGACTTTGTTTTCGCATAAATTTTGTATCAAACACCTAGGTTAAGCATACACGTGTACCGATCACAATGTTATTTTCACTCGATTGATCCAAAAGATAATACATTCTAGAAAATTCCCCTTGATACTAACCTGTTGTGATAGATTGATTATACTCAAACCAAACCACTAAAGATCATTGGGTGTAGATAAAATTAACGGTTAATTTAAGACATGAATTTGTAGTTTTTACGTATTCAAGCGAACCAGCATATATATTTAATACGTATAGCATGTAAGCAAGTGGAGTGCACTTGCCTGCAATGAATCGACGATTACGACAACAACGATGACACAGGCACAGCACGACGAGTACAACACGACAGCGACAGTGAGTGTTCCCCTCCGAATGGCGGCCAAGACATGGACGTCTTGCCTGAGATTCGGGGCAGATGCTAATAGGTTTTATCCGTCCACCTCTCCGAAGATGCCAAGTTGATTTATGGCACCGTGTATCGGAGGTTTAGACGGATGCGGCCGATGTAGCAGACTTCGTCAGATTCCTCCTCGTTTGAGGGGTTTTTGATTGTGGGGACGCTTTTCCCTGCAGGCGCAAGCCCCTGCAGTTAATCACGCTACCGCATCGCGGTAACAACTTTCTCCTTCTCCAGATGTTCACTTCGTATCGTGGGTGTTTGTTTTGTTTGTGGTTGCCCGTGGATTGTATACGGAGACTAATTTATGTCGTCACCCGTAGGACGTGGATTAGTCCAAATCCGTATTTTCTTAGATTTGGGTTTGGGGTTTTGGTTTAAGGATACGTTAGCCGTATTTGAGGCTAAGATCAACTTAAACGTTTGTTAAGGATACGTTAGTCCAGTTTGAGACTAAGATCAACTTAACGGGATCGTTTAGATCCGACAAAAGAGAGTTTGGGCTCTATTGTTCCAGTTTAGGGACATAGTGGTCCATCATTCCCGTTTTGGGGACAAATGTTAGTTTAAGGACGCATTAGTCCATGAGTTAAAGGACGCGTCAGTCTATGAGTTTGAGGACCCCACAGTCCATATTGATGTGTGGTTATCGGGACCCGTCATCTCTCTGACGATGTTGAAGAATTACAACGACAAATATCAGAGGAGTTCAGAGATGTACCCTTGAACCGAGTATAAATTGATTTGAGAGAGCAGTCGTGCTCGGTTCAATTTAATTTGAGGACTTACGGCCAGAATTGGGCTAAGTCCAGTTGAAAATTTTCAACGTTTTATCTGCATTTGGCCTGTTAGGCCTTTACTAAGGCTCTGCCCCTGTTTAATAATGCATGGTATTTTTGTTTGGTCTATTAGACCTTTATTTGGGCTCTGCCCTTTTTTTTAAATGATGCACAGCATCTGTTTTGGTCTGACAGACCTTTGTTTGGGCTCTATCCCTTTTATAATGCATTGCATTTTTATTAGGCCTGTTAGGCCTTTTAATTGGGCTCTGTCCCTTCTTTTTAATAATGCACTGCATCAATTAGTCTGACAGAGCGCCACGTGGCTTGTCAGGCGCTTTGCGCCAATTAAAGAGCGCAAGACGCCAGCGCATGTGGAGGTGACACGTGTCGCGCTCTGGTGAGCGCAAGTCTGTTAGCGCAGTGCGCTGCGCTAGCGCGCTGCTGACACGTGGCGCGCTCTGATGACTTGTGCCAATTTATGAGAGCAGTGCTCTGTTTTAGAAGCGCATAGTGCAGTTTGTTCTGGGACTGACACGTGGCGCTCCCTGGTGGTTTGCGCCAATCCAAGGAACGCAACAGTGCAAATTTCAAAAGTGCAAGGCACTGTTTAATATTTTGATCAAATTTAGATCAAAGAAAACAAGTTTTTCTTGTTTTTCTTATTTTCAGAGAACCAGTGATTCATCAAAAGGCAATGCCTTTATACAGAAGTAAATTACTTCTTTATTATTATTATTATTATTTTTTATCCAAGATCTTGATCTTGTTCTTAGATCATTGATCTCTTTTAGAAGAAATTCTTCTTTTATTTAAAGGTTTTTACCTTTTCTTTCTCTGAGCTCTTCTCAAATTTTTTTTAGAGAAGTTCTGTGTCTTTTAGACTTGGAGTCTAGGGGCTTTTATATAGTGCCAATTGACTTATTAAATCAGTTAAAGAGATCTTTCTCTGAGTGATTTAGAGATTTTTCCCTACCGTTGGATTTTTGATCTAAGGGCTCCTGTTTTACAGAAGAGAATCTTATTGTTTTAATAAGATTAGAAAGATCTTTCCAGAATTTTTCTGTTTAAATGCTGGCACAGCTGGCGCAAGCGCACTTGCGCTTGACATGTGTCGCGCAGCGCAGAGCGTAGCGCAACTGTGCCGACACGTGTCGCGCAGCGTTGAGCGCAGATTAGTTGAAGCGTTGCTTCCTTTGTTAAAATTTGAATTTTAAACAGAGCCTTGCTCTGATTGGGTGCGCTGCCTTGGGCGCTGCGCTGGCGTATCAGCTTTTAACACGTGGCGCGTTGCGCGCAGCACAAGGAATCTGAAGCATTGCTTCAATTTTTGAATTTTTGAAATTCAAACAGAGCTTTGCTCTGATTGGGGAAACAAATGCCCCCCCCACCGTTGCGCTCACGTGGCACACACGTGAGTGCAGCGGTGGCAAGATCCCAGCCGTTGGATCAACTCAGGAGTAGAAGGGACGCAAGCGCCTATAAATAGGACCCTTGGTCTTCAACAGATGATTATCATCTTCAAGATTTTTACTTTCAGAACTTCAGAGTCTTGCTCTTGCTTTCAAGAACTCCAAGAGTTAGAATTTTTTAGAAAAAACTTTTAGGTAAAAATTAATCTTAAATTAAATTAATTTTAATTTTAATTTTAATTAATAGAGCCTTGGTCTCATAGATCTTTTGATCTAAAGAAAACTCCTTTGGGGTTTCGCCAACAGAGCCTTGCTCTCAAGAATCTGTTTCAGGATTTCTTAACCCATGAACAGAGCCTTGCTCTTTGGCAAAACATAGATCTTTTGATCTATAAGAATTAATTTTAATTTTAATTTTAATTAATAGAGCCTTGCTCTCATAGATCTTTTGATCTAAAGAAAACTCTTTTGTGGTTTCGCCAACAGAGCCTTGCTCTCAAGAATCTGTTTCAGGGTTTCTTAACCCATGAACAGAGCTTTGCTCTTTGGCAAAACATAGATCTTTTGATCTATAATGAAGAACTCTTAAGAGTTTTCATGGATCTTTAAGATCCCAAAAAAAAATTTAATTTTTTAATTTTTTAAGAATTAATTTTCCTTTGATGGATATTTCCATCATTATCACAGAGCTAAGCTCTTTTAATCTTTTGAGGAATTTTATTCCCTTGAGACCAGAGTTTGACAAGTGTCACTCTGTGACAGAGCTTTGCTCTGAAAGAGGAGATTTTCTCCTTGTCTCTAGGGATTTCTCATTAATGAGAATATTCTTTTGGGGATCTCCTCATTAATTGACAGTCCCATCCAATGATGGGGCTGTCTTATTAACTGATGTATTGTCATCTAGATTTTGTGGGTCCCCCTTTGGTCCCCTATCCACTGCATTGCAGTGGTACAAATCTTGAAGTTCCAAGTGTCAGCCCCCCTTTTTTTAAAATTAAATTAAGATACTGACGGCTGAATCTCGTTTTTCTTTGCAGGCAATCATGTCTGCTGATCTGTCTTTCCCATTCGTTCGCTTAGAGGGAGGATTTCCTGAGGCGCCGGTGGACCGGGAGATTTTCTCTCTGATTAAGGATCATGACCCCGAGCACAAGAACCTTCACCTGTGGGGTAGGTGGTACAGTGAAATCATCAAGGGTCGCCGAAGCTTCACCTGAACGACGCCTTCAGAGCCAATCTCGTTGATCCCGTATGCTGATGCACCCCCGGTGAACTATGCCGTGGAGGTTGTGAATTGGAACTCAGAGGATCTCCTCCAGCCTTCGATTGGTGCTATTCCCGTGCAGCCGCCGTCGGCCGTGGATATTCCGGGGCGACGCATATGCCAGGGTGAGGCGCGCCCTTAGGGACAGGCTTATAACCTCGGATTGACCCCGCGACAATCGGACGGATATTTGCAGTGGGCGAGGTATATCTTGTCGGCGAAGAAGACGCATCTGATGAAGATCGGTTTGTACCCTGCCGTTTACGCCTCGCTTTTTGAGTATCCTGCTCCTCCAACATGGTGGGTTAAGGCGTTCGTGGACCAATGGAACATCCCCACTCATACTTTTCTCTTGACGGACAGGGAAGTTTCCATCCCCCTGGAAGAATTTGCTGAGATATCCGGTCTGCCGGTGAGGGGGGAGCATTATGAGGAGTTACTTCCTCCAGATGAGTACGTCTTCGCCACCAAGCAGCTGGTATTTGATTTGACGCCGGAGAATACTATTCAGCACCAGTTTCCAAGTCTGGCGAGGGTGCTGAATATATATGAGGGTCTCTACTTGGAATCAGGAATCCGGGGAGTCAGTATTGCAGATTTTATTGCCCGCTTTTTTCGACCGGAGATTCTTTCACAGAGGAATGAAAAGTTCGCCAAGCTCGACGACCCCTTCGGCTTTTGCTTAGATCGCCTACCGGCGTTAGAGAATGACCAACAGGGTTTTTACTTTCCGGACGCTGCCATCATGCCCTTATCGGAAATCGCCGCCCCGGGCATTGACGAAGAGACCTTCCTCGGCTTTCTGGGATTATAGCTGTCCTGTTTCGCGCTTCCCATGCACCCACGCTATATTAGTCCGTCCGTCTTCTACCTAGTGCACCGGATGGTGGTTGGTATACAATTGTTGATCGGAATCGCCGGGCTGGCTCACCTGTATCATGGATTAAGCGTGGCGGTGGACGCGAATGAACCCGGGGTGCAACCCGCCAATTTCCCGATGCACTATTTTACTTCATGGATGGAACTGCATATGCTCGGAGTATTCGGGATTCACAAGAGCCCCTCCTTTTACGAGAAGTGCAGACTCCTGAGAGTCATGCGGTTATTCGGAGCTTCTATAGTGAATCCATCTCCACGGGATGCTAGGGGGTTGCTTCTCCGTCCGCACATGGTCGGAGCGAGAATGTCTTTCCAAGACAAGGTGATGACCGTTGGCCCGGATACCTCCAAGACAGTGTTGGCGCTGCACGATATTTTCAAAGACGGGGTCTCCGTATTGAAAACCCGGGAGATCCTGCACTTATACTCCATCCGGCCGGGCTTTCTGGTGTTCAGGCAGGATGATAAGGCGCTCTTCATGAGGTACAACCCCAATCGGTTCTCCCAGCAACTAGGCTATAACCAGGGGATCCCACTGGAGGCATTTTTGGAAGAGCCCATGGCCACCAGGGAGGGGATACGGAGCGCGTTACACCACTTTATGCGGCTGAACACGGGCTCCTACTTCTTCATCAGTGAATCGAGCTGTGTCCCACGCATCCTCAACGTGTACGTGGCTTGGTACGGACACGCGATGGGTGCAATCATCCATGAAGAGAAGCGGATGTTGGTTGACCGCAAGGGTGCGCCTCCCGGCAGCGACCGCAAGGCTCCCCTGAAGCCAAGGACCCCGGTCGTTCCTCCGCTGAAAGATGCTGGAGCTGGACCACCGCGCGTGCTGAGCCCTCCACGCGGATTGCCACCCCGTGATACCGTGGACGCGCCCCCAGCGCCCCGTGCTCCAGTAGAGACGGTGAACGTAGTTTCGCCCAAGTCTGGCGTGGGCTCAGATATCGGGACCCGCCGTCCCAAGGTGCCTGCGAAGCGTAAGATGATTTTGGCGGCGACCGGGGCCCGCACGCAAAAGAGGAAGAAGAAGTCCGTTCTTTCTTTGGATGCCATCCTCGGCTTAGAGCCTCAGGCCCCTCTTACCGAAGGCTTAATCGAATATGAAAGCAACAAGGGTTTCTTGGTAAAGCCAGAAGACACCGACTTGGCGGCTGCCATTGAGGCTTCTGAGCGATCGGCAAGGCTCGAAGCGTGGTTGGCTAAACTTGCTCAGTCAGGTAATCATTGGTTGCACTCTTCGTCATTTCATTGTACCTTTATTATTGTCTGTGACTAATGCTTTTTCCCCCTTTTTAACAGGCGTCACCACTGAAGAAGCTATCGCTGCTTCCCTCAAAACTTTCCAGGAGGAGGAAAGGAAATGCGCTCTGTCGGGCGTTGGTATGTCTCGGCTCACCGACTTTTTTTTATTCTCCTTTTTATGGACAATCTAATCTTTTCTTTGTCTCTTTGCAGGGGCCATGCAAGCCGATGTGGGGACTCTTCCTGGGCCAGCTACTGAAGTCCCGGCCTCTTCGGGGCTGCCGCGAGATACCCGACTCGAAAAGCCGATGAGGGATGCCCTGAAAGCTCTGGAGGCAACTCTAAACGAGGACGACGGTGCCTTGTTGGAAGCTCCCGAGCAGGCCCAAGTACTGTTCCTCGTGATGCTACTCCTTCAGATGAGTCTCCGGTCGCCTTGTCTACTGCTCACAGACAGGCGGCGCGCGCAGCTCGGGAGGCCAACGATCAGTCCACCTCAGGTAATGTGTCTTTCAAGATTTTATTGTAAGAATTGTAAACCTATCGGTTCTTATATATCTTGTCCTGCAGGGCCGAGTCGAACTGAAGGAGCGGCGGAAACCGTCGAGCCTGAAGGGATGGTGGAGAAGGTGGCAGCTAATCCCGAAGCAACGGTGGGCAACGTCGCCGGGGTTGCTGGACCCGAAGTAGTAGCTGATGAAACAGTCACGCCTACTGCGCCCGAGATGGCCACCACTACCGAGCGCGAGGGAGCAGCAAACGAGACGGCTACCATAACCGAGCCTGGGGCAGCAGCGGATGGAGCGCCTGAAACCGACGACCCCATGGCAACGGTAGACGAGTCGGTCGCGACCACTGAGCCCGAGGGAGTAGCGGGTGAGACGGGTATGATTCCCGAGGATAAGCCGGCCGCTCTTTCTCAAGAGTCTGGCAATGCTCCGATCATTGCTCTCCCCGCCTACGGTCCTCCGCCGTCTCCTGGCCTCGCGAGCACGACGACGGCTCCCATAGAGTCTGGTGATGTGGCCACGGGAGGTGGACTCATGTCGATGGAGGAGGGAGACGCCTCCGTTTCGGCTGGCGGCTCATCAGGTAAATTTCGGGTTACCGTCCCTTTTTTTATCTTGCAATCCTTCCTGACAGGTTTATCTTTGTTTTTAACGCAGGTGCGGCCAGTGTTGATGCTCCATTGCTCGAGGGGGCGCCGTCAGTTACTGCCTTGACGGTGGCTACCTCTCTACCTTCTCTCGCGCCATCGCAAATGTTGGAAGGTACGGATTTGTAACCCATTAGTTTTATCTTTCGGCCGCATAATTTATGTACTAATGTCGTACTATTGCATCTTTGCAGGAGTACTTTTTGATCACCTTTACCAGGTGCTGCACCCGCACTTCTCTTTCCCGTCGGAGCTCGCTTCCTCCAGTGGCGCTGGTGAGTATAATTTTCAATTAATACTCTTTCTTTTTCTAATAATGAACTTGTTTCTGATTTTTCCTTGCCCTGATTGCAGTGCTACAGATCGAAGGAGGAGATGAAAGATCAGTTGCGCCACCGGTCCTCCCGGCTTTGCCGTCTGCTGCAGCTGGTATAGTAAACTCCCTCATTAATGACTTTCTTATATTTCTTAAACCGTCATCTGATTGCGTTTTGTTTTTTCAGCTTTCGTTCTGGTTCCGGTCCCTCTTGAGTCTCGCATCATAATGCCGGCAGGCCCCTTCTTGAGACGTCCATCTTCAAAGAATGCTGCGATGAGTTTGGGAATGCTGAGCGGATACGTTGAAGAGCTTGACGCGGACGTTCCCCTATCTGCCGCAGATTTCACTGCGGAGGTTAATCCGATGCTGGCGACGCTTGTAAATTTTCATAATGAAGGCGTCGTCGAGTCTTGGGTTAATCACTGCAGGGAGATTGAGGCCCACCTGCATCAGCTGGAGTCGATGCGTCCTGCCCCCGCGATCTTGGCCGCGAGTACTCAACGGGCGACATGGATCGAGCAAAGCGCTTCTTACTTCCGCCATTTGGAACAAGAAGCAGCTTTAAGGCTGAGGGAATGCCAAGTGTCTTCAAGCGAAACTGCTCGCCTGCGTGCTAAAGTCGATGCGAACGCTGCCCGGGTGAAGGCTATCTTCGAGGGCCTTCTGCAAAGTATTTCTGATGGGCTAGCACTGAAGCAGAAGCTCGATGCCGCTGAGCGTGATGCCCGAGGTCGCAACACAGCTCAGTAAGCAGTTGAGGAGTAGCTTTCATCCTTCCTGCAGCAGGGGGCTCAAGTGGAAGCAGAACTGGCGGTGGCAGCCGATCAGGAGAAGGCATTAAAGGAAGTGTGCGAGCAATTGATGGGGCTATTTAAGACGCTTCCTTCTCCTTGAACATTTTGTACCATTTTCAATTGTAAATAAAATGTATTTGCTTCTTTTATTCTTTAACACAATGTATCTTGTACTCAATCAAATTTATGGATAAAAGATATACATTCTTCGTAATGTCTTGTGTCATTTCTCCGCTTTCTTCTTTCTTTTATTATCAGCATGTTACTTTAGCAAACATGGTCGACAGATGATAGAACGAGCATCCTGTCTTGGTTTCTTCAAGAGGTAGCGATGGCTTAGGCCGCAGGTTCAGATCTGCTGCCTAAGACTTTTCAACTCTATGAGCCGTGAGGGTCTCATAAAGACTTTTCTCCCTATAGATCGAGAGGATCTCGTAGGTGTATTTTCTTCTTGGGAATCGTGAGGATTCCTAAGTGCGTTTTCTCTTATAAATCGTAAGGATCTCATAAGAGAATTTTCCCTCTTACGAGTCGAGGGGACCCGTAAGCGGTTGTTTCCCTTCTTGTCGAGATTCGACTTTGGAGAGTGTGACCCGTGAATAGTGTGCAAGAGTCTATTTTGGACCTACTTGCAGGGTCCCAGTGCTTAGGAAACAGATTTTTTTTAATCCCCACCGCCTAAGGCTTTAATTCACAAGTCGAGACGAATCGAGAAGTCCTCACGAAGACACTAATTTCCTTACGAGTCGAGACGAATCGAGATGCTCTCGTCAAGAACGCTAATTTCCCTGAATTGAGGTATTTGCCAAGGACGCTGATTTTCTTGGAGTTGAGACGAATCGAGGTATTCCTGCAAAGATACTGATTTCTCTGCGGGTCGACGCGAATCAAGATGCTCTCGTCAAGGACGCTAATTTCCCTGAATCGAGGTATTTGCCAAGGACACTGATTTCCTTGGAGTTGAAACGAATCGAGGTATACCTGCAAAGACGCTGATTTCTCTGCGGGTCGACGCGAATCAAGATGCTCTCGTCAAGGACGCTGGTTTCCCTGAATCGAGGTATTTGCCAAGGACACTGATTTCCTCGGAGTTGAAACGAATCGAGACAAAGACACTGATTTCCTTGCGGGTCGACGCGAATCGAGATGCTCTCGTCAAGGACGCTGATTTCCCTGAATCGAGGTATTTGCCAAGGACACTAATTTCCTCGGATTTGAGACGAATCGAGGTATTCCTGCAAAAACACTGATTTCTCTGCGGGTCGACGCGAATCGAGGTGTTCTCGTCAAGGACGCTGGTTTCCCTGAATTGAGGTATTTTCCAAGGACACTGATTTCCTCGGATTTGAGATGATCTCTGGTGGTCTTTCAGGTTTTATATGAGTTGCCGTCAAGACTTGGCTCCATTTTCTGACAGAGCATGGGGGGAAGATATGTTTCCTTCTATGTTTGCTCCCCTGGATTATATACAGGGATCGATGTGATCTCACCTGTAGGGTAAAAGTTTCATTCATTTTTATATTATTATTTTATTTCCGCGATGCTCTATCATTTCAGCTTTTATATCGCGAAGGTCGCGATTGCCCAATCATTTCGGCTATTTTTCGCGGTGCCCAATCATTTCGGCTATTTATTTTATTTTCACTCGCTGCTTTTTATTGCGAGTTGCCCAATCATTTCGGCCATTTTGCATGCATACATTTTTACTTTCTGCTTTTTATTGCAAGTTGGCCCATCATTTCGGCTATTTCGTATGCACGTATGGCTCGCTGATTTTTTTTATCGCGAGTGTGGAACATGGAATCTGACGCCAATCTCAGCATCAGCATCGCTACAACTGGAATATTGCCAGGAGCGAATCATCATTTGCCATGAAAGGGCTTGGGATTTGATACCGATTTAGGCATCAGGATCGCTACAACTGGGATATTGCCAGGAGAGAATCATCATTTGCCTCTGTCGATGTCGAACAAAGGTGGCTTAGCGAACAGGGTTAGGATGCTGTCGACTAAGGCTTTTGACTTTATGAGCCGTAAGGGTCCCACAAAGGTATTTCTCCCTACAAGTCGTGAGGATCTCGTAGGTGTGTTTTCTCCTTAGGGATCGTGAGGATTCCTAAGTGTATGTTCCCCTGTAAGTCGTAAGGATCTTACAAAAGGGTTTTCTCCTTATAAGTCGGGAGGACTTACAAGGGTTGTTCACCATATGGACATATCCCTAGCCACGGGTGGGACTTGGTTAGGGAAATATTTATTCGCGCCCGTGGATTGTATACAAGGGTCAGTATGAGCCGCTTGTAGGGCAATATCGAAGGTTGTGGGAGTTGCTTAAGAACAGGTTAAGGTTTCTGTAACTTAAGACTTTCAAATCTTATGAGCCGTGAGGGTCCCATAAGAGAATTCTCTTTACGAGTCGTGAGGATCTCGCAAGTGTAATTCTCCTTAGGAATCGTGAGGATCCCTAAGTGTGTTGCTCCCTTGTGAGTCGTAAGGATCTCACGCGGGTGGTTTCTCCTTACACGGTCGAGAGGACCCTGTAAGTGTCTTTTAACGAGGTTGCGCCCTTTCGGGTTTTCACAAACACTCGCCGGTAGTCCTGCTGTTTTTACTCACGGAGCCCTTTCGGGTTTTCATCCGTGCCCATTTTGCTTATGGACATACCATTTTTATTTTTTATTTTTATTTTTATTTTTTTATTTTCTTTTATTCTCTTCATTCTTTTTTTTTCTCTAACGAGGTCGCGCCCTTTCGGGTTTTCACGAACACTTGCCGGTAGCCCTGCTGTTTTTACTCACGGAGCCCTTTCGGGTTTTCATCCGTGCCCATTTTGCTTATAGACATACCTTTTTTTATTATATATTTTTTCTATTCTTTTTTTTTTATCTCGTCAGCCTGAGGATGCTGCGGTAGTAGTTTAAAAATGTTTCGGTGATCAGCTAGTTTTAGAACGTAGTGGTTCATCATTAGTTTAAGGACATTTCGGTCCGTCATTTGAAGAAGGCCTGCTACTACTTATAGAGTTTCGAGCTTAGGAAGATAGCGAGCGGACATAGTAGTCGTCATCTATCATTGACCTAGGCTGTGACTCATTAAGCGTAGTATTTCTTTAGGAAGCGACCGTTTATTGGCCTGAAAGGCCTTTCACCGTGCATATCCATGAGTAGATAGGCTCCACCTTGGTAGACCTTGTCTATAATGTACGGGCCTTCATAGTTCGGCTCGAATTTTCCCCGCTTGGCACGATTGGGGATCATAGGTCTTTTGACCACTAGCACGAGTTCGCCTTGGCGGAATGTCCTCGGCCTGGTCAATCTTTCATATGAACGTGTCATCTTTGCTGTATAAGCCTCCAGATTTTGTTGCGCTATAAGCCTGGTTTCATCAAGGGCATCAAGCTCCTCAAGCCGAAGGTGAGCATTTTCTTCGTCCGTCAGCTCATAGTGGATTGCCACTCGTAGAGAGGGTAATTCTATTTCGAGGGGGAGTGCTGCTTCTGTACCGAAGACCAACGCGTACGGCGTTGTGTTCATGGCTGTCTTGAACGTAGTTCGATACACCCAGAGAGCTTCTTGCAGTCTCTCGTGCCAGTCCTTCTTATTTCGGGACACCGTCTTCTTCACGATCTTCGTCAAGGTCTTGTTGAAAGCCTCAGCCAGACCGTTAGCTCAGGGATTATAAACTGAGGAATATCTCCAGTCTATGTTGTGTTGTTGTGCGAAGCGGCTGATCTTGTGGCTTCTGTAGGCTGGCCCGTTATCGGAGATGATCCGTCACGGAGTTCCAAACCGATAAATGACGCGCGTCTTGAAGAAATGGAGGATATTCTCCGTCTTCACTTCCCTCAGCGGTACTGCTTCTGCCCATTTGGAGAAATAGTCAGTCGTCGCCAAAATGAATCGATGTCCCCTGGATGATGTTGGTTCGATGGGGCCGATTACGTCAGTCCCCCACATTTCGAACGGCCAGCTGGCCACTGTTGGATGTAGAGGATTTGGGTGCTGATGGATAAAATCCCCATGAATATGGCATGAGTGGCATTGCTTTGCATATTCGAGGCAGTCCTGAATCATCATGGGCCAATAGTAGCCCATCCGTTTAATCTTCAACTTCATCTTCGGGCCTGCTTGATGAGAACCACAGAGTCCGTCGTGAACTTCTTGAACGACTCTTTTCGCCTCTTCAGGTCCCAGACATCTCAACCACAGAGAATCAAACGACCTCTTGTATAGAGTATCATTGACGAAGGCGAAAGATAGAGCTCGTTTCATGAGCTGATGTCTTGAGGACGCATCTTCAGGCATTCGACGGGATTTGAAGTAGTCTATAAAGGCTTCTCTCCAATCCTTAGCCTTTTCCTGATCTTTTATTTGCATAGCCATTTGCTCAGTCACTCCCTTTTCTTCGGATGATTCCGGAGATATTTCTGCTGGGGCAAGCACCCGACGGCTTTGTACCACGATTCTTACGTCATCAAGGTTCTCGTCGGCCAGTTCTTTAGTGAGCTTAGCTAGTGCATCTGCTTTGCTATTTTCCGCGCGCGGTATGCTTTCCAGCATGTAGGAAGGGATTTGAGTCAGCAGTTGCTGTACTCTCTCGCCATACTTCACCAGCTCTGGTTTGCACGTTTGATAGTCGCCGTTCACTTGACTAACGACCAGTTGGGAATCTCCATATATGAGGAGGTTTTCAATTCCCATGTCGATGGCGATCTCTAGGCCTGCTATCAAAGCTTCATATTCGGCTTCATTGTTCGTCCTCGGCTCTGTTAAGGAGAAAGCAAAGCGCATTATCCTTTCTTGTGGAGTTACGAAGATGAGGCCCACCCCCGATTTGATTATAGGGGTGCCTTATTTACGCTTCTTTATGGAAGAAGCTCCATCAAAATAAAGTTCCCATCGGTTATCATTACCGTCGATCGCATCAAACGCATGTTCGTCTGGCAGCTCGCAATTCAGAGGAGAATCGGCCGGTATCGGATGCTCGGCGAGGAAATCGGCGATGGCCTGGCCTTTCACTGCCTTAAGAGGCTGATAAGTTATTGAAAGCTCTATCAAGAGTAGGGCCCATTTAGCGAGTCTTCCTGTCAATATGGCCTTCGACATTAAATATTTAAGGGGGTCCACCTTCGAAATGAGACGGACTTCATGCGCCAACGCATAGTGCCTGAGTTTCATTATCGCGAAGATCATGTTAGTGTATATGCCCTAGGGGCCATTATTGTATCATACTAGCTTGTATATTACTTAATGGAAGCTTGGGATATTCACAGTTATATAACAGTCTTGCTAAACATGGTAGTATGCTACTTGGTTTTATCTATCTTAATATGTTAGTATACGTATTGATAGAGCTCTTAGGATCTTTCTTGACTACCAGCGTTGTGATGGCAGTCACACAAGTAGGGGGCTGGGTAGTCTACAAGCACATCCTTTTTTAGGTCCCTAGTCGTAGGATTATCGAGACAGGGTATCGATACCCCGGAGTAGACCAGTGTGTACGCTTCTCATCCCAGTTGGGGTGATGGTCTGTCCCACAGCCATCAGTACGTCATACTGGAGATAGTATACAGGTGCTCGTTGGGTTACGGGTACACCGGACAGGACTCGCGGGGAACTGTTGGTTGGTATTATACCCGTCGTCAGTTAACAGTTCTCAGGTGACATGAGTACAGCATAGTCCGCAGACTTGACACTGTTACTTCGCTTCGAGTGTGTCCCACTGTTCTTAGATTGCTACCCTACCACGGTTCAAAGGAGTCGTGCAAATAGGTAGCAGTTGGGTGCAGTCCCGAGCACTTGGAGGCAGTGGCGGTTAGACAGGATTCGTCTCTCCCGGTTTTGGGAGTTGATATCGCGCTGTGTCAGAGAGCCATTACGCAAAGTCCCTGGCCAGGGCAAGCGAGATTTACTGGTAGGTTCCAGTTGTTTCTCAAGGTGTAATGGGCTACGCTCCGACATGACTTATACCGCTATTAGGGGACTGACGCTTGCCGCCCCCTAGGCCCAATATGCGATAGTCTTAGACGAACAGATCGGAATGTACGAAGATTGTCACATCAGGCTCAGTAGGAGTTCGGATGGGTTTCCTCATCGGCCTTCTTATCGACATCTACCCGGGGACCGTTACGTACAGCTAGTGCTTATTGCGGTCTGTGGTTAAACCCACTGCCAGCATAGTAGTCGAGTCTTTAGAGTCCTACACAGAGAGTTTCCCTGCTCCAGGCGAAACGATATAGAGGTCGTATGGTTTTACGACAAGGGTTCGGACGTATACGTGTGTTTACGCATGTACGACATTCGGACAGTTTTTACTAGCCGGCTTTGGTTTAAGCTAGTTTCTAATATCGGGTTATTGGATTTATACAGTCTAAAGTTTTTCCGTGTTTTCACGGATAGGAGGGGCGTTCTCGTAATTTCGCGAGAAGCTTCTAGAAGGATGGTGACTTGAGGGTTTAGGTAGCATTTGCATTTATTGTTTTAATGACTCATTTGTGTGATCCATCCATGGAGTTAATGCATCATTTATTGATCTAATGACTCATGAGATGAATCACTCATTTGAATAAATGAAGCATGGTTGTTAAATGATTGGATTTATTTATTTCATAAAAGATTATGCTTCATATATTCAAATGAGCTCATTATTTCTTCTCATATTCTCTTGCTCACCTTCTTTCTCCTCAAGCTCTCTCTCTTCAAACCCTAATCCTCCCCTCTCATGTGTTGAGATCAAGGATTAGATAGACTAATTAATCCATAACCTCACTCTATGTCATCTAGGTACCTTTGATTAGCAACTAAAGAAACCTAGTTACCTCAAGTTTAGAGGTGAAGCTTGGAATAGAAGCTCTCGGGTGGATCGTCTATTACGTAGAGGAGGCCGAAGAGGAGGTGGAGAACGAAAAGACGAAGGACACGGTTCATTAGGTATAATCACTTCTCATAGTAGTTAACAATTTCTATGCATGTGTTAGTTATAGTTTAGCGAAGATTCTTCGGTTAGTCGATGTTAACTCAAAGAACAAGATCGTTTTTCATATTTCCGCCTCCCCGCAACTCGTGGAGTGTTGTACATCGACTTACAGTGGTATAAGAGCCTCGCTAAACAATAATTAACTTATTAGCAAAGTCGTATGAATTTCGAACGCAAAACGAACCGAAAAAGACATCGATATCACTAAGTTTCTGTCGAATTTAAAACAGGCCCTAAAAATTTTTCAGGGACCTCTAAAATTACAAGCAGGGAATTATAAGGATTATGGAGAAAATTGGGTGCATGAATCGGCCAAAAAGCCGTGGAACCGCGGCCGATCCCAGCGATCCGCCGCGGATCCGCAGCCGAGTTAAAGCCGATTCAGCCCAATTTTGCCCAGTAATTCTTCTGTGATGTTTTTGTCTTTTCTGGAATGTTTATTTTCTGCTTAAGTCTCAGGTGCACAGAGAAGTTTTGGAGTAGAATCTAAAGTGTTTGATCGATCGAAATTATACAATGTTTGCTAATTAGATTATATCTGTGAACTGTATAATGTGTTCGTAAACCTTCCCTAACTGCTAGTATGTCGGTTGGCAGGGGGTTGCACATTTCTGTAATGGATTTTACTGTTTGTGGTTATGAACTGTATTGGATTGTTGTGATGATTAGCCGGGGTTTGTGATGGGTTGTTATATTCATTCATTCAATGTAATTGTAATATGTTGTAATATTATTTTGCGGGGCACATCCAGGTTGCGGTTGTAGCCACCGTTGTATTATTTCATTTTACTGTTTTTGCTCCTAGGATAAACCCAAGATGGGGTGCACAAACTACCGGGTACTTTGAAGTGTTTAGTGGCCTACTCAAGTTGTTGAGGGAGACCGCTTCATTTCGGGTACTTGGCGGATAGTTTTCCGTACCCGTAGGGGTCTAGGGTGGGGTAATGGCTATTCATCACAACTGTGTAATCCGTCTTTCGTTGCAGGCTCAAAAGAAACGCGGATTGCTTGCATATCCAATAATGTTCATCTGTGATCTGGAATGCCTATTATTGCGTCTGACGAATGTACAATATCTACATATGATAGCTATTTAGACGTCACTTATGTTTTACACCCGCGCTAGCCCAGCCCCCGCTCTGCCGTTAGTTAAGTAACCTAACGGGTGATGACGGGACCCAGTGGCGAATGCGGATGGCATAAGAGGACGTTGTATTTTCGTTGTTTTCTGCAATGATAGGTTAATGATGGGACGCATTATTATTAATGCAAAGAAAATAAACCAAAGTTGAATCGTTGGAACAGTTTAAAAGAAACCACTCGGTTATTTTTAAAAACAGAAGATATTTTTAATTACGAAGCTTTAACCACTCCTTTTAAAAGCTATCAGGTTCCTTCGGTCATATCAAGTTCACTACGTTCACGGTTTCGCCAAAACCATTCGTAGCCCTCCGTCATTTCATTTGGGTGTTCAGTAGTATTCAAGCTATGTATTTTGACCAACGCCAAGGCATAGTGTTTGGTAGCTGCCGGGTATTCATTTGTTGCATAGATAGATGAGTTAGTTTGGGACAGTCGTATTATCATTTTGGCCAACGTCAAGGATATGTACGGATGGGTTCAAATTAACAAGATAATGATGGGTAGAACTTGACATGTGACTTATGACATTTTGACCAACGCCAAGGTCATAAGAGCATGAGGCAAAAATTTATATCGGGAATTTCTAAAGAAACTGAAATTTGCAAAGAGATGCATACCATTTAGAGTTTGATGAATGTTGGTAGGATTCCTTCAACATTATCATACGATGATATTTGGATCCTGATCCTACTGTGAGTATATGCTACTCACCAGGAGATTCGTCACTTAACGATCAATGCTATAAACCAAGTAGGTGCCGAGAAAAGTGTCAGCGGGGCTACGCCCCCAGAGAAAAGAGGTTATTTAATTAAGGAACTTCGTGAAAGCGTTGGAAAACCTCCCTCGAAGTATCGACACTGGCCTGGCTGAACGGTTAAGCAAGTATTGTACGGTGAGAATAGTCCTGACTAATTCTTCTTTTATGGTTTGAGGAAGGATTCGAGAAACAGTGGGAGCCATCCAGTTTAGATAAATTAAAAACTACTCTAAACTTGCAAGAGTATCATGCTAAAGTGTTTCTTCTCTCTCTCCTACTTGCAGCGACCCTGAAAATGACTGGACTTAAGTTATTTTTAGAAAAAAATATACTAACAGGGCCAAACTATAAAGATTGGCTGCGGAATGTCAAAATGGCATTGACCTATGACAAATTGGGGTATGTCCTCACCGCTAAGGCACCTGCTGTCCCAGGTCCCAAATCCAGTAATGTGGATAAGGAAATCCGCAAAACCTGGGAGTATGATTGCGCGAAGGCCAAGTGCATCGTGCTTGCCTCGATGAACAATGAACATCAGAGGAGGCACGAGGATATGGATCTAGATGCCATATTTCTCCATACAAAGGAACTTTATGGAGAGCAATCTCGTATAGCAAGATACGAGACCTCAAAGAACTTGTTTCGAGCGAGTTTGGCTGTCGGATCATCGGTAGGAGAACATGTCCTAAAGATGATTGGCTATATAGAAGAGCTCGCAGACCTTGGGACAACTTTGGATAATAAGCTCTATACAGACCTAATTCTCCAGTCCCTTCCTTCTACCTACGTCCAGTTTATTCTGAATTTCAACATTCAAAGAAAGAAGTTGAACTTCCAGAACTCCTTAACATGTTGAGGAGTGCAGAAGGCAAGGGAAACACCCGCTATGTTTGTTAGCGGTGCTTCTTCTTCCAGGTCCAAGGCTAGAGCCAAAGGAAAGAAGAAGAAGGCCGCCACCAAACCTAGAGGAGGTATTAGTAAGGTGGGAGAGAAGAGAAAGAAAAAGTTTGCGGTACAAGTAGTGGCCCAGATGAGTGCTTCCATTGTCATAGGAAAGGGCACTGGAAGAAAGACTGCAAGGCGTGGATCGCCAAGAACCAGGAAATATTTGATCACAGTGGTCCATGATTTTTGGAAACCGAAGCAAGCTGTGGTTTCGACTTCAGGTGTGTTTGTAATTGAGAATTGTCTGTCAATCAACTCTACTTCCTGAGTATTGGATACCTCATATATGCAATTCATTGCAGGCACTGAGAAACCGTAGAGTGCTGAAGGATGGTGATATGACCCTGATAATTGCTAACGGAGCTAGCGTGGGAGCTGTGTCCGTAGGGGATTATCACCTGGGATTGACGAGTGGACATATTTTGGTTTTACATAACTGTTTTTGTGTACCTAGTTTAACGTATAATATCATATCAGTTTCCTTGTTATCAAATAAAGGTTATGATTTCACGTTTGTAAGCGATGTTGTTAACATCCACCTTAATCATAGTTTGATTGGGTCCGGTACACTGGATAACGGTATATATGTCTTAAACCAACTCCAGATTTTCAATGTCCAGAACACACTAAAAAGAAAGTCTCCAGATTTAAATAAGGCTTTCTTATGGCATTGTAGACTAGGTCACATCAATGAGACAAGGTTAACTAAGTTACATAGAGAATGATATTTGGACTCGTTCGAATATCAATCTTATGCCACTTGTCAATCATGTCTCAAAGGAAAGATGACAAAGACTCCATTCACTGGACATGGAGTAAGAGCGAGCGAGCTCTTAGGACTCATACACAGCGATGTATGTGGTCCAATGTCTATACATGCAAGAGGTGGTTTTTCCTATTTCATTACTTTTACGGATGATTACTCAAGGTACGGATTCATTTATCTGATGAAACATAAATCCGAGGCTTTTGAGAAATTCCAAGAGTATAAGAATGAAGTAGAAAACCAAACCGGCAAAAGTATCAAGACAATGAGATCTGATCGAGGTGGTGAATACTTAAGTGCCAAGTTCCTAGGTTACCTAAAAGAGAAAGGAATTCTCTCTCAGCTTACTCCTCTATACACTCCACAGCATAACGGTGTATCGGAGAGACGGAATCGAACCCTATTGGATATGGTACGTTCCATGATGAGTAATGCTGAGTTACCGCAATCTTTCTGGGGTTATGCGCTAGAATCAGCGGCATATCTTTTGAACATGGTTCCTACCAAGACTGTGCCTACTACGCTATATCAGATGTGGAGTGGGAAGAAACCTTATCTTCAGTATCTGAAGATATGGGGATGTCCAGGTTTTGTTAAAAAGCAGCATGTGGACAAGCTCGAGGCACGATCAGTACAGTGTAAGTTTGTGGGATATCCAAAGAACTCCAAAGGGTATCTATTCAATTACGCAGAGGAACAAAAGGTTTTTGTTTCTCGTAATGCCCATTTTCTAGAATATCAGTTTTTAGAAAAGGAAATAAGTGGGAACGAAATAGAACTAGAAGAAATTCCAGAACCACAAACTACCACTGAAAGTTTGGTAGAACCAGTAGTTCAAGAAGAACAGGACATTCCCGCACCCCTCCGCAGGAGTAGTAGGCCGTCTCATCCGCCTGAGAGATACTACGGTTTTCTCATAGATGGAGATAGAGAGGATTGCATCATTGATGATGATGAACCTACTAGCTTCCAGCAGGCCATCCAGAGCGGCGACTCGGTACAATGGCTAGATGCAATGCGGACCGAAATGGAGTCCATGTACACCAACAAAGTATGGACTTTAGACTTTGGTCCAGATGGGGTAAAACCCATAGGATGCAAATGGATCTTCAAGAAAAAGATTGGTGTAGATGGACAGGTGGAAACCTATAAGGCTAGACTTGTTGCAAAGGGTTTTCGTCAAAGACCTGGTTTGGACTATGACGAAACTTTTTCTCCAGTGGCTATGCTCAAATCCATTCGGGTCCTTCTTGCTATTGCTGCCTTCCATGATTATGAAATCTGGCAGATGGACGTAAAGACGGCTTTTTCTGAATGGTAATTTAGAAGAGTGCGTCTATATGGATCAGCCAGAAGGTTTCAATTAGAGTGGGAGCAGCGGGAAAGTATGCAAGTTGCTTAAGTCCATTTATGGACTAAAGCAAGCATCGCGGAGTTGGAACATCTATTTTGATGAAACGGTCAAAGAATATGACTTTATCAAAAATCCAGATGAACCATGTATATATAGTAAAGTTGTAGCACGAACTATCGTATTCCTCGTATTGTACGTGGATGACATTCTATTGATAGGAAATGACATTCCTATGCTACAATCTGTCAAAGGATTCTTGTCACACAGGTTCTCCATGAAAGAACTGGGTGATGCCTCTTACATTCTGGGCATCCGGATCTATCGTGATAGATCCAAGAGGATGTTGGGACTTTCGCAGTCCAGGTATATCAACACTATACTGAAAAGATTCAGTATGGAAGATTCTAAGCGCGGTAATCTACCGGCTTGTCACGGAATCACCCTATCCAAAGAGATGTCTCCCAAGACTGATTTGGAAAGGGAACGCATGTCTATTATACCCTACGCTTCTGCGGTAGGCTCTATAATGTATACGATGTTGTGCACCAGACCAGATATAGCTTACGCACTGAGCGTGGTAAGCCGGTATCATTCAGACCCAGGGGAGAAGCACTGGATAGCAGTAAAGAACATTCTCAAGTACCTGAGAAGGACTAAGGAGATGTTCTTGGTTTACGGCAGAAAAGACCTCAAGATGGAGGCCTTTGCTAATTCCGGCTTCCAGAGTGATAAGGACGATTCCAAGTCCATGTTAGGTTATGTCTTTACCCTTAATGGAGGGGCGGTGTGCTGGAAGGGTTCCAAGCAGGACACCATTGCTGACTCGACGATGGAAGCGGAGTATATTGCTGCTTGCGATACCGCAAAAGAAGCGGTCTGGATGAAGAAGTTCCTAACAGAACTTCAGGTGGTTCCTACCATTGTTGATCCAATACCTCTGTATTGCGACAACAACGGAGCTATAGCTTTAGCGAAGGAACCAAGGTCCTATCAGAAGTCCAGACAGATCTTAAGGCGGTATCACCTGATCAGGGAGATCATAGATCGCCGGGAGATCGAGGTCCGGAGAGTTGCTACTGAAGAGAACATTGCTGATCCATTCACAAAGGCCCTACCTCAGATTCAGTTCGAGAGGCTACTCGAGATCATCGGTCTTCGATATGCCAGTACATGGCCCTAGTGCAAGTGGGAGATTGTTAGTGTATATGCCCTAGGGGCCATTATTGTATCATACTAGCTTGTATATTACTTAATGGAAGTTTGGGATATTCACAGTTATATAACATTCTTGCTAAACATGGTAGTATGCTACTTGGTTTTATCTATCTTAATATGTGAGTATACGTATTGATAGAGTTCTTAGGATCTTGCTTGACTACCAGCATTGTGATGGCAGTCACACTAGTGGGGGGCTGGGTAGTCTACAAGCACATCCTTTTTCAGGTCCCTAGTCATAGGATTATCGAGACAGGGCATCGATACTCCGGAGTAGACTAGTATGTATGCTTCTCATCCCAGTTGGGGAGATGGTCTGTCCCACAGCCATCAGTACGTCGTACTGGAGATAGTATACAGGTGCTCGTTGGGTTACGGGTACACCGGACAGGACTCGTGGGGAACTGTTGGTTGGTATTATACCCGTCGTCAGTTAACAGTTCTCAGGTGACATGAGTACAGCATAGTCCGCAAACTTGACACTGCTAATTCGCCTCGAGTGTGTCCCACTGTTCTTAGATTGCTACCCTACCACGGCTCAAAGGAGTCATGCAAATAGGTAGCAGTTGGGTGCAGTCCCGAGCACTTAGAGGCAGTGGCGGTTAGACAGGATTCGTCTCTCCCGGTATTGGGAGTTGATATCGCGCTGTGTCAGAGAGCCATTACGCAAAGTCCCTGGCCAGGGCAAACGAGATTTACTGGTAGGTTCCAGTTGTTTCTCAAGGTGTAATGGGCTACGCTCCGACACGACTTATACCGCTATTAGGGGACTGACGCTTGCCGCCCCCTAGGCCCGATATGCGATAGTCTTAGATGAACAGACCGGACTGTACGGAGATTGTCATATCAGGCTCAGTAGGAGTTCGGATGGGTTTCCTCATCGGTCTTCTTATCGACATCTACCTGGGGACCGTTACGTACAGCTAGTGCCGCTTGCGGTCTGTGGTTAAACCCACTGCCAGCGTAGTAGTCGAGTCTTTAGAGTCCCACACAGAGAGTTTCCCTGCTCCAGGCGAAACGATATAGAGGTCGTATGGTTTTACGACAAGGGTTCGGACGCATACGTGTGTTTACGCACGTACGACATTCGGACAGTTTTTACTAGCCGGCTTTAGTTTAAGCCAGTTTCTAGTATCAGGTTATTGGATTTATACAATCTAAAGTTTTTCCGTGTTTTCACGGATAGGAGGGGCGTTTTCGTAATTTCGCGAGAAGCTTCTAGAAGGATGGTGACTTGAGGGTTTAGGTGGTATTTGCATTTATTGTTTTAATGACTCATTTGTGTGATTCATCTATGGAGTTAATGCATCATTTATTGATCTAATGACTCATGAGATGAATCAGTCATTTGAATAAATGAAGCATGGTTGTTAAATGATTGGATTTATTTATTTCATAAAAGATTATGCTTCATATATTCAAATGAGCTCATTATTTCCTCTCATATTCTCTTGCTCACCTTCTCTCTCCTCAAGCTCTCTCTCTTCAAATCCTAATCTTCCCCTCTCATGTGTTGAGATCAAGGATTAGATAGACTAATTAATCCATAACCTCACTCTATATCACCTAGGTACCTTTGATTAGCAACTAAAGAAACCTAGTTACCTCAAGTTTAGAGGTGAAGCTTGGAATAGAAGCTCTCGGGTGGATCGTCTATTACGTAGAGGAGGCCGAAGAGGAGGTGGAGAACGAAAAGATGAAGGACACGGTTCATTAGGTATAATCACTTCTCATAGTAGTTAACAACTTCTTTGCATGTGTTAGTTATAGTTTAGCAAAGATTCTTCGGTTAGTCGTTGTTAACTCAAAGAACAAGATCGTTTTTCATATTTCCGCCTTCCCGGAACTCGTGGAGTGTTGTACATCGACTTACAGATCAACGCCAGGCAATGTTTTTCGACGGGGGAGTAGTTGCTTTCTGCCCCCAGGAGAACTCGACTTAAGTAATAGAGAGATCTTTCTTTCCCTTGGTCATTCTCTTGTGGCCATAATGCGCCTAAGGAACCTTCGAGGGCGGTTGTATAAAGAATGAGGGGATTTCCCTTGACCGGAGCAGCCAACACTGGCGGATTCTGCAGGTATTGCTTGATTTCGTCCAGCGCGCTCTGGCATTTATGATCCCAAACGAAAGGGGTTCCCTTCTTCATCAGGTGACTGTAAGGGTGGCACTTACCTGAAAGGTTAGCTATAAATCGCCGGATGTACGCGAGCTTTCCTTGGAGAGACCGCAATTGCTTGAGAGTCTTTAGCAGAGGCATTTCCATGATCGCCTTGATCTTTGATGGATCTATCTCGATACCTCGGTATCGGACGATGAATCCCAGGAATTTGCTCGAGGAAACTCCGAATGCGCACTTGAGAGGGTTCATCTTCAAGTTGTATTGTTGAAGGCGTTGAAATACGGTCTTCAAATGCTCTAAATGCTCCTCGTATGATTTGCTCTTAACCACGAGGTCGTCGATATAGCATTCAACGATCTCATGTATAAGGTTATCGAAGATCTTTGTCATGGCCCTTTGATAGGTGGCACCGGTGTTCTTTAGACCTAAGGGCATCACCTTGTAGCAGAATATACCCAAAGGGTTCCGGAAAGCGGTGTGCTTCTGGTCTTCGGGATGCATCTTTATCTAATTATATCCTGATGAGCCATCCATGAAGGAGAAAACCTCGTGAGTGGACGTGTTATCAATCATCAGCTCGGTGACTGGCACTGGGAAATCGTCCTTCGGGCAGGCTTTATTGAGATCCCGAAAGTCTACACATATGCGTACCGTCCCATTTTTCTTCATCACCGGGACGATGTTGGCGATCCAATCGGGATACTGAACTTCTTGAATAAACCCAGAGTCGATCGGCTTCTTGACTTCGGCGTTAATGCTCATCTTAAGCTCGAGCCGCATTCTTCTCGGTGCTTGTTTGATTGGGTTAACGTCCGGGGATATCGCCAATTTATGCACAGCAATTTCTGGATCTAGTCCTGGCATTTCGGAATAGTTCCATGTGAAGCAATCTTTATACTGCATAAGCACGTCTTTTAATGAAGCCACCCTTCCTTCAGACAACAATTCACTAACGAATGTCGGTCGCGGGTCGTTCGCCGTCCCCAACTCAATTTTCTTGAGGTTATCCGCAGTGGTGTGTATTCCATGTTCCAGCTCTTTCGGCGCTGGCGGGAATTCTGAGATCACCTCGTTATCGCTGTTCTCGAAGCACCAGGGAAGGTCATCCATATTCTCGGGCTCTTCTTTTGATATTGTTATCATATAACAAGTACGAGCTCGCTTCCAAGACCGATGTGGATCTGGTTCTGCTCTCGCGGCTTTGGGTTCATGCTTCTGTGGCGGCGTCACCCTCCAGCTGTCAGATAGAGCAAACTTGCCGAGCTGATACTGATCTTCGACCCAATTTTTGAAGGTGAAGCAATCTTCGAGAGGGTGCCCTATTACCCTGTGATAAGAGCAATAGTTCGGGTGTGAGACTTCGCCTGCTTGTTCGGGGTGCCTGGACTCCGAAAATGTAAGCATTTGGTGCTTTATAGCTAGGTCAAGTATCTTCTTTGTCTTGTCCTGAGAAAAAGAGTATGCTCGACCCATCTTCTTCATAAGAGATAGATCCGGACCGCTCGATTCCCGACTGCGTGGCTTCTTGGTCCCGCTTTGTCGTTGCTGAATGTCTTTTCCGCTTTTTGACTTGTTTCTGCCTCTGCGTCGGGCCTTTTTTACAACAGGTTGACAGGGAGCGGCATTTTCGTCTTTCACAGCCTGTTGAAGGAGGCGTTGCGTCCTGGCTTTCTCGTAGATGGCCATTTCGCGGTTGTGGTCGTCTCGAACTTTTTGACCAGCTTCCCTTATAAGCTTGCCCATTTGTTCTTTGAACGACGGACTGGGCATTTTTACGTTGGGGATTATTTCTGGTTCAGGGTTAACATCTTCCCATTGAGCATCCCCTTCTTCATCAAAGTTATGCACGACATAGCAGTCGCGGAGTAGCTCCCGTTTCTTGGACCGAACATATCCAAGCCCGATTGCTTCCATTCTCCCATTGGGCAATTTGTGCTGAGTTCCAGGAACGTTCCAGACCCTGTCATAGAATTTGGCTTTTCGAGCGGTCTGTTTGAAGGGTATCCTTTGGCGCTTCAATAGCCTTTTCAATCCTTCCGTGTAATATCTAGGCAGACGGATGGGTTGAAGCCTGTCAAGTGTAGGATCTGCGCCGTGCCAGATTTTTTTCTCCACTTTAGTTTCCCCGGAGCGGTAGAATAGAATCGCCTTTTCGCCTGGATGGGACATAGAACGTTTGCAGCTCTTCTACACTGTAGGTATCAAGCGCGTCAAGTTCTTTATGATGTTTAAGTGGAACCATAGCGACTTGCAGACTTTGCTCTTCATCAGCGAAAGTTTGTGTTGAAGGCCAAGCAGAGAATATAGCGTGGACTTCATCTTCCGAATCGCTGCCAAAGATCAACATGGGAGCGGACGGTCCCGGCTTGTTATGTTGGGATGGCCTGGAATAGACTATCTCTTCGTTCTCCTTGGTATCGCTCCCGAAGACAGGGATTGTGGCGATAGCTTTGTTCTCCGGCTTGTGACACCTCTCCGTGTCTTCGAAATCTGGCAAGAAGTATTTTGCATCTTCATATTTGCGGACTTCATTCACGGAGAATGGGTTCAACTCTCCTGTTACGGTATACTCGAGACCATCCTTAAAATATTTCATACACTGATGCTGTGTAGAAGGGATGATGTTGTACTCGTGTAACCAGGGTCGGCCGAGCAAAGCGTTATAGCATGTCTTGGCGTCTATGACGTGGAATTTAATGTCCGTGACGAGTAGCCCAAAGCGTAATGTCAGTATCACAGACCCGAGTGTCCTGGATGATTGAGAGTCGAACCCGGAGATGGTGATCTTATCCCGAGCGAGGTGCTGGACGTTCATGCAGATTTCCTTCAATACCCGTACATTGAGGAGATTGGCGGAAGACCCATTGTCAACCAAGATTTTGCCTATCTTTATATCGTGGCAGTACCCTAAGACATAGAGGGGCCGATTGTGTTTACATGTCCCAAGGAGGAGGTCTTCATCACCGAAAGTGACATCGGCTGTGTGCACTTCTTCCAGCTCGTCCTTCATCTTTTCTTCAGTGAGAAAAGCTTGGAATTGCTCTGGCTCCTGCAGCGCTTTGATCAATGATTCTCTTGCTTCTTTTGATAGTAAGAAGGCATCGAGAATACTAAGTTGCGAGGGTAACTTTCTCAAGTGTGCCAGAACGTTGTAGTCCACCTTATTTTTCTTTGGCGGGTCCTTGGCGGTCAGCTCTTCCATGACTTGGTCATCTAGGGCGATATCCTCAGAGACCTTTTCTTTTCCTTTATCTTTTTTATTTGAGGGTTCGAGATTCTTTTCGGGTAGCGTACGATTACGCAGCCGGATATTTTCGCAGGCCTTCGGCTCTTCCTCTTTTCCTGAGGTGGACTCTTTAAAGAGAGGGCTAAGAGCCATTTCCTCATCAGAGTCGCTCCCGAATGTGAGAATTTGCGCTTCCCCGGCGTTAACCATGCGACAATCGTCGGTAGTTCTTATAAGCTCCTCGGTCGTACTTTTCCGCTCCCGACGAGTTTTGCGCTTCTCCCGCTTAAAATGTTGCCGGTGAACAACATACCCCTGCCACCATCTATTGAAAGCTTTGCACTCTTCGGTGGGGTGCGAAACCTTTCGATGATACAAGCAATAGGAAGGGTGCATCTCTGCTTTGCCGGCAATGTTTCCTTCAGAGTGTGGTAGCTTCATCCCCATCGATATGGCTTTAGAAAACCTTTTCCTCGTCTTGAATTTGTTTTTATCCGCAACGGATGTCTTTTGATTTTACGGGGGTGTCTCGACTCTTTCGTCTAGTCGCCGGCGCTTGGCCCTTTCAAATATGACCGTCTCGCGTTCCCGATCAGCTTTACTTTTCAAAAGAGCTTCGTTGAGGAATGCATCAATTGTTTCATCTGATGGCCCCAGAAGTTCCGGTTTAGGATCTGCCCCCAGCTTTTCAGTGTAAGGAGTTTTCTCATCATCTGTAAATGAGTGGGAGATCATATGACAACTCGCCTCGTAACCCTCAGATTCATCTGACGAGCTTTCTCCATCATCTTCCTCCTGAAAGACGTGGTTGAGGAACTCTTGGAGCGTAATGGGAGTCCATGCCTTCTGATTATATTCCTCTAGCGCGTCAATCTGTTTCTGTAAGTCCGTGCGCTTGTCGCCAGGTTTCACGGGATTTTTGGATCTTTTTTCCTTCTTCTTTGAAGATTTCGACGGCTGGGTACAAGTGCTTGGGCCATCACCACCGATCTTTGGAGTTGGGCGCGGCTTCAGCATCCCTTCGATGATCTGGGGTTTTAGCGGGTTCTTCCACTTGATCGCCGGGCATGTCTTGAGATCATTCAGCATCCTTTTGGTTTTGGGCTGATAGCACAACCTCCCACGGAGCTTCTTCAACAAGGGAGCACGTTGCCCCCGGCGTATTCACCTTTTTAGGGGTATGAGGTTGTGGCGGGTTCACCTTCCATCTTTCGGACAACGCGAACTTGCCTTGTTGGTATTGGTCTTCAATCCAGTTTTTGAAGACGTAGCAATCTTCGATTGGATGACCCAATACTCGGTGGTAGGGGCAGTAATTGGGATCATTGACGTCGTTTGGCTGCAACGGGCGTCTTGAATCCGGCAGATTGATAAGTCTGTTGCGCAATACCAGCTCGAACAGTCTTCTCATTTTATCTTGAGGAAACGAGTAAGGACGTCTTAGCCTCTCCTCGAGGGTTACGCGTGGACACATATTGTTTTGACGGACAACCGGCTTCAAGTTGCTCGGCTGTTGTTGAGCATTGGTGATGATGATCGCTTTTCCTTTCCCCTTCTCATTTCGAGAGTCCGGTTTTAGAGGAGACGGTCTATGGCCCATCTGGTCCATTTGAGCTAGCTTGTCGATCAGGGCCTGGAACGTGGTTGGTTTAAAGAACATCATGAACTGTGAAATAGTTGCATGAGGATCTAAGGTGCCCACGAACATACCCACCGCTGGCGCTTCTTCGATGCGCTGTTCGCACTTCGACCACAAGTTCCGCTACCGGATTGCATATTGAACCCAGGTTTCGCCCGGCTTTACTCTTGCATTGATCAAAGCTGTTATTGGAGTACTCTCGCTGGCGCTAGCGAAACGCTGGGTAAACAACAACTCCATTTCAGCGAAAGTTTTGACGGAGTCGTTCGGAAGCTCGGAGTACCATTCAAACGCCGTCTCCGACAAGCTGCCGACGAACTGGTGAAGCAGGAGCTTATCATCGCTGCCGGTGTTACCGCAAAGGGCCCTGAACTGGGCAACATGTTGATGGGGATTGCCAGTCCCCTTATAGACTTGGAATTTCGGTATTGTATAGCCCGGCAGGTACTTGATCTGATCATACCAGCTCGGATATGGTCGTCCCGTTTTAACGACTTGACCGGCTGCCTCAGTTGCCTGGTGAACCCGTATCTGCTGCGCTATATATTCATCCAGTGCAGCTTTGGAAATTGTCTCCTCCTTGGCTGTTGAAAGAGCCAGTGGAGGATTCGATGTCTCTCCTCTGTCATCTTCGAGGACAATCGGAGGATCTTCAGCAGGAGGATCTTGCTGGATCATCATACCCACCATATCCTGGAACAGAAGGGCCATTCGTTTTATATTGGCTGCTTGTTCTGCAGCCTCTTTGTCCTTCTTTTCCAGTATCCTGTGAAGGAATTCGGCGTTGGTTTCTTGCTCCTGGCGCTGATCTGAGGATGCTTCTGGGCTTTCTTTTGGCCCAGTAAGTGCGGCCATCACAGTCATCATCTCTTGGAGCTTCTGCCGCTGCTCCTGAGCTTTAGTCACCGATCGCGTAAGCGGCCTATGACCTGTGGATATACGTCTGTCCTCTTTCCCGGACGCCATGTAGATGGTGTGTACCACAATACCCCCGGACTTAGGACGTTTGGGTTCACTGCCTTTGACGTTCACCACAGGCGTGGGGATTTTCTCCGGCCTTCTTCTCTTGTGGGCTGTCGAAGTTGAGGGGGCCGTTGCTTTGGGCACCCAGGTGGTCGTCGTCTTTCGTTGCTTGACAGGGGGATTTTCTTCCTGCCGAACTTTTGACTTCTTATGCTGGTGAGAGAAATTCGGATCAATCACCGATTCTCGGACTCATCGCCAAGTCTTATAGATCCTGGAGGACAGCCGTCGAGGAGACTGCTCTAGCTTTTCTGGTTCTGCTTCCACGGCGGTCTCTACCGGTGGAGGAGATCTTTTGAGCACCGCAGTTGGCGAATTTCTGTGTACCCTGTTCAGCAGCTCAAAGCTGTTCCCAGTTGGAACAGCGGCATTAACTTCCACCGTTGGAGCTGGTGGAGTTAGCCCAGAGGGGGAGTTGCCCCCAGCCTTCCTTATCCGGCGCCAGTAGCGACGTCAGGCGTGACGGGTTGTTGGGATTGGTTCAGCGACGGCTTTATCTTGCCTCCTGTTCAGGTGAGGGGCTGTTGCCGGTGTCAGCCTCTTGAAGACCGACGTCCGTTGAGAAGCCGTGTCCAATTGGTCAAACACAGATTTCTGAGAGGGAGCGGGACTGGGAGCAGTCAGCCTTACGAAGACCGACCCTTTTGCAGGAGAAGCCATCTCGACGACTTTAGGAGCAGAGATGGCTGTCTTCCTCGGGATGGCCACTTCAGGGGTCATGGGCTTCTTGGCAGGCCCATCGGAGTTCAGGCTCAGTCTGGTGAAGACCGAGGAGTTGGAATTGGACGACCCGTTGAGAGGGGCCGTGGTAGTAGTGAGCCGATCGAAGACCGACTTCTTTTGCGCTTCCTTCGACAGTGGGACATTAATGTTCACTGGCAGGAGCATGGTCCCGAAGAACAGACCAGTGGTAGCCTGAGTCACTTGTTCAACCGGCATAGCAAATATGGAGGCTGCTTGAGGCTTGTAAGCCACACCTTCAGGTGAGGCGGAGCGTCGGTTGCAGTTGCATTTGGAGCAGTTTGAGCAGTTGGACGCCATTGCTGTTTGATTTCTGCGCCAAGCAAGAGACCAAATCTTAGTAACTTGAAACCCGAGGGCAACCATTAACAAACCGCGATTTGTTCGCGAAGACGACACACGAAGTGTGGAGTGGAAAGAGGAAAAGGTCCCACCGGGCGTGCCAGAATCTGTTCCCCTCCGAATGGCGGCCAAGACATGGACGTCTTGCCAGAGATTCGGGGCAGATGCTAATAGGTTTTATCTGTCCACCTCTCTGAAGATGCCAGGTTGATTTATGGCACAGTGTATCGGAGGTTTAGACGGATGCGGCCGATGTAGCAGACTTCGTCAGATTCCCCCTCGCTTGAGGGGTTTTTGATTGTGGGGACGCTCTTCCCTGCAGGCGCAAGCCCCTGCAGTTAATTACGCTACCACATCGCGGTAACAACTTTCTCCTTCTCCAGATGTTCACTTCGTATCGTGGGTGTTTGTTTTGTTTGTGGTTGCCCGTGGATTGTATACGGAGACTAATTTATGTCGTCGCCCGTAGGACGTGGATTAGTCCAAATCCGTATTTTCTTAGATTTGGGTTTGGGGTTTTGGTTTAAGGATACGTTAGCCGTATTTGAGGCTAAGATCAACTTAAACGTTTGTTAAGGATACGTTAGTCCAGTTTGAGACTAAGATCAACTTAACGGGATCGTTTAGATCCGACAAAAAAGCGTTTGGGCTCTATTGTTCCAGTTTAGGGACATAGTGGTCCATCATTCCCGTTTTGGGGACAAATGTTAGTTTAAGGACGCATTAGTCCATGAGTTTAAGGACGCGTCAGTCCTTGAGTTTAAGGACCCCACAGTCCATATTGATATATGGTTATCGGGACCCGTCACTTCTCTGACGACGTTGAAGAATTACAACGACAAATATCAGAGGAGTTCAGAGATGTACCCTTGAACCGGGTGTAAATTGATTTAATAGAGCATTCGTGCTCGGTTCAATTTAATTTGAGGACTTACGGCCAGAATTGGGCTAAGTCCAGTTGAAAATGTTCAACGTTTTATCTGCATTTGGCCTGTTGGGCCTTTACTAGGGCTCTGCCCCTGTTTAATAATGCATGGCATTTTTGTTTGGTCTATTAGACCTTTATTTAGGGTCTGCCCATTTTTTAAATGATGCACGGCATCTGTTTTGGTCTAACAGACCTTTGTTTGGGCTCTATCCCTTTTATAATGCATTGCATTTTTATTAGGCCTGTTAGGCCTTTTAATTGGGCTATGTCCCTTTTTTTTAATAATGCACTGCATCAATTAGTCTGATAGAGCGCCACGTGGCTTGTCAGGCGCTTTGCGCCAATTAAAGAGCGCAAGACGCCAGCGCATGTGGAGGTGACACGTGTCGCGCTCTGGTGAGCGCAAGTCTGTTAGCGCAGTGCGCTGCGCTAGCGCGCTGCTGACACGTGGCGCGCTCTGATGACTTGCGCCAATTTATGAGAGCAATGCTCTGTTTTAGAAGCGCATAGCGCAGTTTGTTCTGGGGCTGACACGTGGCGCTCCCTGGTGGCTTGCGCCAATCCAAGGAGCGCAACAGTGCAAATTTCAAAAGTGCAAGGCACTGTTTAATATTTTGATCAAATTTAGATCGAAGAAAACAAGTTTTTCTTGTTTTCAGAGAACCAGTAATTCATCAAAAGGCAATGCCTTTATACAGAAGTAAATTACTTCTTTATTATTATTATTATTATTTATCCAAGATCTTGATCTTGTTCTTAGATCATTGATCTCTTTTAGAAGAAATTCTTCTTTTATTTAAAGGTTTTTACCTTTTTTTCTCTGAGCTCTTCTTAAATTTTTTTTAGAGGAGTTCTGTGTCTTTTAGACTTGGAGTCTAGGGGCCTTTATATAGTGTCAATTGATTTGTTAAATCAGTTAAAGAGATCTTTCTCTGAGTGATTTAGGGATTTTTCCCTACCGTTGGATCTTTAATCCAAGGGCTCCTGTTTTACAGAAGAGAATCTTATTGTTTTAATAAGATTAGAAAGATCTTTCCAGAATTTTTCTGTTTAAATGCTGGCACAGCTGGCGCAAACGCACTTGCGCTTGACACGTGTCGCACAGCGCAGAGCGCACGCAATTGCGCCGACACGTGTCGCGCAGCGCTAAGCGCAGATTAGTTGAAGCGTTGCTTCCTTTGTTAAAATTTGAATTTTAAACAGAGCCTTGCTCTGATTGGGTGCGCTGCATTGGGCGCTGCGATGACGTATCAGCTTTTGACACGTGGCGCGTTGCGCGCAACGCAAGAAATCTGAAGCGTTGCTTCAATTTTTGAATTTTTGAAATTCAAACAGAGCTTTGCTTTGATTGGGAAAACAGTGAGCTTAGTGTGGCTATGGCAGCAGCAAGGTAGTGAGAGGTGATGGCGTGGTTTTGGGGCTTGGTAGTTGGAGAGAGAGAGAGTGAGGTTAAGGAAGAAGAGAGTGAGAATTGAGAGAGAGAGAGTTCTGTGTATTTGAAAAGGGAGAGTGAGATTTGAGTGTGTTAATAGGATTAATGGGTGATTAAAGGAGTTTATTGGAATTGATGGGGAATCCTTCGGTTTGGGATTTGAGAAGTTTTGAAAATAAAGAGGAAAAGAACCGTTGAGCCAGAAAGAAGGAAGGGAAGGGGTTGGGCTTTGAAGTGGGTGAGGGAGTGGGGCCGGTCTGGTGTGGGCTTGGAAAAAGAGTGTTGGGTTGTGGGTTTAGAGTAGTATACTGGGTTTGGATAGGATTTAGTTTTAGGGTATTAACTTGGTTTGGAAAAATAGAATTTAAAAGTTAGGAAAAGTAATAGGAAAATATATAGGAAAATCTGGGTATAAAAATAGCTTAGGTTTTAGGAAAATAAATACAATAAATAAAATATAAATGGATAAATTATTTGGAAACAACATTTTATTTAAATACGGATATTAGAGTATAAAAGGAAATGTGTATTACAGTAACTCATACTCCAATGAGCACCTGTATACAATCTTTAGTGCCTCAGACCAATGGCCGTGGGACCGGCCATCGCCCCTCGTCGGGTTTAAGAAACGTATACACTTGTATATTCTGGAATATCGATACCCAGTCTCGATATTCCTACGACTAGAGACATTTAAGGATGTGCTTATGGACTACCCAGCCCCCACAAGTATGATAGCCATCATAATCTTGGTAGTTAAGCAAAAATCTTATGGGCTTTATCAATATATATCAGCGATACGTAATAACAAGTAAAATATATACACATGTTAAGATAAAGACAAACCAAATAGCATACTATCATATCGAGCAAGACTGTCCTATACATATATATCCCAAGCATCCAATACAATAATGACCTCCACGACATACATATCCAACAGAAAGAGTACGATGAAGCCGGAATTTTGTGAACATTGCGTCTTTGGGAAGCAAAAGCATGTTAGTTTCGGTTTGGCGGTGCACAACAAAAAAGGTACTCTTAATTATATCCATTCGGATTTATGGGGACCCTCTCCAGTTGCTTCTAAAGGAAGCGGTGCTAAGTATCTGCTTATCTTCATTGATGATTTTTCAAGAAAGTTTTGGGTCTGTTTTTTGAAGTACAAAAGCGACGTGTTTACTATATTCAAGTAATGGAAGACGTTACTTGAAAAGCAGATCAAGAGACTGAGGACGAACAACGGATTAAAGTTTTGCGGTGGAGATTTCAACAATTTCTGCAAAGATGAAGGAATAGTTCGGTATCATACCGTTGTCTATACACCACAGCATAATGGAGTTGCGAAGAGAATGAACCGGACACTTTTGGAGAAAGTGCGGTGCATGTTTTCCAACGCAGGGCTTGGAAATAAGTTTTGGGCAGAAGCGATAAATACAACGTGTTATAATGTGAAACAGTCACCTCATACATCATTAGGTTGTAAGACACAGGAGCAGGTATGGTCGGGAAAACACACTGATTATTCAACACTTAAGATGTTTGGTTGCCCTACTTATATACATTGCTATGAAGACAAATTGGATCTTCGAGCGAAGAAATGAATATTTCTCGGTTATACTACCGGCGTTAAGGGTTATAGGTTGTGGTTTTCAGATCCAAAGTCGTCTAAATTTATGATTAGCAGAGCTATGATTTTTGATGAATCCGCTATGTTGAAGCCGGACAACAAGGAATTTTCAATTGAAGACGATTTGAAGAAGGATGAGCCGAGAGTTGATATTGAAGCCGCTGAAAACTCGGGTTTGCTGGTGATATCTCTTTCACCATCGTTTGGAAAAACTCATGATGAGCAATCCCAAGATGAGGAGTATTTGCTCGCTCGTGACTGACAAAGAAGGGACATAGACCACTAAAGAGATATTGCTACGATAAGTTAGTGGTGTGTGCGCTATCCGTTGCAGAGACAGTTGATAGTAGCGAGACGATAAGTTATAAACAAACCATCTCATCTGATGAAGCAGTTCGTTGGCTAGTCGCTATGAATGATGAGATTGAGTTTCTTCACAAGAACCAAACTTGGAACCTCGTGAAGCCCGAGGGAGAAAAGAAGATAGTTGGCTGCAAGTGGGTTTTCAAGAAGAAAGAAGATGACTAATGGGTGGTTGATACGAGATTCAAGGTGCAGTTAGTAGCTCAAGGCTATCCACAGGTGCAGAGAGTTGAATTCACTGAGGTATTTTCTCCGGTTGTTAAACACACCTTTATACGTGTCTTGCTCAGTTTAGTAACTATGCAAGATTTAGAGCTTGAGCAGCTCGATGTGAAGACAACATTCTTGCATGGTGATTTGGTAGAGAAGATCTATATGCAACAGCCCAAAGGATTTGACATTGAAGAAAAAGAAGACCACGTTTGTTTACTAGAGAAGTCTCTTTATGGTTTGAAGCAGTCACCCAAACATTGGTATAAAAAGTTTGACTATTTCATGAATGAAATTGAGTTCACGAGAAGTATGAGCGACAATTGTGTATATTTGAAGAATCTCGCCGATAGTTCTTTCATATACTTGCTATTTTATGTTGATAATATATTGATAGTAGTAAGGTATATGATTGATATTCAGAATTTGAAGGAACGGTTGAAAAGAAAGTTCGAAACCAAGGATTTGGGAGTGGCCAAGAAAATACTTGATAAGGAGATTAGGTGCGATCGCAAGGGAGGAAAACATTACTTGCCTCAACAGTGATACGTTGAGAAAGTTTTGGAGGGTTTTGACATTGCAGATGCTAAATCTGTAAGTACTCCGTTGGCATCTCATTTTAAATTTTCAGCTCGTTCATCACCACAAATAGAGAATGAGATGAAGTATATGTCAAATGTTCCATATGCAAATGCGGTTGATAGTATTATGTATGCCATGGTTTGTACATGACCCAACATTTCACATCCCGTTAGTGTTGTTAGTCGCTATATGACATCTTTTGGTAAAGTCCATTGGTAAGCAATGAAATGGATATTACAATATCTGCGTAGTACGTCTGACGTAGGGTTGGTGCTTGGAAAGAACAACGACAATTTTGTTGGCTTCAGCGATTCCGATTATGCAGGTGATTTTGGCAAACGAAAATCGATCTTCGGTTATATGTTCTCCTTGGGAGGATGTGCCATTAGTTGGCGTGCTTCTTAGCAGCATACGGTAGCGTTGTCTATAACGGAGGCGGAGTATATGGCCGTTGTTACGGCCGTTAAGGAAGCGATCTGGTTGAAGGGACTATTTTCGGAACTTGGTATTCAAAAAGATACCATAATGTCTACTATGATAGCCAAAGTGCGATTCACTTGACGAAACATCAGATGCATCATGATAGGACAAAGCATATTGATGTGAGATACTGGTTTGTACAGGAAGTCGTTGAAAAAGAAGAGATTATTGTGAATAAAGTCGGTACAACGGATAATCCGGCCGACATGATGACGAAGTCTCTTTTGGTTGTTAAGTTTGAGCATTGTTTGAACTTTATTGAAGTATGTCGCACTCATTTGAGCCCTTGAGGAGTTTTGTGGTGAAAATGGAGCTATTATTAATTTTGATAGAGTTTGTGGGAATGTGAGGTAAGATAGGGATTTGTTGTGTATGCCTCACATTCCGATCTCTATTGATTTTCCATAAATTCAGATTTATTTACAAATTAAGGGATAACAGATTCAGACTTATCTACAAGTAAGGTGGATATTTATTAGTTGGGAAATTAGTTATTTACACCTATCTCTAGTTATTTAGATTTATATCTAGTATATTATATAAACTGTATTTTGTAACCCTAGAGATTGATGCATTTGAGATAGATTTTTGAGAGAGAACTATGTGTGAGAGTGATTTGTATTCGTGCACCGTTTGTACTCCTCCACTTTTGAGAGAGAAGTATGTGTGAGAGTCTATCTCAAAGGCATTGGTTCTTTGATTCAAGAAGGTTTGGGATGAGGATGAGATTGGGTTTCATGGCCGCTATCTATCAAAAAACAACTGAAAAATTTTGAGTATCGGAAGAAAAAGGCATTCTACAGGTGAAATTGTAAATTATACTGCGGTCGATGCTTATAGACTCGGGGATTTTCTTTGTTGGTTTCATATGGCTTGGAGTCTACCACTACCACTCTTGTTCTCGGTAGCTATACTCTTTGGAGTTGTTGGCTTAGGAGCGATACCTGGCTTAGTTCCGGGATTTTTAACGCCCCCATCGCAAAAATCCTTCAACTTTATCAATCTCAGTTCATGGTTGCTCAAGATGAAAGACTAAGAGCCACGTCCGAAGCTTTGACCAATATGAAGATCATCAAGCTGCAATCTTGGGAAGTAAAGTTCCAGAACAAGATCCATTCACTTAGAGAAGTAGAATTAATGTATAGCTGTTAACGACTACATTTAAGAAAAATACCGTTACTACGGCTGTTTAAAAAAAATATATAAACCACCTTATTGTTCTTTATTGAAGCAAAGTCCCTTGAACTTTGGTTTTAAAAGAGTTAATTTTTTTTATGAAAATACCCTTAAATGGAGTACTTTAAGAGAGCTTATTGTAATTTTTTTTAAGAGAAAGAATAGGGTCAATAAAACCCTAGCGAAATAAAACATTCCATTAAAAATATGAAATGAGGAAAGTTACAACAAGAAGTAAACAAGGAAAATAAAAAGAGAAAAAAAACAAGTTCTAGAAAAGCATCTCTCTACGAACAACAAAAATTAACTATAAAACGAATTAAAACGTTTGTCGACAAAATTCTTCAAAAAACTCCGATAAATTATGTAGATGTAGACATCCTCCTCTTCAAAGCGTTCGTCCAAAAGTCCAAAAGCGTTCGTCCAAAACTCCGGTAAATTATGTAGATGCAGGTATCCTCCTCTTCAAAGCATTCCTAATATTCTTTAGGGCGTTTAACTGAAAAACAATAATAATTAAGGGTAATTTAGTGTAGCATACCTTTAACCCTCACAACAACTTTGGAGTTTTGGTGCAGTGGCGGTGAATTTTAGTAGTTTATATCCAAATTTTTTTTTTGTAGACCAACGAATTCTCTTATTGCATGCAGGTAGAGGTTTCCGGCTCCATAGCCTATGTCGCTCAGACTTTTTGGATACAAAGTGGGACTATTCGAGATAATATACTTTTGGGAAAGTTAATGAACAAGGCAAGCTATGGGAAGCCATCAAATGCTGTGCTTTGGATAAGGACATTGAGAGCTTCGATCATGGAGATCTCATGGAGATTGGCCAAAGAGGTCTAAACATGAGTGGGGGATAAAAGCAAAGGATTCAATTAGCGTGAGCAGTGTACAATGATGCTGATATTTATATTCTCGATGATACTTTTAGTGCAGTTGATGCACAAACTGCAGCAATCCTCTTCAATGTAAGCATCTTTCATCACATGTAAATAATTATACCCAGAATATGAGATATATGTGTTGTTGTTCAGCAATGCTTGAAATGCTTAGATATGACTATGAAAATTATTGGCCTCATTGCCATTCAAGATTTGACACCTTTCACCATTGTTATTGTCTTCTCGATGCACTCGAGAACAATTGAACATTTGATACCCAAATACAAGCTAAGCACCTCTTATTTATCGTAGAAATCAGAACTCCTTAATTTATGACCCATGTATCTTGAGAATTTTTTTTTGATTTGAATACTGTTGGCTTTGGTGTTATAATCTTCCTTTTATCATATTATTGAGCGGAATAATACGCATTTTGCAGGATTGTGTTATGACTGCCTTGGCAAAGAAGACTGTTATTCTCGTTACTCATCAAGTAGAGTTTCTTGCCGAAACTGATAAGATTCCGGTAAGTGGCATTCTTCAGTATTGATTGGCATGTTAAAATAAAAAAATATATATGCCTTGATCCTAGCCACAACTTCAGAATTTTGGTGGGCATTAAGATGGTATCAGAGCCACCACATCTAACACGAGTTATTTAGAAAGAAAATACCACTAAGCAAAAGTTTAGGTTTCAGCCATAATAAAGTAACTCAAAACGAGGACTGCTAGAATGTAAAAATAGTTTATATCCGTCAACCTTCATTGTAGCCTAGAAGTTTTGGTGCACTTTAGTCAGCTTATTTTTATTGCTTTAAGTCATGCAAAATGGGCAAATCACTCAAAACGGTACCTATAATGAGGTACTCAAGGCCGGTACAGCATTTGAGCAACTTGTTAATGCTCATGAATCATCAATGACAATAGTAGACTCAATGAATCAAGAACAAGCGCCCGGATTTAAAGATCATCAAGGGAATAATTTATTGCAACCAGGAAAGCAGAACAGCGAAAGCGATATTACAATTACGGAGCAATCGGTGGTTCAGCTCACAAAAGAAGAAGAGAAGGAAATCGGGAATGTTGGATGGAAACCATACAATGATTATTTCAATGTGTCACAGGGTTATCTTTTTCTCGGATTAGTTGATTTCGCTCAAACTGCTTTCGTTATTCTTCAGAGCATGTCAACTTATTGGATGGCACTCGCCAATTAGATGTTTGACATTGGTTATGGGATGTTGGTTGGAGTTTATGCGGCGATTCATTTCTAAGCTGTTTCTTTGCATTTCTTAGAAGTTGGTTCGCTGCACTTCTTGGATTGAGGGCCTTGAAGCATTTCTTTAATCGTTTCATGGATTCAGCATTTAAGGCTCGGATGTCTTTTTTTGACTCAACCCCGGTTGGAAGGATATTAACCCGGGTAAACTTTTTTTTAATGCGCAGCTCTGATCAATGCAACAAATCTTTATTTCACTAGAATACCATGACTTGTAAGAGTTTTTCAGATAAATACCATATACATTGTATAATGCAAGTTGTGACGATGAATTTAGTGGTTTTCAATTAAATATCACGACCTTTCAGCGTTTTACATTCAATATCAGATACTGTTTTCGGTGAAATAACAAAGAGGTATATAAAGGTCGTGGCGTTTACTTGAACTTCACAATGTCCATGATGTCAAGTTGTAATTTGAAGTAAATGGTAATTATCTTTAAAAAGAGGGGAAAAAACCTGAAATGTCATGGTATTTTAGTGGAAATTTAGCATTATACTTTTACATAATGTCGAGGGTTAAATATGGATTTTCAACATTGAAGGCGTCTTCAGACACGAGTATTTTGGACTTCGATATACCATACTCCATTGCATTCATGCTTGCAGGTGGTATCGAGGTGATAGCGGCCATAATTATAATGGCAGCAGCGACATGGCAGGTTCTTGTTGTCGCAATTCCAGCTTTCATTATAATGGTATATGCTCAGGTGAGTACTAATTAATTTTCACAAACTTTATATTGGCTAAATTACACTAAACTCCCCTTAACTATCGTATTTTCCAGTTAACTGCCTTGAAGTTTTTTTTCCAATTAAAGTAATTTTCCTTGAAGTGCGGCATTTAAGGGTACTTTAATAAAAAAAATCTCCCTTAAAAATTTCTGTGATAAGAAGATTTCAAGGTTGTATATATGGTGAAAAACAGTGATAGGTAAAGGAATTTTAGTGCAATTTAGCCTTCTATATTTATTCCTGAAGTTTTGTATGGTAACATATCACCATATTTCCTTTAAATCTTAAGAACTACTATCTGGCATGGGCGAGGGAGCTAGTGCGGATAAATGGAACAACAAAGGCACCTGTTATGAACTATGCTGCAGAGTCTAAGCTTGGTGCGGTAACGATAAGGGTTTTTGCAATGATGGAAAGGTTTTTCCGTATGAATCTAAAGCCTATTGATATTGATGCGATGCTATTTTTTTCACACGATTGGTGCTTCAACATTTAAGGGTACTTTAAGGGATTTGGTCAACAAATGGAGGCGGTATTTGCGCTAATCAATCACTTGAGGATGTTTAAGGGGGATTTGTGCAATTTACCTTAAATTCACTTGAGGGCGTCTAAGTGGCGTTTATTTAAATCAACTTTTTTTCACCATTTACAATTAAGGTGGTTAACCGAAAAGCAACATAATCAAGCGTAGTTTAGTGTAGTCTAGTCTAATTTTACACCTTTCAGTATATGCCTTTCTTTGTGATGGAGCTCCTTTTCTGGTCTCCTTCAGATGTTGTCTTCCGTCGATCTCCCGGTGGATCTTGGAGGTGATCTCCTGTTGCGTGTGGGTCTCAATGGGTTTTGAAGAGATTAGTGATTTGAGGAGTTTAGCGCCGAGTACCTGGAAAGAAGTCCCGGGATGGTTTGGTACCACCGAGGACCCTCCGACGACCAAGTTAGTACGAGATCCGAGCAGAGTAACGGCTTAATGGAATAAAGAATGGCTTACTTGACACCTCTGTGATGGGGGTTTATATAGCGGCGGCAGCACGCAGCAGCAGGCGCGAGAATCTCGCGCGCAGTTACGCTCCCGACGTCACGCCCGCGTAAAGAGCGGATCGCGCATTGATGGGGATCGTGATGGCGTGGAACGTGGGACGTTCCTGGCGAAGAATCTGCGCGTGGCGAGATTTGCGGAGCGGCGGTTACGCCTGTGAGTGGTGGAGTTGGTCGATCGGAGAGACCGAGGAAGACGGCCTCGGCTGGAGAGCTTGGAGCCGAGCAAGAGGGCCGAGGAGTCTTGGTCCTGTGGCAGCTCGGGGCGAGCTCAGGGGCCGAGGAGGCCAATTTGCAGGGGGGCCCCGAGGAGGGCCAGCTTGTGCATGCAGGTCGGGTACAAGGGTGACCTGGTTGGTCTCTGTGGACCCTTTCTTCTGGGTCTTAGGACTTGTCATCCGCCACGTGTCCTGATCTTCTAGACGCCAATATTGAGCATCATCATTAGCCCCCCACTCTTATCCCGACCAGCTAGCGGGTCGGGTCAGGAGTGGACTACCGGGCCGCCCGGGGTAAGCTCCCTCCTAAGGTTTCGTCGGGACGCGTCCCCGAGCTGTCAGTTGTCTTTTCTGCCAGTGAACTAGGACGAGATCTCTGCATTTAAGGAAGGTGCGCCGGTTGGTGCATCCTGCCACCGAAGCGACGGTCCACGTGTCAAGCGTCGGTTGGCCGACGCGACGTGTGCAGACCTGTGGCGTCTGATGGGGCGCGGTCCAGTGCGGGAACGACAAGTGGAGCAATCGGTCGTCGAGTTGACTTCGATCACCTGATGTCTTTTGTTGGGGCTTCGGGTCCGCTGCATGTGATGGACTCAGTGGCCTCGTTATGAGGGCTACAAATCTGCAGCGTCTGTTGGGCAGGAGGATGCCTGCTGGGGATGGCCGAGCAGGGGAGCTGCTCGGTTGATCTTGGCGAGGGCCTTGATCCCTGGCGTTGCAAGTAGGGAAGCTACTGACCAGGGATAGCTGAGCAGGGAAGCCGCTCGGCTTCCTCTGGGAGGAATTTGATCCTTAGTGTTGGAGGGGTTGTAAGAAGCCTGCCAAGGATAGCCGGGCAGTGAAGCTGCACGGTTGCCTCTTGGCGAGGGCTTTGATCTCTGGCGTCGTGGGTAAGCAACCGCCAGCCTGGGACGACCGAGCAGGGTAGCCGCTCAGATACCTCTTGCGAGGGCTTTGATCCCTGACATTGCGGGTAGGGAAGCTACTGGCCAAGGATAGCCGAGCAGGGGAGCCGCTCGGCTGCCTCTAAGGAGGACTTCGATCCTTAGCGTTGGAGGGGTCGTAGGAGGCCTGCCAAGGATAACCGGGCAGTGAAGCTGCGCGGTGGCCTCTTGGCGAGGGCTTTGATCTCTGGCGTCGTGGGTAAGCAACCGCCAGCCTGGGACAAACGAGCAGGGTAGCTGCTCAGATGCCTCTTGCGAGGGTTTTGATCCCTGGCGTTGCAGGTAGGGAAGCTACCGTCCAGGGATAGCCGAGCAGGGGAGCCGCTCGGCTGCCTCTAAAGAGGACTTCGATCCTTAGCGTTGGAGGGGTCGTAGGAGGCCTGCTAAGGATAACTGGTCAGTGAAGCTGCGCGGTGGCCTCTTGGCGAGGGCCTTGATCCCTGGCGTTGCGAGTAGGGAAGCTACCGGTCAGGGATAGCCGAGCAGGGAAGACGCTCGGCTGCCTCTAAGGAGGACTTTGATCCTTGTCTTTGTTAGGTAGGAAACTACCCGCTGGGATGCACCGAGCAGAAAGGGGCTCAGCGACCTCGTGAAGAGGGCTTTAGATCCTCAACGTCTGATAGGCAGAAGGACGCCCGCTGGGGATGCACCGAGCAGAAGGAACTCGGCGGGTGAGGGTTTGAGATCTTCAGCGTCTAATGGGCAGGAGGATGCCTGCTGGGATGCGCCGAGCAAGAAGGATCTCGAAGGTCTCGCGATGAGGGCTTCAGACCCTTAGCGTCTGATGGGAAGGAGGATGGCCGCTGGGGATGCACAGAGCAGGAAAGATCTCGGCGGCCTCGTGGTTGAGATTCTCAGCGTCTGATGGGCAGGAGGACGCCCGCTGGGGATGCGCCGAGCAGGAAGGATCTCGACGGTCTCGTGGTGAGGGCTTGAGATCCTCAGTGTCTGATGGGCAGGAGGATGCTCTATGGGGATGCGCCGAGCAGGAAGGAACTTGGCGGCCTTACGGTAAGGGCTTGAGATCCTCAGCGTCTGATAGGTAGGAGGACGCTCACTGGGGATGCGCCGAGTAGGAAGGATATCGGCGGCCTCGTGGTGAGGGCTTGAGATCCTCAGCGTCTGATGGGCAGGAGGATGCCCTATGGGGATGCGCCGAGCAGGAAGGAACTCGGCGGCCTCGCGGTGAGGGCTTGAGTTCCTCAGCGTCTGATGGGCAGGAGGATGCCCGCTGGGATGCGCCGAGCGAGAAGGATTTCGGAGGCCTCAGGTGAGAGCTTCGATCCTCAGCGTGAGAGGGGCCGTGAGAGGCCTGCTGAGGATGGCCGAATAGGGTAGCTGCTCGGTGCCTCTTGGCGAGGGCTTGGATCCCTGGCATCGTGGGTAGGGACCTACCAGCCGGGGATGACCGAGCAGGGTAGCTACTCGGTGCCTCTTGACGAGGGCTTTGATCCTTAGTGTTGGAGGGGCTGTAAGAAGCCCACTAAGGATGACCGGGCAGTGAAGCTGTACGGTTGCCTCTTGGCGAGGGCTTTGATCTCTGGCATCGTGGGTAGGAAACTACCAGCCTGGGACGACCGAGCGGGGTAGCCCCTCGGATGCCTCTTGCGAGGGTTTCGATCCCTAGCGTCATGGGTAGGGAGCTACCAGCCGTAGTTGACCGAGCATGGCAGCCGTTCGGTTGCCTCTTGCGAGGGCTTTGATCCTTTAGGACGAGGACCGAGCAGGGTTACTACCCAGTGCCTCTTGGTGAGGACTTTGATCCCTGTCGGTTGTGGTAGGAAGCTACCAGCCGGGGATAACCGAGCAAGGACTCGACTGCCTCTTGGAGGACTTTGGTCTTTAGCGTGGGAGGGGCTGTAAGAAGCCTACCAACGACCCTTGGCCGGACGGGGTTACTGCCCGGTGCTACTTGGCGAGGGCTTTTGTCCTGAAGGATAGTCAAGCGAGGGATCCTCGGGCTCGACTTCCTCTGGGAGGGCTTTCTGATCCCTGGCGTTGCGGTAAGGAAGTTACTCGCCAGGGATAGCCGAGCGAGGGTCGGGCTCGACTGCCTCTGGGAGGACTTTCTGATCCCTGGCGTTGCGTTAGGGAAGCTACCTGCCAGGGATAGCCGAGCGAGGGTCGGGCTCGACTGCCTCTGGGAGGACTTTCTGATCCCTGGCGTTGCGGTAGGGAAACTACCCGCCAGGGATAGCCGAGCGAGGGTCGGGCTCGACTGCCTCTGGAAGGACTTTCTGATCCCTGGCGTTGCGGTAGGGAAGCTACCCACCAGGGATAGCAGAGCGAGGGTCGGGATCGACTGCCTCTGGGAGGACTTTCTGATCCCTGGCGTTGCGGTAGGGAAGCTACCCGCCAGGGATAACCGAGCAGGGTAGCTGCTGGGTTGCCTCTTGGTGAGGGCTTTCATCCCTGGCGTTGCGAATAGGGAAGCTACCGGCCAGGGATAGCCTAGAAGAGAAGCTGCTCGGCTGTCTCTGTTAGTGTATATGCCCTAGAGGCCATTACTGTATCATACTAGTTTGTATATTACTTGATGGAAGCTTGGGATATTCACAGTTTTATATACAATCTTGCTCGAAATGGTAGTATGCTACTTGGTTTGTCTCTGCTTTAATATGTGCATGTGTTTCTTTTAGCATATTGCGGATATACATATTAGTAGAGCCCTTAGGATCTTTGCTTGATTACCAGCGTTGTGATGGCGCTCGCACTCGTGGGAGCTGGGTAATCTATAAGCACATCCTTATACAGGTCCCTGGTCGTTGGACTATCGAGACAGGGCATCGATACTCCGGAGTAGACTAGCGTATGCGCTTCTCATCCCAGTGTGGGAGACGGTCTGTCCCACAGCCGTTAGTACGTCGTACTTGGGATAGTATGCGGGTGCTCGTTAGGTTACGAGTACACTGGACAGGACTCGTCGGGAACTGTTGGTTGGTAATATACCTATCGTCAGTTATCAGTTCCCAGGTGACATGAGTACAGCTTAGTCCGCTGACTTGACACTGTCACTTCGCCTCGAGTGTGTTCCCACTGCACTTTGATTACTACCCTACCACGACTCAAAGGAGTCGTGCAAACAGGTAGTTTTTGGGTGCAGTCCCGAAGCACTTGGAGGCAGTGACGGTTAGACAGGATTCGTCTCTCCCGGTATTGGGGGTTGACATCGCGCTGTGTCCAGGAGAGCCATTACACGAGTAGTCCCTGGCCAGGGCAAGCGAGATATACTGGTAGGTTTCCAGTGTTATCTCAGGGTGTTCTGGGCTACACTCCGACACGACTTGTACCGCTATTAGAGGACTGACGTTCACCGCCCCCCTAGGCCCGCCATGCGATGTATCAGATGAACAGACCGGACTGTACGGAGACTGTCACATACAGGCTCAGTAGGAGTGCAGATGGGGTTCACCTCGTCAGTCTTCTTATCGACATCTACCTGGGGACCGTTACGTACAGCTAGTGCCGCTTGCGGTCTGTGGTTAAACCCACTGCCAGCATAGTGTCGAGTCTTTAGAGTCCCACACAGAGAGCTATTCGCCTTTAGGCAAAACGAGTAGAGGTCGCATGGTTTTGCGACAGGGTTCGTTCGCATCCGCGCATTTGTGCACGTTTGCTGTCCGGACAGTTTATACTAGCGGGCTTTGGTTTAAGCCGGATCCTAGTATATGTTTTGAGATTGGTTTTTCTCAGAGTATTCGTGTTCCTCGGATCACGAATGCGGGTGCGTATGCACAGTTGCTTGAGATTGGGGGAGAGGACCTTGTTTAGGGTTAATGGCTTTTGTCATTTTATTAACCCTATTGATTTTGTATGGATTATTGTTAATTGATAATTAGCTTAATAATTGTGCATGGTTATTGTTGACAATTTGACTTCATTGACTTGTTGACCATGTTGACAACTTGACCATAATCATTTCATTTGGAAGATGCTCTTTGATCTTTGCAAAATTGAAATGATAATGGTCATGTCATGATTTACCATGATAATTATCTAGCTAATTATTCAATTAAATTAATTCACACATATTAGTGAGAATGGCTCTATTATTTTCTCATTCTCTCATATCATTTCTCTCTCTTGCTCATCCTCTCCCTCAAGCTCTCTCCTTCTCATGTGTTGAGAAACAAAAAGCTTGAGAAAAACCTTCACTTGATCCTCTCTACTCTCTTCTAGGGTTCAAGTCTTAGCATTTCTTGCACTCTAGTTACTCCTAGCTTGGAGTTGAAGCTAAAGGTGGTGGCTTTCAAGTGGATCTTTCTTTGACGGGAGAAGACAAGCAAGGTGAACTCTTTCTACCATTCCTAGGAGCAAGGAGAGAAGGACTAAAGACCAAAGGTATAACCTTTCCATCACTTAGCTACTTTGTAGTTAGGGTTAGCAAGTTTATGTTTAGCAAAGATCCTCACAAGCTTGGTCCATGTTGCCTAAGTCCATAAAAATCCAATTTTTATTATGTTTTCCGCCTCCCCGTAAGCACCGGGGTGGGCAACACGGACTTACAGCCTCTACGGAGGACTTTGATCCCTGGCGTTGCGAGTAGGGAAGCTACCGGCCAGGGATAACCGAGCAGGGTAGCTGCTCGGCTGATTCTTCATGAGGTTTCGCCCGACCATCCACTTGCAGGTATGGGGAACAGGAACGGTCGCGGTGAACGTGCGCGTAGCACGCGCATCGATTGTGCAGGGAGGCGAAGCGCCAGGGTCGCGTCGTTTCGATTCTGCCAGAGAAGGCTCAATGATCGCCCAGCGGACGAGTATCGGCCCGTGAGATCTGTAGCCATGGGACGTAGCGTGCCGGTGGTCAGCCGCGCCGACGAGGGCGTAGTCTTCTGGAGGCGGGAGAGCGGCGATCTGGGGCCCTGGTCTGGCCGTTTGGACTTTAGTCGGTCTATCGGCCGGCGAGGGCGTTGATGACGGTCGCGGGAGAAGGTTCATCAGCGCCTCCGATGAGGGGGAGGCGGCGGCTGGTACCTGGATCTTCAGGATAATTGCTTGCCATGTGGATGGAGATCGGAAGGCCAACTTTGTTTTTGTGGAGTTTGCTTTCCCACAGACGGCGCCAACTGATGGAGCTCCTTTTCTGGTCTCCTTCAGATGTTGTCTTCCGTCGATCTCCCAGTGGATCTTGGAGGTGATCTCCTGTTGCGTGTGGGTCTCAATGGGTTTTGAGGAGATTAGTGATTTGAGGAGTTTAGCGCCGAGCACCTGCAAAGAAGTCCCGGGATGGTTTGGTACCACCGAGAACCCTCCGACGATCAAGTTAGTATGAGATCCGAGCAGAGTAACGGCTTAGTGGAATAAAGAATGGCTTACTTGACCCCTCTGTGATGGGGGTTTATATAGAGGCGGCAGCACGCAGTACCAGGCGCGAGAATCTCGCGCGCAGTTACGCTCCCGACGTTACGCCCGCGTAAAGAGCGGATCGCCCATTGATGGGGATCGTGATGGCGTGGAACGTAGGACGTTGCTGGCGGAGAATCTGCGCGCGGTGAGATTTGCGGAGCGGCGGTTACGCCCGTGAGTGATGGAGTTGGTCGGTCGGAGGGACCGAGGAAGACGGCCTCGGCTGGGGAGCTCGGAGCCGAGCAAGAGTGCCGAGGAGTCTTGGTCCTGTGGCAGCTCGGGGTGAGCTGAGGGGCCGAGGAGGCCACTTTCCAGGGGGTCCCGAGGAGGGCCAGCTTGTGCTTGCAGGTCGGGTACATGGGTGGCCTGATCGGCCTCTGTGGGCCCTTTCTTCTGGGTCTCGGGACATGTCATCCGCCACATGTCTTGATCTTCTAGACGCCAATATTGAGCATCATCACTTGGTGACAAATGTTTATAAAATGATTCAGGTGAAATATTGGCCAAATGCTCCCTTGGTTCTAAAAGGGATTACTTGCACTTTTGAAGCTGGAAACAAAATTGGAGTTGTTGGGAGAACTGGAAGCGGGAAAATGACTTTGATAAGCTCGCTATTTCGGTTTGTGGATCCCGCTGGTGGCAAAATTGTAGTCGATGGGTTTGATATCTGCTCTATAGGGCTAAAGGATCTCAGGTTGAAGCTAAGTATTATTCCGCAGGAGCCGACTCTATTTTGGGGAAGTGTGAGAAGTAATTTGGATCCTCTTGGTGTTTATTCGTATCATGAGATATGGGAGGTTAGACACATTGTTTGTTTATTCCTGCAATTTTTTTCTCACATCGTGAAATTATAATCGTGTGCATGTTTTGTGTTGGTAACAACAATGAGGAAAAACCAGCAATGTTAACCTGAATTTCAATTGAAAAACTCTCCTGTATCGCTCACCTCCTGAAAACCTTTCAATATTTTCTAATTTTCAATCCAAAGTTAGATATAAATTTCATTCAAAGTACTGCTAAGTTTCACTATTTAATCTAATCGAAACACATTCTGCTTCAGCAGTTGCTCTAGAATTTTTCCATGTTACAAGCAAGCAATCTTTTAGAATATAAAATAACCCTTTCTCAATGTCTCACCACAATTTTGGAGTTTGGTGCAGTGAACACATAATATATGATGAAACGAAAGCATCGGGTTCAAACTAGATGGGTTTGCATTTATGTAAAATGGATTAAAACAAATCATTGCCTAGCAAAAAAGCCGGGTTAAGCTCATAAATAGTATGCTCAACCTGGTGTGACTACATTTCAGAGTTTTGGTTCAGTGTCTAGAACGTTGAGACAATTTATAGATTATATCAGTTTTCAAAGTATATTGATCATTCGATTTTATTCTCATTTACAATTATCGAAACAGGCATTAGAGAAGAGTCAACTGAAAACAACCATTAGCAGCCTTCCTTCCCTTCTCGATTCATCGGGTAAGCCACTTCATCGAACTACGAAAAAAAGATCTTTATCGTTATAAAAATTCCAATGAAGACTGAGATGCACTTTTGATCTCTTCCATTTTAAAAGTTAGCGATGATGGAGAGAATTGGAGTGCGGGACAACACCAACTCTTCTGCCTTGGCCGCGTCCTCCTTTGTAAAAACATAATTCTAGTTCTCGATGAAGCAACTGCATCGACCGATTCTGCGACTGATGTGATTCTTCAAACTATTATCAGAAAAGAATTTTCTGGCTGCACGGTTATAACCATCGCTCATCGGGTTCCAACCGTTGCCGACATGGTCTTGGTACTTTCTTATGGTATGATACTAAGAAACTTGCTTTTTGATTTTAATTAATTAGTACAGATAACGCTTCACTTCACTTGAAGGCCTCAGTTTATGTAATTTAAATTTGTATTCATGTAATTTTGCAGGGAAGCTTGTGTAATGAAAAAGTTAGGCTTGGATAGATGAGGTTGAATCATGGGAATATCGTCGAAGAATTTAGGAGCAATGATCAATGAAGGGTAATCTCAAAGAGCTTCAGTAAAGTGACAGTCCGATATTCAACACAAAATAAGTTCAACCCTATATCTATTTTGTACTTTCATTATTGTTTACAAGACATGACTGCTTCTATATATAGTTAAGTGAGCATGTTGAAATATTTGCTTTGCGCTTTTTGGGTAAATTGTCAAAAAGTCCCCGGCCCGCTCGGATGTTTTCTGAAACCCCTGTAATTTTCAGAATTGTTGGAACCTACTATTTGATATCTTTATGAAATAGCTCATGAGCTGTATTTCATTTAAGCCTTGTATTCCCTCAATTGCTTTTACTGGCAACTGCTTAGATATTACATGCAATTGTTTAGATATTACTGGCAACTGGTTACATATTACCACTTAGATATTACTGGCAATTACTTAGATATTACAAGCAACTGGTATACAGGGGGGTTTTGATTAGGCCCAAGAGTTTTTTAACAAGAGCAAAAAGCCAAGGGGGTTTTACACAAATTTGAAATGGGGCTGGGGCTTTTTGACAATTTACCCTTTTTAAAATGAAAATCAACTAACCGGCAATGAGTAAATTGGTACCAACTGAGCGATAGCACATTTGGTTGCTTTGCACATTGATTGTATTATCACATATATGCTGCAATATTTATTTTGCATATTTGGGAACAGAACTTTGCATAGTTTGCATGTGAAAATTTGACTATGAGAATTCAACACCCTAAAGAGTAAGGTTCGCACTGTTTTAATATTTTTGCTCACATCTTTCCTATATTGATGCAGCCATATAGAACCATGTAAATTAAATTAATACAAAATAAAACTATGCCATCTAGATGGGCATTGTACATCTTGATCTTCATGGCTGAAAAGCATATGTACATCAGTTGTCACGTTATTTTGATACTTTTTGACTGTTGATTTGGTTAAATGAAATGTTCTATTATCAATGAACAATTAAATTTAGGATTCTCTGTTACAAGCTTAAGAAGTATCTAAATCATGTAATTTTTTTTATGAAGATCGTTAGATTAATAGATAGATTGTTGATTTGGTGACCAATTAGAAGAGTCCCCTCCTCCCCATTGACACCTACGCTTTCTTGACGTATACATATGCTTCGTTTGGTCGTTGAATCATAGCCACACATGTTTTACATAATTTTGTTGAAAGAAAGAACACGTAAATCACAGCTCGGTTGGTATGAGCATTTTTCCTCTTGGGGAGAGTACGGCATTCGAACTTTAGGAACCTAGAAGGAGAAGTGGCCACAAACTAATTCTTTCGGACAAATTCGTGGGTCTCCTGTGTTACGGATGATCGAGATAAACGCGGAAACAAAAATCAAACAAAGTAGAAAACAGAAAATATCAACTCAAGAAGTCACAAAGATTTTACATGGAAACCTAACCGGGAAAAACCACGGGCAGCAGCAGAAAATATTTCACTATCCGTAAAGAATTACGGAATTTCTCTTTTCTATCAATTTTCTCTCTCTCTAACCCTAAACAATTGGCTTCATATTTATAACCTACAATTAATCCTTAGAGATAAGTATAAGATTTAAATCTGGATCTAATCAAATATCCAATTTAAATCTTATCTCCTATTTAAATCTTCTCTAAATAACTATTTTGGATTTATCTCTAATAACAAATCCTAAAGCAAATAGAATTAGGATTATAAAATCAATTCTAACAATCTCCACATTGATTTTAAAATCCGTCAGCTGTAAACCATCCTGCCAAAAGTCTGCCGCCGCCGATTGCTCCTTAGGACTATCTCCATTTATCAACGCTGAGCAAGTCCAAACAATGTCTGAAATTGCGAGCAGGTATCGGCTTAGTACACATATCTGTTGGGTTGCTTTCTGTACCAACTTTCTATATCTTGATTCTTTTCTCAGTACGGATGAAGTGATATCTCATGTCGATGTGTATAGTCCTGTCATGATGCACTTGATCCTTTGCTAAACATATAGCATTTAAGCCGTCACAAAACAACACAACTTGATCTCGTTGTAAGCCGAGATCACCGGCTAAACCTTTTAACCAGATGCCTTCCTTCGCTGTTTCCATCAACACCATATACTCTGCCTTTGTAGTAGAAAAGACGATTGAAGGCTATAATATAGCCTTCCAACTAACGACAGAACCAGCTAATATGAAAACATAGCTAGTTAACGATCTTCTCCCATCAAGATCGGCTGCATAATCTGAATCAGAATAACATTCTACTTCACAACACGTATTAACTCCTCCGTAAATTAGACTAACATCTACCGTCCCTTTGAGATATCGGAATATCTGCTTCACTGCTTGTCAATACTCCTTTCCAGGTTGAGCCATGCACATGATAACAATGCTAACCGTGTGTGCAATATTTGGCCTAGTGCACACCATACCGTACATCAAACTTTCCACAGCACTAGCATATGGGACTCAAAACATATGCTCTGCTTCTTCTGACTGAGGTGAGAAAGCAGCCGAAAGACGAATATTAGCAGCCAATGGAGTACTCACAGGCTTCGCATTTGACATGTTGAACATCTTTAACATCTTCTGAATGTAGCTCTCTTGTGATAAGAAAAGTTTCCGTTGCTTGCGATCCCTGTATATCTTCATACCCAAAATCTTTCGATTTGCTCCAAGATCCTTTATCTTGAACCCACCATTAAGAAATGCCTTCAATTTCTGAATCTCTCATTTGTCTCGAGCTGCAATAGGCATGTCATCTACATATTGGAGTAAATAAACAAAAAGTTGTCCTCCAGTCTCCTATGATAAACGCAACAATCATATGGACTCCTATTGTAGCCATGCTCCACCATAGATCTGTCAAATCGCTTGTACCACTTACTTGGAGACTGTTTTAACCCATACGACGATTTTCGTAATCTGCAAACACGATCTTTCTTACCGTGAATGGCGAATCTCTCTGGCTAACTCATCAAGATATCCTTCTCTAACTTCCCAAGAAGAAAAACCATCTTCACGTAGAGTTGCTCTAACTACAGGTCCTGATGTGCTACCATAGTAAGCAACTCACGAATAGAAGTATGCCTCACAACGAGGGGAATATCTCGTTGTAATCTACCCCCTCATTCTGAATGTAGCCCTTACCAACTAGACGAGCCTTAAATCTATTTTCCTGTTCACCTAAGATTCCATGCTTCTTCTTAAAGATCCATTTGCATACTATAAATTCCTTATGGCGGCTTGATAAGCTCTTATGTCTGATTCTTGTGAAGAAATTTCATCTCCTCTCTGTTTACAGCCGGAAATCGGACTGAGACATGGGGAGCGCGTTTAGTCTGAATCTGGGGGCGGATACTATTTGGAACATATCCATCCACATCTCCGAAGATACTAAGTTGATTTATGACACCGTATATCGGAGGTTTAGATGGATGTTGTTGGGTTTCCTAGCGTCCTGGCCGCCTACCGCGGCCGTTGCAGAATGAAAAACTTTTATTTTTAAAAATCCGGCGCTAGAAAACTCGTCCTAGAATCTAACCATAAACCGAAACTAGTTATCTACAGAGATCTATCTACTGTGATAGATGCTTATACCTAGAGATCCATATCCTTCGGGTCTTCACTCCTCGTCTAGAGCTTCTAGGGATTCTTGATCAACCTTGCTTGTTCCCTTTTTTGATCCTAGATAATCCACCCGAAAGTTCTTGATTCAAGCTTGGCTTCACCAGTGAAGCAACTTAGTGATCTAGTTTGCTAGACTGGATTACTAAGGAGATGTAGTGATTTATCTAGTGTATTTCTATTTCTCTTCCTCCCTTGATTCTTAACTCATGAGATGGTATGGAGGAAGATAAAGATGAAGGAGGAGGGAACTTAAGAGACCTAGATAAGTGAGGAGAGATAACCTTATTGTGAGAATGAAAAAATTGTGTGTAGAAAATCTTGAAGCATGGTTTTGTGAAAACCAATTTTCAATAAAGATAATACAACTATACTTGAATAGTTTGCACAAATGTATTTTCAATTCATTTGTCAATACTATTCAAACATGGTTCACACCATTCTCTCCTTTACACCTCATTTCCTATTTTACACCTCATTTCCATTTTGCAAATAAAATGGAAAATACATGATGAGGTGTCCGCCTTCTAGAATGTCTTTCCGTATAAATACGGAATACATTCTACTCTATATACATACCCGTATTCGAATCAAAATACGGACACCCAAGAGATAGAATAATACCACTAAAATAATACCAGCATTAAATCAATATCCGATTTAATGAACTGGCTCAATCCTAAGCCCGCCAGTATTATCAACCGTCTGATCGAAAATCTGGATAACACCAGAATATACATATCGAAATATGTATACGTAAATTATTAAATCAATACCTGATTTACTAATCCGGCTTAATCTTAAGCCGGCTAGTATTATCATTCGATCGAAACCCTGCACGTTTAAACATACGGCCACCATATCATTTCGTCTGAATCAGAGAAACTCTCTGTGTGGGACTCTAAAGACTCGACAGTACACTGGCAGTGGGTTTAACTACAAGCACGCCAACGGCACTAGCTGTACGTAACGACTTCGTACCTGTCGAAAAGAAGGCCGACGAGCAAGCTCATCGTGACCCCTACTGAGCCTATCCGTGACAATCTCCGTATAGTCCAGTCTCTTCGTCTAAGAGTATCGCATACCGGGTTTAGGGGGGTGGTAAACGTCAGACCCCTACTGACCCGATAAGTTGTGTCGATTTGGCTCAGGACCAATTCGAGAAATTATTGATCTAATCATCAGTAATTCTTAACTACCTTGGCCAAGATCTTATGGTTCTAGCCAACCAGAGACAGTGCAATATCGACTCCCAATACCGGGAGAGACAAATCCCTGACAATCACTCACAGTCTCCATGTGGTTCGGGACCATACCCAACCAAAACCTGTTTGCACGATTCAGTAGAGCCGTAGTAGGGTAGTGATCAAAGCACAGTGGGAACTCATACGAGACAAATGATGACCTCAGGTCCTAAGACTAACCTGTACTCATGTCACCTGAGAACCGCTATCTGATTGTAACAGCCTTAAACTTTCTGTATGATTTTTTTTAAAACTATAGAAAGGAGTACCTAAGCCTGAGCACAAGTTATAAATTAAATTTGCTTTTGAACAATAAGAAAGAGCTTGTAGCTCATTGGTAAAGACCTTGCACTACTGAGACATAGCACCTGACTTCAAATCCTATCAGCCACATATTATTTTTATTGATTTTTCTTTTAAATTTTTAGAAGCTCAAAGGTTTGCACGTGCACCGCACGTAAAATGAAAAGTCACATTAAAAAAAAACATATGGAAAATGCTATTTATACAGCCTAGGACACGTGGCCCCAATCCAAGCCCTTTCCCCTCCAAGATGACCGGTGAGATCGTGATTTGGGTCGGCACCATCGATCCAAACTGTACCAAATGCTCCCAAAATTTAACCCTAGCACCTTTTGGCCTACCCTACTACCCCCATATTGTTTGATTTCTCTGCATTTATCCAGAGAATGATAAATCCCCTCTTTAATCCATTTTTAATGCACATTTTAATTCTATTCTTCATTACCCTAAACCCTAATTTTCCCTACAAATACCACACCACATTTCACTTTTTCTCATTGAGAATTTCTTTACAAAAACTCTCTAAAAAATTCCAAGTTCCAAGTTGTACAAGTGGAGTTAGCAAGAGGCGAAGTTCCAGCGAAATTTCAAGGAAATTCCGGTGACGAAACAAAGCCCGACGGGTCCGAAAGCTTCCCATATCTCTTCTTTTGTTTTCCAACCTGTAAGTTCCCTCTCCCCTCCTCTTCTACTATTCTAAAACTTTCATTTTTTCAAAACTCGTCGGAAGCGGAGTTATTCCGACTTCCGATTCGTTTTTCTTTAAAAATTCCATTTTTCTTAAACTATAAATCACCATACCCTCATATAATGTTTAACAAACATAAATAAATATATTAGAACAAGTTTCATCTAAAATGATTCATGTTACAATCTTTATTTTATTTTTTACATTAAAATACCACCATATTTACAAACGATATTGTTATCCACTTTTAACCGTATTATCTTTAGATAACGCACGAGATAAGGACCTACCTCATCACAACACACATATTGGATATAGAACGATTTACTTTAGATAATATTTGTCGGAATATTATGAGTTACAATAAAATACCCTAAACTATTAGAAAACCGTTTTCTTTAAAAAGAGTGTTATCTAATTCCTTGCAATTACGCTTTTACAACCCATTTTGGGGAACTCCGATCGGGATGGTGCGGGTTATCGCATGTTCTCGTGTCTAGTAGAGCGAGATGCAGACCTCCGCAAGGTGCATTTGATCTTGATGGAATTTTAATGCATTTTTCTTTAGAAAATGAGATTTCTACAAAAATAAATAAAATTTATTTTTATTAAATATATATATATATATATATATATATATATATATATATATATATATATAACTATTATCAAAATATCTATTTTAATTATATTATATAAATATTCCAAGTTTTCTAAATCAAAGGAATCACCATTACATGAAAATACCATCCAAATACAAAATAATACAGAAATTTTAATAAAATGCCATATACTATGAAAACTAGGTTCTACTCACTAGAAATTTCACTTCTATAAAATATACATTTATGAAAACCATAAAGACGATAATTAAAGGCTTGAGGTGTATTTTGAAATTATATCAAAATTATTTTTACATAAAACCCTCTCAAGTTATACTATTTACAATAAGGACCCTAGTAAATATAGGTTTAAGCGGGACCAATTCTCTTGAGCCTCAGGGAGCCGGAGAATGTGGGTGCTTGCCTATCTAAGCTAGACAATTTAACAAAACAGTGTTATCAATACGGTAATTGTCTTGGAAAAAGACACAAATCCTGCTGTTCATGTGCAGTAATTACTGATAACATCAAAACTAATTCAGGATTTCAAGTTCTTTTTAAAGTGTCTGACTCAGACTGAATCTCAATCTAATCAATCTGACTTGAATATGATTCAAGTATAAACTACAATACAATATGAATCCATGAATCCGTCTATTCAATCTATATCAATTTATATTGACTGAACCGAACTATGGATATATTCTGTTTACATGACTATCCATTTACATCCATTCCATTTACTGATATCATGGTTTCGAAAAGTCAAGACAATACAATACAATCGGTATAATCAATACAATCAATACATTAAATATTACGGGGTTTATAAAGGGTTAGACTGGTATGGAACATGTTAAAGGTGGCACGAGGTGGTCACTTAAGACGTAATTACATCCATGTCGTTGTTCCGTAGTATTTTCAACAGAGACTTGTACTACGGGTTACCAAAATCCACGGTGTAAGTTGAACTCCTCTCGTATACACTGGCATATTCTGTACCAAGCTACAAACAACTGCGTTAATATTATAATCAAACATTACTAGATATGCTCCATTTTCTGTCTATTTTACTTCTTCCTTTCTTTGGGACTTACCGAGCGATTGTTCGCTGACGACATTCCTATTTCTCTTTTTTTTTAGAATGTTGTCAGGTGGATCGGACACACTAGAGTTCGAGACCAGCCAGGAGCACTTAGAGCAGACCCCTGAGCAGTTCACAGAAGATCCTGAGCATTGACTTTACTTGTATATATTTTCATTTCAGTTATGCCATTATTTAGGCATTGCTTTCCATCCATGTATTTACATTCCGGTTGTACCTGTAAATGAATGTTTACTAAATAAAGTTGTTATTCATTTATATTCCTATCTCTTGTGTACATTTACTTTATATTACTTAGATATGCTTAGCGTGTTTACTTCTGAGTAAATACGTAGCGGGCATCGCCGCGTCCCCTCCCCGTACACCGAGAAGCGGGGCATGACAGGTTTTGTTGGCGGCTCATGTAGGTCAGCTCTGTATGGACATGCAGGCCAGTTCTGTATGGACATGCAGGTCAATTCTGCATGAAGTCCTATGCAATATAACACAAGAATCAACAACTAAAACATTCTTTACATTTCATATTCCTTGAATCTCACAATTTCATATATTTTGAATCTATCCTAACCCAAATTTTTCTTTCAAGGTTATGAGTTCTCCAAACAACACTAGCACCAACTTCAACAACATACCACCACCTCTACCGTTTACGCCTACCGTTGCTGCTCCGATCAATGAGTAGACAGTACTGCTTGAGAAGATCCGTAGACTCCTAGAAGGATAGCAGGAGCAGACTGCTATTCTGATGAACCGTCCAGAAACGGAACAAAACAGTTTTCGGGAAAAGAGAGTCCTCTGGAAGCTGAAGAATGGGCTCAGAGTATTGAGGATGATCTGGCAGCGGCTTAAGTACCAGAGATCGCTTGGGTTCGAGTTATGAAGCTGCAGCTCACCGACAATGCCCGAGTCTGGTGGAAGGCGGAAGAAAGCCGTCTTGACCAACCTATCGAATGGAAGACTTTTCGCGACATGTTCGACGCGAAATAATTCCTTGAGACTGTCCGATTTGACATGGAGCAGCAGTTCATTCACCTACAACAGGGTTCTATGTGGACTAAATCCGTAGATGGATATGACGCTGAATTTACCATGCTCAGTATGTAAGATATGTCTCAATGTTCGATTTTATATCACATACTACACAGCTAACACAAGACCGTAACAGGTTTGCGACCCATCTCATACCGACTGCTGAGATCAGGGCTAGAAGATTTCAGCAAGGGTTGGACCAGGAAATCCAAGCTGCATTAGGTACAGGGGATTTCCTAATCCATGAATTGGCTTTGAAAGCTGCCCGTCGATATGAGGCAGTTGTGAAGAAGAAGGGCAGACCTCAATCTGCCGGAGTGAAGCGCCCTGCTACTCAGATGGCAGAAGGAGCCTCTTCAAGGCCAGCTTTTGAACCCAGGAGACCGGAAGAAACAAATAACCAACCAAGTCCAGATTTTTGCTTTTACTACAAGAGGGATGGACACCTGTGGAAGAACTGTACGCGCGTAAAAGGCCTGTGCTTAGTTTGTGACGCATACAATCATGGTATTGGAACATGTCCTTATAGACGCAACACAGTTCCAACTCACAACACTTATCCGCAGCGGCCAGCTATCCAGGCTTCTGCACCATGTCTTGCTCTTCCAGCTCCACCTCCATGAAGACCTCCTACACAGCCTACAAGCCAGTTTCATCAGGCACTGAGGAACATACCTCGAGGGCAGAGAAACATCCCCCAAGGACAGAGAAATGTGCCTCTAGCTAGGAGGAATGTACCACGGCGTCAGGCTTTCTTTTTAGCGTCCGAAGAAGCCGAGACTATGGACCAAGGTAACCATAGTAATTCCCTCACATCTTTTTCGACCTTACCAAAACTTTTGTATTCTTTCGTTCTTCCAAATATTTTTATGCACTACCAATAGTTCTATCACCAAACTTTTCTTGAATCTGTTACACTTTCCTTTTATAAATTTTGAGGACGAAATTTTTATAAGGAGGGTAGAATGTAACAACCCTAAACTTTCTGTACGATTTTTTTTTAAAATACAGAAAGGAGTACCTAAGCCTGAGCATAAGTTATAAATTAAATTTGCTTTTGAACAGTAAGAAAGAGCTTGTAGCTCACTGGTAAAAACCTTGCACTGCTGAGACATAGCACCTGAGTTCAAATCCCACCAGCCACATATTATTTTTATTGATTTTTCTTTTAAATTTTAGAAGTTCAAAGGTTTGCACATGCACCACATGTAAAATGAAAAGTCACAATAAAAACAAATATATGGAAAATGCTATTTATACAGCATAGGACACATGGCCCCAATCCAAGCCCCATCCCCTCCAAGATGACCGGTGAGATCGTGATTTGGGTTGGCACCATCGGTCCAAACCATACCAAATGCTCCCAAAATTTAACCCTACCACCCCTTGGCATACCCCACTACCCACATGTTGTTTGATTTCTCTGCATTTATCTAGAGAATGATAAATCCCCTCTTTAATCCATTTTTAATGCATACTTTAATTCTATTCTTCATTACCCTAAACCCTAATTTTCACTATAAATACCACACCACATTTCACCTCTCCTCTTTCAGAATTTCATTACAAAAACTCTTTAAAAAATTCTAAGTCCCAAGTTGTACAAGTGGAGTTAGCAAGAGGCGAAGTTCCGACGAAGTTTCGAGAAGATTCCGGCGACAAAACGAAGCCCCGACGGGTCCGAAAGATTCCTATATCTCTTCTTTTGTTTTCCAACCTGTAATTTCCCTCTCCCCTCCTCTTCTACTATTCTAAAACTTTCATTTTTTCGAAACTCTTCGGAAGCGGAGTTATTCCGACTTCCGATTCGTTTTTCTTTAAAAATTCTATTTTTCTTAAAATATAAATCACCATACCCTCATATAATGTTTAAAAAATATAAATAAACATATTAGAACAAGTTTCATCTTAAAAATGATTCATGTTACAATCTTTATTTCATTTTTTACATTAAAATACCACCATGTTCACAAACGATATTGTTATCCACTTTTAACCGTATTACCTTTAGATAACTCACGAGGTAAGGACCTACCTCATCACAACACACATATTGGACATTACACGATTTACTTTTGGACAATATTTGTGGGAATATTACGAGTTACAATAAAATCCCCTAAACCATTAGAAAACCGTTTTCTTTAAAAAGAGTGTTATCTAATTCCTTACAATTACGCCTCTACAAGCCATTTTGGGGAACCCCGATCGGGATGGTGCGGCTTATCATACATCCTCGTTTCTAGTAGAGCGAGATGCAAACTTCCGCAAGGAGCATTCGATCTCGATGGAGTTTTAATGCATTTTTCTTTAGAAAATGAGATTTCTACAAAAATAAGTAAAATTTATTTTTATTAAATATATATAACTATTATCAAAATATCTATTTTAATTATATTATATAAATATTCCAAGTTTTCTAAATCAAAAGAATCACTATTACATGAAAATACCATCCAAATACAAAACAATACCGAAATTTCAATAAAATACCGTATACTATGAAAACTAGGTTCTATTCGCTAGAAATTTCACTTCTATAAAATATACATCTATGAAAACCCTAAAGACGATAATTAAAGTCTTGAGGTGTATTTTGAAATTATATAAAATTATTTTTACATAAAACCCCCTTAAGTTATATTAATTTACAATAAGGACCCTAGTAAATATAGGTTTAAGCGAGACCAATTCTCTTGAGCCTCAGGAAGCCAGAGAATGTGGGTTCTTGTCTATCTAAAGTAGACAATCTAACAAGACGGTGTTATCAATACGGTAATTGTCTTGGAAAAAGACACAAATCCTGCGGTCCATGAGCAGCAGTTACCGATAACATCAAAACTAATTCAGGATTTCAAGTTCTTTTTAAAGTGTCTGACTCAGACTGAGTCTCAATCTAATCAATCTGACTTGAATATGATTCATGTATAAACTACAATACAACATGAATTCATGAATCCGTTTATTTAATCTATATCAATCTATATTGACCGAACCGAACCATGGATATATTCCGTTTACATGACTATCCATTTACATCTATTCCATTTACTGATATCATGGTTTCGGCAAGACTTCCATTTACTACAAGATAATACAATACAATCGGTACAATCAATACATTAAATATTACGTGGTTTATAAAGGGGTAGACTGGTACGGAATATGTTATAGGTGGCATGAGGTGGTCACTTAAGACGTAATTACATGCATGCCGCTGTTCCGTGGTATTTTCGATGGAGCCTTATACCACGGGTTACCAAAGTCCTCGATATAAGTTGGACTCCTTTCGTATACACTGGCTTATTCTGTACCAAGTTACAAACAACTGCGTTAATATTATAATCAAACATTACTAGATATACTCCCTTTTCTGTCTATTCTACTTCTTCCTTTCTTTGGGACTTACCGAGCGATTGTTCGCTGATGATATTCCTATTTCTCTTCTTCTTTGGAATGTTGTTAGATGAATCGGACACACTAGAGTTCGAGACTAGCTAGGAGCACTTAGAGCAGACCCCTGAGCAGTTCACAGAAGATCCTGAGCATTGACTTTACTTGTACATATTTTCATTTTAGTTATGCCATTGTTTAGGTATTGCTTTCCATCCATGTATTTACATTTCGGTTGTACCTGTAAATGAATGTTTACTAAATAAAGTTGCCATTCATTTATATTCCTGTCTCTTGTGTACATTTACTTTATATTTCTTAGATACGTTTAGCGTGTTTACTTCTGAGTAAATACGCAGCGGGCCTCGCCGCGTCCCCTTCCCGTATACCGGGAAGCGGGGCGTGACACTGATGATATGTATAATACCATCTAGAGGTTCTCGGTGAGTCCGTCCAGTGTACTCACCCCCACTGAGTACCTGTATGCAATCTTAGGTGATCACACCAATGACTGTGGGACCAACCACCACCTTTCGTCGGGTCTGGAAACGTATACACAAGTCTACTCTCGAGTATCTATGCCCGGTCTCGATACTCCTGCGACTTAGGACTTTTAAGGATATGCTTATGGACTACCCAGCACCCACAAGTATGATTGCCATCATAACGCTGGTAGTCAAGCAAAACCCTATGGGCTTTATCAACCTGGAACCGCTATATGTTATATCGAGTATAACATACGCACATGTTAAGATAAAGTCAAACCATAATAGTATACTACCGTATCGAGTCTTTATTAATATGTGCAAGCAATATAAAGCATCAATAGAAAGAAATACACTTATCAGGATAATGACAACTCAAATAATATACTACATACGACTGAGCAAGATTGTCCTATACATACATATCCCTATCATCCTATATAATACAGGCTTCTAGGGCATACATATCCAACAATCTCCCACTTGCACTAAGACCTATAATTGGCGTACCGAATACCCAACGTTTGCTTTAAGGCAAGTTGTTAGCGTACCGCATACCCAACATATCAAAAAGTCATTCAAACCGCGCTTGAGGGAAGGCCTTAGTAAATGGATCCACCATGTTGTCTTTCATATCTACTCTCCGGATCTTGATCTTCCGGCGATCTATGATCTCCCTGATCAGATGATACCGCCTTAAGATGTGTCTGGATTTTTGATGGGACCGTGGTTCTTTCGCTAAATCTATAGCCCCATTGTTATCGCAATACAAAGGTATTGGATTTACAATGGACGGAACCACCTCAAGTTCAGTAATGAATTTCTTCATCCAGATCACTTCTTTTGCGGCATCGTTTGCATCAATGTATTCAGCCTCCATCGTCCAGACTGCGACGGTGTCCTGTTTGGAGCTCTTCCAACACACCGCCCCTCCATTGAGGGTAAACACAAAACCCGAGACAGACTTGTTGTCATCCTTGTCACTCTGGAAGCTTGAGTCGGTAAAGGACTCGACCTTAAGGTCTCCATTACCGTATGCCAAGAACATCTCCTTAGTCCTCCTCAGGTACTTGAGAATATTCTTTACAGCTGTCCAATGATTCTCACCCGGGTTTGACTGATACCGGCTCACCACGCTAAACGCGTATGCTACATCTGGTCTGGTACACAGTATCACATACATTATAGATCCTACCGCCGAAGCGTAGGGTATAGTGCTCATGCGAACCCTCTCCTTCTCAGTCTTGGAAGACATCTCTTTGGAGAGGGTGATTCCGTGCAATGCGGGTATATTACCGTGCTTGGAATGTTCCATACTAAATCTCTTTAGTATGGTCTCTATGTATCTGGACCGTGAAAGTCCCAACAATCTCTTGGATTTATCTCTATAGATCTTAATCCTCAGAATGTAGGAGGCATCACCCAGGTCCTTCATGGAGAACTTTTGTGACAAGAACAGCTTGACCGATTGCAGCATAGGAATGTCATTTCCTATTAAGAGAATGTCATCCACGTACAGGACGAGGAACACGATAGTTCTCTCTACAATCTTCTTGTAGATACAAGATCCATCCTCATTTTTGATGAAGTCAAATTCGTTGATTGCCTCATCAAAACAGATGTTCCAGCTCCGCGATGCCTGCTTTAATCCATAAATGGATTTAAGCAACTTTACACCTTCCCTCTGCTCCCACTGTCTACGAATCCCTCCGACTGATCCATATAAACGCACTCTTCTAAACTTCCATTTAGAAATGCTGTTTTTACGTCCATCTGCCAGATATCGTAGTCATGATAGGTAGCAATGGCAAGTAGGATCCGAATGGATTTCTGCATAGCCACTGGAGAAAAGGTTTCGTCATAGTCCACTCCTGGTCTTTGACGAAAACTTTTTGCAACAAGTCTAGCCTTATAGGTTTCCACCTGTCCATCTGTACCAATCTTCTTTTTGAAGATCCACTTGCATCCAACGGGTTTTACCCCAGGAGGAGCAACATCCAAAATCCAAACTTTGTTGGTGTACATGGACTCCATTTCGGATTTCATAGTATCAAACCATTTTACAGAATACCTACTGTTAATAGCCTGCTTATAACAAGTAGGATCATCTTCTTCTAAGATGCAATTTTCTCGATCCCCATCTATGAGAAAACCATAGTATCTCTCGAGCGGACGAGAAATCCTACTAGATCTGCGAAGTGGCTGAGGTTTGTTTGGAATTATTGAATCCTCTGGTTCTACCAAATCTTCAGTTGTAGTTGGTCCTTCTGGAATTTCTTCCAGTTCTACCGTACTTCCACTAATTTCTTTTGCAAGAATTTCCCTCTCTAAAAAGACGGCGTGCTGAGCAAGAAACACCTTCTATTCCTCGGTGTGGTAGAACATATATCCATTTGAATGCTTGGATATCCCATAAACTTACACAAAACTGACCTGCCTCTAACTTGTCTGGATTCTGTTTTTTAACATAGACCGGAAAAATCTTAATACGCTTAAAACATGGTTTCTTTCCACTCCATATTTCATATGGAGTCTTAGGCACAGATTTGGAAGGAACCTGATTCAATAGGTATGCGGCTGTCTATAGCGTATGTCCCCAGAATGAAAGAGCCAACTCGGCGTTATTCATCATGGAGTGAACCATGTCCAATAGGGTACGGTTCCTCTGTTTCGATACACCGTTGTGCTGTGGTGTATAAGGAGGAGTAAGCTGAGAGAGAATACCATTCTCTTTTAGAAAGTGCTGGAATTCCGTACTTAAGTACTCCTCTCCTCGATCAGATCGAAGGATTTTGATACTTTTTCCTGTCTGGTTCTCTACTTCGCTTTTAAATTCTTTGAACTTCTTAAAAGCTTCAGATTTATGTTTCATAAGAAACACATATCCAAACCTAGAGAGATCATCAGTGAATGTAATGAAGTATGAGAACCCATCCCTCGCATGTATAGATACCGGACCACATACATCACTGTGTATAGTCCCAAGAGCTCTGTAGCTCTTTCTCCGTGTCTGGTGAACGGAGATTTGGTCATCTTTCCTTTGTGACAGGACTGACAAGTTTCATAAGATGAAAATTTGAACGAATTCAGATATCCATCCTTATGCAACTTACCTAGTCTTTTCTCACCGATATGACCAAGTCTACAATGCCACAAGTAGGTTTCGTTCGTATCTGAACTCTTCCTCTTGCATGTGATTTGTATATTGAAGACTGTATTTTGATTTAGAACGTAGATACTATTACATAGTTTACCTTCTACAACCAATACCTGATTAAGGTAAATGTTCGTGATATTTCTATTTAGAAAAAAATTATATCCATATTTATCAAGTAAAGAAACTGATATGATGTTGCAAAGTATGGAAGGTACATAGTAACAATTGTTCAAAATCATAGTATTGCCGCTTGGCAACACTAGGCGATATTCACCGATGGCAGCGGCACTAACTTGTGCTCCGTTCCCTACTCTGAGGGATATATCAACCGGTCCAACCATTCTATTTTTTCCTAGTTCTTATAATAAATTATAGATATGAGATCCCGACCCGGTATGTAGTACCCAGGAGGTAGGGTTGACCAAAAAATAGTTTTGAATAACAAATACACCCGAAGAAGATGCATTGGAATGTTTCTCCTTCAATAGGGTTATTTGGAATTCATTATAGTCCTCTTTCTCTTGCCCATACTCGTGACAGTTGTCACAGGTTAGAGCCGAACCGACATTCCCCAGCCAAGTGTAATAAGTTGGTTCGGTCAAGTCAAACATTTTATTATCTTGATTAGGGCATGAAATGGTTGCTACCTGGAGAGAGAGAAAAGAAACACTCAGCGTGCGCTCTTGCAAGATCAGATTGGTTATTAGTTTATCTAATCTGGATGACTCCCACTGTTTCCAAACCCGTTCACCGCCGAAAATGGGGACGAACCGGGATGGATCGTCCTGCCTGAATTTGGGGGCAGATGCTATTTGGATTTATCCGTCCACCTTTCCAAAGATGCCAAGTTGATTTATGGCACCGTTTATTGGAGGTTTGGACGGATGTGGCCGTTGTAAAAGATTTCGTCATATTCCCCTTTATTTATGCGAGGGTTTTTTGATTGTGGGGACGCTCTTCCCTACAGGCGCAAGCCCCTGCAGTTAATTACGTTACCGTATCACGATAACCACTTTCTCCTACTCAAGAGGTTCACTTCGTGTCGTGTGTGTTTTTGTTTTTTTAGGTTGCCCGTGGATTGTATACGGAGACTAATTTATGTTGTCGCTTGTAGGACATGGATTAGTCCAAATCCGTATATCTTAGATTTGGGGTTTTTATTTAAGGGTCGTTAATCTAGTTTGAGATTAAGATCGACTTAAATGTATGTGAGCATTTGGGGCTCGATTTGTTTCTGTTAAGGATACATTAGTCCAATTTGAGACTAAAATCAACTTAACGGGGTTTCAGGATCATTTTTATTTAGGATCCAACAAAAGAGCGTTTGGGCTCTTTTGTTTTATTTTAAGAAGGTTTCGGTCCATTATCGCCATTTTGGAGGTGGATATTAGTTTAGGGACATTTCGCTCTATTGCCAGTTTAAGGACGTAGTGGTCTATTGCCAGTTTAAGGACGTAGTGGTCCATTATGTTCAGCTTGCGCGTACGCGTATTTGTTACGTGAAGGAATGAACAAGGGTGATATGGAATGCACCCAGTATGGGGTGCAGTCTGATTTAAGGTGTGCACGTCGGTTTGGACGGTTTGGGAATGCACTGAAGAATTGTTGGTTTTCAGGACCCGCCACCTCTCTTAAGAGGTTAAAGAATTACAACGATGTATATCAGAGGTGTAGAGAGATGTACCCTTAAACCAAATCCCGTATTTGAGGGAGACGGGTTATGGTGGCCCTAGGAATCGTTAGTCATATTTTGAAACTAAGATTAACTTAGGAGATATGGGGTGAATGTCATTTTGGATATCATCAGAAAGATCAATAGTCATATGTGAGACTGAGATCAGTTTGGGTAATCATGAGTATACAGGCTCGGTTGATTTGAATCAAGGAGGTTCTATCTTCAGAGGACCTAGCCAATTTGGGCTTGATTTGCTCAGTGGTCTTTTTTTTTTATTGAAAAACAAGAGTGCTAACCACTTGCTTGGGTTCTGTTTAATCAGTCCCCCTTTTATGCAAAAAGTGCTGAGCACTTATATAAATTCTGACGCCCGCATATGATCATGTGGAGCTTTTAGTCATGTGGAATTACCTAATAAGTGTAAAATAGTTTACTCCTTTTGTCTTTATATGGAGTGCTAGGCGCCCTTTATAGCGTCCACATGCGAAGCACATGAGGTGCTAGGCGCTGCCCAGTGAGTGCTAAACACTCTTTTTTTCTATGGCGCCTACATGAGGGACAAGTGAGGTGTTGGGCACTGCCCAGTGAGTGCTAAGCACACTTTTCTTCTGTGGCGCCCATGTGAGGGACACGTGAGGCGCTGGGCACTGCCCAGTGAGTGCTAAGCACTCTTTTCTTCTGTGGTGTCTATTAATGATCAAGCTTTTGTTTTTTTAAGAATCAAGTTCTTTTATAAGAACCGGGTTTCTCTTATATGCTTCGTTTCAAGGAATTCAATTCCTAGTTCTTTTCTGAATCTTCGATTTTCAAGAACAAATTCTTCCCGATGAGAATTAAATTCTCAACTTATGGGAGACTGCCCTTGTGGATCTGAGATCCAGAGAAAGAACTAAGTTCTTTTTAAAAAGGGTTAAGCCCTTAGATATGCAAACGAGATGTTTTGATCTCTGTTATTTTTATGTACCTAGATTTTTTGAGGAGGGAGATCTTCTTCTCTGTTCCCTTTTGAAGCTTTCTACTTTAGTTTTTAGAAGCTTATGGGGGGGAGGGGTTTCCTCCGTGTCAGACTTGAAGTCTTGGATCCTTTATACAGTAGAGGTAATTTGTTAATTAACTCTGAAGAAATCTCTCATTAAGAGATCCTAATTGATTTGGGGATTTTTACCCACCATTGGATTTTTGATCCAAGGGTTTCTGTTTTACAGAACATATTTTTTTGTTTCTAACAAGATTGGGGAAATATTTTCCCTTAGACAGAATTTATTCTGTAAAACGGTGATTTTTTAAATCACCGTTAGATTTTTAATCCTCCGGTTCTCTGTTTTACAGAGGGCAATCTTTCTTGTTTAGAAAGATTGAGCGAATATATCCCAAAATAGAATTTTATTCTATAATCTAATTTGGGGGATGTTTTCTCCTGACAGAATTTAATTCTGTATTTTTGATGTTGTATCATCTTCGTTGGATCTTTGATCCAACTGTTCTGTTTAACAGAGAGTAGAATTTAATTCTATTTGGGCACCGGCGCTCACGTGTTGTGCACGTGGGCGCTACTTAAGGTGTTAATTCTTATAATGGATATTCATGTGCTTTGCACATTGGCGCCCACGTTGCACATTGGCGCCCTCGTGAGGAGCACGTGAGGCGTCACCATAGGATTAATTCCTATCAGATTGTTCTTGGCACTAGCGCTCTCGTGGGAAGCACGTGAGGTGCTGCCTCATTTTTTTTAACAGAGCTCTGCTCTTTTATTGGGGAAACGAAAGCCCCCTACCGTTGTGCTCTCGTGGCTCGCACGTGAGTGCAGCGGTTATATCTTTTCCACCGTTCGATCTCCTAGGGAGTTGCACCGTCTCCTTGTGTTTATAAGTAGGTCCTTTGGCCCTTGAGATAACTGCTGTTCACCTTCTTTAGTCTTCTTTCTTCTCTGAGAATTTAATTCTCTTTCCAGAACTCGGATCTCTGTCTAAAGAAACTTCCCCCAGAGTTAAAACTCTGTCAAAAATTAGTAAGAATCATGCTCATGATTTAACTCCTGAAGAAATCTTTGGAGGAATCTCTTCGTGTTCAGGTGTTTTAACCCACTAACAGAGCTTTGCTCTTCTTTTTGTAATGATCTTTTAGAGATCTAAAACTTTTACTTGAGTAGATCGTAGATCTTAAAGATCTTTAGGGTTTTACCCTGTTATTAACTGTGATTTTATTTGGAATTTAATTCCATTTCTCGAGCGGAGTTCTGGGATGTTATCCCATTGTTCTACAGAGCTTGACTCTGAAAAATTTCTTTTAAAGAAATTCTTTTGGGAATTTTATTCCCTTTCTTGTTTTCCTTGCAGATTCGAAATCTGTTTGCAGGACACATTTCTCGAGGGAGTTTGACTCCATAATATTTTCTCATTAAATGAGAATCCTTTTGGATTCTTTCGATGAGTGACTGTCCCATCATTGATGGGTGTTACCTTGATTTTATGGGGTCCCTTGTCCCTTTCTCTTTGAACCGCGGTGCCGTATAATTTTAGGTGTAAAAGAATGTTAAAGTCTTGAATATCGTGTCGATACTTAACCCCTCCCTTTTTGTGCAGGTACTATGGCTTTCGATTCCTCCTTTCCTTTCGTTCGCTCGGAGAGTGCTTTCTCCGACGCACCTATAGATCGGGAGGTCTTCGCACTTATTCGGGACCATGACCCAGAGCAAAAGTCTCTTCATTTGTGGGGGTTATGGTACAGTCAAATTATTCGCGGTCGGCATAGTTTTACTTGCGCAGCGCCTTCGGAACCGATTCCGGCGATCCATTATGTCGATTCGCCGCCGGTGACCTACGCAGTAGAAGAGATCAACTGGACCACGGAAGGTCGTCTTCAGCTTTCCATGGCCTCAATACCAGTGCAGCCGCCGATGGCTTTGGACATTTTAGGGCGACGCATATGCCAACGAGAGTCACGTCCTTAGAGGCAAGTTTACATGATAGGAATGACTCCCCGTCATTCGGCTGGCTCTCTACAGTGGGCCCGATATATCCTGTCGGCCAAGAAATCGCTGGTATTAAAGACTTGGTTGTATCCCGCGATCTACGCGTCCCTCTTTCACTACCACGCTCCTCATGTGTGGTGGATGAATCTTTTTTAGAATAATGGAACATCCCGACCCATACCTTTCTTTTATCAGATTGGGAGGTTTCGATTTCAATTGAGGAGTTTGCGGAGATCTCCGACTTACCTGTCAGAGGCGAGCACTATGAGGAGCTACTTCCCCCTGACGAGTATATCTTTGTCACCAAGTCAGTGGTAATGGGCCTTACTCCGGAGAATGCCGTTCAACATCAGTTTCTGAGCTTAATCAAGGTGTTGAACATGTACGAGAGTTTATTCCTGGAGTCTGGTGGGCACGAAGTTAGCTTCGTAGATTTCATCGCCTGCTTTCTTTGTCCAGAGGCTCTGTTTAAACAAGCTGTGAAGTTTGCCAAATTCGATAACCCATTCGGATTTGGTTTGGACAATTTGCCGACCGTGGAGGTGGATTTAAAGAAATTCTTTATTCCAGATACTCCGGTCGTCCCCTTCACAGAGATTGCCGCCCCGGATGTTGACGAAGAGACGTTCTTTATAGGGTTTGTCGGCTTGTCGTTGAGCTGGTTTGCGCTTCCGACGCACCCCGCTACATGAGACCATCTGTTTTTTATCCGGCTCATCGTATCACTACGGGGACGCGCGTGGCTGTTGGGATCGCGGGATTATCTCACTTATATCGAGGCCTGAGCTTAGCAGCCGACACTACTCAGCCAGGTCTGAAGCCTGTTATCTCCCACTGCATTACTTCACCTCATGGATTGAGATGCATGTACTGGGTGCCTTTGGTATGCATAAATGACCCAAATTTTATGAAGGATATAATTTTCCTCGGGTCATGCATTTAGTCGATGCTTCTTCACCCGACCCGACACAATGGGAGGCTCGACGACTGCTCTTTCGCCCGCGCATGGTCGGGGATAACATGACCTTCGTCGAAAAATTCCTGACCATTGGCAAAGAACCTTTAACAGCGATCCAGCCGTTGCATGATGTTTTAAAGGACGGGGCTTCTGTGTTGAGGGATCAAGAGGTTATACACCTGTATTCTATCAGGCCGGGTTTTCTAGTATTTAGACAGAATACTTCGGTGCTGTTTATGAGGTATAACCCGCATCGCTTCGCTCAAAAATTGGGTTACAACCAAGGCGTTCCTCTCGAGGCGTTCATCGTGGACCCCATCATTACCGAGGAAGGTATTCGTAACGCGACGCATTACTTCATGCATCTAAATACGGGGTCCTACTTCCTTATCAGCGAGCCGGGTTATACTGCAAGGGCATGGAATGCTTACATTGCTTGGTATCAACATGCAACAGGTGCTATCATTAGGGAGGAGAGGCGGCTGCTGCTTGACCATAAGGATACCGTTCCTGCTAGTAATCTAGCGGTCCCGCTGAAGCGACGGACAATTGTTCGTCCTTCCTTAAGGGAGACTGCTACGACTGTAGTCCCATGAGCTTTTCCTAATAATCTTCGACCGATGTTTCTGTGACTGCAGTAGCTGTGGTGTCCCCGGAGTCGGGCATTGGTTCGGAGATTGGGACTCGCCGTCTGAAGAGACCCGTCAAGTGAAAACTCTTATCAGTGGGTGTTGGCGCCAGTTCGCAGAAGAAAAGAAATCCTTATTTTCTGCTGTCGTATTCAGCCAGGAGCCCCATGCTCCCTATAGTGAGGGCTTATGCATGTATGGCACTAATGTCGGTCTGTTTGATGCGCCTCTAACTGATACCGATCTTCAGGCCGCTATTGAAGCGTCGAAACGATTGGCCCGTGAACAGGCGGCGTTAGCCTCTATTGTGGAGTCCGGTATACTTTATTTATACTCTCCTATATATATCCCCTCCTTTTTTTTTAATTTATTATGTTTTACTAACGCTCTCTTCCTTAATAGGTATTTCTGCTGAAGAGGCTCTCTCGGCTTCCCTTAAGGCGCTTGAGGAGAAGGAGAGGCTCCGTGTCTGCTTGGGTCTTGGTATGCTTCACTTCACTACACCTTTATATTTATAGTTCATTTTATTTATGATCTGACCATTTTCTTTATCCTATTACAGGAACCACCATAACCCAGGTTGTTCCGAATGTAATGCCAACCCTGGGTAGTGATGTAGAAAAGCCTTCAGAGACATCGGTTACGACCGAGGTCCTCCTAAGGCCACTGCAGGAGGTGTTGCTGAAGCTGCCTATGATGGATGCCACAACGGATCCGGAGGCCGAGCTCGGTTTGGATGACGACGTCCCCCTATCAGAAGTTTTAAGGAGGTCGGTTCATACAACCCAGGCTGAAATGAAGCGTAGAAAGCATACTGTGACGGAACGTCAGGCTGTCTTGGCCGTGGGCGCAGGTTCGAGTGAAGTTTGACCTTCTGTCGTTCCCATGGCGAATGTCCCTTCTGACTTGTCTATTGCTCATAGGCGAGTTGCGTGTGTGGCTCGGGAAGAGGCCAAGCGGTTGCTACAATGTATAACAATGCTCAGTCCCTTATTAGAACTTATATTCTCTTTTCCTTGAATCATGACACATTTTTTTTTAAAGCAAGGCCAAATTTTGGTGGTAGCCTGGCAGGTGAAGTGCCAGCGACTAAAGAGCATGAAGTGGCCAACCTTTCTCTGGAATCTAAGACCGCTCCGACTGTCGCTTCTTCTCCCTGTGGATTCTTGATATCGGCGGGGGATGCCAGCATTACAACTGCCCTTATCGAATTAAGGGATGAAGGTGGGGGTGCTGAATCCACTTTCCCAGTGGCAACCGAGGAAGCTGTCACAACTAGTGACTTTTTGGGCACTGTCTCAGTTCCTGCTCTATCAGGTACTCCTTGAGTTATTATTTTTGAGTTTTTAATCCCACTAGGCATCTAATGATATCTCCTTTATCCTGAGTATAGGTGCAGCAGACCCTAATGCTGTATTGACTGAAGAATTGCCGCCGGTCATTGTTCTGACTGCCACGGTTGCACCCCTTTCTTCTGCGTCTCTCCAAACTATGGAAGGTGAAGATTTCTCATTTCTTTGCTTCAGTGTACATACCATTTTCCTGTATTGACCACATATTGTTGCAATCCTGAAGGAGCGCTCTTTGATCGCTTACATTAGGTGTTAAGCCCGCATTTTGCCTTCTGGTCGGAATTCGTTCCTCCTTCCGACATCGGTTAGTATACTCCTTGCTCGGTGTTTCTTCTTTTCATTCTATTGCTAAGCTTTCCCCAAATTGACCACAGTACTACAGCTCGAGGGAGGAAGTGAAGGGATAGCCGAGTCTCCTGTGCTCCCTGTCATGCCGCCTTCAACATATAGTACGGTAGATCTCGTCCATCAACCGTCTTCTTTATTTTTTCAAATCGAAATTGGACCCTCATTCGTGCGTGATTTATTTTGCAGCGAATACACCGGCTTCGGTTCCTTTTGAGTCTCACATTCCCATGCCTACGGGGCCTTTTGCTAAGTGTCAATCTTCTACGGGTGCAGCATTTAGCAAGCGGATGTCACGCGAATTTATCGAAGATCTTGATGCCGAAGCTCTCACCTCTGCTTCAGATTTCCCTGACAAAGTCAATCCTATGTTGGCGATGCTCGTGAACTTCTACAGTGAAGATTTCGTCGGCTTTTGGGTTGACTATTACAAGAGGATCGAGGCCTGTCTGCATGAGATCGAGCTCAAGCGTCTAGCTCCTGAGGTATTGACTTTGAAGGCTCAGCGGGTCACATGGATTAAGCAAAATGCCGATTTCATTCAATATTTTGAACAAAAGTTGACCCTGAAGCAAATGGAGCATGAGACGGCTTCTGGAGAATCCATCAAATTGCACGCCCAGATTGAAGCGAATGCCGTGCAGCTGTAAGTTATTTTCGAAAACCTCCAACAATGTATTTCTGATGGGCTGGCGCTGAGGCAGAAGCTGGATTTTACCGAGCGAGGCATGCAAGATTGCGAAGTTGCCAAGCAGGAAATCGCTGAGAAGTTTTCATCATGCTTGCAAATAACGGGCTCAAATTTAAGCGGGGTTGACCGCAGTAGAAGCATGCGAGGAGGAGCTGCAGGGAGCGCGTGGGCGGGTTGCCAACTTGTTAAAAGCCCTACCTTCTTAACAATTATAATTTTATTCCTCTTTTTGTTAGTGTATATGCCCTAGAGGCCATTACTGTATCATACTAGTTTGTATATTACTTAATGAAAGCTTGGGATATTCACCATTATATAGACAATCTTGCTCAAAATAGTAGTATGCTACTTGGTTTGTTTCTACTTCAATGTGTGTACATGTGTTTCTTTTAACATATTGCCTATACACATTAGTGGAGCCCTTAGGATCTTTGCTTGATTACCAGCGTTGTGATGGCAGTCACACTCGTGGGGGCTGGGTAATCCACAAGCACATCCTTATGCAGATCCCTGGTCGTAGGACTATCGAGACAGGGCATCGATACTCCGGAGTAGACTAGCGTATGCACTTCTCATCCTAACACGGGAGACGGTCTGTCCCACAGCCATCAGTACGTCGTACTTGAGATAGTATGCGGGTGCTCGTTAGGTTATGAGTACACTGGACAGGACTCGTCGGGAACTGTTGGTTGGTACTATACCTATCGTCAGTTATCAGTTCCCAGGTGACATGAGTATAGCTTAGTCCGCTGACTTGACACTGTCACTTCACCTCGAGTGTGTTCCCACTGTACTTTGATTACTACCCTACCACAGCTTACAGGAGTCGTGAAAACAGGTAGTAGTTGGGTGCAGTCCCGAAGCACTTGGAGGCAGTGGCGGTTAGATAGGATTCGTCTCTCCCGGTATTGGGAGTTGATATCGCGCTGTGTCTAGGAGAGCCATTACACATAGTCGTCCCTGGCCAGGGCAAGCGAGATATACTGGAAGGTTTCCAATGTTATCTCAGGGTGTTCTGGGCTACACTCCGACACGACTTGTACCGCTATTAGGAGACCGACGTTTACCACCCCCTAGGCCCACCATGCGATATTCTCAGACGAACAGACCGGACTGTACGGAGATTGTCACAGACAGGCTCAGTAGGAGTTCGGATGGGTTCGCCTCATCAGTCTTCTTATTGGCATCTACCTGGGGGCCGTTACGTACAGCTAGTGCCGCTTGCGGTCTGTGGTTAAACCCACTGCCAGTGTAGTGTCGAGTCTTTAGAGTCCCACACAGAGGGTTTTTCGCCTTTGGGCAAAACAGGGTAGAGGTCGCGTGGTTTTGCGACAGGGTTCGTTCACATCCGCGCACTTGTGCACGTTTGGTGTCCGGACAGTCATTACTAGCGGGCTTTGGTTTGAGCCAGATCCTAGTATATGCTTTGGGGTTAGTTTTATCTCATTGTATTCGTGTTCTTCAGAACACGAATGCAGGTGTGTATGCACAGTTGACTGAGGCAGAGGAAGAGGATTCTCATTAGGGTTTTGGTATGGGTGTGTATGCACAGTTTATAGTTGTCGTTTACCAAACCCTAATGAACATGTGAATTATGATTAATAATGTTAATTAAAAGGAAATTGAGTTATGGTTAGGGTTGTTGACATTTTGACCAAGGTTGACTTGTTGACCAAGGTTGAAACTTTGACCACCATCATTTCAAGCAAAGATGCTCTTTGATCTTTGCAAAACACATTAAATGTGAAATGATAATGGTCATATCAAACCAACCATCACCTTTTTCATTTTGATTAATATTGTTAATTATTAATTCACATATATGTGATATGGTTGTTATTTTCATATGATAATCTCATTCTCATTCTCTCTCATCTCTTCCTCTTCCTCTAACTCAAGGAAAATCATTCTCATGAGTTGAGAACCATTTCCTTTGAGATAGAAACCCAAAGCCACTCTTTACTCATCCTAAGGTAGAAGGTCTAGCAAGCCGGACACTTTAGTTTCCTCAAGTTCGAGAAAGGAGCTCAAGGTAGAGACCCTCAGGTGGATCCATCTTCGGCAAGAGAAGGCGACGAGGAGAGAACCATCCGACCACCACAAGGAGTCCAAGAGAAGGAGTTCAAGTTAAGGTATAACCCCCTAACCGAGTAGGTAAAGCTCTTGTTAGTTGCTAGTGTGTAGTTTAGCAAAGATCCGTGTTTTATAGTCCATGTTACCATAACCCAAAAAATCGTTTTTCACCGTTTCCGCAAGTCCCGAAAGAACCAGGAGAGGTAACGTGGACTTACAGTGGTATCAAAGCCAGGTTAAACACACCCTAGCATGTTAGCAAAGTATCTAGAATTTCGATCGAACGAAAAACCGCAAAACACCCCGAAAAATTCAAGTTTCTGCCGATTTTTATTTCTGCTCAAAAAATAATAAATCATGTACTAAAAATCGGCTCAGGGTTTTTACAGAACAGGCAAGAAAAATGATCCAGTGAGTCGACCAACTCACCGCAGATCCGCGGCATGAGCTTGCTTCTGCTGTGGATCCGCGGCCGAGTTGACTCGACCGTGGATCGTTTCTCCTGCAGTGTTGTTGTGTTGGTGTTTTGTGATTTTTAGGATGGTTTGTTTCTGCCCAGAATTTCCAGAGAACAAATTTGTTTTTCGGGTGGTTACAAATCCGTATTTTGATCGATTTTCTGTAGACTTTGGCTAATGGGTTGTATCTGTAATGTTATATATGTATTGAACGTCTGTTAATCGCTATACGTCGATTAGTGGGGGTTATACATATCTGTGATCTGTAATGTTGATGGTATGTGTATATGAATTCGTTGGATTGTCGCGGATGAATAGCCGGGGGGTTGTGAGATGAGAGTTTTTCTTTATCTTTCAATTCATGTAATATGTAAATTTGATGTAATATTATTTGTATGGCCGCACATCCGCGATGAGGTTGTAGCCGCCATTGTATAATTTCTTTTTACTGTTTTTGCTCCTAGGATAGACCCAAGGTGGGGTGCACAAACTACCGGGTATCTCGAAGTGCCAAGTGTCCTACTCACGTCGTTGAGGGAGGTTGCTTCACTTCGGGTACTTGGCGGGTAGTTTGCCGCACCCATAGGGGTCTAGGGTGGGGTATTGGCTATTCATCGCGACCGTGTAATCCGCTTTTCGTTACTGGATCGAACGGAATGCGGATTCCTAGTATATCCAATGTATTCATCTGTGATCTGGAATGGCTATCATTGCATCCGACGAATGTGTATATATCTATATATGATATCTATTTAGGCGTTGCTTATGTTTTGCATCCGCGCTAGTCCAGCCCCCGCTCTGTCGTTAGTTAAGTAACCTAACGGGTGATGACGGGACCCCGTGGCGAATGCGGATGGCATTAGCGTACGTCATATTTTCGTTGTTTTCTGCAATGGTAGGATTAAATGATGGGACGCATTAAAATTAATGCAAGAAAATAAACCAAGTAAAAGTCGTTGGAACACATTCAAAACCACTCGGTTCTTTTCAAAAACCAACTTTTAAATGCAGAGCTTGAACCACTCCTTTTAAAAGCTATCTCGTTCCATCGATTATATCAAGTTCACTACGTTCACGGTTTCTCCAAAACCATTTATAGCCCTCCATAATTTCAGTTAAATATTCGGTAGTATTCAAGCCATGTATTTTGACCTCACGCCAAGGCATAGTGATTGGTAGCTGCCAGATATTTATCTGTTGCATAGATAGAATGCGTTGGTTTGAGACAGTCGTACTGCCATTTTGGCCTACGTCAAGGGTAGGTACGGGTGGATTCAAATTAACCTGAATAATGATGGGTAGAACTTGACATGTGACTTATGACATTTTGACCTCACGGAAAGGTCATAAGAGCATGGGGCAAAAATCCACATCGGGAGTTTCAAAAGAAACTGAAACTTGCTAGCGCTGCATACCATTTGGAGTGTGATGATTCTGGTAGGATTCCTTCAGTTTTGTCACGCGATGATATTTGGATCCCGATCCTACTGTGAGTATATGCTACTCCTCGAGAAATTTCTCACTTAACGATCAATGCTATAAACCTAGTAGGTGTCTAGAAAGGTGTTAGCGGGGCTACGCCCCCAGGGAAAATAGGTTATTTAATTAAGGAACTTCGCGAAAGCGTTGGAAAACCTCCCTCGAAGTACCGACACTGGCCTGGCCAAACGGTTAAGCAAGTATTGTACGGTGAGATTGATCCCGACTAATTCTTCCTTTATGGTTTGAGGAGGGATTCGAGAGACAGTGGGAGCCATCCTGTTTAGACAAACTAAAAACCACTCTAAACTTGCAAGAGCATCATGCTAAAGTGTTTCTTCTCTCTCTCCTAATTGCAGCGACCAATCGACATGACTGGACTTAAGTTATTACTAAATAAAAATATACTGACAGGGCCAAACTACAAAGATTGGCTCAGGAATGTCAAAATGGCAATCACTTACGACAAGTTGGGATATCTCCTTACCACCAAAGCTCCCCCTGTCCCAGGTCCCACCTCCAGCGTCGCGGATATAGAAATCCGTAAGACATGGGAGATCGACTGCGCGAAGGCCAAGTGCCTTGTGCTTGCCTCTATGGACAATGAACATCAGAGGAGGCACGAGAATATGGACCTGGAATCCATATTTCTTCATACAAAAGAACTGTATGGAGAGCAATCCCGTATCGCCAGATACGAAGTCTCGAAAAAGTTGTTTTCGACGAGATTGGCCATCGGATCATCGGTAGAGGAACACGTGCTTAAGATGACTGGCTTCATTGAAGAGCTCGCGGACCTTGGGACCACGTTAGAGAACGAGCTCTATACGGACTTGATTCTCCAGTCCCTTCCTTCCACTTACGCCCAGTTTATTCTGAACTTCAACTTGCAAGGAAAAGAAGTTGAACTTCCGGAGCTCCTCAACATGTTGAGGAGTGCAGAGGGCACCCTACAGAAAGGTAGGGAAACATCCACTTTGTTTGTAGGAGGATCTTCCTCTTCTAAGTCCAAGGCGAAAGCCAAGGGAAAGAAGAAGAAAGCCCCAGCCAAACCAAGGGGCGGTGTTAGTAAAGTGGATACGAAGGGAAAGGCAAAGGCAACAAAGGTAGCGGGAAAGCTTGGGGAAAGAAAGAATGCTTTTACTGTCATAAGAGTGGACACTGGAAAAAGGATTGCAGGGCTTGGAAGGCCAGAAACCAGGATTCGAAGCAAGTTGCGGCTTCGGCTTCAGGTGTGTATGTTATTGAAAACTGTCTTTCAATAAACTCTACTTCCTGGGTATTGGATATCGGATCAGGATCTCATATCTGTAATTCTTTGCAGGCACTGAGAAGGCGTAGGGTTTTGAAGGCAGGTGATATGTGAAAGTTTCCTAGGCACTCTAGTAAGGTCTCACAAGGCATCGAACATGCCAATTTTAAATTTTTGGTGCCGAGAAACCCTAGACTACGGATCTTAGACTAGATATTTAGGCGAAATATAAAGCTAGTTAACTATTTAACTAAAGTTCGGAAACTACAACCTTTGTAGATCCGGATATCCACCTCCACGGCTCCGCAACGACATCTCCTCGCTGTCCAAGTCGAACTCCGGGCTCGAGCGTCGGCTTCGCCGGAGAAACGGGTGAGCTAGGTCGCCGGCTTCGTGTCAAAGACGATCTACGTCGAGGCATCGCAAGTTCAAGCTCCGACTTCACAAAGTGATGAAATTTGTGAAGAAAACACACTCTACAACTTGGCTAGAGGTAGAGGGTGAAGAAATAGGAGGTGGGTTCTCTTTAGATTTGGATTTTACTCACTAGATCTCAAGTTGCCATTTTTGTAGCAAGCTTGAAGAAGAAGAAGAAAATGAAGAAGATGATAGAATTCCTATGATAAGTTATTTCTAAAATGAATAATAAAGGAAATCTTATCATCTTCTAACCATGGTCAAGTGTAGAGAATTGACCATGGTTAGTGGGATTGGTTAGGTTTAAGCAAGGAGACAAAATGGCATCATTACAAAAAGCTTCATGAAGCTTCACCACACTTCATGATAAAATGAAACCCTTTTGTTTCCATAAATCCATTTAATAAATAATAAATGGATTTAATAATAAGAGAATAAATCTTAAACCCTAACCACTCTCATAACCATGGTTGCATTCTTTACACAAAGCCAAAACTACATGCATCATCAATCATGATACATATAAGTGCACAAAAGTATATCTCATATACAATGTGTAATCCAAGTGAGAAAAATCCGTTTAAAGTGAACCAATACTAGTTAATGCAAAGTAATATATCAAATATATAATTATACATTAAATCATTAAATCAACACTTGATTCAATGATCCGGTCATGTCGCACATAACCGACTAGTATTCAATGCATCGATTTATCGAATCAATGATTCGATAACTAGGTCATATCGAATATAACCAATCGAAACATATATCGCGAGAATGAAATGCGGTATCACATACACGCATTATTCTCGGTCCTGCACATATCTCATATGCGCTCCTATTTCGTTTCGCTTGAACCAGGAAACCTCTGTGTAGGACTCTAAAGACTCGTCAATACGCCGGTAGCAGATGATGATCATATCAAGCACCCACAAGCCGCAAGCGGTCTGCTAAACGTAACGGCCACCCGGGTATTGAGCGATCAGAAGATCGACGAGCTAGTCCGCTCACACTCCTGCGAATCCGACCAGTAACACTTACCGTACAGTCCGGTCTCTTCGTCTGATACGTCGCATATCAAGTCTAGGGGTGGTATACGTCAGACCCCAATAACCCGATAAGTCGTGCCGATGTGAGGCTCGTAACGGGTCGAGAAACTACTGGTAACACTTACCAGCAAATCTCTGATCAGCCCTGGCCAGGGACTTCCCTGTTACGGCCAATCGAGCACAGCGCAACATCAACTCCCAATACCGGGAGAGACGAAACCCCTCCTATCGCTCATTGCCTCCATGTGACTCGGGACTGTACCCAAAGACCACCGTTTTGCACGCCCTCATGGACGTGGTAAGGTGGAGATCAAATCACAGTGGGAATCACACAAGACTCTATGACGATCTCGAGTCTACAGACTAACCTGTACAAGTATCACCTGAGAACTGCCATCTGACGTGAGGTATAATACTATCTGGGAGTTCTCGGCGAGTCCGTCCAGTGTACTCAGTCTCCACTGAGCACCCGTACACCATCTCTGATGTCAAACACCAATGGATATGGGATCATCCATCGCCCATCACATGGGTCGAGAAGCGTATACGCTAGTCTACTCTGGTATATCGATGCCCCGTCTCGATACACCTACGACTAGGGACCTTGAAGGATGTACTTATGGACTACCATGTCCCCACTAGTATGATCTGCATCATAGTCTAGGTAGTCAAGTATAAATCCTAAGGGCTTTACCAACATGTAACTATAAGACAATATAAAGAGACTAGTGTACATGTTAAGATAAATAGCAACCAGATAGCATACTATCATGTCGAGCAAGAAAGTCATCTCTATATATGTCCAAGCATCCAATATAATATACATAATCTGTACAATACTGGCCTCTAGGGCATACATACAACTAACAATCTCCCACTTGCACTAGGGCCAGCTGCTGTAGTATCTCATACCGAGCATCCCGAAGAGTCTCTCAAACTGTATCTGGGGAATGGCCTTCGTGAGTGGATCCGCCGTGTTGTTCTTCATGTCAACTCTCCGGACCTCGATCTCCCGGCGATCAACTATCGCCCGGATCAGGTGATACCGCCTCAGAATATGCCTGGACCGCTGATGGGACCTGGGTTCCTTGGCCAAAGCCACCGCTCCATTGTTATCACAATACAAAGGTATTGGATGCTCAATGGATGGAACCACTCCAAGTTCAGTAATGAACTTCTTGACCCAGACAGCTTCTTTAGCAGCATCGTTGGCAGCGATGTATTCAGCCTCCATCGTCGAGTCTGCCACGGTTTCCTGCTTGGAACTCTTCCAGCTAACCGCCCCTCCGTAAAGGGTAAAGACAAAACCCGACTGCGACTTAGAGTCGTCCTTATCACTCTGGAAGCTCGAATCGGTAAAGGACTCCACTTGGAGTTCTCCGTTACCATACACCAAGAACATATCTCTAGTCCTTCGCAAGTACTTGAGAATGCTCTTCACAGCTGTCCAGTGACTCTCTCCAGGATCAGCTTGATACCTACTCACTACACTTAGTGAGTATGCTACATCGGGTCTGGTACATAGCATCGCATACATGATAGAGCCTACTGCCGAAGCATAGGGTATCCCTTGCATGCGAGCTCTCTCCAAATCAGTCTTGGGAGACATCTCTTTGGAGAGAGTGACTCCAGAGATCGTGGGTAAGTTCCCACGCTTGGACTCTTCCATACTAAACCTCTTTAGTATGGTGTCAATGTACCTGGATTGGGACAATCCCAAAATCTGTTTGGATCTATCTCTATAGATCCTAATTCCCAATATGCAGGAGGCATCACCAAGATCTTTCATTGAGAATCTTTGTGATAAGAAGAGCTTGACCGATTGCAGCATAGGAATGTCATTTCCTATCAAGAGTATGTCGTCCACGTACAATACGAGGAAGACAACCTTACTCTCTGCCACCTTCTTGTAGATACATGGTTCATCTGGATTTTTGACGAAATCAAACTCTTTGATAACGACGTCAAAGCAGATATTCCAACTCCGCGATGCTTGCTTTAATCCATAAATGGATTTAAGCAGCTTGCACACCTTCCCGCTGCTCCCACTGTCTACGAAGCCCTCTGGCTGAGTCATGTACACGCACTCTTCTAAATCACCATTTAGAAAGGCGGTCTTAACATCCATTTGCCAGATTTCGTAGTCATGAAAGGCAGCAATGGCAAGCATGATTCGGATGGATTTAAGCATAGCCACTGGAGAAAAGGTCTCGTCATAGTCCACACCTGGTCTTTGACGAAAACCCTTTGCTACAAGTCTAGCTTTGAAAGTCTCCACTTTCCCATCTACACCAAGTTTCTTCTTGAAGATCCACTTGCTCCCAATGGGTTTTACCCCTTCAGGAGCAACTTCCAAAGTCCATACTTTGTTGGTGTACATGAATTCCATCTCGGACCGCATAGCATCCAGCCATTTCACTGAGTCCCTACTCGTGATGGCCTGCTCGAAGCTAGTTGGGTCATCATCCTCCATGATGCAATCCTCGCTTCCACCGTCAATGAGAAAACCGTAGTATCTCTCAGGTGGACGAGATACCCTACTAGATCGGCGGAGAGGCTGGGGTTCGTCGAGTTCTACTGAATCCTCTGGTTCCACCAAGTCTTCTGTTACAGTTTGTGTTGCTGGAACTTCTTCCAGTTCTACCTCAATGCCACTAATCTGTTTCATAAGAAAACCTTTTTCTAAGAAAGTGGCATGTCGAGAAACAAACATCTTTTGTTCCTCGGGATGGTAGAAGATATACCCTTGTGAATTTTTGGGATATCCTACAAACTTACATAAGACAGATCTTTCCTCGAGTTTGTCCGGATTTTGTCTTTTGACATAGGCTGGACAACCCCATATCTTAACATACTTAAGAGACGGTCTCTTCCCTCTCCATATCTCATATGGAGTGGTAGGCACTGATTTGGTGGGGACCATATTCAATAGATGTATGGCTGTCTCAAGCGCATACCCCCAGAAGGAAATAGGTAACTCAGCTGTGCTCATCATTGAACGCACCATATCTAATAGGGTGCGATTCCTTCATTCCGATACACCGTTGTGCTGTGGTGTATAAGGTGGAGTAAGCTGAGAGAGAATCCCATTCTCTTTTAGATAATCTTGGAACTCATTGCTCAAGTATTCTCCTCCTCGATCAGATCGAAGGATCTTAATACTTTTGCCCGTTTGGTTCTCTACTTCGTGCTTATATTCTCTGAATTTCTCAAAAGCTTCAGACTTGTGTTTTAACAGGAACACATGCCCGTATCTAGAGAGATCGCCAGTGAATGTAATGAAGTAGGAAGAACCATCCCTGGCATGTGTAGACATAGGACCGCATACATCACTATGTATCAGTCCTAAGAGTTCAGTAACTCTTTCTCCGTGTCCACTAAACGGAGCTTTGGTCATTTTTCCTTTGAGACATGAATGACAAGTATCATAAGATGATAATTCGAATGGATTCAAATAACCATCCTTATGTAACTTAGCCAGTCGTGTCGCATTGATATGACCAAGTCTACAATGCCACAAGAAGGATTCGTTCATTTCTGAATTTTTCCTCTTGTGTGTGTTTTGTATATTGAGGACTGTATTTTGATTTAGAATGAACATGCCATTATGTAGCGAGCCTGATGCAATCAACTTTTGATCTAGGAATATGTTCATAACATTATCCTTTACTACAAAATTATATCCATCTTTACTTAATAAAGAAACTGATATAATGTTGCACATCATGTTCGGTATATAATAGCACTCATTCAGAATTAATGTATCACCACTTGGTAATACTAGGTGATATTCGCCAACTGCTTTGGCTGCAACACTTGCACCGTTCCCTACTTGAACGGAATGATCACCTTTTCCCAGTTCTCTACCTTTTCGCAGCCCATGTAACATCTTACATATGTGGGATCCTGATCCGGTATCTAATACCCAGGACGTAGGGTGAACTGAGAAACAGTTCTCAATGACAAACACACCCGAAGATGATGCATCAACATGCATGTTCTCCGTTTGGGCGGTGTGAGAATCCAGATATTCTCCAGTTTCCTGTTCATTCTTATAACACTTATAAGATAGAACGGGTTCAACGTTCCCCTGCACAGTATAACATGCGGGTTCGGTCAATACATCCATTTTATTATCTTTATTAAGGCATGAAATGGTCGCTACCTGGAGAGAGAGAGAAGAAAACACTTTAGCGTAAGCTCGTGCAAGATCAGATTGGTTATTATCTTATCTAATCAGGATGGCTCCCACTGCTTTTTATCAAATCTTCCTCCAAACCCTAAAAGGAAAGACTAGCCGGGATTAATTACACACTACAAGTTCGCCAATCTTTTAGCCAGGCCAGTGTCGGTACTTTGAGGGAGGTCCCCCGTGCTTTCGCACGAACCTAATTAATGTAAACCTCGTTTTCCCAGAGGCGTAACCCCGTTGACACCTTTCTAGACACCTACTTGATCGGCTAATTGCAATGTGTAAAACTCTCCCAGGAGTAACTCTTACTCGCAGCGGGTATCGGGATCCAATTATCTCATAGAAGGTATGCAATCTCATTGCAAATTTCAACACTTGAAATTCCCGATAATATTTTACCCCTAGTGTTCTATGACCTTGACGAATACCAAACAACCCATAGTCCACTAGTCAAGTTTAACCCGTACATTTCTTGATTGAATTAAACCCACCCGCACGACCCTTGACGAATGCCAAACAACGCCGTACGAATACCCTAATCCAATCTGCATCATATGCATAAGAAGATAAATACTAGTTAGCTACCGTACACTACGCCTTGACGAATGCCAAACTACCGTAGCACGAATACTAATTAGTACTTATCTGAAATGACGGAGGGCTACGCAGGTTTTCATAAAACCATGAGCGTAATGAACTTGATATCGTTGTAGAATCAAATGAAGTTTTGAAATGGAGTGATTTTGAGGCTTTTCTAGTTTTGCTAAAGGAGTCACTCCCGGCGAAGGGATCTCGGTCCTTTCCTCGTCGAATGAGGTGCAGGATATATCATATATATCACTGTGCAAAGCAAAAACTCTTAAAAGCAATCAAAACCAAACCGAGTGTGTAGCATCTGCCAGTTATTGCTAAAGGAGTCACTCCCGGTGAAGGGATCTCGGTCCTTTCCTCATCGAATAAGGTGCAGGGCATATCACATATACCGCTATGCAAAGCAAGAACTGTAGCTACCTGTTTTATTTTAAAATTTGATTCCACAACATCTTAGGTTTCTTATCTTTCATTAATCACATTAATGAATTCCCATCATTTAAATACCTAAACATCACAGATAGATATGACGTACACTTATGCCATCCGCATTCGCCTCGATGTCCCCTCGTGCACCGTTAGGTTAGGTAACTAACGACAGAGCAGGGCAGGGCTAGCGCGGGTGTAAAACATAAGTAACATCTATATAATATATTATATATACTCTATACTATATCCATCACAGAAACATCACATGATCTCATCACAGATATCGCAGCAGAATAAACATATGAAATATTGGATATACTAGGACGTCCGTGTTTTAAATACGAGCCAGTATAAAACACGGATTCCATGGTCGTGATGAATAGCCAATCCCACACCCCTAGACCCCTACGAGAGCGGCAAGCAACCCTGCCAATTCTAGGGTTAGGAGACCCGGACTCGACTCCTCGAGTTGGTCTCCCACTGGACCCCAGAACCCGGTTACTTGTGCTCCCCTCCTTGGGTCTATCCTAATGCGGAAAAGTAAATAATATACAAAGGGTGACAACTTCCGCTACCTGGAAGCGCCCCAAATGAAAGAATATTACATACAAGTTTTTACATGAATGAAAATGAAAAACACTCATCTCACATAAAAACCCCCGGCTATTCAAACACAACGATCCAATATAACATATCCAGCAACACATAACATCACATGTCATCAACGTAAGTAAGTATGCATACCCCAATTGTCGTTGACGTATAGCAACGAAACCGGCGATATCACATATTACACTTACGGTCACAGAAAAGAAAGTGTAAAACTACAATAATTGGAATCCGCAATCTCTTTAGACATCACATGCCTAACTGATATAAATCCCGCATTTTATTCTCGTTATCGAAAACTCTTTTCAATATCGTATGGGACTAAACTGCTAGATTTATAACATTCATCCAGTTATCTCATAACTGTTTGTGAATTCCAATTATTGTATCCAATTCCGGATAAATAGATAATGTTAAACTTTCCGATCGAACAGTCGAATACCCAAGTTTTCCCGATACAGTCCAACACATGAAATAAGTCTAACAACATCCAGTTCGTACCTCAGTACCAACGGTCCAGCCGTAGAAGGGTCAAGCCAACGCCTCACATGTGGCACGCCGTACTGCCCCAAACCCGAAGGTTCAAAGGGCAGTTCAAGACGGTCACATAATCGAGTTAAGGTTTGTTGTCTTCTAGAGGGACCATCGAGTTACTTACACTACTTAGAATGTCTTTAAACTACGGAAAAATCCAACACTTGGAAATTTCCCGACAGGGGAAAAATTGGGTATTTATATCCGGTCAAACTTTTTAACATATTCTAAAATTTATCCGGAAAAGCCACAAAGACGAAATTTGATACCCCGATCGAAACACCGAATCCCCAAAGCATCCCAGAAAATTCAACTCTTGAATAATTATTAAAAATTTCCAGAAAATCCAGAATTATTAATTATGAGTTACTGTGAAAAAATGATTTAATAATGTGTCCGTACCGCCGCGGATCCGCCGCACGAGCGTGGCTCGTGCCGCGGAACCGCGGCAGTTTAATGGAGATGGGTGTACGAATTTCACAGTATCTCATAAAATCACCTGCTGATTCTTCTGAATATTTTTAATGTTGAAAAACTCACTGTTTTCAAAAAAGGACAGAGAGCATCATAGATTTGAGGTTTCGGGTTCGTTCGGACTTCAAATCGCGTCTAGACTTCGCCTAAGGCTCTAGCTAGGCTCTGATACCAGTGAAAGGTTCCTAGGCACTCTAGTAAGGTCTCACAAGGCATCGAACATGCCAATTTTAAATTTTTGGTGCCGAGAAACCCTAGACAACGAATCTTAGACTAGATATTTAGGCGAAATATAAAGCTAGTTAACTATTTAACTAAAGTTCGGAAACTACAACCTTTGTAGATCCGGATATCCACCTCCACGGCTCCGCAACGACATCTCCTCGCTGTCCAAGTCGAACTCCGGGCTCGAGCGTCGGCTTCGCCGGAGAAACGGGTGAGCTAGGTCGCCGGCTTCGTGTCAAAGACGATCTACGTCGAGGCATCGCAAGTTCAAGCTCCGACTTCACAAAGTGATGAAATTTGTGAAGAAAACACACTCTACAACTTGGCTAGAGGTAGAGGGTGAAGAAATAGGAGGTGGGTTCTCTTTAGATTTGGATTTTACTCACTAGATCTCAAGTTGCCATTTTTGTAGCAAGCTTGAAGAAGAAGAAGAAAATGAAGAAGATGATAGAATTCCTATGATAAGTTATTTCTAAAATGAATAATAAAGGAAATCTTATCATCTTCTAACCATGGTCAAGTGTAGAGAATTGACCATGGTTAGTGGGATTGGTTAGGTTTAAGCAAGGAGACAAAATGGCATCATTACAAAAAGCTTCATGAAGCTTCACCACACTTCATGATAAAATGAAACCCTTTTGTTTCCATAAATCCATTTAATAAATAATAAATGGATTTAATAATAAGAGAATAAATCTTAAACCCTAACCACTCTCATAACCATGGTTGCATTCTTTACACAAAGCCAAAACTACATGCATCATCAATCATGATACATATAAGTGCACAAAAGTATATCTCATATACAATGTGTAATCCAAGTGAGAAAAATCCGTTTAAAGTGAACCAATACTAGTTAATGCAAAGTAATATATCAAATATATAATTATACATTAAATCATTAAATCAACACTTGATTCAATGATCCGGTCATGTCGCACATAACCGACTAGTATTCAATGCATCGATTTATCGAATCAATGATTCGATAACTAGGTCATATCGAATATAACCAATCGAAACATATATCGCGAGAATGAAATGCGGTATCACATACACGCATTATTCTCGGTCCTGCACATATCTCATATGCGCTCCTATTTCGTTTCGCTTGAACCAGGAAACCTCTGTGTAGGACTCTAAAGACTCGTCAATACGCCGGTAGCAGATGATGATCATATCAAGCACCCACAAGCCGCAAGCGGTCTGCTAAACGTAACGGCCACCCGGGTATTGAGCGATCAGAAGATCGACGAGCTAGCCCGCTCACACTCCTGCGAATCCGACCAGTAACACTTACCGTACAGTCCGGTCTCTTCGTCTGATACGTCGCATATCAAGTCTAGGGGTGGTATACGTCAGACACCAATAACCCGATAAGTCGTGCCGATGTGAGGCTCGTAACGGGTCGAGAAACTACTGGTAACACTTACCAGCAAATCTCTGATCAGCCCTGGCCAGGGACTTCCCTGTTACGGCCAATCGAGCACAGCGCAACATCAACTCCCAATACCGGGAGAGACGAAACCCCTCCTATCGCTCATTGCCTCCATGTGACTCGGGACTGTACCCAAAGACCACCGTTTTGCACGCCCTCATGGATGTGGTAAGGTGGAGATCAAAGCACAGTGGGAATCACACAATACTCTATGACGATCTCGGGTCTACAGACTAACCTGTACAAGTGTCACCTGAGAACTGCCATCTGACGTGAGGTATAATACCATCTGGGAGTTCTCGGCGAGTCCGTCCAGTGTACTCAGTCTCCACTGAGCACCCGTACACCATCTCTGATGTCAAACACCAATGGATATGGGATCATCCATAGCCCATCACATGGGTCGAGAAGCGTATACGCTAGTCTACTCTGGTATATCGATGCCCCGTCTCGATACACCTACGACTAGGGACCTTGAAGGATGTACTTATGGACTACCATGTCCCCACTAGTATGATCTGCATCATAGTCTAGGTAGTCAAGTACAAATCCTAAGGGCTTTACCAACATGTAACTATAAGACAATATAAAGAGACTAGTGTACATGTTAAGATAAATAGCAACCAGATAGCATACTATCATGTCGAGCAAGAAAGTCATCTCTATATATGTCCAAGCATCCAATATAATATACATAATCTGTACAATACTGGCCTCTAGGGCATACATACAACTAACAATATGACCCTCAGAGTTGCAAACGGAGCTGGCATGGAAGCTGAGTCCGTGGGGGATTATCACCTGGGAATATCAGATGGACATGTTTTGGTTTTGCGTGATTGTTATTTTGTACCCAATGCAACCTGTAATATCATATCTGTATCTTTATTATCTAAAAAAGGTTATGAATTTGCATTTGTAAGTAATGTTGTGAACATTCACCTTAATCAAGTTTTGATTGGGTCGGGTACATTAAACAATGGTATATACGTATTAAACCAACCACAGATTTTCAATATCCAGAATACACATAAAAGAAAGTCTCCAGAAATCAATCATGCTTTCTTATGGCATTGTAGACCGGGTCACATCAATGAGAGAAGGTTGACGAAGTTACATACAGAAGGATATTTGGATCCGTTCGAATATCATTCATATGTAACTTGTTAATCCCGTCTCAAAGGAAAGATGACAAAGACTTCGTTCACTGGACACGGAGTAAGAGCGAGCGAGCTCTTGGGGCTCGTACACAGTGATGTGTGCGGTCCAATGTCTACACATGCTCGAAGTGGTTATTCTTACTTCATTACTTTTACGGATGATTTTTCAAGGTTCGGACATGTCTTCTTAATGAAGCATAAATCTGAAGCCTTTGAAAAGTTCCAGGAATACAAGAATGAAGTAGAAAAACAAACAGGCAAAAGTATCAAGACACTAAGATCTGATCGAGGTGGTGAATACTTAAGTGCCGAGTTCCTGGATTACTTAAAAGAGAATGGAATTCTCTCTCAGCTTACTCCTCCATACACTCCGCAACATAATGGTGTATCGGAGAGACGGAACCGAACTCTATTGGATATGGTACGTTCCATGATGAGTAACGCTGAGTTGCCGCAATCATTCTGGGGATATGTGCTAGAATCAGTTGCATACCTTTTGAACCGAGTTCCGACTAAGATTGTGCCTACCACACCATATAAGATATGGAGTGGGAAGAAACCCTATTTTCAATATCTGAAGATCTGGGGATGTCCAGCTTTTGTCAAAAAGTAGTATGCGGACAAACTCGAGGCACGCTCAGTACTGTGCAAGTTTGTGGGATACCCAAAGAACTCCAGGGGGTATCTTTTCTATTATGCAGAAGAACAGAAGGTCTTTGTTTCTCGTAATGCCCACTTTCTAGAACACCAGTTCTTAGAAAAGGAAATTAGTGGGAGCGCAATAGAACTGGAAGAAATTCCAGAACCACAGACTATTACTGAAAGCTTAGTAGAACCAGAAGGTTCGAAAGAACAGGACATTCCTGCACCGCTCCGCAGGAGTAGTAGGCAATCTCATCCGCCCGAGAGATACTACAGTTTTCTTATAGACGGGAATAGAGAGGATTGCATCATTGATTATGATGAGCTGACTACCTTCCAGCAGGCCATTCAGAGCGTTGACTCGGTAAAATGGCTGGATGCAATGCGGACCGAAATGGAGTCCATGTACACCAACAAAGTATGGACTTTGGACGTTGCTCCAGATGGGGTAAAACCCGTAGGATGCAAGTGGATTTTCAAGAGGAAGATTGGTGTAGATGGACAGGTTGAGACCTATAAAGCTAGACTTGTTGCAAAGGGTTTTCGTCAAAGACCTGGTTTGGACTATGACGAAACCTTTTCTCCAGTGGCTATGCTGAAATCCATTCGGATCCTTCTTGCTATTGCTGCCTTCCACGATTATGAAATTTGGCAGATGGACGTAAAGACCGCTTTTCTAAATGGAAATTTAGAGGAGTGTGTCTATATGGACCAGCCAGAGGGTTTCATTCAGAGTGGGAGCAGCGGAAAGGTGTGCAAGTTGCTTAAGTCCATTTATGGACTAAAGCAGGCATCGCGGAGTTGGAACATCTGTTTTGATGAGACGGTCAAAGAATTTAGTTTTATCAAAAATCCAGATGAACCATGCATCTATAGTAGATTTGTAGCACGAACTGTCGTATTCCTCGTTTTATACGTGGATGACATTCTCTTGATAGGAAATGACATTCCTATGCTACAATTTGTCAAAGGATTCTTATCACACAGGTTCTCCATGAAAGACCTGGGTGATGCCTCTTACATTCTGGTGATCCGGATCCATCGTGATAGATCCAAGAGGATATTAGGACTTTCACAGTCCAGGTACATCGACACTATACTGAAAAGATTCAGTATGGAAGATTCCAAGCGCGGTAATCTACCGGCTTGTCACGGGATCACCCTCTCCAAAGAGATGTCTCCCAAGACTGATTTGGAAAGGGATCGCATGTCTGTTATACCCTACGTATCTGCGGTAGGCTCTATAATGTATGCGATGTTGTGTACCAGACCAGATGTAGCTTATGCACTGAGTGTGGTAAGCCGGTATCAGTCAAACCCTGGGGAGAAGCACTGGATAGCGGTAAAGAACATTCTCAAGTACCTGAGAAGGACTAAGGAGATGTTCTTGGTGTATGGTGGAAAAGACCTCCAGATTGAGGCCTTTGCTGACTCCAGCTTCCAGAGTGACAAGGATGATTCCAAGTCCATGTCGGGTTTTGTCTTTACCCTCAATAGAGGGGCGGTGTGTTGGAAGAGTTCCAAACAGGAAACCGTTGCTGACTCGACAATGGAAGCGGAATATATCGCTGCATCTGATGCCGCAAAAGAAGTCGTCTGGATGAGGAAGTTCTTGAAAGAACTTCAGGTGGTTCCGTCCATTGTTGATCCAATACCTCTGTATTCCGACAACAACGGGGTTATAGCTTTAGCGAAGGAACCCAGGTACCATCAGAAATCCAGACACATTTTAAGGCGGTATCACCTGATCAGGGAGATCGTGGATAGCCAGGAGATCGAGGTTCGGAGGGTTGCATCAGAAGATAACACTGCAGATCCATTCACGAAGGCCTTTCCCCAGACTCAGTTCGAGCGGCTGATCGAGATGATAGGTCTTCGATACGCCAGTACATGGCCTTAGTGCAAGTGGGAGATTGTTAGTGTATATGCCCTAGAGGCCATTACTGTATCATACTAGTTTGTATATTACTTGATGGAAGCTTGGGATATTCACCATTGTATAGACAATCTTGCTCAAAATAGTAGTATGCTACTTGGTTTGTTTCTACTTCAATGTGTGTACGTGTGTTTCTTTTAACATATTGCCTATACACATTAGTGGAGAACTTAGGATCTTTGCTTGATTACCAGCGTTGTGATGGCAGTCACACTCGTGGGGGCTGGGTAATCCACAAGCACATCCTTATGCAGGTCCCTGATCGTAGGACTATCGAGACAGGGCATTGATACTCCGGAGTAGACTAGCGTATGCACTTCTCATCCCAGCATGGGAGACGGTCTGTCCCACAGCCGTCAGTACGTCGTACTTGAGATAGTATGCGGGTGCTCGTTAGGTTACGAGTACACTGGACAGGACTCGTCGAGAACTGTTGGTTGGTACTATACCTATCGTCAGTTATCAGTTCCCAGATGACATGTGTACAGCTTAGTCCGCTGACTTGACACTGTCACTTCGCCTCGAGTGTGTTCCCACTGTACTTTGATTACTGCCCTACCACGGCTCAAAGGAGTCGTGCAAACAGGTAGTAGTTGGGTGCAGTCCCGAAGCACTTGGAGGCAGTGACGGTTAGATAGGATTCGTCTCTCCCGATATTGGGAGTTGATATCGCGCTGTGTCTAGGAGAGCCATTACACATAGCCGTCCCTGGCCAGGACAAGCGAGATATACTGGAAGGTTTCCAGTGTTATCTCAGGGTGTTCTAGGCTACACTCCGACACGACTTGTACCGCTATTAGGGGATTGACGTTTACCACCCCCTAGGCCCGCCATGCGATATTCTCAGACGAACAGACCAGACTGTACGGAGATTGTCACAGACATGCTTAGTAGGAGTTCGGATGGGTTCGCTTCATCAGTCTTCTTATCGGCATCTACCTGGGGGCCGTTACGTACATCTAGTGCCGCTTGCGGTCTGTGGTTAAACCCACTGCCAGCGTAGTGTCGAGTCTTTAGAGTCCCATACAGAGGGTTATTCGCCTTTGGGCAAAACAGGGTAGAGGTCGCATGGTTTTGCGACAGGGTTCGTTCACATCCGCGCACTTGTGCACGTTTGGTGTCCGAACAGTCATTACTAGCGGGCTCTGATTTGAGCCAGATCCTAGTATATGCTTTAGGGCTAGTTTTATCTCATTGTATTCGTGTTCCTCAGAACACGAATGCGGGTGTGTATGCACAGTTGACTGAGGCAGAGTAAAAGGATTCTCATTAGAGTTTTGGTACGGGTGTGTATGCACAGTTGACAGTTGTCATTTACCAAACCCTAATGAACATGTGAATTATGATTAATAATGTTAATTAAAAGGAAATTGAGTTATGGTTAGGGTTGTTGACATTTTGACCAAGGTTGACTTGTTGACCAAGGTTGAAACTTTGACCATCATCATTTCAAGCAAAGATGTTCTTTGATCTTTGCAAAACACATTAAATGTGAAATGATAATGGTCATATCAAACCAACCATCACCTTTTTCATTTTGATTAATATTGTTAATTATTAATTCACATATATGTGATATGGTTGTTATTTTCATATGATAATCTTATTCTCTCTCATCTCTTCCTCTTCCTCTTCCTCTTGCTCAAGGAAAATCATTCTCATGAGTTGAGAACCATTTCCTTTGAGATAAAAACCCAAAGCCACTCTCTACTCATCCTAAGGTAGAAGGTCTAGCAAGCCGGACACTTTAGTTTTCTCAAGTTCGAGGAAGGAGCTCAAGGTAGTGACCCTCAGGTGGATCCATCTTCGGCAAGAGAAGGCGACGAGGAGAGAACCATCCGACCACCGCAAGGAGTCCAAGAGAAGGAGTTCAAGTTGAGGTATAACCCCCTAACCGAGTAGGTAAAGCTCTTGTTAGTTGCTAGTGTGTAGTTTAGCAAAGATCCGTGTTTTGTAGTCCATGTTACCATAACCCAAAAAATCGTTTTTCACCGTTTCTGCAAGTCCCAAAAGAACCGGGAGAGGTAACGTGGACTTACACTTTTTGTATTAATTGTATCTGTTAAACACTTTGATTCGTGAATAAGAATATACATTTTTTGCATGCGCTTATCTTTGTCTTAATGTGGCGCTAATTATTTACTCATTTCGGAGTTTGTAGTTTATTCACTCGTTTCGGAGTTTCTAGTTTACGTACTCATTTCGGAGCTTGTAGTTTATTCACTCATTTTGGGGTCTCTAGTTTATAGACTCGTTTCGGAGTCTCTAGTTTATGAACTCATTTCGGAGCTTGTAGTTTATTCACTCATTTCGGAGTCTCTAGTTTATGAACTCATTTCGGAGTTTGTTTAGTTTACCTCCATTGGGTTTATAGGTAAACTTATCTTAACGTTATATATAGATAAACCCTGCTCTTTGCGATAGAGGTCTGTTAGGTTTTGTGGTACTAGGGCTTTGGTCCGTGGTACCATCGCGTTGGCTGATGTATTCCTCGATATGCAGTCTTTAAGCTGTTGTTCGAGTATCCCTGCGATTGTCGTGTCTCTGATCTCTTCGGGGGCTGGACAAGACGTCTTCAAGTAATCTCCTTAGGCTATATGACCGTCGGAAGAGCAAGCATTAGGAATTTTCCATGTTGCTTTTTACTTGAGGTTAGGCTCAGTTTGGAGCCCCGATGAGTCATAACCACTCCACGCTGGTGTGGGATGATCTCCGATAGTCTCTTAGACTTTATATGACTTGCCGTCGTGACCCTGAAGCCAGGAATATGCCGTTGCTTCAATTTAATTTGGTTATTTGGAGACTTTGTTGACATTGCATCTGTTGTAACGAGAAGAATGTCGAGCTGGAGCTGGGATTTTGCCGTCACTCCTTTTTGATTTGGCTATTTGGAGCCTTTGTTGACATTGCGTCTGCTGTAACGAGAAGAATATCGAGCCGGAGCTGGGATTTTGCCGTCACTCCTTTTTGTTTTGATCCTTGGGCCTTTTTTTGACGTCGTGTCTGCATCCTTTCGGAATGAGAAGGTACGTCGGGTAGTCTTTAGGTTGTGTATGGACCATCAAGACTTGGCTCTCCCTTTGACGGAGCCTGATGGGAAAACATGGTTCCCTTTTCCATTTGTGCCCATGGATTGTATACAGGAGTTAGTATAGACTCACCTGCAGGGCAAAGAAAATTTCCTTTTGTTTTATTTTATTTTTGATTTCTGCGATGATCTATCTTTTCAGCTTTTCATATCGCAAAAAGTTGTGATTGTCCAATCATTTCGGCTATTTTCGCAATGCCCAATCATTTCGGCTATTATTATTTTTTTTACTCGCTACTTTTTATTGCGAGTTGCCCAAACATTTCGACTATTTCGTATGCATATTTTTTTGCTCGCTGATTTTTATTACGAGTTACCCCATCATTTCGGCTATTTCATATGCATTTTTTTTCTTTTCTTTTTTGATTCACTGAGTTTTATTACGAGTTAGAAACTTGAGATCCGATACCAATCTTGGAATCAGCATCGCTGCAGCCGAAATATTTCCAGGGGCGAATCATCATTTGCCTTTGCGAGGACTTGAAATTTGATACCTATTTAGGCATAAGTATCGCTACAACTGGAATGTTGCCAGGAGAGAATTATCATTTGCCTTTTTTGATTTGAACAAAGATGGCTTAGCAAACAGGGTTAGGATCCTGTCGACTAAAGCTTTTGATTTTATGAGCCGTAAGGATCTCATAAAGGTATTTCTCCCTACGAGTCGAGAGGATCTCGTAGGTGTAGGTTCTCCTTAGAAGTCGTGAGGTCTCCTAAGTGGTATTTTCCCTTGCAAGTTGTAAGGATCTTACAAGAGTGTTTCTCCTTATAAGTCAAGAGGACTTACAAGTGTCGTTCACCATATGGGATATTTCTCGCCATTGGTAGAACTTGGTAAGGGAGTATTTATTCATGCTCGTGGATTGTAAAGAAGGTCAATATTGGACCGCTTGTAGGGCAATTTGAGGGATATGACGGCTTAAGAATAGGTTCAGATCCCTGTAGCTTAAGGCTTTTGAATCTTATGAGCCATGAGGGTCTTATAAGGGGAATTCTCCTTACGAGTCGTGAGGATCCCGTAAGTGTAATTTCTCCTTAGGAATCATGAGGATTCCTAAGTGTGTTGCTCCTTTGTAAGTTGTATGGATCTCACGTAGATATTTTCTCCTCATAAGGTCGAGAGGACCTTGCAAGTGCATATGAATTTTTTTAACGAGATCGCGCCCTTCCGGGTTTTCACGAACTCACCGACAGTCCTGCTGTTGTTTACTCACGGCGCCCTTTCGGGTTTTCATCCGTGCCTATTTTGCTTGTGGACACACCGTTTTTTTAGCGAGATCGCACCTTCCCGGGTTTTCACGAACTCGCCGGTAACCCTCCTGTTTTTAATCACGGTGCCCTTTCGGGTTTTCATCCATGCCTATTTTGCTTGTGGACATACCTTTTTTTGACCCATCTGTTTGCCAATGGGATTTAGGGGTGACTTCATCGCTGGAGTAGCTGTGTAGCCAGTAGGACTCGAGTTGCAGTCTTCACCGTTGTGGTTTCGATTGCAATGTAGATCTCAAGGGTGGAGATTACCGTTTTGGAGACGATGTGCTAGTTTAGGGACATCTCGGTCTGTTATTGCCATGTTTGAGGTAGATAATTTCTAGTTTAAGGACTCCTCAGTCCAAAGTCGCCATGTTTGAGGCGATTTTTTAGTTTAAGGACATCTCGGTCCAAAGTTTTAGTTTAAGGAAATCTCGGTCCATTGTTAGTTTAGGGACATCTCGGTCCATGGCCAGTTTAAGGACGAAGCGGTCCACTGTTACCATTTTTGAGGCAGCAGATCTTCTGGATACTACTTTAAGGGTTCTAACTCAAGAAGATAGAGAGTGGACACAGGCATCGTCATCTATCATTGACCTGAATCGTAACCCGTTAGGCATAGTATCTTTTGAAGAATCATCCATTTATTGGCCGGAAGGGCTTTCGCCATGCATATCCATGAGCAGGTAGGCCCCACCCTGATAGACCTTGTCTATGATGTACGGTGATTGATACGAAGAAGTGTATGTTTGTAGTAGTTAACCGCAATCAATAACGGTGTCGCGTGTAGCTAGACCGAGATGAGTACGGGTCGTCCTCTGGGAAATGTTGAACCTTTTATTTTTACTTTAGATGTGTTGAAAAAGAGAGGAGGAATAAAGAATTTTGTGGAATGGTTTCTAGATCTACGTTAAACAAGAATGCAAAATATAGATCTAGATTATTTTAAAGATGTAGTTAATATAATAAGAGGGCTTGTAGAGTTCGTTAGGATTTAGTAGTTATGGACGATTAATTAAAAGTTACCATTTTTATCCATTAATAGATTTAGAACTAGAACGACAGTGATGCGTGTAGATTAGGTTTTCTGGAGGGAAAAGGAATCCCACTCTTAACCCTTATCTCGACACGGAACTCCGTTCATATTTAGCCTTTACCAAAACAATTATTAATCTAATCTCTAATCGCGGTCGGAACTAGCAAAGAATTGCTAGCGCGCCCGATTAGGATGTTAATGATTCTTTTGATAAAGTTCCTAAACTTTATAGGACTTAAAAAGGGTTTAGTTATTTTCATCGTCCATTAGCCTACCCTAATCCTACGAACCTTAACAAGCGGAGAATTACTCGCGCATTTTGGGAGAAGAAGATGAAAAGACAGAGAGAGGAAGCATAATGTAAAATGCAAAAAGAATTAAATAAAATAACTACCTTTATTAATCAACTTGAACAATCTACACTTTTATTCCGTAGGAAATGATTACAAAACCAGTTGCTTCTCGATCTTTCCTAAGGAGGTAGTCGAACAGTCGATGATCAGTCTGGATGCGTGAGCGTCTGGAGCTTCATGATCTCTTCGGCTTGATAGCTTTTCCAAGAGGCTCTCGGTGCCTTTTTATAGTGCAAAGCCAGAATCTTTTGCTTCAAAAGTTGGTAAAATATAGCAGAGAATCATGCCCCAAAATCTTTCCTTCCAACTCCATAATATTGCGGCGGATCCGCGGCCCAAGGGGGTGTTTGGCCGGGGATCCGCGCTTGAAGGTAAGGATCTCTCGATCAAATTTCTTGGGCTTTCTTCTCGTGACATGTGGTAATCCTAGGCACCTTTAGAATTCAGAAATCTTCTCTCGGTTGCTTCCAGACTTGGTCTCCAAGTTTTGCTTCTTAATTTGGCAAGTTTTCTTCAACAAACTGATTTGTTTGATAAATTCTGCATAACAACTTGGAAAATTCTGCACCATAATCTCAAATAATATTTAGTAGACTTAATTCTACTAGGATTTGGTCAATAGATTTATTTGCATACATTTTCCTACCAAATGATAATAAAAATATATTAACACATGGAAAATAATGTTTTTACACATAAACCATCATATGTATAATATATCATATTAAAGTCCTTTTTTAATATAAAAATGGTAGGAAAAATGTAATACAAATGTGCAGTTTTATCAACTGAACAAATATCCCCAAACTTATCTTTGATCGTCCCGAGCAAACTAGTTTATTTAAGAGGAGAAAAAGAAAGGAGAAAACTAAGCACATTTTCGTAGGCAGACACGATTGCACTGAGCATGTGCAACAAGCCGTTAAACCTCTAGGTGTCCCTAGTAGGAGGAGTGTTGTCTTCTGAGGGTTTTCAGCGGATTACACCCACAAAATCCAATAACAAAAGAGAGATGGTGAAATTTACAGATAAAGATAAGAACCATAAAAGAAAGGCCTTGAAAAGAAAAGTTTCCAACTATACTAGCTTTTTAGTTGTCATGAGCCCTATCTTAATAGTCATGAAAAAATGTTAGAAATCACATCATCCCTCAATAAAACATCGTCTTTATTCTTCATTCCTACCTTTCATCCAAACATTGATCATATAACCCCACGTGTGTGAAATGGACATCCTTACACTCGGAGAATTCAATTCAAGCTATCATACTCTTGTCCATCTACCTTAGTACTTTTTAATTTGATGAATATTAAGATTTGCTCACACATTTTCATGCGACCGTTAATACATCTTGAGGTACTAACAGACCGATTACTCGTGTGCTTGCTGATTAGGTGATAATATTTTCCTCGTCATGCACCACCTAAGGCTTAGCAGTGACTCCCAGACCAGTTGGCCTTATGGCACTAGGTGAAGAGGCACCCTCGCTATATTTTTTTATTGCTGCCTTGGCGATAACAAAACCAGTGTTCATTTTTTTCTTTTCACCATTTTTATATTTTCTTCATTTTTTTTCTCACTTTGGCTTTTAGAGAGCATTTCAAGGTATCCTCTACTATCCCGAGTTTCAAGACGTGTGTAAGTGCATATAGTAGGGTATCAATATTCAAATGTTTGGCTTCCAGAATAGAAACTATTTTTCAGACATATTTTTATCCTCAGATTAGTGACTTCCTTCATCTTACTAACCCTTGGGACAACAGCTCATAACTACTTATTACCAGTTCGTTTAAGAAAACTTCTAATTTTCTTGGTTTTCTTAAACTATTCCTATCTTTTGGATGTAATTTTTCACTTTCTATTCTTTTGTTATAAAAGAATTTTTTTTTAAATTTTTTTGAAAATATTGTGCTTATGCAAAATATGATGCAAATTGATGTGTAAATAAGCACAAACCTCCCCCAAACCTGTTTACAGCAGTGTCCTCACTGATGTCATCCGTTAAGCTCAAAAAAAACCTATAGACTTAGGAGGAAATTATTAATGGGGGCAAAAATATATGAAAGTGAAAATCCTCCCCCAAACTTATTTTTGGCTCACCAATTTGAGGACAAAAGTTATGTTCAAGAGCCAAAAATATACCTCCCTCAAACATGAGTTAGACAATATGAAGCATTTTAAGAGGGGTGAGTCATTTGGTCAAAGTAAGGCTTTACAAAGACCAAAAGTTAATACCAACCATTCAAAGATTTTATCAGTATAGCGTATAGGTTGGTGGAAGAATGTGTTGTATCGAGTCAAGAAAAAATGGGGAAGGGATAAGAGGTGGTCTGGAAAGGGTTTGAAATTAGAGAAAAGAAAGAATGAGGATGAATGTGTATGCTTAGGAGGAAAGAATGGGGACGGTTCAACCTCTATAAGTGGAGATTGATTAGTCACAAAATACGTATTGTTTAAAAATTCAAGTTCGTCAGCAAAAAGTTCTTCAAAACTTTTATCGATGGTGTGATTGAAAATTTTGCTGTCAAAGAGTTTTGTGCCAGAGTTTATTCTACTTGATTTATCAAAAATCATTGAGGTAGATGACTCGAAAAACTCATCTACCTCATTTTCGAAAATATATAAATCAAGTTGAATTTCTGGTATTATTGAACTTAAATTAACGGATTGTGATTTATCAAAACTCACTGAAACTATAGGAACAGAAGAAGAACCGGAGAAAGTAGAAGGTGAAATGGGTAAACAAATTGGTGTGTCGAGTGTTGCTGAACCAGATATGGAAGATGGAGGCTGTATTTCGGTCTGATTTTCGGGTATACCTGTAGGGTTCCTATGCACACACTAGAGGTCTCACAAGTGATCAAACATGGCCAATTTAAATTTTACAGGTGCCGAGAAACCCTAATACGGATCGTTAACTAGATGTATAGGTGATGCGATGCAAATAAACGAATTTGTAGCTAAAGGGAAGGGGCTACAACCTTTGTAGATCCGGTCCTCCATCTCCATGGCTCCGTGATGAATTCCCCTCGCTGTCCAAGTCGAATCCATGACTCTAGCATCGGCTTCATCGGAGAAATGGGCGGGCTAGGTCGTCGACTTCGATGCCGAAGATGATCTACGTCGAGGCAACTCAAGATCAAGCTCCAACTTCACCAAGCCATGAAACTTGTGAAGAAAACACCCTATACTACTTGGCAAGAGGTAGAGGATGAAGAAATAGGAAGTGGGTTCACTTTGGAATTTGATTTCTCACTCATTTTCACAAATTGCCATTGATGGAGGCAAGCTTTCTTCATTTGTTGAAGAAGAAGAAGATGAAGAAAGAATATGATAAGTTATTTCAAAATAGAAAATAATATCAATACTTATCATATACCAACCATGGTCAAGTGTAGAGAGTGAACTAGGGTTAGGTTGAATGGTTAGGTTAAGGAAAAGAACAAGAATGGTCAAGCTTTCAACATTTCAAGAAGTTTCAACAAAACAACAAAATAAGCCACCATTCCTTTTATTTTCCAAAAATGAATAAATAAATAAATAAATAAGTAAACAAAACCCTAACCATTCATATAACCATGGTTTAATTTTTATACAAACTCAAATAAGCATGTATCATCAAACATGATACAAACAAGTGCACAAAAGTATATCACATATACAACTTGTGAACTTCAAGTGAGAAAATCCTTTTAAAGTGAACCAATACTAGTTAATGCAAAGTAATATATCAAATATATAATTATACATTAAATCATCAAATCAACACTTGAGTCAATGATCCGGTCATATCGCATATAACCGACTAGTATCCAATGTATCGACTTATCGAATCAATCTTCGATTCGATAACTAGGTTATATCGCATACAACCAATCGATACATTCATCGCGAGAATGGAATACGGTATCACATACACGCATTATTCTCGGTCCCGCACATATCTCATATGCGCTCCTATTTCGTTTCGCTTGAGCCAGGAAACCTCTGTGTAGGACTCTAAAGACTCGTCAATACGCCAGTAGCAGATGATGATCATATCAAGCACCCACGAGCCGCAAGCGGTCTGCTAAACGTAACGGCCACCCGGGTATTGAGCGATCAGAAGATCGACGAGCAAGCCCGCTCACACTCCTGTGAATCCAACCAGTAACACTTATCATACAGTCCGGTCTATTCGTCTGATATGTCGCATATCTCGCCTAGGGGTGGTAAACGTCAGACCCCAATAGCTTGATAAGTCATGCCGACGTGAGGTCCATAACAATCGTGAAACTATTGATAACTCTTACCAGTATATCACTGCAGCCCTGGCCAGAGATTTCCTGTTATGGCCAGTCGTGCATAGCGCAACATCAACCCCCAATACCGGGAGAGACGAATCCCCTCCTATCGCTCATTGCCTCCATGTGAATCGGGACTGTACCCAAAAACCACCTATTTGCACGACTCAGTAGAGTCGTGGTAGGGTGGAAATCAAAGCACAGTGGAAGACACACAAGACTCTATGACGATCTCGGGTCAACAGACTAAGCTGTACCAGTGTCACCAGAGAACTGCCATATGACGTGAGGTATAATACCATCTGGGAGTTCTCGGCGAGTCCGTTCAGTGTACCCAGTCTCCACTGAGCACCCGTATACTATCTCTGATGTCAAACACCAATGGATATGGGATCATCCATCGCCCATCGCATGGGTCGAGAAGATATACGCTAGTCTACTCTGGAATATCGATGCCCCGTCTCGATATTCCCATGACTAGGAACATTGAAGGATGTACTCATGGACTACCCAGGCCCCACTAATATGATCTGCATCATAGTCCTGGAAGTCGAGTACACATCCTAAGGGCTTTATCAACATGTAACAGAGAGGTAGAAAGTATACATGTTAAGATAAAGAGCAACCAGATAGCGTACTAACATGTCGAGCAAGAAAGTCATACCTATATATGTCCCAGCATCCACTACAATATACATCCAATATACAGTAATGGCCTCTAGGGCATACATATAACTAACAATCTCCCACTTCCACTAGGGCCATCTGTAGCAGTGGTTGCAGTATCTCATACTCAACCATCCCATATAAGTCTCTCTCTGGGAAAAAGCCTTTGTGAGTGGATCCGCCGTGTTGTCCTCTGAGTCACTCTCCTAACCTCGATCACCCTGGAGTTCATCTATCTCCATGATCAGGTGATGCTGCCTCAGAATATGTCTGGGTCACTGATGGGACCAGGGTTCCAGGGCCAAAGCCACACTTCCATTGTCACACAATGGTAGGAACCTAGTTCATCTTATGAACCAATATACACCCAAACTGCCTCTTTGGTAGTATCTTTAATAGCGATGTTACCCGCCTTTATCATCTAGTTTGCTACGGTATCTAGCTTAGAACTCTTCCAACATACCATCCCTTTACCGAGGGTGAAGACAATACCTGTGACTGACATTCAGTCGTCTTTATCACTCTGGAACCCTTCCAGTGATTCTCCCCAGGATCGATTGATACCATCTCACTACATCTAGTGAGAATCCTAGCATCCAATTTCATCTATCTCATAAATGAAAGCTCAGGATTTAGAAGGTATCACTTTGATCCTATTGGAGAATCCTTGTGATAAGCGGAGATTGATCGAGCGTAGCATAAGAAACTCCTTCCCTATCTCAGAGCATGTCATCTACGTACTCTACGAGGATGACCACCTTACTCCCTACTCACCTTTTGTTTATACAAGGTTCATCTACCATTTTGATGATGTCAAACTCTTTGACTAGCACATCAAAACAGATGTTCCAACTCTGCGATGCCTGCTTTATCGCATAAAGCAACTTGCACATGTTTCCGCTGCTCCCACTGTTTACGAAGCCCTCTGGCTGTGTTCTTATAGACGTTCTCTTCTAAATCATTATTTAGAAAAGCAGTCATGGCACCCAACCACCAGATATCGCAGTCATGGTATGTAGCAATGTTAAGTAGGATCCGGATAGACTTAAGCATAGTCACTTGGAAAAGGTTTCATCACTATCCACGCCTGGTCGATGACGAAAACGTTTAACAAGTCTAGCTTTGAAAGTCTCAACCTTTCCATCTACACCAAGTAATCTTCTCAAGATATACATGCTCCTGATGGGGATTTAACCCTTCAGATACAGCAGCCAAAGTCCATACTTTGCTGGTGGACATGGATTCCATCTCAGATCGCTAAACATCCAGCCATTTTTTTACAGAGTCCCTACTCTCGATGGCCTGCTCGAATCTAGTTGGGTCATCATCTCATGATGCAGTCCTCGCTCCCACTGTCATCAAGAAACCGAGGTATCTCTCAGGCGGATGAGGAACCCTACTAGATCGGCGGAGAGGCTGAGGTTCGTCGGGAACTATTGAATCCTTTGGTTCTGTCAAATCATCAGCTGCAGTTTTGTATAGCTGGAACCTTTCCAGTTCTACAGAACTGACCTTGCCTCGATCTTGTCCGGATTTTGCTTTAGACATAGGCCGGACAACTCCAAATCTTAACTAACTTAAGAAATAGGCTCTTCCCATACCATATCTCATATGGAGTGGTAGGCAGCGATCTGATTCGAACCTAATTCAATAGGTATGCAGCTTCTCAAGTGCACAACCCTAAAAGGAAATAGGTAACTCAGTAGTACTCATCATAGAGCACACTATATCCAATATGGTGCGATTGCTCCACCCCGATACACCGTTGTGCTGTGGTGCATTCAGAGGAGTAATACTGAGAGAGAATCTCATTTTCTTTTAGAATATCCAAGAATTCCATGCACAATTATTCTTATCCCTGATCTCATCAAAGGACATAATACTTATACCCTTATTGGTTCTCTACTTCTAGCTTATATTCTGTGAATATCTCAAAAGGTTCGGACTTGTGTTTCAACAGGAACATATGTCTGAATCTTGAGAGATTATCAGAGAATGTAATGAAGTATAAAGAACCAGTCCTGGCATGTGTAGACATGAGACCTTACATACATCATCATGTATCAGTCCCAAGAGTTCATTAACTCTTTCTCTGTTTCCAACAAACAGGGCTATGGTAATCTAATCTCTGTGACATGACTGGCAATTTTCACAAGATGTAAATTCAAACTGATTTAAATATGCATCTAAAATGTAACTTCAGCCAGTCGGGTCGCATTGATATGACCTAGTCTATAATGTCTCAAGAATGATTCGTTCATTTCTGAACTCTTTCTCTTGTATGTGTTCTGTATACTAGGAACTGTAGTTTGATTTAGAACATCAATGCTTTTAGATAACGTGCCTGAACCGATCAACTTTTGATATAGGAAATGTTCAAAACATTATCCAACAATACAAAATTTTATCATTTCTTTACTAATAAAGAGACTGATATGATTTTGTATATCAGGTTCGGTATCTAATAGCATTTATTCAGAATCAGTGTATTGGTAAAACAGGGTGACAGTGACCAACAGACTTGGCTGCAACACTTGCCCCGTTTTCTGTCTCATGAAATTTATCACCCGTTCTCAGTTTTCTACCTTTTTGTAGCCCTATGTAACAGATTACATATCTGGGATCCTGATCCGGTATCAAATACCCAGGATGCAGAGGATACTGAGAAACAGTTCTTTGTAATGAACACACCCGAAGGAGATGCATCATATGCACTTTCTTCGTTTGTGCGGCATAGGAATTCTGGTATTCCCCTAACTCCTGCTCGGTCTTATAACTATTATAAGATGGAGCGGGACTAACGTTCCCCAGCTCAGTATAACAAGCGGGTTCGGTCAATACATCCATATTATTATCTTGATTAAGGCGTGATAGGGTCACTACCTGGAGAGAGAGAGAAGAAAACACTCTGCGTGCGCTCTTGCAAGATTATATTGGTTATATATTTTATCTAATCAGGATGGCTCCCACTATTTTTTTTTATCAAATCTTCCTTCAAACCTTAAAAGGAAAGACTAGCCGGGATTAATTACACTCTACAAGTTCGCCAATCTTTAAGCCAGGCCAGTGTCGGTACTTTGAGGGAGGTTCCCCGTGCTTTCGCACGGACCTAATTACAGTAAACCTCGTTTTCCCATAGGCGTAACCCCGTTGACACATTTATAGACACCTACTTGATCGGCTAATTGTAAAGTGCAAAACTCTCCCAGGAGTAACAATTACTCGCAGTGGGTATCGGGATCCAACTATCACATAGAAGGTATGCAATCTCATTGCAAATTTCAACACTTGAAACTCCCGATAAAGATTTTTACCCCTAGCACTTATGACCTTAACCATGGTCAACAAATCATAAGTACTAGTCAAGTTCTACCCGTTATTTCGTGATTAACTAGACCCACCTACATGACCCTTAACTAAGGTCAACAAAGTCACGCGACTGTCCTAACTAATCGCATCATATGCGGTGTAGGAAGACATCACTTAGCTACCGTACACTGTGCCTTAACTAAGGTCAACAAACACAGCATGAATACTAAGTACTCTACTTCCTAAAATGACGGAGGGTTGCGAATGGTTTTTATGAAAACCTTTAACGCTTTGAACTTGATCTCGTTGTGGAATCAAATGGTTTTTAAAATGGATTGTTTTTGAGGCTTTTCTAGTTTTGCTAAAGGGGTCACTCCCGGTGAAGGGATCGTCGGCCCTTTCCTCGTCGAATGAGGTGCGGGATATATCATATATATCACTGTGCAAAGCAGAAACTATAGAAGCAATCAAAATACAAACCGAAAGTTGTAGCATCTGCCAGTTATTGCTAAAGGAGTCACTCCCGGTGAAGGGATCTCGGTCCTTTCCTCATCGAATAAGGTGCAGGATGTTCTACAATAAACACCGCGATGCAAAGCAAGAACTGTAGCTACCTGTTTATTTTGAAATTCGATTCCACAATATCAATTAGGTTTATTTTCTTTCATTAATCTCATTAATGAATATCCCATCATTTAATTCCACCAAAACATCACAGATAAATATAACGTATGCTTATGCCATCCGCATTCGCCTCGATATCCCGTCTGCACCGTAAGGTTAGGTAACTAACGCCGGAATGAGGCAGGGCTAGCGCGGGTGTAAAACATAAGCAACGTCAATATAATATATCATATATACTATATACTATATCTATCTGAACACATCACATGATCACATCACAGATAACGCAGCAGAAAATATCATATGAAATATTGGATATACTAGGACGTCCGTGTTTTTAATACGAGCCAGTATAAAACACGGATTCCACGGTCGTGATGAATAGCCAATCCCACACCCTTAGACCCCTACGAGAGCGGCAAGCAACCCTACCAATTCTACGGTTAGGAGACCCGGACTCGACTCCTCGAGATGGTCCCCCACTGGACCCTAGAACCCGGTTACTTGTGCTTCCCTCCTTGGGTCTATCCTAGTGCAGAAAAGTAAATAATATACAAATGGTGACATCATCCGCAACCTGGAAGTGCCCCAATAAAAGAATATTACATACAAGTTTTTACATGAATGAAAATGAAAAACACCCATCTCACATAAAAACCCCCGGCTATTCAAACACGACGATCCAATATAACATATCCAACAACACATAACATCACATGTCATCAACGTAAGTAAATATGCGCATCCCAATTGTCGTTGACATATAGCAACGAAACCAGCGATATCACATATTACACTTACGGTCATAGAAAAGAAAGTCTAAAACTATAACAGTTGGAATCCGTAAACTCTTTAGACATCGCATGCCTAGACCAATGAATTCCTTAGACATCACATGTCTAACAATTATAAACCCCGCATTTTAGTCTCATTATCGAAAACTCTTTTCAATATCAAGTCGGGCAATTCAACAGGATTCCCGACATCCTGATCGAATGCTCGTCGCAAACTTTAGTAGGCAGCCGCACCCCCGACGCCGTTGACGAAGTGCACCAAGGCGGAACACTTCTGCCGCGAGCATCCGAACGGATGCTTTCGGCGACGGGGTTCTCCTACAGTCACTTGGTCGGGGTTGTGGGGCGAGGCTGTCTATTAAGTTTACCCGGCGAGTATCCGCGTACCCTACGTGATTGCGACGGACTTTTGATCACATCAAAATTCCATGGCAACCGATCAAGTGAGACTAAACTGCTATGTTTATAACATTCATTCAGTTATCTCATAACTACTTGTGAATTCCAAATATTGTATCACATTCCGGATAAATAGAAAATGTTAAACTTTCCGATCGAACAATTGAACACCCAAGTTTTCCCGATACAGCTCAACACATGAAATAAGTCTAAAAACATTCAGTTCGTGCCTCAGTACCAACGGTCCAGCCGTAGAAGGGTCAAGCCAACGCCTCACATATGGCACGCCGTACTGCCCCAAACCCTAAGGTTCAAAGGGCAGTTCAAGACGGTCACATAATCGAGTTAAGGTTTGTTGTCTTCTAGAGGGACCATCGCATTACTTGCACTACTTAGAACGCCATTAAACTATGGAAAAGTCCAACAATTGGAAATTTCCCGGCAGGGAAAAAAGTGGGTATTTATATCCGGTCGAACTTTTTAACATATTCTAAAATTATCCGGAAAGGCACACAGACAAAATTAGACAATCCGATCGAAACACCGAGTCCCCAATACAACCCAGAAAACTCAACTCTTGAGTAAATATTAAAAATTCCCAGAAAATTCAGCACTAATAGAAAGGAGTTATTGTGCAAAAATGGTTGACTAAACTCATTATTTGGCCGCGGAACCGCCGCAGAAGCCATGCTTCTTCCGCGGTTCCGCCGCACTTTAGACACATCATTAGGTAATTTTTGCACCGTAATTCTTAGAATTTCCTGCTGAATTTTTTAAGCATTTTTAATTTACAAAATTCCACGAATTTCAAAAAAGTACAGAGAGCAATTTTAGAGTTAGGGTTTCGGTTCGATCGGACTTCTAACTCCGTCTACGCATCGCCTAAGGCTCTAGCTAGGCTCTGATACCACTGTAGGGTTTCTAGGCACACACTAGAGGTCTTACAAGTGATCAAACATGGCCAATTTAAATTTTACAGGTGCCGAGAAACTCTAATACGGATCGTTAACTAGATGTATAGGTGATGCGATGCAAATAAACGAATTTATAGCTAAAGGGAAGGGGCTACAACCTTTGTAGATCCGGTCCTCCATCTCCATGGCTCCGTGATGAAGTCCCCTCGCTGTCCAAGTCGAATCCATGACTCTAGCATCGGCTTCATCGGAGAAATGGGCGGGCTAAGTCGTCGACTTCGATGCCGAAGATGATCTACGTCGAGGCAACTCAAGATCAAGCTCCAACTTCACCAAGCCATGAAACTTGTGAAGAAAACATCCTATACTACTTGGCAAGAGGTAGAGGATGAAGAAATAGGAAGTGGGTTCACTTTGGAATTGGATTTCTCACTCATTTTCATAAGTTGCCATTGATGGAGGCAAGCTTTCTTCATTTGTTTAAGAAGAAGAAGATGAAGAAAGAATATGATAAGTTATTTCAAAATAGAAAATAATATCAATACTTATCATATACCAACCATGGTCAAGTGTAGAGAGTGAACTAGGGTTAGGTTGAATGGTTAGGTTAAGGAAAAGAACAAGAATGGTCAAGCTTTCAACACTTCAAGAAGTTTCAACAAAACAACAAAATAAGCCACCATTCCTTTTATTTTCCAAAAATGAATAAATAAATAAATGAATAAGTAAACAAAACCCTAACCATTCATATAACCATGGTTTAATCTTTACACAAACTCAAGTAAGCATGTATCATCAAACATGATACAAACAAGTGCACAAAAGTATATCACATATACAACTTGTGAACTTCAAGCGAGAAAATCCTTTTAAAGTGAACCAATACTAGTTAATGCAAAGTAATATATCAAATATATAATTATACATTAAATCATCAAATCAACACTTGATTCAATGATCCGGTCATGTCGCATATAACCGACTAGTATCCAATGTATCGACTTATCGAATCAATCTTCGATTCGATAACTAGGTTATATCGCATACAACCAATCGATACATTCATCGCGAGAATGGAATACGGTATCACATACACGCATTATTCTCGGTCCCGCACATATCTCATATGCGCTCCTATTTCGTTTCGCTTGAGCCAGGAAACCTCTGTGTAGGATTCTAAAGACTCGTCAATACGCCGGTAGCAGATGATGATCATATCAAGCACCCAAAAGCCGCAAGCGGTCTGCTAAACGTAATGGCCACCCGGGTATTGAGTGATCAGAAGATCGATGAGCAAGCCCGCTCACACTCGTGTGAATCCAACCAGTAAGACTTATTATACAGTCCGGTCTGTTCGTCTTATATGTCGCATATCTCGCCTAGGGGTGGTAAACTTCAGACCCCAATAGCTTGATAAGTCATGCCGACGTGAGGTCCATAACAATCGTGAAACTACTGATAACTCTTACCAATATATCACTGCAACCCTGGCCAAGGATTTCCTGTTATGGCCGGTCGTTCATAGCGCAACATCAACCCCCAATACCGGGAGAGACGAATCCCCTCCTATCGCTCATTGCCTCCATGTGAATCGGGACTGTACCCAAAAACCACCTGTTTGCACGACTCAGTAGAGTCGTGGTAGGATGGAAATCAAAGCACAGTGGGAGACACACAAGACTCTATGACGATCTCGGGTCAACAGACTAAGCTGTACCAGTGTCACCAGAGAACTGCCATCTGACGTGAGGTATAATACCATCTAGGAGTTCTCGGCGAGTCCGTTCATTGTACCCAGTCTCCACTGAGCACCCGTATACCATCTCTGATGTCAAACACCAATGGATATGAGATCATCCATCGCCCATCACATGGGTCGAGAAGATATACATTAGTCTACTCTGGAATATCGATGCCCCGTCTCGATATTCCCACGACTAGGAACATTGAAGGATGTACTCATGGACTACCCAGGCCCCATTAGTATGATCTGCATCATAGTCCTGGAAGTCGAGTACACATCCTAAGGGCTTTATCAACATGTAACAGAGAGGCAGAAAGTATACATGTTAAGATAAAGAGCAACCGGATAGCGTACTAACATGTCGAGCAAGAAAGTCCTACCTATATATGTCCCAGCATCCACTACAATATACATCCAATGTACAGTAATGGCCTCTAGGGCATACATATAACTAACAATACCAGTATCATCAACTTCAAGACATATTTGGGGTTCGGGAAGAATTAAAGGCTCAAGATGATGACCACAAGGAAGTGAAAGGATTTGATGAATTGGTGGGACAAAATCATCCAATATTTCGGGTTCATCAATCAAAATATCCCCAACGTCAATCACCTCATTCAAGTGAAGGTTAAAATTCTTAAACTCCTCATCAAAAGTATGGTTTTCAATCAGTTTTGGTTCAAGAGTGGAGGTGTAGAGATCACAAGGGTTGGGTGTGGTTTCACTTGAAATGGATCCTTCACAGTTGGGTATATCAAACACTACAAAGTCACACAACTTATCAGACATTGTACTTGATGAATCTATGAAACTGGAGTTGTGGATTTCAGTTTGGAATGGGGAGGTTTGATTAGGAAGGGTGTACAGTTCTGTCTTACTACCCAAATCCTTCATAATTTGATTCGTCAGTTCCATAAATTTTTCTAATGTCTGCTCCAGACTAGTCTTTGGTTGATAAGGGGTTTCAGTATAAGATTGAAATTCCTGTTGATAATTAAAACTCCCAAATGACTGATTAGAAGAACTGTCTAGAGTAGGTGGAAAAGTCGGATTGGATTGATAGGAACAGAATGGTTGCTGAACTTGGGTAGGAGTAGGTTCAATATTATGATAAGAAGAATATTGATATGGGTTGGTTGGTTGGCTATATACAAACCGCATATCAAACTCTTCTCCGGACAGTGGTGGTGATGGTTGATATTGGTCCGTGTTGAAACTTTGGCCTCTAGGCCTAGCTATGTGCTCAGCAATGGACATTCGTCTGGGGGCTTCCTCACTCTGGGTATGAACTGAAACAGGTGTCGGATTAGGATACGGTTGATAAGACCTAGACTGAGGTGGCCAACTGTTTCTTCCTGCTTGTTCTATATGATCTCTTAAAGACATGGAAGAGCCGGACGGTATACCGAAGGGATTTCGAAAACAAGAGATATCTGGTTGTGGACAGCAAAGCTCGGCGAGTGTTCTTCTGTTTAGGTCACCCATTATAAGAAGAGAAGAAGGGGGAAGGGGTAAAAAGGAGAGAAAGTAATTGGTTTGTTTTGAAAAATGACGGATTAAGACAAATCACACAAAAATGCACAACCCAAGAACTATGGTTACCTAGGTCCAGTCTCTAGACCGCTCCTAGACTTCCAAAGAACAAGCCGCAGGATCAATCCTCTACCGCCTCCATACTACCCTTGTAGCCAGGTAAGTGCCAGGTAAGTGGGAAGGAACCACAGTAGTGGGCCTAATTAAAAACCACTAGCCTTTGACACACTTGCCTAGGCACCACAAAAGTAATGCGGATAAGCGATAGATTACCCACGACCTTCCTCTGTCCTTATTGAGCGCGACAGTCCTTAGAGTCTGGTCTAGATATTTTTTAAATTAATGAAGGGTTGATCTATATGCTCGGTTTGTGATTTGTGGGGCTTAGGAAGGGTGATGAAATCCCCACATAATCTTGATTTGGTCTTTGCCCCTTAAAAATCCGTATTAAAATATGCAAAAACAAACCGAAAAACAAAACTTTGCATAAAGATTTTTGAGCGACGATATTTTGCAAAGAATCCTGCAGAAAATAGATTTTATTGGATTTGAGAGGAGAGAGAAGGAGTTAAGAAAGATAATAGAGAAGTATGAAACCCTAGATCTCCTGTTTCCTCAAATCCGCGACTCCAGATTCCCTCGCAAAAAAAAAAAAATTCACACACAAATCGTTAAATATGTAATTTGCAGTTTTATTTTAATAATGATATAAATCGTCTAAGAATTCAACACAAATAGCAAAAATAAAAAATTACGCACGTTTCCCCGGCAACGACGCCATTTGATTGATACGAAAAAGTGTATGTTTGTTGTAGTTAACCGCAATCAATAACGGTGTCGCGTGTAGCTAGACCGAGATGAGTACGGGTCGTCCTCTGGGAAACGTTGAACCTTTTATTTTTACTTTAGATGTGTTGAAAAAGAGAGGAGAAATAAAGAATTTTATGGAATGGTTTCTAGATCTACGTTAAACAAGAATGCAAAATATAGATCTAGATTATTTTAAAGATGTAGTTAATATAATAAGAGGGCTTGTAGGGTTCGTTAGGATTTAGTAGTTATGGACGATTAATTAAAAGTTACCATTTTTATCCATTTATAGATTTAGAACTAGAACGACAGTGATGCGTGTAGATTAGGGTTTCTGGAGGGAAAAGGAATCCCACTCTTAACCCTTATCTCGACACGGAACTCCGTTCATATCTAGCCTTTACCAAAACAATCATTAATCTAATCTCTAATCGCGGTCGGAACTAGCAAAGAATTGCTAGCGCGTCCGATTAGGATGTTAATGATTCTTTTGATAAAGTTCCTAAACTTTATAGGACTTAAAAAGGGTTTAGTTATTTTCATCGTCCATTAGCCTACCCTAATCCTACGAACCTTAACAAGCGGAGAATTACTCGCGCATGTTGGGAGAAGAAGATGAAAAGACAGAGAGGGGAAACATAATGTAAAATGCAAAAAGAATTAAATAAAATAACTACCTTTATTAATCAACTTGAACAATCTACACTTTTATTCCGTAGGAAATGATTACAAAACTAGTTGCTTCTCGATCTTTCCTAAGGAGGTAGTCGAACAGTCGATGATCAGCCTGGATGCGTGAGTGTCTGGAGCTTCGTGATCTCTTCGGCTTGATAGCTTTTCCAAGAGGCTCTCGGTGCCTTTTTATAGTGCAAAGCCAGAATCTTTTGCTTCAAAATTTGGTAAAATATAGCAGAGAATCATGCCCCAAAATCTTTCCTTCCAACTCCATAATATTGCGGCGGATCCGCGGCCCAAGGGGGTGTTTGGCCGCGGTTCCACGCTTGAAGGTGAGGATCTATCGATCAAATTTCTTGGGCTTTCTTCTCGTGACATGTGGCAATCCTAGGCACCTTTAGAATTTAGAAATCTTCTCTCGGTTGCTTCCAGACTTGGTCTCCAAGTTTTGCTTCTTAATTTGGTAAGTTTTCTTCAACAAACTGATTTGTTTGATAAATTCTGCATAACAACTTGGAAAATTCTGCATCATAATCTCAAATAATATTTAGTAGACTTAGTTCTACTAGGATTTGGTCAATAGATTTATTTGCATACATTTTCCTACCAAATGATAATAAAAATATATTATCACATGGAAAATAATGTTTTTACACATAAACCCTCATATGTATAATATATCATATTAAAGTCCTTTTTTAATATAAAAATGGTAGGAAAAATGTAATACAAATGTGCAGTTTTATCAAGTGAACATACGGGCCCTCATAGTTCGGCTCGAATTTTCCCTATTTTGCACGATTGGGGATTATAGGTCTTTCGACGACTAGCACGAGTTTGCCGTGGTCGAATGTTCTTGGCCTGGTCAGTTTTTCGTATGACCACGTCATTCTTGCATTATAAACCTCCAAATTTTGTTGCGCTATAAGGCAGGTTTCGTCGAGGGCATCGAGCTCCTCAAGCCGGAGATGAGCGTTATAGTCATCTGTTAGCTCATATTAAACCGCTACTCGGAGAGAAGGGAGTTCTATTTCCAAAGGAAAGACTGCTTCCGTGCCGAATACCAACGTGTATAGGGTCGTATTCATGGCTGTTTTGAATGTTGTCCAGTATGCCCAGAGTGCTTCGTGCAGCCTTTCGTGCTAATCTTTTTTGCTTTTGGACACCGTTTTCTTTATAATCTTGGTCAAGGTCTTGTTGAAAGCTTCATCTAGATCGTTAACTCGGGGATTATAGACGGAAGAATATCTCTAGTTTATTTTATGCTGTTCTGCGAAGTGGCTGGTTTTATGGCTCCTGTAGGCTGTTCCATTATCCGTCGCGGAGTGCCGAACCGGTAGATGGTATGTGTCTTGAAGAAATGGAGAATATTCTCTGTCTTCACCTCCCTTAGTGGTACTGCTTTTGCCCACTTAGAAAAGTAGTCGGTCGTTTCCACTGTGAATCGGTGTCCTTTGGATGATGCTGGCTCAATGGGGCCGATATATCGGTTCCCCACATTTCGAACGGCCAGCTAGCTACCGTTGGATGTAGCGGATTTGGATGTTGGTGGATGAAGCCCCCGTGAATTTGGTACGAGTGACACTGCTTCACATATTCGAGGCAGTCCTCAATCATTGTGGGCCAATAATAACCCATCCTTTTGATCTTCAGCTTTATCTTTGTCCCGGCTTGATAAGAACCGCAGAGTCCATCGTGAGTTTCTTGAACGACTCTCCATGATTCTCCTGGCCCCAAGCACCTTAGCCATAAACTGTCAAGCGATCTCTTGTATAGAGTATCATTAACGAAAGCGAAAGACAGAGCCCGTTTCATGAGCTGATGTCTTGACGACGCATTTTCGGGCGTTCGATGGGATTTGAAGTAGTTTATGAAGACTTCCTTCCAATCCTTGACCTTTTCTTCGTCTTCTATCTGTAGGACTTCTTGTTTGGTCGTTTCCTTTTCTTCAGATGACTCTATTAAATTCTCCGAAGGTAACCCTGCTGGCGTGAGAACCCGGCGGCTTTGCATGATGATCTTTACGTCATTGAGGTCTTCGTCAGCCAATTCTTTAGCTAATCTAGCCAATGCATCTGCTTTGCTGTTTTTCGCACGCGGTATACTTTCCAAGATGTAGGAAGGGTTTGTATCAGCAGTTGCTGCACTCTTTCACTATACCTGATCAGTTCTGACTTGCATGTCTGATAGTCTCCATTTACTTGGCTGACAATGAGCTGGGAGTCTCATATATGAGGAGGTCTTTGATTCCCATGTCAACAGTGATCTCGAGACCTGTTATCAAAGCTTCATATTCATCTTTGTTGTTAGTCCTTGGCTCCGTCAGGGAAAAGGCATAATGCAGTATCCCTCATCGCGGAGTTATGAAGATGAGGCCCACCCCAGCTTTGATTATGGGGGTATTATGCTTTCGCCTTTTCATAGAAGATGCTCCATCAAAGTAGAGTTCTCATCGGGCATCATTCTCTTCTTCCTTTGCATCGAACGCATGTTCATTCGGTAACTCACAATTTAAGGGGGAGTCGGTGGGTATCGGATGCTCGGCGAGAAAGTCGGCGATGGCCTGGCCCTTCACTGCTTTAAGAGATCGATACGTTATCAAGAATTCCATCAGGAGGAGGGCCCATTTGGTAACCTTCCTATAGTATGGCCCTTGACATCACATATTTAAGAGGATCCACTTTTGATATGAGATGGACCTCATGTGCCAAGGCGTAGTGTCTGAGCTTCGTTATCGCGAATATCAACGCCAGACAATGCTTTTCGATGGGGGAGTAGTTATTTTCTTCCCCCAGGAGAACTCAACTCAAATAGTATAGAGCTCTCTCATTTCCCTGGTCATTCTCCTGTGCCCATAGTGCACCCAGATAACCTTCAAGGGCTGTTGTGTATAGGATGAGGGGCCTTCCTCTAACCGGGGCGGTCAGTACTGGTGGATTTTGCAGGTACTGTTTAATCTCGTCTAGTGCATTCTGGAATTTTTTTATCCCAGACGAATAGGGTCCCCTTCTACATTAGATGACTGTAGGGACGGTATTTTCTTGAGAGGTTGGCTATGAACCGCCGGATATACGCGAGCTTTCCTTGGAGAGGCCACAGTTGTTTGAGAGTTCTCGGCGTGGGCATTTCCGTAATCGCTTTGATTTTTGATGGGTCTATTTCGATGCCTCGGTGTCGTATGATGAATCTTAGGAATTTGCCCGAAGAGACTCCAAATGTATATTTTAAAGGATTCATCTTCAGATTGTATTTCTGAAGACGTTGGAACACTATGTTCAAATGTTTCCAGTGTTCCTCGTACGATTTTCTTTTCACCACAAGGTTGTCAATATAGCATTCGACAATCTCGTGTATGAAGTCATCGAAGATCTTCGTCATGGCCCTCTGATAGGTAGCGCCAGCGTTCTTCAGACCGAAAGGAATTACCCTGTAGCAGAATATGCCCAATGGAGTCCGGAAGGAGGTATGCTTTTGGTCTTCAGGATGCATTTTTATTTGGTTATACCCTGAAGATCCATCCATGAAGGAGAAGACTTCATGGGTAGACGTGTTATCTATCATCAGCTCGGTAACTGGCACTGGGAAGTCATCCTTTGGGCAAGCTTTGTTGAGGTCCCGAAAGTCTACGCAGATGCGTACCATCCCATTTTTCTTCATGCCTGGAGCAATTTTGGCAATCCAATCGGGATATTGTACTTCTTGGATGAAACCGGAGTCAATTAGTTTCTTGACTTCGGCATTGATACTTATCTCGAGTTCGAGCCGCATTTTTCTTGGTGCCTGTTTGATTGGCTTGACGTCCTGCAATATTGCCAGTTTATGCACCGCTATTTTTGGGTCTAGTCCCGGCATCTTGGAATAGTTCCATACGAAGCAGTCTTTATATTGCATAAGCACGTCCTTTGGTGTGGCCACTTGTTTTTTAGACAATAGCTCACTGACGAACGTGGGCCTCGGCTCTTTTTCCATCCCTAGGTTGATTCTTCTTCGGTTGTCCGTCATGGTATGTATCCCATCTTTCAGCTCTTTTGGTGCTGGTGGAAACTCTGAGATCATCTCCTCCACGTCCTCATTTGCGAAGCACTTGAAGAAGTCTTCTATATTCTCGTGCTCTCCCTCCTTTGAGAGTGTTATCATGTGGCAAGTACGAGTTCGCTTCCATTCTTGGTGTTGAGCTGGTCCCACCTTCGCGATATAGGTTCTCTTTGGCTCATGCTTTTGCGGTGGGGTCACCCTCCAGCTGTCGGATAAAGCGAACCTGCCCTGTTGATATTGGTCTTCGACCAGGTCATTAAAAGTGAAGCAGTCTTCAAAGGGATGTCCTATTGCTCGATGATAGGGGCAATAATCCGGGTGATGGTCCTCATTTATCTGTTCGGGATACCGAGGCTCCGGGATCGTCATCATTTGATACTTCATGACAAGGTTGAATATTTTCCTTGTCTTGTCTTGAGGGAAAGATTACTCCCGACCCATCTTCTTCATAAAAGACGGATTCCAGCTGACTTTTTCTTGATTGCGTGGCTTCATGGATCCGCTTCACTGTTTTCGAACGCCATTCTCATTCTTCACTTTGTTTTTGCCCCTGTTTCGGGCTTTTCTCTTGTCGCGAGAACGTATAGCTGGCTAAGGGTGAAGGGCATCGTAATCTTCTCTTTCCGTAGACTGCTGATTGAGACGCTGCATCCTGGCTTTTTCGTAAATAGCCATTTCGCGGTTGTGATCATCCCGAACCTTTTGACCGGCTTCTCTTAGTAGCTTTTCCACTTGCTCTTAGAACGATGGACTTGACGTTCTTATAGCGGGATTTTGCTTCGTTTCAATGTCACAGCTATCTGGAAAAACATTCTTTTCTCCATCAGAGTTATTTATGGCATGGCAGTTGTGGAATTGCTCCTGTTTATTTGACCGAACATATCCAAGCTCCAGACTTCTTTCTCCACTTTTGTCTTCGTAGATTGATAGAAGAGGATCGTCTTGTCACCTCCTTGCCTAGGAGGGACGTGGAAATTCTGCAGCTCTTGTACGCTGTATGTATCAAGCGCATCAAGCTCTTTGTAATTTTGTGGCAGGACCATGGTGATCTGTGAGCTCTGATCAGCTCCAGTAATGGTTTGTGCTGATCGGCGAGTGGAGAATACGACGTTAGCCTCATCCTCAGAGTCACCGCCAAAGAACAAAATAAGAGTAGATGAGGTTGCTCCGAGTAGAGTATTTCCTCATCTTCCTCGGTATCGTTCCCAAAGATCTGGATAGTGGCGACGACTTTTTGTTTATCCTCTGGCTTATGACATCTTTCCGTATCTTTGAAGTCTGGTAGGAAATACTTTGCGTCTTCATATTTTTGGACTTCGTTTACGGAGAATGGATTTAGCTCCCCCGTAACGGTGTACTCGAGGTCATCTTTGAAATACTTCATACACTAGTAATGTGTAGAAGGGATGACGTTGTACTCGTGTAACCAAGTCCTGCCAAGCAGAGCGTTGTAGCAAGTCTTGGCATAAATGACATGAAATTTGATATTAGTGACGAGCAGCCCAAAGTGTAACGTTAGTATTACAGACCCGAGCGTCCGAGATGACTGTGAATTGAAACCGAAGATGGTAATTTTATCTCGGGCTAGGTGCTGAACGTTCATGCAAATCTCCTTCAGCACCTTCACATTGAGGAGGTTGACAGAAGACCCGTTGTCTACAAGGATTTTGCCTATCTTGATATCGTGGCAGTACCCAGTGACGTATAATGGGCGGTTATGCTCGCACGTTCTGAGGAGGAGATCCTCATCGCTGAATGTGATGTCAGCTGTGTGAGCCTCTGCCAGTTCTTCATTCATCCTTTCTTCAGCTAAGAAAGCTTGGAATTGATCAGGATCTTGCAATGACTTAATCAAAGAATCTCGTGCTTCTTTGGACAGGAGGAGTGCATCCGGTATGCTTAGTTGTGAAGGCATTTTTCTCAGATGCGCTAGAACATTGTAATCCACCTTGTTTTTCCTAGGTGGGTCCTTGGCTGCTTGCTCTTTAATGACTCCATCATCAAGGGTGATCTCCCCATGGACTTTTTCTTTCCCCTTATCTCTTTTACTCAAACCTTTATTTGCAGGTCCGAGATTCTTCTCAGGCAGCGTGCGGTTACGCAGCTGAATGTTCTCGCAGTTTTTCTCCTCCTCTCCTCTTTCGGAGGTAGAGTTCTTGAAGTGAGGGTCGAGGGTCATTTCTTCCTCAAAATTGCTCCCGAAGGTAAGAACTTAGAGTTTTTCACTTTCCCGACTGGTATCAACCATATGAAAGTTGCCAGTCGTTTTCTCACACACACTTGTCAAACTTCTTTGCTGTCGACGAGCTTCGAGTTTCATCCCCTTGAAGTGTTGTTGATGGGCAACGTATCCTTGCCACCACTTCTTGAAGGCACTGCATTCTTCGGTGGGGTTGGTAACCCTCCGATGATATAGGCAGTAGTTTGGATGTATATCTGCTCCGTTAAGGCACATGACCCCAGGAGTGTTTTCCACGAGAGGGGCAGCTTCATTCCCATTGATCGGGCTTTGGCGAAACGCTTCTCTGCTTTGATCCTGCTCTTGTTTATGGCAGATGTGCTTTGGCTTGGTTGGAGTGCTTTACGACTCATCCTTACCGCAGCTTCTTCATCCTGACACCGACGCTTAGCCTTGTCGTATAGGGCTGTTTCGCTTTGTCGGTCAACTTTTCTTTTTCAAAAGGTTTCATTTAACAACCTATCGATTGGGTCTTCTGACAGTTTCGGGGATTTTGGCGCCGATCCTGCGCCCAGTTCCTCTGCATTGTTTTCTGACGCCGAGGAAGCTTCTTTGCCATTTGATGACGAATGGGAGACCATGTTGCAACTTGCTACATAGTCTTTGGTTTCTAATGAGTCATTTTCCTCCTCGTTGTCACTCTCTTCGTTCTTAAGAATATACTTGAGGAACTCTTCGAGGGTGACCGGTGTCTGCACCTTCTCGTTGTACTCCTCCAGCACGTCAATGTACCTCTGTAAGTCTGTGCGTTTGTCGTCATACTTGGCAGGTTGCACATGCTTCTTGGTCTTCTTCTTTTTCTTCGAAGACTTTGAAGGCTTGACTTTGGGATTTTGCCCTTTGTCAACTGTTTTCGATATGGGACGCGGTTTCAGCATCCCTTCGATGATTTTCGGTTCAAGCGAGCTATTCCACCTGATTGCCGGACATGCCTGGAGATCCTTCAACATTCTTTTAGTTTTAGCTGAAAGGACAACTTCCCTTAGAGCTTCTTCTACGAGTGAGCATGATACCCCCGGCGTATCCACCTTTTTAGGAGCGTGCTTCTATGGCGTGTTCACCTTCCAGTTCTCAGAAAGCATGAATTTCCCCCGTTGATACTGGTCCTCGACCCAATTTTTGAAGATGTAGCAATCTTCAATTGGGTGGCTCACCATTCTGTGATAGGAGCAGTAGTTGGGATTGTTGACATCGCCGGGTTGCGGTGGACGTCGTGGGTTCGACAATGTGATAAGTTTGTTGTGAACTACCAGCTCGAACAGTCTCCTCGTCTTGTCATGGGGAAACGGGTAGGCGTGTCCTAGCCTTTGTTCCAGAGATAAGAGTAGACGCGCATTGTTTTGGTGAGAAACTAGTTTCGAGGGTCCATTTTTGAGAAGGAAGGCCCGTGGCCCATCTGGTTCATTTGGGCTAGTTTGTCGATCAGAGCCTGGAAGGTGGTTGGCTTGAAGAACGTCATGAACCGGGACACCGTCGTTTGAGGATCTAGTGTCTCGATGAACATACCCACGGCAGGAGATTCTTCAATGCGTTGTTCGCATTTCGACCATAAGTTCCACCACCGGATCGCATATTAGACCCAGGTTTCTCTTGACTTCACCCTGGCATTGATTAATGCCATGATCGGGGTGTGCTCGCTTGCGCCGGTGAACCGCCATGCGAACAACATTTCCATCTCAGTGAATGTTTTGACGGAGTCATTTGGGAGCTCCGAGTACCATTCGAATGCCGTCTCCGACAGGCTATCGACAAACTGGCGAAGTAGCAGTTTGTCGTCGCTTCCAGTGTTGCCGCATAGAGCTCTGAACTGAGTGACATGCTGATGCGGATTGCCTATCCCCTTGTACACATGAAACTCGGGGATCGTATATCCTGGCGGGTACTTGATTTAGTCATACCAGCCTGGATACCGTCACCTAGTTCTGACGTTTTGGATGGCCGCTTCACTAGCTTGATGTGCTCGTATTTGTTGAGCTATATAGTCATCGAGAGCGGCCTTGGAGATTGTTTCCTCTTTAGCTGTTGATAGAGCCGGAAGAGGGTTTGATGTTTCCCCTCTGTCATTCTCGATGATTATCGGCGGATCTTCAGCTGGAGGTTCTGGCTGGATCATCATTCCAACCATATCGTGGAACAAAAGCGCCATCTTCTTTATATTAGCAGCTTGTTCCGAGGCCTCCTTGTCTTTTCTTTCTAGCACCCTTCGCAGGAACTATATATCGGTCTCCTGCTCCTGGCGCTGTTCAGATGCCGATTCCGGGTTTTCTTTCTGCCTGGTGAGTGCTGACATTTTGATCAGCATTTCCTGGAGCTTTTGTTGTTGCTCCTGAGCTTTTGTCAATGACCAAGTTTGCGGCCGATGACCCACGGAAGCACGACTTTCCTCTTTCCCGGAAACCATGTAGACCGTGTGCACTATTGTACCCCTGGACTGGGGCGTTTGGGTCCAGCGCCTTTGGAATTAGCCGCTGGCGGTGGGATTTTCTCCGGCCTCATCTTTTTGTGGGAGGTCAAAATTGAAGGAGCCGTTGTAACAGGCACCTGTGTGGAAGACACCCCTCGCTGTATGATGGAGGGATGGTCTTTCTCTTTTCGAACCTTCAAATTTTTCGGTTGATGAGAGTAGTTCTTGTTGACCACAGAATCTTGGACTTTCCGCCAGACCCTGTGGATTTGGGAAGAGAGCCACTGAGGGGGCTACTCTGGCTTTGCCTGCATCATGTTTTCAGCAGGCTGGGGAGATTTCTTCAGCACCACGGTTGGAGAGTTCTTTCGCACCCTCCTAAGCAGATCAAAGCTGTTCATAGTTGGAACAACAGCGTCAACTTCCACTATTAGAGCTGGTGGGGTAAATCCAGAAGGGGATTTGCCCCCAGCTTTCCTCACTCGGCACCAGTGGCGACGTCGAACGTGTCTTGCAGATAGGACTACCTCAGTTGCGGAAGCTGCTCTGTCAAGTCCCCGGCTTTGATGAGGGTCTACTGTTGGTACCAGTCTGTCGAAGACTGACGTCCGTTGAGAGGGAACGACCAATCTTTCGAAGGCCAACTTCTCGATAGGCTTTTGACGACTTCACCTGCCGGAGGAGTTGGGAAGACTATCCGTTTTGGGATAGCCCCTTCAGGTATCGCGAGCCTCTTTGCGGGCTCACTTGAGCTTTGACTTAGCCTGTTGAAGACCGAGTTGGCAGACTTAAACGACCTGTAGAGAGGGGCCGTAGGGGTTGCAAGTCGATCGAAGACCGACTTCTTGGGAGCTTCCTGTGGTGGTACTGGGGCGCTGAAGCTTGCTGGCGAGAGTATGGTCCCGACGAACAATCTAGTGGTGGCTTGAGTCACCTGCCCCACTGGCATTGAAAATATGGAGGCCGTATTAGGCCCGTATGTCACTCCTCCAATTGGGCAGAGCGGGAGTTGTTGTTGCAGTTTGTGCAGATGGAAGCCATTGATGTTCACTTCTTCTTTCTGCACAGGAACAAGACACCAAATCTTAGTACCTCGAATCCAAAGGCAACCATAGAAAACCGCAATTTTGTTCATGAATACGATACACGAAGTGTGGAGTGTAAATAGGAAGAGGTCCTACTGGACGTGCCAGAATCTATTCACCGCCGAAAACGGGGACGAATCGGGATGGATCGTCCTGCCTGAATTTAGGGGCAGATACTATTTGGATTTATCCATCCACCTCTCCGAAGATGCTAAGTTGATTTATGGCACCGTATATCGGAGGTTTGGACGGATGCGACCGTTGTAGCAGACTTCGTCAGATTCCCCCTCGTTTATGCGAGGGGTTTTTGATTGTAAGGATGCTCTTCCCTGCAGGCGCAAGCCCCTGCAGTTAATTACTTTACCGCATCGCGATAGCCACTTTCTCCTGCTCCAGAAGTTCACTTCGTATCATGTGTGTTTTTGTTTGTTTAGGTCGCCCGTGGATTGTATACGGAGACCAATTTATGTTGTCGCCCGTAGGGCGTGGATTAGTCCAAATCTGTATATCTTAGATTTGGGGTTTTTATTTAAGGGCTGTTAATCTAGTTTGAGATTAAGATCGACTTAAATGTATGTAAGCATTTGGGGCTCGATTTGTTTCTGTTAAGGATACATTAGACCAATTTGAGACTAAGATTCACTTGACGGGGTTTCAGGATCATTTTTATTTAGGATCCAACAAAACAGCGTTTGGGCTCTAATACTTTAGTTTAAGGATGCTTCGGTCCATTATCACCATTTTGGAGGCGAATATTAGTTTAGGGACATTTCGGTCCATTGCTAGTTTAAGGACGTAGTGGTCCATTGCCAGTTTAAGGACGTAGTGGTCCATTGTGTTCATCTTGCGCGCAAGTGTATTTATTACGTGACGGAATGCAAAAGGGTGATATGGAATGCACCCAGTATGGAGTGCGGTCTGATTTGAGGTGTGCACGTCGGTTTGGACGGTTTAGGAATGCAATGAAGAATTGTTGGTTGTCGGGACCCGCCACCTCTCTAAAGACGTTGAAGAATTACAACGACGTATATCAGAGGTGTGGAGAGATGTACCCTTAAACCAAATCTCGTATTTGAGGGAGACGGGTTATGGTGGCCCTAGGAATCGTTAGTGATATTTTGAGACTGAGATTACCTTAGGAGATATGGGATGAATATCATTTTGGATATCATCACTTGAAAAATCAATAGTCATATGTGAGACTGAGATCAGTTTAGGCAATCATGAGTATATGGGCTCGGTTGATTTGAATCAAGGAGGTTCTATCCTCAGAGGACCTAGCCCATTTGGGCTTGATCTGCTCAGTGGTCTTTTTTTTTATTGAAAAACAAGAGTGCTAAGCACTTGCTTGGGCTCTGTTTAATCAATCCCCCTTTTATGCAAAAAGTGCTGAGCACTTATATAAGTTCTGACGCCCACATATGGTCATGTGGAGCTTTCAGTCATGGGGGATTACCCAATAAGTGTAAAACACTTTACTCCTTTTGTCTTTATATGGAATGCTAGGTGCCCTTTATGGCATCCACGTGCGAAGCACGTGAGGCGCTAGGCGCTGGGCGCTGCCCAGTGAGTGCTAAGCACTCTTTTCTTCTGTGGTGCCCACACGAGGGACACATGAGGCGCTGGGCGTTGCCCAGTGAGTGCTAAGCACTCTTTTCTTCTGTGGCGCCCACGTGTGGGACACGTGAGGCGCTGGGCACTGCCTAGTGAGTGCTAAGAACTCTTTTCTTCTGTGGCGTCCATGTGAGGGACACGTGAGGCGCTGGGCGCTGCCGCATGAGTGCTAAGTACTCTTTTATTCTGCGGCGCCCACACGAGGGACACGTGAGGTGCTGGACGCTGCCCTATGAGTGCTAAGCACTCTTTTCTTCTATGGCGCCTACGTGAGGGACACGTGATGCGTTGGGCGCTGAGTGCTAAGCATTCTTTTCTTCTGTGACGCCCACGTGAAGCGCTGGGCGCTGCCCAGTGAGTGCTAAGCACTCTTTTCTTTTGTGTCGCCCATTAATGATCAAACTTTTGTATTTTTAGAATCAAGTTCTTTTATGAGAACCGGGTTTCTCTTATATGCTTCGTTTCAAGGAATTCAATTCCTTGTCCTTTTCTGAATCTTCGATTCTCAAGAATAAATTCTTCCCGATGAGAATTAAATTCTCAATTTATGGGAGACTGCTCCTGTGGATCTCAGATCTAGAGAAATAACTAAGTTCTTTTTAAAAAGGGTTAAACCCTTAGATATGTAAATGAGATGTTTTGATCTCTGTTCTTTTTATTTACCTAGAGTTTTTGAGGAGGGAGATCTTCTTCTCTGTTCCCTTTTGAATCTTTCTGCTTTAGTTTTTAGAATCTTATGGGGTGGTTCCTCCGTGTCAGACTTGAAGTCTTGGGTCCTTTATATAGTAGATGCAATTTGTTAATTAACTCTGAAGAAATCTCTCATTAAGAGATCCCAATTGATTTGTGGATTTTTACCGATCATTGGATCTTTGATCCAAGGGTTTCTGTTTTACAAAACATATTTTCTTGTTTCTAACAAGATTGGGAAAATATTTTCTCTTACACAGAATTTATTCTGTAAAATGGTGATTTTTTAAATCACCGTTTGATTTTTAATCCACCGGTTCTCTGTTTTACAGAGGGCAATCTTTCTTATTTAGAAAGATTGAGGGAATATATCCTAAAATAGAATTTTATTCTATAACCCAATTTAGGGGATGTTTTCTCCCGACGGAATTTAATTCTGTATTTTTTATGATTTATCATCCCCGTTGTATCTTTGAAGATCCAACGGCTCTGTTCAGCAGAGAGTAGAATTTAATTCAACTTGGGCGCCGACGCTCACGTGTTGTGCACGTGGGCACTACTTAAGATTTTAATTCTTATAATGGGTATTCATGTTCTTTGCACATTGGCGCCTGTGTGTGGAGCACGTGAGGCGCCACCATAGGATTAATTCCTATCAGATTGGTTTTGGTGCTGGCGCTCTCGTGGGAAGCACGTGAGGCGCTGCCTCATTTTTTTTAACAGAGCTCTGCTCTTTTATTGGGGAAAAAAAACCTTTAAAAGGAAAACTAGTCGGGTTCATTCGCATTTCACAAGTTTGCTAACCGTTCAGTCAGGTGAGTGTTGGTACTCCGAGAGAGGTTCCCCGTGCTCTCGCACGAACCTAATTAGAATAAAGCTCGTTTCCGCAAAGGCGTAGCCCCGTTAACTTAGACACCTAATAGGTTAGCTAATTATGAAGTGAAAAATATCTCCTAAGTGTAATCCTACTCATCAGTGGGATCTGCACCCAACTATTATCGTGTGATAACCTAGATTGAAGCCACTCTAGTCACCACACATCAGAAGGTATGCAACACTAGCAATTTTCCTGTATATTTGAAACTTTCGATGTGGTTTTTTCCCCAAGCAACTTATGACTTTGGCAAAGGTCAACAAATCATAAGTCACAAGTTAAGTTCAACCTGTCATTATCCTGGATTATATTAGACCCACCCGTATGACCCTTGGAAAAGGTCAACAAAGTCTTACAATTGTCCAAACTAATCGCATCAACATGCAACAGAAAATCAATACTTAGTTATTGAACACCGCGCCTTGGCAAAGGTCAACAAATGTAGCACAAATACTATGTATTACTAATCTGAAATGACAGAGGGCTACGATTAGTTTTTGGCGAAAAACCTTTAACGTAATGAAGTTGATATCGTTGAAAAAACCGAGTAGTTTTGAAAAAGAGTGGGTTATGCTCCACTTTTGAAAACTAGTGGTTTTGAAGAAAACCGAGTAATCTATAGCAGCATAAACTTTTGCTCAAGGGGTTACTCCCCATAAAGGGACCTAGGCTCTTGCCTCCTCGAATGAGGTGCTGGATATTCCTAACTGAATACCACTGTGCAAAGCGAAAGAATATGACTAGTTTTTCGAAATTTGTTCCAACAACATCTTTTAGGTTTCTTTTCTTGCATTAATTAAAATTAACACGGTTCCATCAATTAATTCCTATCACACCAGAAAAGAACGAAAATAAATTGTACGTATATGCCATCCGCATTCGCCACGGGGCCCCGTCATGCACCGTTAGGTTACTTAACTACCGGCAGAGCGGGGGCAGGACTAGCGCGGATGTAAAACATATACAATATCTATTAGTATGTATGTATATATATATATATATATATATATATATATATATATATATATATATATATATCTATATAACCATTCGTCCCATGCATGATATAACTAGCATCACAGAACAACAATAAGCAATATGGAATAGTGGATAATCATTAGAGCCTCGGGTTTCATTTGAGCCGCAAATGAGACCTGACGTTCCCGGTCGTGTGGATAGCTTGTGCAATGAAAAAGCTAGACCCCTACGAACGCAGCAAGTTACTCGCCAATCCCGGAAGTGAGGCAACCCCAACCAACAAAGTGAATGAGCCACCCAGTACTTCACGGAATCCAATAACTTGAGCACCCCTTCATGGGTCATCCTATACCCTCTACGAGTGCGGCGAATAGCCTGCCAATTCTAGAGTAAAGCCCTCTCCGTCTCAACGCCATGAGATACAGGTCCATTGCCCTCTTGAACCTGTCTATTCGAGCACTCCTCTGCAGGGTAATCCTAGTACAAAAAAGAAAAGTATATATACAACGGTGACATCGATCTCAACCCGGTCGTGCCCCAATAAAAGAATATACAATCTGGCAGAAATGACTGTCCACATGTCGGACGCTCGCCTCCACAATAATGAATATACAAATAAATCTGTACTGTACAACTACCATTGCACTATAGGTTATCCACCGTGACAATCCATCTACAACATCAGTGCAACATATAATATCAACGTGAATATCATGTTCGTAAACCCATCTGATTGTACATATAACAATCAGTCGGGTTATACCACTCAATGATATTCATGGTGGTCGAAACAAATACATTAAAAAGCAAGAATTTAGAGTTTCGATCGATTAAAACTTTCCGCATTTGCCCCATGTACAAACCAGTACATAAACAAATCTGGGCAGAAACCAAACATACCAAAAATCACATTTCTAAATCCAAGAGCGCCTAAAAAAATTTGGAGCCCTTTTGCCACCAATTGGCCGCGGATCCGCGACCAAACGAGCTATATGGCCGCGCATTAGCGGTCGTTTTGGTGACTGAAAACTCAAAATTTTTTTCTTGGCTCAGAAAATCCCTGCACATATTTTTAAGCTCACGGAATATATTTTTTGAACAACTTCAAAATTCGAACAGCAAGCAGGGTTTTTGGAAATACGATTCGGATAATTTTGTCGATCGAAGTTCTAAATTAGTGAAAATTAGCTAGTTAAAGTTTATGGACCGGCTCTGATACCATGTTAGGTTTCCTAGCCGCCTGACTGCCTACCGCGGTCGTTGCGGAATGAAAAACTTTCACTTTTAAAAATTCGGCGCTAGAAAACTCGTCCTAGAATCTAACCATAAACCGAAACTAGCTATCTACAGAGATCTATCTACTGTGATAGATGCTCATACCTAGAGATCCATGTCCTTCGGGTCTTCACTCCTCGTTTAGAGCTCCTAAGGATCCTTGATCAACCTTGCTTATTTTCCTTCTTGATCCTAGATGATCCACCCGAGAGTTCTTGATTCAACCTTGGCTTCACAAATGAAGCAACTTAGTAACCTAGTTTGCTAGACTAGGTTACTGAGGAGATGTAGTGATTTATCGAGTGTATTTCTATATCTCTTTCTCTCTTGATTATTAACTCATGAGATGGTAGAGAGAAAGATGAAGATGAAGGAGGAGGAGGAACTCAAGAGAGCTAGGCAAGTGAGGAGAGAGAACCATGTTGTAAGAATGAAAAACTTGTGTGTAGAAAATCATGAAGTATGGTTTTGTAAAAACCAATTTTCAATAAAGATAATACAACCATACTTAAATAGTTTGCACAAATGAATTTTCAATTCATTTATCAACACTATTCAAGCATGGTTTACACTATTCTCTCCTTTACACCCCATTTCCTATTTTACACCTTATTTCCATTTTGCAAATAAAATGGAAAATACATGATGATGTGTCCTCCTTCTAGAATGTTTTTCCGAGTAAATACGGAATACATTCTACTGTATATATACCCGTATTCGTATCAAAATACGAACACCCAAGAGTTAGAATAATACCACTAAAATAATACTAGCATTAAATCAATATATGATTTAATGAACCGGCTCAATCCTAAGCCCGCCAGTATTATCAACCGTCTAATCGAAAATCTAGATAACACTAGAATATAAATATTGAAATATGTACACGTAAATTATTAAATCAATACCTGATTTAATAATCCGGCTTAATCCTAAGCCGGCTAGTATTATCATTCGATCGAAACCCTGCATGTATAAACATACGGCCACTACATCGTTTCGTCTGAATCAGAGAAACCTTCTGTATGGGACTCTTAAGACTCGACAGTACACTGGCAGTGGTTTTAACCATAAACACGTCAGCGGCACTAGCTATACGTAACGGCTATCCAGATACCAGTCGAAAAGAAGGCCGACGAGCAAGCTCATCCTGACCCCTACTGAGTCTACCTGTGACAATCTCCGTACAGTCTGGTTTCTTCATCTAAAAGTATTGCATACCGGGTCTAGGGGGTGATAAACGTCAGATCCCTACTAACCCGATAAGTTGTGTCGATTTGCCTCAGGACCAATCCGAGAAACTACTGATCTAATCATCAGTAGTTCTCAAATGTATTGGCCAAGATCTTATGGTTCTAGCCAACCGGACATAGTGCGGTATTTGTTGGATATAGTGCCCTCAAAGTCAATTATTGGATCACAGGCACGTGATTGCAATGATTGAGGGAGGACCTATGCTGGTAGGACAATCTTACTCAAGATGATAGTATACTATCTGGTTTACCTTTATCATCATGTACTGCTTCAGGTGACCTTGCAGGTCACTATTGCACGTTGATAGAGTCCTTAGGATTCTTTCTTGACGACCAGGAGTATGATGGCGATCATATACGTGGGAGCTGGAGTCTATAAGCACATCCTTAAAAGGTCCCTAGTAGAGGGAGTTTCGAGACAGGGCATCGATACTCCAGAGTAGACTAGTGTATACAGTCGAGATCCCGACGAGGGGCGGTGGCCGGTCTCACAAGCCACTGGTGTCAGTTGGTTCACCTAAGATGTATACAGGTGCTCATTGGGTTATGAGTACACCGGACAGGACTCGCCGGGAACATACTAGTTGGTCTTATACCTGACGTCAGATAGCAGTTACCTGGTGACATGTGTACAGATTAGTTCATCGACCTGAGATCGTCATTTGTCTCGTGTGAGTTCCCACTATACTTTGATTACTACCCTACCACGGCTCAAAGGAGTCATGCAAACAGGTTTTAGTTGGGTACAGTCCCAAGCCACATGGAGGCAGTGAGCAGATCTGCAGGGGTTCGTTTCTCCCGGTATTGGGGGTGAGGTCGCGCTGTGTCTAGGAGAGCCATTACACAAAGCCCTCGGCCGAGGCAGAAGATTTACTGGTAAGTATTCCAGTAGTATCTCAGGGTGTTCTGGGCTACACTCCGACACGACTTGTACCGCTTTTGGGGGTCTGACTTTTACCAACCCCCTAAGCCCGCCATGCGATCCTCATAGACGAACGGACAGGACTGTACGGATATTGTCACTGACAGGCTCAGTAGGGTGTCAGGATGAGTTCGCTCATCGATGTCCCTTTTGGTCAATACCTGGTAGCCCGTTACGTATGGCTAATACCTCTGACGTGCTAGTGGTTAAATCCACAGCCAAAGTATTGACGAGTCTTTAGAGTCCCCCACAGACAGTTTCTCAAGTTTAGGGCGAAACACTGTAGAGGCCGTATGGAGATATGGCAGGGTTCAATCTTATACGTGCGGTATTGCACGGATCAAGATCGGACGGATAATACTAGCGGGCTTTGGTTTAAGCCGGATCCTAGTATTGTACAGTGTGGATTTTGTCTCATTGCATTTGTATTCGGTCTGAATACAAATACGGGTATATATATACAGTCGTGGGGTTTTCCTGTAATTTATTACAGGATCAGTTTTTTGAAGTTTCCAGTTTGCATTTCGTTTCGGCCAGTCTTTCTTTGATCTTTCATGGCCAGATTTTTCTGATGGAGGGGCTAATTTGCATATTTGCAAATTAGCAATTGTGGAGGGGGTTTCTTGTAAATGGATGATTATGATGGTTCAAGCATCTTTTCTTTTTCCCTCATCATATCCTTTGCATTTATTGTGATGGACTTTGATGGAGATTAGATTGATTAGGATTATGATGTGAGGCTTGCTTTTGGCTTATGGTCACCCTTTGCTTTTCCTACACTCACCTCCCCTTGATTTTTCTTTTTTTCCTTTCTCCATATAGTGGCCGGCCACTTTGAGAGAGAGGGTGATGAGGATTCATTTTTGTGGGGAGAAAATCATTCATCTCATATTCTTTGCTTGCCACAAAATTCCATAGCACATTTCCTTAGTTGATTCCTTCACTCCTTCAATGGCAACTTCAACAACCTCCTTGAGACAAACCTTACTACACTTAGCCTACAGCATCCTTAGGCACGTCGGATTGCCAACTTCGTGCGCGAGTTGCCTTGGTCCAGAGGTGGGATCCCGTATAATGAATCGGCGATGTGGTGCCCTTTCCGACGAGGAGATGAAGATCGGAGATTCCGCGAGGAGATCGGGATGGAGGCCGAAGACCGAAGGACACGGATCGCTCGGTATAGCATTCTATCCCTTCTCTAGTTAGCTAGTAGTAGGTTAATGGTCCGATCCGGGTTATAGGATGCACTAGTGCCAGTTTAAAGTCAAGAAAAATTTTCGTTTCCGTATTTTGGCCTCGGATAGACGGCCGGGGCGCTACCGTAGTCCTACATGGTATCAGAGCCACGCCATTAACCTAGTCTAGCTTGCTCTAATGTGTTTACAAGTTCGATCGAACGGATTTTCCGATAACCCGATTTCTAAAGTACAGTTTCTGTCGAATTTTTCCAGTGCTCTAAAAATTATTTGGTAAATTGTAAAAATACGAGCAGGGTTTTTTAAGCATTCTGTGAAAATTTGGTCGCGTGACGTCACTTTTCCACCGCGGAACCGCGGCCTAACCCACGCATTGGCCGCGGTTCCGCCGCCACTTTAACTCTTCACAGCACCAAATTTTCATAGTGGGCTTTTGACTTGGAAATAGGGTTTTTGGTATATACTGTTTGGGCCCAGATTTTCTTTGAGTGCTACAGTTGTGCTTGGGGCCCACTTCGGTAAATTTAGTCGATCGAAAATTTTAAACATGTTAGTTCACAGTATTTACATTATATCTGCGACCATGAATGTCACTTGATCGGTAAATCCTGTCTAACTGCTATAGCCCTTTTAGACGGATTTGCGAACGTGACATTCACGTTGATATTCTGTGTTGTGCTGTGATGTTGCGGATTTGTCGTGGTGGATAGCCTGGGTTCAATGGTAGTACAGTTTGGTTGTATATGTACATTTGATATTGCGGGGCGAGCGTCCGACATGTGGACTGTCGTTACTATCTGTTTGTATATTATTTTTTTTGGGGCACGACCGGGCTGAGGTCGATGTACCCGTTGTATGTATATTTTACTTTCTGTACTAGGATTGCCCCGCGGAGGGGTGCACGGATAGCCGGGTTCTGGAGGGCAACGGGCCTGCATCTCATGGTGTTTAGACGAAGGGGGCTTCACTCTAGAATTGGCGGGCTATTCGCCGCACTCGCAGGGGGTACAGGTTGACCCAGGATGGGTGTCCGAGTTACCAGATTCCGTGAAGTGCTGGGTGGTCCATTCACGTTGTTGAAGGGGGCTGCCTCGCTTCAGGTTTTGGCGGGTAATTTGCCGCGCCCGTAGGGGTCTAGGATTTCATTGCACAGGCTATCCACACGACCAGGGGAACGTCGGGTTTCAGTAGCGGCTCTATGAAACCCGGGGATCCCAGATATCTGTATTGTTCTGTGATGCTTATTACTTTTCTGTGATGTTGCATTTTATCACGCCTTGAGCGAATATTATATATTGATATATATACTAGTAGATGTTGTATATGTTTTGCATCCTCGCTAGTCCAGTCCCCGCTCTGTCGTTAGTTAAGTAACCTAACGGGTGATGACGGGACCCTGTGGCGAATGCGGATGGCATATACGCACATCGTATTTTCGTTCTTTTGTGGTGTGATCAATTGATGGGACTGCGTTGATTCAGATCAATGCAAACTAAACAAACCTATTCTGATGTTGTTGGAACAATTTTTCAAAAAGCTGTTATTGCGAGGACGTTCTCTTTTGTTTTGGACAGTGGTATTCGGTCATGAATATCCAGCACCTCAGTCGACGAGGCAAGGGCCAAGATCCCTTCACTGGGAGTGACCACTTGGACAAAAGTTTGCGTCAGGGCAATAACTTCACTATAGTCGATTACTTTTGCTTTGCATCGTGGTATTCAGATAGAATATCCTGCACCTTATTCTATGGGGAAAGAGCCGAGATCCCTTCATCGGGAGTGACCTCTTTAGCAAATGTTTTCGCCACTATATTTTTATAAAAAGGCTATGCAGTTCCTTCAACGATATCAAGTTCATTACGTTAAAGGTTTTTCGCCAAAAAACCAGCCGTAGCCCTCCGTCATTTCTTACGGGTATTATTTAGTATTCGTGCTACGTTTATTGACTCCGTCAAGGCGTAGTGTATGGTAGCTAAGTGGTGCTTGTTTGTTGCATAAATGGGATTGGTTAGGACAGTCGTGCGGCCTTGTTGACTCCGTCAAGGGCACGTACGGGTAGGTTTAATGCAATCCAGATAATGACGGGTTGAACTTGACTAGGACTCATTGATTTGTTGACTCCGTCAAGGTCACTTGGGTCCTAGGGGTAAAAACTTACATCGGAAGTTTCTAAAGAAACTGAAACTTGCCAGGCATGCGCATACCTTCTGGAGTGTGATAACGTAAGTGGATTCCGTCACGTTATCATGCGATGATAGTTGGATCCCGATTCCCACTGATGAGTTGGTTTACTCCTTGGGTGATCCCGACTAATTCTCCTTTCAGGTTTGGAGGAGAATTTGACGGTACAGTGGGAGGTTTCCTGATTAGATAAAGTGATAACCATTCTGATCTAGGTTAGAGTGCACGCTGAGTGTTTCTTTTCTCTCTCTCTTTAGCAGCGACCATGACCCGACCTTTGACCATGACTCAGTGACCAAAATTAACCGAACCTTCTTAAACACTGGCTTTTGGATTGCCAGAGTTGCATGCCTCATTGCCACTCCTACTTTTACCCTTTTCTCCAGAACACCCCGTATTACTACGAACGTCCACTTCCATTGGATAAAACCATCGTATGGTTATATACGAACTTGAAGGAATTTATTCGAGGATGGTTTCCGGTTCTGGAGAAAACGGATAGGACTATTCAGTTGTCTTTTCCTTTTACCTTCTCTCAGGTTGCGAGTGCTCCTTGGATTAGGGGATAGTACACCTGTTACGCTTATTGGATAGTCTTCTTCCAAACCATAGGCAGGTGCCGAACGGTAGGGAATGAAGAAAACCAATTAGCCTAACAAAGGTGTACAGAAGGTATTAAGTAAAGACAAATAAAGGGATTAGAAGGAGGGCAAAGTAAATTGCGACTGCTATTCACGACCGAACCAAGTATTTCTTCACCAATCCTACATCACCTTTGTATTTCTTCAGAACAATCCATATCAATACGAAGATCCACAGTTTATTGGATATTCCATCGTATGGTTATATATGAACTCGAAAGGAACTTGTTCCAGTTCGGGGATGGAGTCCGGTTCAGGAGAAATATGAATAAGGTTTTATTCAGTTGTCTTTTCATCTTTACCTTCTCTCGCATTGCGAGTGCTCCTAGGATTAGGACAGTATACCCATTATGCTTATTGGATAGTCTTCTTCCAAACCATTGGTTGGTGCCGAACGGTAGGGAAGGAAGAAAACCATTTAGCCTAAGAGGGTGTACAGAAGGTAATGACTAAAGACATATAAAGGGATTTGGAGAGATGGCAAAGAAATATACGGTTACAGTTATGAATCTGATAATGGAAGAGGCATTACTAGGAATACCCGGACACCCCTTCGAAGCATTTCAATGTTTCAGTTTCACTGTGTACTGTTAAAAGAAAACTGATTTCCCAATTAGCCCTTACTCCAGGGTATGTATTTACCAGGTATGATTCTCACATCTGTATGGTTTTACAGATGATGAGTGGGAGTAAGTTATTGGGAATTGGGTGATCATCCTCATTATATCGGGATTCGTTGTAATTGGTGATATTTGAGGAAATTGCCTGGGTTGTTTGCTGGACGGCAAATATATTGGTTTTGAATATCCGTTGTTATGTACCAATTTCAAATTGATATATCTGTACGTCTATTTTTATAGAGTGAGATATACCTTTTTGAAATTATGTCCATGACATTTACCTATATCAGTGGATGGTTAGGTAAGGAGCATTAAAAACGGTGTAATTCTTTTTAACCATAAGTACAGTTTTCAACCTACGACACACAGGGAATGAGTTATTAGACTTAAGGGACTTATACAGAGTATTGTATATTGTCCAGTGTCCATTAGGACAGAGGGGTTGATCCTCATACTATATTCGGTTTACTTGTGACTTCTCTAGTTCTTAGACATGTGTTTCGTACATATGGAAGGTCCAAGTTTTGAGAAGTTATAGGTATATGAATAAAGTAGAGAACCAAGTATTGCAAATATCAGGATTCTTCAAGGCGATCGAAGATGTAGATACTTGTGTATGGTATTCAGTTGATAGTAATGGTTTTAAGAGAACTTGCTTCTCTTTCAGGTTACTCATAATTGGAAGCATTCCTAAGTTGAGTAACGCTGATCGGCCTCTCTCCATTTAGTTGACATGCATTGGAGACAGCTGCATGATTTGAATCTGGTTCCAATTAAATCAGTGCCTCTGTTTCTATATTGGATATAGAACAGTTCATATCTTAACGATATTAAGGTACGGGGAGTTGTCCGGCTTATGCTTAAAACCAGACTCCGGATAACTCAAGGCACGTTTCTGTAATGGCTGTTTGTGGGTTGACCTGGGCTATGACGAGGGTTTACTTTTTACCATCTAGAAGATCAATAGTGATATTGTTCTAGACTCGCCACAGTTTTAATAAAAATGGATTTTTTTTAAAGAAAATAGTAGTGGGAGTATGGTAGAACTGGAAGTAATTCCAGAACCGCAAACGATTACTGAAAATTTGATAAGAACCTAAAGATTCAATCTGGTTTGACACTCTATTAACCACTCTGCAGATATGGTGGGTAACCTTAGGCACCCGAGAGGTACTCCGGTAGCCTCAAGGACGGTGACAGGGAGGTTCTTGTTTACCCAAACTTTCCATTGCTGTTGTTCCAGACTGTGAGACCCGGTAGGAGGATGAGTATAGCGTCGTTCTGAACTAGCTTTAGAAGTGTACGTCTATATGACTCTGCCAGAGGGTTGTCGTAGTCAGTGGGAGCAGCGGAAGCATAGTGGACAAGTGGCTTATGTCTATTTATAGACTAAAGCAGATATAGCGGAGATAGATCATCTATTTCTGATGTGACAGTCATAGGTTTGACTTCATCAGAATAGGGGATGGATCTGTTAAGAAGGTCGTAGGGTGTGATGTCCTGGTATTTGGATGACATACACAGAGTAGGAAGTGAAATTCCTATACTACGATCGGTTATACTTTGGTTGTCACACAGTGGTTTCTCTACATAGGATATAGATGTTGTTTTTGCACTAGATGCAATAAGGTGATATTGATCCAATCCTGGAGAAACGTTCGGAAGCAGTTTTAGAACATAAGTTGATGTTCTAGGGATATGATGACGGCATCCTCCTTCGGGAGACAGTTATCATTCCAGGCTTCCAAGGTGACCTGGATGACAGAGTGACTATCAGAGTTATAGTTTTCCCTCTGACGAGGGGCAGTGTTTTGGACAGGTGATCCAAGCGGATACTGTGGGAGGCATGGCGCAGGATACTGATTATTTTCAGTTGACGATACAGTCTAAGAAGTTTGGATTTGGAGTTCATTTATGAACTAGGTCCCATCAGATATCCAGACATATTCTAAGACAGGTATTGCTCATTTCGGGAGATGGTTTTCTCCGCGAACTTGAGATAAAGAGAGACATAGAAAGAAACATCAAAGCGGATCCACTCACTGAGGCTATTCCTAGGACGCATTAGTTTCACAAACGGGTTTTGTGAAACTGATTAGTAGAGGAGTTGGGTGTTCGGTATCACACGGGCTGTGAGTATGCGACATCGCAATAATTAGCCTTGAGTGCAAGTGGGAGATTGTTGGATATAGTGCCCTCAGAGTCAATTATTGGATCACAGGCACGTGATTGCAATAATTGAGGGAGGACCTATGCCAGTAGGACAGTCTTACTCAAGATGATAGTATGCTATCTGGTTTACCTTTATCATCGTGTACTGTTTCAGGTGACCTTGCAGGTCACTATTGCACGTTGATAGAGCCTTTAGGATTTCCAGCAGTATGATGGCGATCATATACGTGGGAGCTGGGGTCTATAAGTACATCTTTAAAAGGTCCCTAGTCGAGGGAGTTTCGAGACAGGGCATCGATACTCCAGAGTAGACTAGTGTATACAGTCGAGACCCCGACGAGGGGCAGTGGCCGGTCTCACAAGCCACTGGTGTCAGTTGGTTCACGTAAGATGTATACATGTGCTCATTGGGTTATGAGTACACCGGACAGGACTCGCCGGGAACATGCTAGTTGGTCTTATACCTGACGTCAGATAGCAGCTCCCTGGTGACATGTGTACAGGTTAGTTCATCGACCTGAGAACGTCATTTGTCTCGAGTGAGTTCCCACTGTACTTTGATTACTACCCTACCACGGCTCAAAGGAGTCATGCAAACAGATTTTAGTTGGGTACAGTCCCGAGCCACATGGAGGCAGTGAGCAGATCTGCAGGGGTTCGTCTCTCTCGGTATTGGGGGTGAGGTCGCGCTGTGTCTAGGAGAGCCATTACACAAAGCCCTCGGCCGAGACAGGAGATTTACTGGTAGGTATTCCATTAGTATCTCAGGGTGTTCTGGGCTACACTCCGACATGACTTGTACCGCTTTTGGGGGTCTGATTTTTACCAATCCCTTAGGCCCGTCATGCGATCCTCATAAACGAACGGACTGGACTGTACAGATATTGTCACTGACAGGCTCAGTAGGGTGTCAGGATGAGTTCGCTCATCGACATCCCTTTTGGTCAATACCTTGTAGCCCGTTACGTATGGCTAATACCTCTGACGTGCTAGTGGTTAAATCCACAGCCAAAGTATTGACGAGTCTTTAGATTCCCCCACAGACAGTTTCTCAAGTTTCGGGCGAAACGCTGTAGAGGCCGTATGGAGATATGGCAGGGTTCGATCTTATACGTGCGGTATTGCACGGATCAAGATCGGACGGATAATACTAGCGGGCTTTGGTTTAAGCCAGATCCTAGTATTGTACAGTGTGGATTTTGTCTCATTGCATTTGTATTCGGTCTGAATACAAATGCGGGTATGTATATACAGCCGTGGGGTTTTCCTGTAATTTATTACGGGATCAGTTTTTTGAAGTTGCCAGTTTGCATTCCGTTTCGGCCAGTCTTTCTTTTATCTTTCATGGCCGGATTTTTCTGATGGAGGGGCTAATTTGCATATTTGCAAATTAGCAATTGTGGAGGGGGTTTCTTGTAAATGGATGATTATGATGGCTCAAGCATCTTTTCTTTTTCCCTCATCATATCCTTTGCATTTATTGTGATGGACTTTGATGGAGATTAGATTGATTAGGATTATGATGGGAGGCTTGCTTTTGGCTTATGATCACCCTTTGCTTTTTCTACACTCACCTCCCCTTGATTTTTCTTTTTTTCCTTTCTCCATATAGGGGCCGGCCACTTTGAGAGAGAGGGTGATGAGGATTCATTTTTGTGGGGATAAAATCATTCATCTCATATTCTTTGCTTGCCACAAAATTCCATAGCACATTTCCTTAGTTGATTCCTCCACTCCTTCAATGGCAACTTCAACAACCTCCTTGAGACAAACCTTATCACACTTAGCCTACAGCATCCTTGGGCACGTCGGCTTGCCAACTTCGTGCACGAGTTGCCTCGGTCCAGAGGTGGGAGCTCGTAAAAAGAATCGGCGATGTGGTGCCTTTTCCGACGAGGAGATGAAGACCGGAGATTCCATGAGGAGATCGGGATGGAGGCCGAAGATCGAAGGACACGGATCGCTCGGTATAGCATTCTATCCCTTCTCTAGTTAGCTAGTAGTAGGTTAATGGTCCGATCCGGGTTATAGGATGCAGTAGTGCAGGTTTAAAGTCAAGAAAAATTTTCGTTTCCGCATTTTGGCCTCGGATCGACGGCCGGGACGCTACCGTAGTCCTACAGTATTGACTCCCAATACCGGGAGAGACGAATCCCTGACAATCACTCATTGTCTCCATATAGCTCGGGACCGTACCCAACCAAAACCTATTTGCATGACTCAGTAGAGACATGGTAGGGCAGTGATCAAAGCATAGTGGGAACTCACACTATCATGCCCCACTTCCCAGTGTACGGGCAGAGGGCACGACGAGGCCGCTACGTATTTACTCTGAAGTAAATACGCTAAGTGTATCTAAGCAATATAAATATAAATGCACAAGAGACAAGATTTAATAAAACAACAACTTTATTTATTCACATTCTTTTTACAATACATGGAAAAGTAAATAAAACTGAATGAAAGCAATACCTAAACAGTGGTATAACAGAAATGAAAAGTACTAAAATAAAAATGTGTATAATGAAGCTAGAGCTCTTGGTCGTAGGAAAGCTGGTCCAAGTCCTCACTAGTAGGCTCGATCTCCTGAGTGTCCAGATCACCTGACAATATTCTAAAGAAGAAAGAGAAGGAATGTCGTCAGCGAACAATCGCTCGGTAAGTCCTAAAGATAAAGGAGAAATAGAATAGACAGAAAGAGAAGATAGCTTTTAAAGTTGTATTATATGAGTATTTGGTGTTAACGCTGTTGTTTGTAGCTTGGTACAGAAGAATGCCAGTGTATACGAGAGGAGTCTCTATATGCCAGAGACTAGAGGCACGTGTAGTACAAGAAACCGTTTATGCCACGGTACAACAGCAACGGAATATAGGTTAGGTGTATTAAATCTTACAGTCTCGTGCCACTTCTAACACCTTCCGTACCAATCTACCCCTTAAACACCGCGATGTCTTGTATTGTATTGTTTGTGTTGTTTTGTAAATTGTATTGTCTTGTATATATGGATGACTTGTCGAAACCATGATATCAATAAATGGATATAACTAGAGAATCATGTAAATGGAAGTATATCCATGGTTCGGTTCAGTCAATACAGGTTAAATAGATTGAATATAAGTATTCAACGATTTATGTTGGATTATAGATTGTAGATTGTACTTGAATCATATTCAAGTCAGATTATTAATGAGACTCAGTCTGAGACAGACAATTATAAAAGAAATTGAAGTCCTGATTGTTTTGATATTATCGATAACCGCTGCACATGGGCGGCAGGATTTGTGTCTTTTTCAAAGACAATTACTGTGTTGATAACACCGTTGTTAAGTTGTCTACCTTAAATAGGCAAGCACCCACTTCTCCAGCTCCCTGAGGCTCAAGAGATTGGTCCCGCTTAAACCTATATTTACTAGGGTCCTTAGGGTAATTTATAGAACTTGAGGGGGTTTTATGTAAAAATACTTTTGTATAATTTTCAAAATACACCCCAAGTATTTAATTATCATCTTTAGAGTTGTCATAGATGTAGATTTTATATTTTTGATATTTCTAGTGAAAATAACCTATTTTTCATAATACATGGTATTTAATTGTAATATTGAACTTGTATGGAATTCATGGTATTTTAATGTAAAGTGATTCTTGTGATTTAGAAAGGTTGGAATATTTATATCATATCAAAAATATTTATTTTTATAATACATATATATATATATATATTTTATATAAAATAATTTTAATTTATTATTTTCTAGAAATCTCATTTTCTTAAGATATTTGTATTTTAAATCTTTCGAGACCGAATACTCCTTGCGGAGGTCTGCATCTCGCACTACTAAGCCTAGGGATGTGCGATAATACGCACTATCTCATTCGGGTTCCTCAAAATGGGTTGTAGCGGCGTTTTGCAAAGATTTATAAAAAATACGAATTCTTATAGAAAATGGTTTTAATAGTTAGTGGTATTTATATGTAATGTTTCGTTTTCCCGTATTCTATGTTCCCGAAAAGTATTGTGCTATGTTGCATATGAGTGTGTGAGGAGGTATGTCATTACCTCGTGATCTATTTAAAGGTATAGCAAGATTGTGATCTTTTAAATGTCGGAATTAAACTACATGGTATTTTAGTGAAAAAATATGATAACAATTGAAATAGAAATCCTTTTGATATGGAGCTTGTGTAAGTCGATGTACAACACCCCACGACTTGCGGGGAGGCGGAAATATGAAAAACGATCTTGTTCTTATGCTAAACATCGACTAACTGCATGAATCGAAGCTAAACGATAACTAACATCAAACATAGAAGTTAACAACTACTATGTAAAGGGATTATACCTAAAGAACCGTGTCCTTCGTCTTTACGAACTCCACCTCCTCCTCGGCCTTCTCGAAGTAGTAGACGATCCACCCGAGAGCTTTACTCCAAGCTTAGCCTCTAAACTTGAGGCAACTAACTTTCTTTAAGTGCTAATCAAAGAAGCTAGGTGATATAGAGTGAGGGTTATGGTTTAATTAGTCTAACTAATCTTTGTACTCAACACATGAGAGGGGAGGATTAGGGTTTGAAGAGGGAGAGCTTGAGGAGAGAGAAGATGAACATAATAATGAGAAGAGAAAATGAGTTATCATAATATATATCAAGCATTTTGTTATATCAAGAAAAGAAAAGAAAATGATTTACAACCATGCTTGATAAATATCTTGTGGTGATTCATCTCCATGAGTCATTAAGCAATTATAAAGCATTAGTGATATGGATGAATCATCCATATGACTCACTAATCTCATTCAATGTATATGCCACCTAAATCTCCTTAGTCACCATCTTCTAGAAGCTTCCGCGCAATTACGAGAACGCCCCTCCTTTCCGCAAAAATGCGGAAAAACTTTAGACTGTATAAATCCAATAACCGGATACCAGTAACTGGCTTAAACCAAAGCCGACTGGTAAAAACTGTCCGAAAGTCGTACGTGTGTAAACACACGTATGCATCCGAACCCTTGTCGTAAAACCATACGACCTCTATATCGTTTCTCCTAGAGTAGGGAAACTCTCTGTGTGGGACTCTAGAGACTCGACTACTACGCTGGCAGTGGGTTTAACCACAGACCGCAAGTGGCACTAGCTGTACGTAACGGTCCCCAGGTAGATGTCGATAAGAAGGCCGATGAGGAAACCCATCCGAACTCCTAGTGAGTCTGATGTGACAATCTCCGTACAGTCCGGTCCGTTCGTCTAAGACTATCGCATATCGGGCCTAGGGGGCGGCAAGCGTCAGTCCCCTAATAGCGGTATAAGTCGTGTCGGAGGGAAGCCCATTACACCCTGAGAAACTACTGGAACCTACCAGCAAATCTCGCTTGCCCTGGCCAGGGACTTTGCGTAATGGCTCTCTGACACAGCGCGATATCAACCCCCAATACCGGGAGAGACGAATCCTTTCTAACCGCCACTGCCTCCAAGTGCTCGGGACTGCACCCAACTGCTACCTGTTTGCACGACTCCTTTGAGCCGTGGTAGGGTAGCAATCTAAGAACAGTGGGACACACTCGAAGCGAAGTAGCAGTGTCAAGTCTGCGGACTATGCTGTACTCATGTCACCTGGGAACTGTTCACTGACGACTGGTATAAAACAATCCAACAGTTCCCTGTGAGTCCTGTCCGGTGTACCCGTAACCCAACGAGCACCTGCATACTATCTCCAGTACGACGTACTGACGGCTGTGGGGCAGACCATCTCCCCAACTGGGATAAGAAGCGTACATACTAGTCTACTCCGGAGTATCGATGCCCTGTCTCGATAATCCAACGACTAGGGACCTGAATAAGGATGTGCTTGTAGACTACCCAGCCTCTACTAGTGTGACTGCCATCACAACGCTGGTAGTTAAGCAAGATCCTAAGAGCTCTATCAATACGTATACTCACATATTAAGATAGAAAAACCAAGTAGCATACTACCATGTTTAGCAAGATTGTTATATACATGTGAATATCCCAAGCTTCCATTAAGTAATATACAAACTAGTATGATGCAATAATGGCCCCTAGGGTATATACACTAACAATCTCCGACTTGCACTAAGGCCATGTACTGGCATATCGAAGACCGATGATCTCGAGTAGCCTCTCGAACTGAATCTGAGGTAGGGCCTTCGTGAATGGATCAGCAATGTTCTCTTCAGAAGCAACTCTCCGTACCTCGATCTCCTGACGATCAATGATCTCCCTGATCAGGTGATACCGCCTTAAGATGTGTCTGGACTTCTGATGGGACCTTGGTTCCTTTGCTAAAGCTATAACTCTGTTGTTGTCGCAATACAGAGGTATTGGATCAACCATGGTAGGAACCACCTGAAGTTCTGTTAGGAACTTCTTCATCCAGACTGCTTCTTTTGCGGCATCGCAAGCAGCTATATACTCCGCTTCTATCGTCGAGTCAGCAACGGTGTCCTGCTTGGAGCTCTTCCAGCACATCGCCCCTCCATTGAGGGTAAAGACATAACCCGACATGGACTTGGAATCGTCCTTATCACTCTGGAAGCCGGAATCAGCAAAGGCCTCCAACCTGAGGTCTTTTCCGCCGTAAACCAAGAACATCTCCTTAGTCCTTCTCAGGTACTTGAGAATGTTCTTTACTGCTATCCAATGCTTCTCCCCTGGGTCTGACTGATACCGGCTTACCACGCTCAGTGCGTAAGCTACATCTGGTCTGGTGCACAACATCGCATACATTATAGAGCCTACCGCAGATGCGTAGGGTATAATAGACATGCGTTCCCTTTCCAAATCAGTCTTGGGAGACATCTCTTTGGAGAGGGTGATTCCGTGACAAGCCGGTAGATTACCGCGCTTAGAATCTTCTATACTGAATCTTTTCAGTACAGTGTCGATATACCTGAACTGCGAAAGTCCCAACATCCTCTTGGATCTATCATGATAGATCTGGATCCCCAGAATATAAGAGGCATCACCCAGGTCTTTCATGGAGAACCTGTGTGACAAGAATCCTTTGACAGATTGTAGCATAGGAATGTCATTTCCTATCAATAGAATGTCATCCACGTACAAGACGAGGAATACGACACTTCTGGCTACAACTTTACTATATATGCACGGTTCATCTGGATTTTTGATAAAGTCATATTCTTTGACTGTTTCATCAAAACAGATGTTCCAACTCCGCGATTCCTGCTTTAGTCCATAAATGGATTTAAGCAGCTTGCATACTTTCCCGCTGCTCCCACTCTGATTGAAACCCTCTGGCTGATCCATATAGACGCACTCTTCTAAATTTCCATTCAGAAAAGCCGTCTTTACGTCCATCTGCCAGATTTGATAATCATGGAAGGCAGCAATAGCAAGAAGGACCCGAATGGATTTGAGCATAGCCATTGGAGAAAAAGTTTTGTCATAGTCCAAACCAGGTCTTTGACGAAAACCCTTTGCAACAAGTTTAGCCTTATAGGTTTCCACCTGTCCATCTACACCAATTTTTTCTTGAAGATCCATTTTCATCCTATGGGTTTTACCCCATCTGGAGCAAAGTCTAAAGTCCATACTTTGTTGGTGAACATGGACTCCATTTCGGTCCGCATTGCATCTAGCCATCGTACCGAGTCGCCGCTCTGGATGGCCTGCTGGAAGTCAGTAGGTTCATCATCACCTATGATGCAATCCTCTCTATCCCCATCTATGAGAAAACCGTAGTATCTCTCAGGCGGATGAGACGGCCTACTACTCCTGCGGAGGGGTGCGGGAATGTCCTGTTCTTCTTGAACTACCGGTTCTACCAAACTTTCAGTATTAGTTTGTGGTTCTGGAATTTCTTCCAGTTCTATTTCGCTCCCACTTGATTCCTTTTCTAAAAACTGGTGTTCTAGAAAATGGGCATTACGAGAAACAAATACCTTTTGTTCCTCTGCGTAATAGAATAGATATCCCCTGGAGTTCTTTGGATATCCCACAAACTTACACTTTACTGATCGTGCCTCGAGCTTGTCCACATGCTGCTTTTTAACAAAAGCTGGACATCCCCAAATCTTTATATACTGTAGATGGGGTTTCTTCCCGCTCCACATCTAATATGGAGTGGTAGGCACAGTCTTGGTAGGAACCATGTTCAAAAGATATGCCACTGATTCTAGCGCATAACCCCAGAAAGATCGTGGTAACTCAGCATTACTCATCATGGATCGTACCATATCCAATAGAGTTCGATTCCGTCTCTCCGATACACCGTTATGCTGTGGAGTGTATGGAAGAGTAAGCTGAGAGAGAATTCTTTTCTCTTTTAGGTAACCTAGGAACTCGGCACTCAAGTATTCACCACCTCGATCAGATCTAAGTGTCTTGATACTTTTGCCGGTTTGGTTTTCTACTTCATTCTTATACTCTTGGAATTTCTCAAAAGCCTCGGATTTATGTTTCATCAGATAAATGAATCCGTATCTTGAGTAATCATCCGTGAAAGTAATGAAATAGGAAAAACCACCTCTTGCATGTGTAGACAATGGACCACATACATCGCTGTGTATGAGTCCTAAGAGCTCGCTCGCTCTTACTCCTTGTCCAGTAAATGGAGTCTTTGTCATCTTTCCTTTGAGACAAGATTGACAAGTGTCATAAGTTTGATATTCGAACGAGTCCAAATATCCTTCTCTATGCAACTTAGTCAACCTTCTCTCATTGATGTGACCCAGTCTACAATGCCATAAGAAAGCTTTATTTAAATCTGGAGACTTTCTTTTAAGTGTGTTCTGGACATTGAAAATTTGGAGTTGGTTTAAAACATATATACCGTTATTTAGTATACCGGACCCAATCAAATCATGATTAAGGTGGATGTTAACAACATCTCTTACAAACGTGAAATCATAACCTTTATTTGATAACAAGGAAACTGATATGATATTACGCGTTAAGCTTGGTACAAAAAAATAGTTATGTAAAACCAAAATGTGTCCACTTGTCAATCCTAGGTGATAATCCCCGACGGACGCAGCTCCCACGCTAGCTCCGTTAGCAACCTTTAGGGTCATATCACCTTCCTTCAGCACTCTACGGTTTCTCAGTGCCTGCAATGAATTGCAAATATGAGATCCTGATCCGGTATCCAATACCCAGGAAGTAGAGTTGATCGACAGACAATTCTCAATTACAAACACACCTGAAGTCGAAGCCACAGCTTGCTTCGGTTCCTGGTTCTTGGCGTTCCACGCCTTGCAATCCTTTTTCCAGTGCCCTTTCCTGTGACAATGGAAGCACTCATCCTGGTCAACTACCGGTACCGCAAACTTTTTCTTTCCCTTCCCTCCCACCTTACTAACACCTCCTCTAGGTTTGGTGGCGGCCTTCTTCTTCCTTCCTTTGGCCCTTGCCTTGGACCCGGAAGAAGATGTACCGCTAACAAACATAGCGGGTGTTTCCCTTGTCTTCTGCAATGCAGTCTGCACTCCTTAACATGTTCAGGAGTTCCGGAAGTTCAACTTCTTTTCTTTGAATGTTGAAGTTCAGGATAAACTGGGCGTAGGTGTGAGGAAGGGACTGGAGAATAAGGTCTGTATAGAGCTCATTATCCAAAGTCGTCCCAAGGTCTACGAGCTCTTCAATATAGCCGATCATCTTTAGGACATGTTCTCCTACCGATGACCCGACAGCCAACCTCGCTCGAAACAAGTTCTTAGAGGTCTCGTATCTTGCTATACGAGATTGCTCTCCATAAAGTTCCTTTGTATGGAGAAATATGCCATCAAGGTCCATATCCTCGTGCCTCCTCTGATGTTCATTGTTCATTGAGGCAAGCACGATGCACTTGGCTTTCGCGCAATCTAAATCCCAGGTTTTGCGGATTTCCTTATCCGCATTGCTGGATTTAGGACCAGGGACAGCAAGTGTCGTAGCGGTGAGGACGTACCCCAATTTGTCATAGGTCAAAGCCATTTTGACATTCCGCAGCCAATCTTTATAGTTTGGCCCTGTCAGTATATTTTTCTCTAAAAGTAACTTAAGTCCAGTCATTTTCAGGGTCGCTGCAATTAGGAGAGAGAGAAGAAATCTCTTTAGCATGATGCTCTTGCAAGTTTAGAGTGGTTTTTAGTTTATCTAAACTGGATGGCTCCCACTGTTTCTCGAATCCTTCCTCAAACCATAAAAGAAGAATTAGCCAGGACTATTCTCACTGTACAATTCTTGCTTAACCGTTCAGCCAGGCTAGTGTCGATACTTCGAGGGGGGTTTTCCAACGCTTTCGCGAAGTTCCTTAATTAAATAACCTCTTTTCTCTGGGGACGTAACCCCGTTGACACCTTTCTGGACACCTACTTGGTTTATAGCATTGATCGTTAAGTGACGAATCTCCTGATAAGTAGCATATACTCACAGTAGGATCGGGATCCAAATATCATTGTATGATAATGTTGAAGGAATCCTACCAACATTCATCAAACTCCAAATGGTATGCAACTCTTTGCAAATTTTAGTTTCTTTAGAAATTCCCGATATATTTTTCTGCCCCATGCTCTTATGACCTTGGCGTTAGGTCAAAATGTCATAAGTCACATGTCAAGTTCTACCCATCATTATCTTGTCAATTTGAACCCATCCGTATATATCCTTGACGTTCGTCCAAAATGATAATACGACTGTCCCAAACTAACTCATCTATCTATGCAACAAATGAATACCCAGTAGCTACCAAACACTATGCCTTGGCGTTAGGTCAAAATACATAGCTTGAATACTACTGAATACCCAGATGAAATGACGGAGGGCTACGAATGGTTTTGGCGAAACCGTGAACGTAGTGAACTTGATATAACCGAAGGAACCTGATAGCTTTTAAAAGGAGTGGTTAAAGCTCCGCATTTAAAAATATCTGTTTTTAAAATTAACCGAGTGGTTTCTTTTAAATTGTTCCAACGATTAAACTTTTTGGTTTATTTTCTTTGCATTATAAATAATGCGTCCCATCATTAACCTATCATTGCAGAAAACAACGAAAATACAACGTCCTCTTATGCCATCCGCATTCGCCACGGGGTCCCGTCATCACCCGTTAGATTACTTAACTAACGACAGAGCGGGGGCTGGGCTAGCGCGGGTGTAAAACATAAGTGACGTCTAAATAGCTATCATATATAGATATTGTACATTCGTCAGACGCAATAATAGGCATTCCAGATCACAGATGAACTTTATTGGATTTGCAAGCAATCCGTGTTTGTTTTGAGCCTTCAACAAAAGACGGATTACACAGTTGTGATGAATAGCCATTACCCCACCCAAGACCCCAACGGGTACGGCAAACTACCCACCCGGCAGTTTGTGCACCCCACCTTAGGTCTGTCCTAGGAGCAAAAACAGTAAAATGAAATAATACAACGGTGGCTACAACCGCAACCTGGATGTGCCCCGCAAAATAATATTACAACAAATTACATTTACATCAAATGAATTAAATAATAACCCATCACATAACCCCGGCTATACATCACAACAGTCCAACACAGTTCATATCCATAAACAGTAAAAACAATTACAGAAATGTGCAACCCCTGCCAACCGACATACTAGCAGTTAGGGGAGGTTTACGAACACATTATACAAACACAGATATAATCCAACAAGCAAATACTGTATAATTTCGACCGATTAAACACTTTTAATTTTGCTCCAATACTTCTCTGTAAATCTGAAACCTGAGCAAAAATAAAATATTCCAGAAAATACCAAACATCACAGAGAAGCAACACAGGAAAATTGGGTTCCTGAATCGCCAACTCGGCGGCGGAATCGCGGCGGATCGGTGGTATCCACCGCGGTTCCGCGGCGCTTTAGGCGATTCAGGGGCCCAATTTTCTTGGGTGTTCTTCTACTGTCTTTTCAAGCTTTCTGAACATCCCTGAAAAATTTTTGGACTTCATTTAAAAATCGACAGAAACTTGTGATTTCGGGCTTTTCCGGTTTCGTTTTTTCCGTTTGAAATTCATACAAATTTGCAAGTAAGTTATTTATTGTTTAGCGAGGCTCTGATACCACTGTAAGTCGATGTACAACACCCCACGACTTGCGGGGAGGCGGAAATATAAAAAACGATCTTGTTCTTATGCTAAACATCGACTAACCGCATGAATCGAAGCTAAACGATAACTAACATCAAACATAGAAGTTAACAACTACTATGTAAAGGGATTATACCTAAAGAACCGTGTCCTTTGTCTTTACGAACTCCACCTCCTCCTCGGCCTTCTCGAAGTAGTAGACGATCCACCCGAGAGCTTTACTCCAAGCTTAGCCTCTAAACTTGAGGCAACTAACTTTCTTTAAGTGCTAATCAAAGAAGCTAGGTGATATAGAGTGAGGGTTATGGTTTAATTAGTCTACCTAATCCTTGTACTCAACACATGAGAGGGGAGGATTAGGGTTTGAAGAGGGAGAGCTTGAGGAGAGAGAAGATGAACATAATAATGAGAAGAGAAAATGAGTTATCATAATATATATCAAGCATTTTGTTATATCAAGAAAAGAAAAGAAAATGATTTACAACCATGCTTGATAAATATCTTGTGGTGATTCATCTCCATGAGTCATTAAGCAATTATGAAGCATTAATGACATGGATGAATCATCCATATGACTCACTAATCTCATTCAATGTATATGCCATCTAAACCTCCTTAGTCACCATCTTCTAGAAGCTTCTCGCACAATTACGAGAACGCTCCTCCTTTCCGCAAAAATACGGAAAAACTTTAGACTGTATAAATCCAATAACCGGATACCAGTAACTGGCTTAAACCAAAGCCGACTGGTAAAAACTGTCCGAAAGTCGTACGTGTGTAAACACACGTATGCGTCCGAACCCTTGTCGTAAAACCATATGACCTCTATATCGTTTCGCCTGGAGTAGGGAAACTCTCTGTGTGGGACTCTAGAGACTCGACTACTACGCTGGCAGTGGGTTTAACGACAGACCGCAAGCGGCACTAGCTGTACGTAACGGTCCCCAGGTAGATGTCGATAAGAAGGCCGATGAGGAAACCCATCCGAAATCCTACTGAGTCTGATGTGACAATCTCCGTACAGTCCGGTCCGTTCGTCTAAGACTATCGCATATCGGGCCTAGGGGGCGGCAAGCGTCAGTCCCCTAATAGCGGTATAAGTCGTGTCGGAGGGAAGCCCATTACACCCTGAGAAACTACTGGAACCTACCAGCAAATCTCGCTTGCCCTGGCCAGAGACTTTGCGTAATGGCTCTCTGACACAGCGCGATATCAACCCCCAATACCGGGAGAGACGAATCCTTTCTAACCGCCACTGCCTCCACGTGCTCGGGACTGCACCCAACTGCTACCTGTTTGCACGACTCCTTTAAGCCGTGGTAGGGTAGCAATCTAAGAACAGTGGGACACACTCGAGGTGAAGTAGCAGTGTCAAGTCTGCGGACTATGCTGTACTCATGTCACCTGGGAACTGTTCACTGATGACTGGTATAAAACCATCCAATAGTTCCCTGTGAGTCCTGTCCGGTGTACCCGTAACCCAACGAGCACCTGCATATTATCTCCAGTACGATGTACTGACGGCTGTGGGACAGACCATCTCCCCAACTGGGATGAGAAGCGTACACACTAGTCTACTCCGGAGTATCGATGCCCTGTCTCGATAATCCAACGACTAGGGACCTGAATAAGGATGTGCTTGTAGACTACCCAGCCCCCACTAGTGTGACTGCCATCACAACGCTGGTAGTCAAGCAAGATCCTAAGAGCTCTATCAATACGTATACTCACATATTAAGATAGAAAATCCAAGTAGCATACTACCATGTTTAGCAAGACTGTTATATACATGTGAATATTCCAAGCTTCCATTAAGTAATATACAAACTAGTATGATACAATAATGGCCCCTAGGGCATATACACTAACAGCTTGTTCAATATGACTTGTTAATGTTTAATAGTCAACATGTAAAGGTTTAGTATGATTGTATTTAATAAAAGTGAGATTTTTAGGAAGAACCGAATCGGAAATCGGATTAACTCCGATTCCGTCGGGTTTTGGAATTACATATTTTTAGAATAGCAAAATGAAGAAGGAGAAGGGGCTTATTGGTTTAGAGCTTAGAAGAGAGGAGGAGGGAACGGTAGGAGGTGCCGGTGCGTCATTTCGTTGCCGGGAGCTCCTAGGGTTGTTGTCGGAATTTCGCCGAAGCTTTCGCCTTTTGCTAACTTCAATTGCACACTAAACTTCTATGGATTTATTGAGAGTTTTGATCAGAATTTTGGAGTGAGAGGGGTGTGTTTAGGGGTTGTATTTATAAGGTAAGGCTAAGGTTTAGGGTTGGTAAAAGGGTGTAAAGAAAAAATGTATTAAATTGTAATAAAATATATTAAAATGGAGTAATTAGGGTTTTAAAGGGTCTTTAGAACCGATCCAAGGTAATAATGTATGCAAGAGTGATGGGGAGGTGAATAGGCCCAACTTTCATGTTGGGAACTCGGCGGTCCGGCCGGCGGCGGCGGCCCGAGTCGGCCGAGTCTGGCGCTCGTTGGGGTCCTCGTCTCTTCATTTACCCCCTGGGCCAGTTTGTTTTATTAGTGTAGTAGGGTTTTACGGGTTTAGCACGTGTAGACTCTTAGAATTCTAAAAATATTAAAATAAAACAATATTAAAAATAATGTGGGGGTATGGGATTTGAACTCTGGTGGGTTGGTTAAGCAGTGCAAGGTACTGCCAATGAGCTACAAGCTCCTTCTTGCTATTAAAAAGCAAATCAATTACTTATAACAATCACAGTAAATGCAAATACCCTAAGTGTACATTAAATTTTAAACAAATTTTTGTACACCAAAATTGGAGTTGTTACAGTCAACCCTCCTTACAAAAATTTTGTCCTCGAAATTTACAACTTTTATTTTAAGGACTAGTTTACAAAGAGGTGAGGATATCTTGCACGCATCTCATCTTCTCTTTCCCAAGTTGATTCTCCTGGAGTGTCTTTTCTCCACATCACTCGAACTAAGTTGACTTCCTTGTTACGAAGTGACTTCACTTTCCTATCCAGAATCTCCACAGGTTGTTGCTCACAAGATAAGTCGGGCTATATAGTGAGCTCGGAATGATCAAGAACTTGGCTGGGGTCACTCACATACCTTCTGAGTTGGGATATGTGGAACACATTATGCACTCCTTCTAATGAAGGTGGAAGTGCTAAGCGGTTTGCCACTTCACCGACTCGTTCGAGTATGTCGAACGGTATCTCGGACTTAGCTTACCCCGTCTTCCAAATCAGATCACTCCGCGGTTCGGAAATATCTTTAAGAACTCGATCGATCACTGCTATGTTCCAAATCGGATCCAAATTCCTACGCAGGTTAAATCAAAGTTGAATTCAAGAGCTCGATCGGGAGGCAAACCTGATATATCGTCAGGAAACATATCGTCGAACTCTCGAACCACTTCTGGCCTTGATTCTTCCTCTGCTTGAGTTGCTGCAATCATTACTTCCCTTGGCTTCGCTTTGTATATACTTGGCTCCAGGGTACGGTCTCCACTTTTGAAATAGAAGACCGGATGGTTTGGAATCTCGAATACTACCCTCCTTTGACGACAATCGATGGTAGCATAAAAGGATCCTAGCCAATCCATACCTAGAACCATATCGAAGTTTGGTATGGCCAGCACTTTGAAGTCAGCATAGAATTCTCTGCTGCAGATGACTACTGGACACAAGATGTATCCCATTGTTGCTTTTAGAACGCATTTCCTGAACTGACATTCCAGCTGGATACAAGCGGTGTGACTGGAATCGCATGAGTTCGGACGAACCGTTGCGACATAAAGCAGTGAGATGCTCCAGTATCGAACAGTGCTAGTGCAAGGAGTGAGGCTACTAAGATTGTACCTAAGGTATGTGGGATATGTTTTAGGTATAGGGAAAAGTATGTAGATAAGTAGCAAGACTGAAAGAAAAGTTTGAAAAGAAAATGTTACCAGTGATAACTTGGCCAGTGGCCTCAGCTTCTTCCACGGTCATCGTGAAACCTTGGCGCCGTGGTACATTCCTCTTGGCTTGAGGAGCATTCCTCGGAACGTTCTTTTGAGCTTGATGGAACTGATGAGGAGGAGGTGCAGCTTGTGGTCCTCTCGGTGGTGGAGAAGGTAGTGCAAGTCTTGGAGCAGGTGCTTGAATGGCTGGTCTCTGCGGGTATGTGATTGCTGGCCTAGGTGCAGTAATTGGATTTTGTCTATGAGGACAAGACCCGATATTATGAGCAGCTGAGCCGCAGACTAAGCAAAGATGGTTGGCTCGCTGGCAGTCCTGCAACATATGCCCATTTCTCTTGCAGTAGTTATAAAAGGCTGGGCTAGGACGGTTGTTCGGTACTCCCGGTCGCCTTGGCACAAAAGGTGGCCTTGATGAGGCTCCTCCTGCCACCTAGTTGACAGGGCTCTTAACTCCTGCAGACTGAGGTCTGCCCTTCGCTTTTACCACTGCCTCATAACGACGGGCAGCTTTCAGAGCCGATTCATGAGTCGGAAAATCTCCTGTGGCCAGTGCAGCCTGGATCTCCGAATCCAAACCTTGTTGAAATCGACGGGCTCTGATCTCATCCGTCGGTATCAGGTGTGCTACAAATTGACTAAGCATGGTGAACTCAGCGTCATATTCCTCTACCGACTTGGTCCACATCGAACCTTGTTGCAGATGAATGAACTGCTGTTCCATGTTGAACCTGGCAGTCTCAGGGAAGTACTTAGCGTCGAACATGTCGCGGAAAGTCTCACATTCGATGGGTTGTTCAAGGCGGATTTTTTCCGCCTTCCACCAGTTCCGTGCATTGTCCGTGAGCTGTAATTTTGCAACACGCACCCAATCTATTTCTGGAACTTGTGCTGCTTCCAGATCATCTTCGATACTTTGTGCCCATACCTCAGCATCCAGTGGGATCTCCTTTCCTGAGAACTGTTTGGGGGTGCAAAGCCCTAAATTGCTTCACCCCAGGTGCTTCTGATTCGGGACGGTTCATTAAAAGAGCAGCCTGTTGCTGCTATCCCTCGAGGAGGCTGCGGATTGCCTCAAGCAGAACCGTCTGCTCATTGAGTGGAGCAGGGATGGAAGGTGTGAGTGGTAGTGGTGGAGGTGTGTTGTTGACATTGGTGCTGGTGTTGTTTGGGGAATGCATAACCTTGAAGAAAAATTTGGGTTAGGACAGATTCAAAGTGTATGAAATGATGAGATTTAAGAAGTATGAATCGTAAAGAATGTTTTCAGTTGCTGGTTCTTGTGTTATATTGCTTAGGTTGTTCACGCATAACAGAACTGTATGATAGGATTTCATACAGCTCTGACCTGCAGGGGCTTCCCAGTTTACGGGCAGAGGGCGCGACGAGACCACTACGTATTTACTTTGAAGTAAATACGCTAAGCGTATCTGAGCAATATAAATATAAATGCACAAGAGACAAGTTTAATAAAAAAACAACTTTATTTATTCACATTCTTTTTACAATACATGGAAAAGTAAATACAACTGAATGAAAGAAATACCTAAACAGTGACATAACAGAAATGAAAAGTACTGAAATAAAAATGTGTATAATGAAGCTAGAGTTCTGGGTCGTAGGAAAGTTGGTCCAAGTCCTCACTAGTAGGCTCGATCTCCTGAGTGTCCAGATCACCTGACAACATTCCAAAGAAGAAAGAGAAGGAATATCGTCAGCGAACAATCGCTCGATAAGTCCCAAAGATAAGGGAGAAATAGAATAGACAGAAAGAGAAGATAGCTTTTAAAGTTGTATTATATGAGTATTTGGTGTTAACGCTGTTGTTTGTAGCTTGGTACAGAAGGATGACAGTGTATATGAGAGGAGTCTCTATATGCCAGAGACTAGAGGCATGTGTAGTACAAGGAACCGTTTATACCACGGTACAACAGCAACGGAATATAGGTTAGGTGTATTAAATCTTACAGTCTCGTGCCACTTCTAATACCTTCCGTACCAATCTACCCCTTAAACCCCGCGATGTCTTGTATTGTATTGTTTGTGTTATATTGTAAATTGTATTGTCTTGTATATATGGATGACTAGCCGAAACCATGATATCAGTAAATGGATGTAACTGGAGAATCATATAAATGGAAGTATATCCATGGTTCGGTTCAGTCAATACAGATTAAATAGATTGAATATAAGTATTCAAGAATTCATGTTGGATTGTAGATTGTAGATTGTACTTGAATCATATTCAAGTCAGATTATTAATGAGACTCAGTCCGAGTCAGACAATTAGAAAAGGAATTGAAGTCCGGATTGTTTTGATGTTATCGGTAACCGCTGCACATGGGCGGCAGGATTTGTGTCCTTTTCAAAGACGATTACCGTGTTGATAACACCGTTGTTAAGTTGTCTACCTTAAATAAGCAAGCACCCACTTCTCCGGCTCTCTGTGGCTGAAGAGATTGGTCCCGCTTAAACCTATATTTACTAGGATCCTTAGGAGAATTTATAGAACTTGAGGGGTTTTTATGTAAAAATACTTTTGTATAATTTTCAAAATACACCCCAAGTATTTAATTATCTTCTTTAGAGTTGTCATAGATGTAGATTTTATATTTGTGATATTTCTAGTAAAAATAACCTATTTTTAATAATACATGGTTTTTAATTGTAACATTGAACTTGTATGGAATTCATGGTATTTTAATGTAAAGTGATTCTTGTGATTTAGAAAGGTTGGAATATTTATATCATATCAAAAATAGGCATCTTGATAATACATATATATATATATTTTATATAAAATAATTTTAATTTATTATTTTCTAGAAATCTCATTTTCTTAAGATATTTGTATTTTAAATCTTTCGAGACCGAATGCTCCTTGCGGAGGTCTGCATCTCACACTACTAAGCCCAGGGTTGTGCGATAATCCGCACCATCCCAGTCGGGTTCCCCAAAATGGGTTGTAGCGGCGCTTTGCAAAGATTTATAAAAAATATGAATTCTTATAAAAAATGGTTTTAATAGTTAGTGGTATTTATATGTAAAGTTTCGTTTTCCCGTATTCTATGTTCCCGAAAGGTATTGTGCTATGTTGCATATGAGTGTGTGAGGAGATATGTCATTATCTCGTGATCTACTTAAAGGTATAGCAAGATTGTGATGTTTTAAATGTCGGAATTAAACTACATGGTATTTTAGTGAAAAATACGATAACAATTGAAATAGAAATCCTTTTGATATGGAGCTTGTTCAATATGATTTGTTAATGTTTAATAGTCAACATGTAAGAGTTTAGTATAATTGTATTTAAGAAAAAGTGAGATTTTTAGGAAGAACCGAATCGGAAATCGGATTAACTCCGATTCTGTCGGGTTTTGGAATTTCGTATTTTTAGAATAGAAAAGCGAAGAAGGAGAAGGGACTTACGGGTTTAGAGCTTAGAAGAGAGGAAGAGGGAACGGTAGGAGGCACCGGTGCGTCGTTTCGTCGCCGGGAGCTCCTAGGGTTGTCGTCGGAATTTCACTGAAGCTTTCGCCTTTTGCTAACTTCAATTGCACACAAAACTTCTATGGATTTCTTGAGAGTTTTGATCAGAATTTTGGAGTGAGGGGGTGTGTTTAGGGGTTGTATTTATAGGGTAAGGCTATGGTTTAGGGTAGGTGAAAGAGTGTAAGGAAAAAATGTATTAAATTGTAATAAAATGTATTAAAATGGAGTAATTAGGGTTTTAAAGGGTCTCTGGAACCGATCCAAGGTAATAAAGTATGCAGGAGTGATGGGGAGGTGAAGAGGCCCAACTTTCATGTTGGGGACTCGGCGGTCCGGCCGAGTCCGGCCGGCGGCGGCGGCCCGAGTCGGCCGAGTCACCGGCCGATTCGTCGGCCAATTCGGCACGTGTAGACTCTTGGATTGTATACTCCCCCTGGGCCTGTTTGTTTTATTTGTGTAGTGGGGTTTTACGGGTTTAGCACGTGTAGACTCTTGGAATTCTAAAAATATTAAATTAAAACAATATTAAAAATAATGTGGGGTATGGGATTTGAACTCTGGTGGGTTGGTTCAGCAGTGCGAGGTATTACCAATGAGTTACAAGCTCCTTCTTGCTATTAAAAAGAAAATCAATTACTTATAGCAATCACAGTAAATACAAATACCCCAAGTATACATTAATTTTTAAACAAATTTTTGTACACCAAAATTGGAGTTGTTACACACACGAGACAAATGATGACCTCAGATCCTAAAACTAACATGTACTCATGTCACCTGAGAACCGCTATCTGACGATAGGTATAATACCATCTAGAGGTTCTCGGCGAGTCCGTCCAGTGTACTTACCTTCAGTGAGCACCTGTATACAATTTTAGGTGATCACACCAATGGTTATGGGACCAACCATCTCCCCTCGTCGGGGTCTAGAAACGTATACACAAGTCTACTATGGAGTATCGATGCCCGGTCTCGATACTCCTGAGACTTAGGACCTTTAAGGATGTGCTACTAGACTACCCTGCTCCCATAATTATGATCGCCATCATAACACTAGTAATCAAGAAAAATCCTACGGGCTTTATCAACATGTAACCGCCATATGTTATATCGAGTATAACATACGCACATGTTAGATAAAATCAAACCATAATAGTCAACTACTGTATCGAGTCTTTATCAATATGTGCAAGCAATATAAAGTATCAATAGAAAGAAATACACATATCATGATAAAGACAACTCAAATAATATAATATATACAACTGAGTAAGATTGTCATATACATACATAACCCTAGCATCCTATGCAATACAGGCATCTACGGCATACATATCCAACAGATGTGACCTTTGTAGCTGATTTCAGATCCCCTCTCAGGATAAAAGCTTTATTGATTGTGGGGACTCATTTTTCTTGCAGGCACAATCCCCTGCAGTTAATTACGTTATCAAACGATAACAACTTTCTGCTTCTCCAAACTTTGTTTCGTGTGTCGTGTTTTATGTTTTGTTTATTTTGGGTTACCCTTGGATTGTATACAGAGACTAATTTATGTCGTCGTCTATAGGGTGCAGATTACTCTAAACCCGTATATATTTTAGATTTGGAGTTTGAGTCCATGTTGATATCTTGGTTTTCTAACGGGATTAAACCTAGGTAGCATTTCTTATGTTTATGAGGTCCATCAGTTAAGGGAATATTTGCATTTATCTAGAGATCGTTAGTCTTGTTTTAAATTAAGATCAACTTAGACGACATTGTCATATTTTGAGAATATGTTCTCAATTGATTATTTGATCATATATGAAAAATAGGCTTCCATACTTAGTTTATTTTACTAAGTTTTCAATCTTTGGCTTTGTTTCAGGTGTGCATGCACACTATGGATGCACATGGCATTAGCGCACGTGCATAAAACGTGGTGCACATGCGCACTATGGATACGCATGCCTCCTTGTGGTTCTTCATAGGACTTGACTTTTTATAGTCAATGCGTGCGTACGGGTTCTGCATGTGTACGAATCACATATCTGCTATTGACTTGTGCGCACGTGCTTTGCATGTGTTGCATCTTATGGTAGGGTTATGTTGACTTTTGCGCACGTGCGTATCACGTGTCACATATCTTAGAGGATGCACACCAAGTTAAGGTGCGATTGGCTTGTGCGCATATGCTTATCACGTGTCACATCATTAGGGGATGCACACCAGTTTGCGGGTGCACTTAATTTCAATGAAAGTTGAGAACTTTCAACAAAACTTTTAGTTTTAGTGGAGTCAAAATTCAAATGGAAGCAATAGCTTCGGCTGTTTATGTGTGGAAACAATTTCTGATAGAGTATTAACTCACAGAGAAGCAAAAGTTTCGGTTTTTATGTCCTTAGATATTAAGATCAATCCCTTTATGAAGATCGAAATCTTCGTAAAAGGGGTAAACCTTAAGATCCCTTGATCTCATATGTAAGAGTCGAAACTCGAGGAAGCCTAAGCTTTTTAATGTATTAAAAGAGAGAATTTTTCTCTCCTTTTCTTTTCTTTACCTAGTTGATGTCTAGGGTTTTGTCGACGAAGAAAATGGTGGAGGCTTTGAGTTTTGCTCGGTTGAAGGAGGAGGGCAGCCGTTTTTTTTATAATCTCGGTGTTATGTACATCCTTCTTTTTCCTCTAAGGCTCTATTTATAGGAGACGGATTTGTTAGGGTAAATTCCTAACATATCGATTTAAGAAGAAGTTGTTACAGTCTACCCTCCTTATTGTAAATTTCGTCCTCGAAATTTACAATTTTTATTTGAGGACTAGTTTACAAAGAGGTGTGGATATCTAGTACGCATTTCATCCTCCCTTTCCCAAGTGGACTCTCCTGGTGTGTCTTTCCTCCACATCACTCGAATCAAATTAACTTCCTTGTTCCGAAGTGTCTTCACTTTCCTGTCCAGGATCTCCACAGGCTATTGCTCACAAGATAAATCAGGCTGTATAGTGAGCTCGGAATGATCGAGAACATGGCTGGGGTTACTCATATACCTTCTGAGTTGGGATATGTGGAACACATTATGCACTCCTTCCAATGAAGGTGGAAGCGCTAAGCGGTATGCCACTTCACTGACTCGTTCGAATATGTCGAACGGTCAAATATATCTCGGACTTAGCTTACCCCGTCTTCCAAATCGGATCACTCCGCGGTTCGGAGATATCTTCAAGAATACATGATCTCCTGGCTGGAACTCCAAGTGTCGTCTCTTTGTATCAGCCCAGTGCTTCTGTCGATCTTGGGCTATGCGCATCCTTTCCCTGATAGTACGAACCACATCAACAGTCGCTATTATCATCTCTGGTCCAAGAAGTTCCCTATCTCCGATGTCGTCCCAACTTAATGGTGATCGACACTTCCTTCCATACAATACTGCAAAAGGTGCCATTCCTATGCTTGCTAGGTAGCTGTTATTGTATGCGAACTCCACAAGGTGCAGGTGATCTTCCCACGATCCTTTGAAGTCTAACATACACGCTCTGAGCATATCCTCCAAGATCTGAATAGTTCGCTCAGAGTGACCATCTGTTTGTGGATGATAAGCCGTGCTGAAGTTCAGACTTGTTCCCAAGCTTGCTTGTAGACTCTGCCAAAATTACGATCGGAACCTGGTGTCACGATCGGAGACAATGCTGACCGGTACTCCATGAAGTCTCACAATTTCCTGTATGAGTTCATGGGTATCAGAGATAGTACATTATGAAGAGTTTAAATCTTAATTAGATTATTACCTCCATGTACTTCTTTGCTAGTGTCTCAGTTGATTGGCCAACTCGAAATGGGATGAAGTGAGCCGACTTTGTGAGTCGATCCACAATGACCCATACATCATCGTTACCCTTTGCTCTACGAGAAAGAGCAGTCACAAAATCCATCGTGATGTGTTGCCACTTCCATTTTGGGATTGGTAACGGTTGAAGTAATCAAGCAGTCCTGTGATGTTCAGCCTTTACTTGCTGACACACCAAGCATTTTGCGACGCTTCTGGCTACTTCACGCTTCATTCCATGCCACCAATAATTTTGACGTAGATCTTTGTACATTTTGGTACCTCCAGGGTGTACTGAATAGGGAGAGCTGTGAGCATCTTTCATTAACTCTTCCCGAACAGGACCTTTTGGTACACACAATCTGCTGCCATATCTCAAAGATCCATCTTCATGGATGTTGAAGTCTGTTCTGAGTCCATTCTTCACTTGTTCTCTGATCCTTTGCAACTTAGCATCACTTGGTTGAGCTGCTTTGATCTGATTGATAATGGTTGATTGAACCTGTAAATTCATCAAACTTGAAGCATTACCTGGCATGAATACTTCAATCTCCATCTGATGCAAGTCTTGTTGAAGCTTTCACTGAGCGGTGAAATTCATTGCTAATGGTTGGCGACTAAGAGCATCAGGTACTACATTCACCTTCCGTGGGTGATATTGCAAATTGATGTCAAAGTCCGCCATGAGTTCTAACCATCTTCTCTGCCTCATATTCAACTCCTTCTGAGTAAACACGTACTTCAGGCTCTTATGATCTGTGTAGATGTTCACTCGTTCACCAAGTAGATAATGACGCCAAATCTTAAGAGCAAAGATGACGGCTGCAAACTCCAGATCATGCGTCGGGTAATTGCGCTCATGAATCTTCAGCTGTCTTGAAGCATAAGCCACAACCTTACCGTGCTGATGTAGAACACATCCTAATCCCTTACCAGATGTATCGCAATGCACTTCGAATCCTCCAGATTGATCCGGTATGACGAGAATAGGTGCTGATGTCAACCTTGACTTGAGTTCTACGAAAGCTTGTTCGCATGCTTCTGACCACAAAAATTCTTTATCTTTACGTGTGAGCTTGGTCAGGGGCGTTGCTATCTTCGAAAATCCTTCAATGAACCTTCTGTAATATCCAGCTAAACCCAAGAAACTCCGAATGTCCTTCACAGACTTTGGTGTAGGCCATTCGCTAACTGCTGAAACTTTCGCTGGATCCACAGAGATTCCTTCTCCTGATACGATATGTCCAAGAAAACTAACTTGCTTTAACCAAAACTCGCACTTTCTGTACTTGGCATAAAGCTGATGTTGTCGAAGAGTTTCTAGGACAATTCGTAGATGCTCTGCATGTTCTTTCCGACTCTTAGAATACACCAGGATGTCGTCGATGAAGATGACAACAAACCTGTCTAAGTACTCCCGGAAAACTTGGTTCATTAGGTTCATGAATATTGCTGGTGCATTGGTCACTCCAAATGGCATCACTAGAAATTCGTAATGTCCATAGCGAGTTCTGAAAGCTGTTTTGTGAATATCAGCTTCCTTGATCATCACTTGATGATAACCTGAACGAAGATCCAATTTAGAGAAAACACAAGATCCACTTAGCTGATCGAATAAGTCATCGATGCGCGGGAGTGGATACTTGTTCTTTATAGTGACTTCGTTCAAGGCTCTATAATCGATGCACATTCTGTATGAACCTTCCTTCTTCTTCACAAGTAGTACAGGTGATCCCCAACTTGAAGTGCTGGGACGAATCCATCCTTTCGCCAGAAATTCGTCCAACTGTGTTCGGACTTTCTTCAAACCTTCTGGACTTAAACGATAGGGTGCTTTGATTACCGGTTGTGTTCCTGGTACTAAATCAATACTGAATTCAAGAGCTCGATCGGGAGGCAAACCTGATATATCGTCAGGAAATACATCGTCGAACACTCGAACCATATCTGGTCTTGATTCTTCCTCCGCTTGAGCTGCTGCAACTACTGCTTCTCTTTGCTTCGTTTTGTAGGTACATGGCTCCAGTGTACGGTCTCTGCTTTTGAAATAGAAGACCGGATGGTCTGGAATCTCGAATACTATCCTCCTTTGACGGCAGTCAATGGTAGCATAAAAAGTTCCAAGCCAATCCATACCTAGAACCATATCGAAGTTCGGTATGTCCAGCACTTTGAAGTCAGCATAAAACTCTTTGCTGCAGACGACGACTGGACACAAGCAGTATCCCATAGTTGCCTTTAGAACGCCATTTCCTGAACTGACATTCCAGCTGGATACAAGCGGTGAGACTGGAATCTCATGGGTTCGAACAACCCGTTGTGACATAAAGCAGTGTGATGCTCCAGTATCAAACAGTGCTAGTGCATGTATTGAGGATACTAAGATTGTACCTAAGGTATGTAGGATATGTTTTAGGTATAGGAAAATATGTAGAAAAATTTGGGTTAGGACAGATTCAAGTACATAAAATGATAAGATTCAAGGAATAGAAAATTGTAAGATTCGAGAAACATGAATTGTAAAGAATGTTTTAGTTGCTGGTTCTTGTGTTATATTACTTAGGTTGTTCACGCAGAACAGAACTGCATAGTATGGTTCTATACAGCTCTGATCTGCATGGGCCACCAACAAAACCTGTCACGCCCCGCTTCCCGGTATACAGCGAAGGGGACAGGACCGGCCCGCTACGTATTTATTGTGAAGTAAATACGCTAAGCGTATTTAAGCAATATAAAGGTAAATCACAAGAGACAAGATATATAAAAATAACAGCAACTTTATTAATAACCTTCTTTTGTACAATGCATGAAAAGTAAATACATCTGGAATAAAAGCGATGCCTAAACAATGGCATAACAGGAAATAAAAAATACTGAATACAACAAGGTAGAATTTCTAGAGCTCGGGGTCTTCGTGGAACTGATCCAAGTCTTCACCGGTGGGCTCGATCTCTGACGGGTCCAAAACACCTGACGACATTCAAAGAAGAAAGAAATAGAATGCCTTCAGCGAACATGTCGCTCGGTAAGTCCCAAAGATAAGGGAGAATTAGAAAAGAGAGAATAAGAGGTATCTTCTAAAGTTGTATAATATTGTAGAATGTTGTGTTTACGCTGTTGTTTGTAGCTTGGTACGGAAGGATACCAGTGTATACGAGAGGGGTCTCAGTATGCTAGAAACCAGGGCAAACGGAATGTACAAGAAACTGTTAAGCCATGGTACAATAACAACGGAATATAGGTTAGGTGTCTTAATCTTACCGTCTCGTGCCACTTCTAACACATTCCGCACCAATCTGCCCCTTAAACCCTGTAGTGTTTTGATTGTATTGTTGTATTGTATTGTATAAGTTGGGTGACTGACCAAAACCATGATATCAGTAAACAGATTGTAACTGCATAATCATGTAGACGGAATAACTGGATAATATATGTATATCCATGGTTTGAATCAGTCAAGTTGTATAGATTGATAACTGGATTCATGAATTCATGTGTTCATATTGAATTGGAATATTATAGAATGTAGATTGACTTGAATCATATTCAAGTCAGAAATAATCAGACTCAAACCCGAGTCGGACAATTAGAAATGTAGATCGCAATTTTGATTATTTCTCAAACCTATAATTGCTAGGGTCCTTAGGTTAATTTACAAAACTTGAGAGGGTTTTATGTAAAAATACTTTTATATACTTTTCAAAATACACCTCAAGTATTTATTATTCATTTTTAGAGTTGCAATGAAGGTGGATTTTATATTGTGATATTTCTAGTGAAAATATCCTAATTTTATAAATAAAGGTATTTATCTGTTATATTGATTTATTTGAAATTCATGGTATTTTAATGTAAAATTTATTCTTGTAATTTTTTAGAAAAAGTGGAATATTTATATCATAACAAAATAGATATTTTAATGATAAATATACATATATTTATATAAAAATAATTTCAATAAATATTTTATATTCTAAAAATCTCATTTTCTTAAGATGTCGTATTTTAAATCTTTCGAGACAGAATGCTCCTTGCGGAGGTTTGAATCTCACACTACTAAGCCCAAGGGTGCACGATAAACCGTACTATCCCGAACGGGTTCCCCAAAAATGGGTTGTAGCGGCGCTTTGCAAAGATTATAAATTACTAAATCTTTTAGAAAACGGTTTTATAAAGTAAATGGTATTTATTTGTAGAAAGTCAATTTTCCGTATTTTAGGTTCAAGGGTTTTCTAATTCAACTAGACTATTTCAAAATGGTCTAAACAACAAGTTGTTAGATGCCTCAAATCGCCTCTTCACCGCCAATTGTGGCCAGGTAAGTACAAGTGAATAAAGGAGGGATCCGCTCACGAATTATCGTGAGACGGGCCTTTTAAAATTACCTTTCTCCCTTGCCTAGCCTAGACACTACAAAGTCATGTTTAGATAAACGACCGATGTCCACAACTTATCGTATTTTCATATTAAGAGGTATTTATTTTAAAAGTGTAACAAGCTAAAACTTTTAGAAATGGTTTTATTAAGAATATGGTATTTAAATGAAAATATTGTTTTATCGTATTCTAAGTTTTTCAATGGTAACGTGTTAGGTTGTATGTAAGTATGTGAGGAGGTAGGTCGTTACCTAGTGATCTACTTTAAAGGTATAGCAAGTTAATGGGATTAAATATGAAATCGAAATATTGTGGTACTTAAGTAAAAAATACGATAATTTGGGAACGCTATCATGTCATGTGATGAAACTTGTTCGCCGGAAGTTCCTAGCACGATCACCGGAAGTTTGCCGTAGATTTCGTCGGAGTTTCGCCTTTCGCTCATTTTCAAAGTACACAAGATCTCTTGGAATTTTGAGAGAGTGGGCTCAGAAATTTGGGATGAGAGGGTAGAGGGTAGGGGGTGTATTTATAGGGTTAGGCTAGGGTTAGAGTAGGTGTAGTGTTTTTAATTAAAAAAATGTAAAAATATATTAAAAAATCATTAAAAAATGAAGTAAATGGGGGTTAATGGGCTTTCTGTAACCGATCTGACTAAATGAAGCATGCAGGGGTTTCAGGAGGAAAAGATACCCAACTTCGATGCTGGGGACTCGGCCGTCCGGCCGAGTTCGGCCGGCGGCGCCGGCCCAAGTCGGGGGGTGTGGGGTCGTCAGGTGTGGCTTCTGGTGCATTTACATTTTCATGTGTAGTAAGAAATTTTTGAGAAATGCACATGTAACTGTTGGTATTCTATAGAATCAAAAACAAAATAATATTAAAAATAATGTGGGGCATGCGATTTGAACTCTGGTGGGTTGGTTCAGCAGTGCAAGGTATTACCAATGAGCTACAAGCTCCTTCTTTTAATTATGGAGTGAAATAAATACTTAAAGAGATATCAGCAATATTAAATACTCCAAGTATACATTGAATTTAAATCAATTCTTTGTATATTAAAAATGGAGTTATTACAGTGGACGCACTGAAATATCATATCAAGGGAAACCTGTTTTTTTTAAAACAATACATACATTCTTTTGAAATAACCACGGTTCTTAAATCAAGAAATCTCATGAAAATAGCTTATCTCAATACGTAATCGTAAAGTATGATGTATGCGATATATAACAGAATATAAGCATATCCGTATCATGCAACATGGAACAGTGATGTGATCTTGAGCATATCATCATAATGTGAGCATAGCAATATAATAGCATGATTTAGCAATTCTACTGTGTGAGTGACATAGCAATTATCGATGATGAAGTGTGTGAGCCGGCCAATCTATGTAAGTGTAACATACGCGTCGTCGATAATGGTGTAGGTGTACTAGTACAGGTATATGCAATACAATGAGAATAATATGAATGTAGCATAAGTAATTCGTTAGCTAAATGCTATAAAGTATACGTATCTAACATGACCGAGTCGGTGAATCTATAAATTGGCATCCAGCCACATAACATCACGTACGGTATAATCTATCGTACGGCATCCTCTAGTCAAGGGTACAGATCAATCATCATAAAACTCATCACGTACGGTAAATTATCGTATGGCGGCATTAAACCATTAGGGATCCTATCAGCCTATATGACACGGAGGGTATGAACCTAACGTCTCGTACGGCATATCATTCAAGATTCACAACATTATCCAATATATATAACTATCTCCCAGGTCACATCCATAACAATCTCATATCAGGGGACCGGCAAAGGTATCAATCCTCTCATATCGACTAACATCCGTATACCGACATATCAATCAAATCATCATATCACATCGTATATTATTTTCATCATATTTATATCCCACATCAGGTCATTTACACATATATATCCTATCTTATAAATCTCATGTCATGACTCTAAATCTCATACTTATTCTAGTGCAACTACATATATATAAGTCATGATTCACTTTCACGTTTCATATCCCTAAAGCTTTCATCTCATATCCCAATATATATATTCAATAACTCATATCCACTCTAACCATCTTTTTAACAATAACCCTAGTTTTCTAATCTAGGTTTCTACAACTGTATCCTATAGATCGGTTTCCATTTATAATTTGTGGGGGTGCTATACGCCATCCATCCGACTTCTTCCTTAGATATAGATCTACTTACCTTGATCCTTACTTGCCGAAGTCGATGACGCCATGCTCCGTCGTCTCGGAATCCACGCGAATGTACCTACAATATCAACACATATCGTAATACCATTAACATCAAGTCCGAAAAACCAATACGGCACACGAGTTGCCTATAGGTCAGAACCCATTGCTTACGCATAAAACAACAATCAAACAACCCTTGTTGTTGATGTACAAACGCCTAACAACCAAATACAAATCCAAACATCAAAACCAATAATCTCAATATCGGAAAACAAACTAAAACCAAATTCAGCAACATAGGAATTCCCTCCCAGATTCTCTCTCAGGTAAAATGGGGATACACAAACAGTACTATGGGGTAGTATATGGAGTGTATGAGCTACTGGACCAATTCCAGCACCAAACACTACTAAGGGGTCGGCCACAATCCTCTGAAACTCGGTGAGCTCGGCCCAGGGTTCTTGGAATGGGTTCGAACTTGCAGGGTGTTCTCCTAGCGTCTTAAATGGGTCTATGGTATTGTTTGTTTTTCTAGTTAACGTTCCAGGTCATCCCAGATTCCCTGTACTCTCCAATTTGTTCACAAAACCGACATGGAACAAATCTTAAGTTCGTATTTCGGGTTCCATACTCAATTCCAGGTCTTGAAACACTCACCACACCTCATGATTCCACACAAACACCCAAACCCTTCTCTTGAATTTTCTAACTTAACAATTCCACACTTAAGCAACTTCTAACTTAAACTAGAATGCAAGAAACTAGAAACTATACTAAATGAAGGGAATTATACCTCATTTGGGCAACTCAAGAAAAACCCTAGCTTCCCAAAGTCTTCAAAATCCAACTTTGCTTGGTCCAAATTGTCGAGGATGAGGAGGGGATCATCTTTAATGAAAGGGGTTTAGGGTTTTGATGAAGATTTGGAGATGGATTTTGGAGGTGAAGATAGAGGGAGATGAGGAGGAAGAAGATGAAGAAAATAGTGGGGGAGGAAATGAATGTGGTTGCCCTCTCTCTCTCTTTCTTATTCTCACCCATTCATAAGCTTTTTCTCACTCTCACTCTCACCAATCATTCTCTCTTTTACCATTTTCTCTTTTTCTTTTCTTTTTAATACCCAAAAAAAAACACAAGAACACGACATGTAACCAAAATGCAACATGACATGATGCACTAGCCATGGAAAACTGTAGAAACACGGATTTGGCTTAATCGCGATTAGTAGTGCACTAATCAGGTTTTTATTTAAACTGCATATACTTAATTATAAAAATGCCAAATCCAATAAATATATTTTTAAATGAATAAATCATTTTAATCTCCAATTATTTCACAAATATTGGTATATATTTAAACCATTTTACGAAAACCCCAATTTCGCAAGTCGGATAGTTTTCGCGAAATTTATTATTTTAATATTAAATTCCAAAAATAATATTTTATATTTTCTGAAATGTTACAATCTTCCCCCTTAAATAAATTCGGTCCCTGAATTTAAATTTAAACCCCCAAATACTAAAACATTTCAAGGTTCAACTCAATCAATGGGGCTCTGAAATTACGGAAGATACAGAAATACTACAGCGCGTCAAATACGCATGAAAACGAGTACAAAACTCAAAATTGAGCTCCGTCAAGCGTCACGCAAATCATCGGACCTATACACATATCATCGGAGTTACAATAGAGATACCGATCTCGAAATCCACTACTGAAATCCAATATATAAATACTATTATACATATATAGTACGCATCCTTGGAAAAAGTTTCAAAAACTGCATAAAATTCAAGCAAAATCTCTTCTCAATCGCCTTGTGATGCGTAACTCACGGCATAAGCGACGGACGCTCATTTGTAAAGTAATAAATATACATTCATATATGTTTCGCTAAAATATACGTTCCGTCCTTTGAAAATATCCCAAAAGGTTCTCTTTTATAAACGTTCGTGTCACTCGCGGACGCATAGGAAATAGCGAGACTATAGCTCCTTTTTGAAAATCTCTTGTTAACTTTTAATGCATGCAAAGTACTCAGGTACTATCCTCAGATCAATCCTGTTCGGCTACTACATAACATAGTGCCTATCATGAAAACAAAGTGCTCAAGAGCAAAATCAGCCTAAAATGGCGTATCCAGTAATCACGTGCGTCTGGTGCGCACGGAAATCAAATCCAAATACAGATGCCACAATATGCACAAATGCAAAACTAAGTGCAACTGGTGTGCACGAAAGCATCTTTCCAGTGCAACGGGTGTGCACGACAACCTCTAGTGCATCTATAGTGCACGAAAATTTCAATCCAGTGCAACTAATATGCACGAACAAAAATCCCAATCGAGTGCATCAGGTGTTCACAAAATCACATCTCTTATCATGCGCAAAAATCCAAATCAAGTGCATCCGTCATGCATGAATGAAATCTAAATCAAGTGCATCTCACATGTACGAATAAAATCTAAGTCTCGTGCATCCAACATGCACGAATGATATCGCACTCAAGTGCATCCGATGCGCACAAAATCCAATATCAAGCGCCTAATATGCACAAAAAATCTAACCTAAGCATGTCAGGTCCGTAAAAAGTATCTAGTGCAGTAGCATGCACGAAAACAGACGTCAGGGGAAGACACGCACAAAAACATAAATCTGGTAAAACAAATACTCAAGGCATAAATCGGGTGGAACCAAGGTACGGAGTATAAATATAGTGCAACCAATGCATGAAATACCCATCTGGTGCAACAATGTACGAAATAAAAATCTAGTGGATCCAGTGCATGAAATACAAATACAGTGCATCCAGTGCATGAAATACGAATCTGGTGCAATAAATGCACAAAATACAAATCCGGTGCATCCAGTGCATGAAATACAATCCTGGTGCATCCAGTGCACGAAATACCAATCAATAACTCAAATGCATATACAAAGAAATACCGAGTGTACCAAGGTGTTTAAAATCATAAACGTGTGCAACTGTGTACACAAAACACGTATCAATGCACTACAAGCACATGCAAGCTATACCGAGTGCATAAATCAAATCGAGTGCGTACCACATGCACAAAATCAAATCTACTGTATGAAATCCACGAAATCATAAACACGGGCAGCCAAGTCACAAAATCGACATCAAGTGCAATAAGTATGCACAAATAATAAACCAATACAACGGTGTATAAAACATATATCAAGTGCAATAACTGTGCACAAAAATGTAAGTACCCAGTAGGTGCAGCCATGGTACACGAAAACAATATCATGAAACACAATTATCAAAACTCAAATCCAAGCGATATAAGCGTGATAATCAGATCACAAACGCACATCGCAACAAAGGACATTGAGGTACACTTCCTACAATGTCGAAAAATGTCGGTGCACCCAAAACCGGCAGAGCAAGAACATCCGCTTGCCTCTTGCTCACGGTCCGGCGTCCTCTATCTCTGGGTCCTAATTTTCTCTGTGGATTACCAATCTCACAATCTATCGTCTCATCGGCCCGGTCCGTTGTACTAACGGAAACGATTCCGCTCTGGCACTTCTCGGCCAATTAGTATGATCACTTATAAAGCAGCACGTCACTGGCGTTGGCCTCTGGCCCTCTGAATACACATGACACAACTGATTCTCGATGCAACTCTTATCGCAGCAGTGTCCTGGAAGGAACTTGCTCAAGGTCTCTTCCGATCTCGCCTATGCCGCACTGTACGGAGGCTGGTAACTCTTACATAATCTTTTCTCGTCTTCTGGACATCTGCGTTCTAAGCACAACATTTCCTCGGAAACTGGTCATATCCCAACGCCGCTGTATACATATCGGATCTCTAATCTTAACGGGGAGTAACAACAGCTCGTCAGCATATTGCACGAACCTCTTGTTCGACTCGTCTTTATTATCACCCACTTCGATATCACGTCATACTATCTGCGTACTGCAAATGTTCTCGGCTACAGTCAATCTGTAATCTCTCGCACATACTCAAAATCACAAACTCGGTATCTTCATCACCCTGTAAAAGATATCTAGCCGAAAATGTCCTCGGGAACTCGTCCCAACCATCGGAGGAACACTCAATACTCGTCCGTTCTTGATCAACTCACAATGCTCTGGGTGAGGTCCTTTAACCGAAGCTGGTCAACTTACTAATCTCCTATCGGATCATCCGATGAACAACGTCATCTTTAGATTGATCTACTCCAGATCTGAGTAAGATTCTCTGCACTGGAAATCTTCAACTCAACTGGGCCTGCGTCAGCGCATCAAATCCGACGAATCACCTTCGTCTCTCAACTCAATATAGACTAGCTATCACCTGTCGCACCTCTGCCTGGAAGCTCCAGCGATCTCAGCTCATAAAGTCTGGAAGTGACATCCTATCAATCTCAGCAATAGCTTGGTCATCTGTCTGCACGGTAGACGACATCCTAACTCTGAGGTAGGCTGTACGTCAACAGTTCTCTCATAATAGGCAGTCTCTATCAGTGGCTCGATCATCCGGTGCAAAACCAAACACTCGCCTCAAACAAGAGGTTACAACGTAAACACTAACTCGAGACGTTCCTATGTCACCAGAAATCACAATGGTCTGTTCTCGTCCATGACGAACTCGCCCTGACCACATCACTAGCAGCAGCTCAATCTGCGCTCAAACCATGGTGACATGAACCTCAATCAAGTATCGACATAAACAGATCAAAGGAATGAAAGGAATCAACAGATCCAGAATGGATATATAATCATAAGGAGGAACAGAATCAATGAGAGTATGATCATGGAAACGAATAGAATCAAGGATCTCAGATGGATGTATAATCATGGGTACGAAGATAATCATAGATCTCAAAATATGTACATCCTAAGGTTTCTTAAGTGGAGTATCGTATCGTAAATATGCTGCGGAACATACGTACGGTATGTCACTCTACTCAAGCTACCTACTCCATCAATCAGGGTCAACCTATGAAATGAAAGTTCGGGTCTAAAACCTCCCTGTTCAAGTCTAAGTTTTGTAAGGCCAAGCCTAGGTTCCGAATATATATACGCCCTACACTCCGCATAGTTAAACATAGACTCGAACCAAGGTTAAACCTAGCGCTCTGATACCAACTTTATCACGACCCGAAATTTAACTCGTGAACGACACTTAAATCACGCCACGTCCAAAGGCGTAACGTAATTTAAGTAAGCCGAAGCCCAGAAATCTAAACCTTTTTAAGAAAATAAAAGAGGTGAAGTTTTGAAATAAAGGTATAATGAAATCAAATGTTTTCTTAAATGCATAAATAGTGGAACATGAAAAATGCAAGTGGATTTAGTAGTTGGAAAACATGTTTCGTCTTTTAAAAATTTGGGCCGCACCTCCTTTGTATATTTTGATCCAAAACCACAAATACATAATAATAATAAAGGCATCCCCAAGCGGGAGCTAGCTCTTCGCCAATCAGCGATTCACAACCACGTAAGACAAAATATAAGTATACGGCACCCAATGGCGAAGATCAACACCAAAAAGAGAATGAAATAAGCAAGATATCAACCTACCAAGCGAACATGAACCCTCGCTCTAAGTCTCGCAACAACAAGTCTCACTAAGTCTTACTACATATACAAATACTAGTTTCTGATTTGATGGAGTTAACTAGATACAACAGGAATAATAAATACAAGAGAGGTACGATCAACCATGTACCACCTACCAAAGCAATCACCTGAATGCAACTGTGTGCCAGCAATGCCGCTACTAATCCATGCGGTTAACCTGCAAGAACTGTGGCACAATGGGGGTGAGTTGCCAACTCGTGAGTAGAAAACATCAATAGATAGAAATCGAATAAACAACGATTCGTAGGTCAACTATATCATGAAGGTAATACTATGATATCTAGGATGACCGTATCTGCATATGTGCCAACAATAATCAGTGTCTATAAGCATGTGGATATCATCCAACCATATAATCAATACCTGTATGCATGTGGATCCCGTCCACGTGTCCATCAATGACACAACAACGTCATGCATGTAAATATCATAAATGCATATGCATGAAAGTAAGAGGATATAAATCAACGTGTGTCTCTCGCGACACATCAAAATCATGGAACCTGAGTGTCTAGCATCGACACTCGAAACATCAAGAAACCCGTGTCCAACATCGACACGTAAATCCTCATATATCTCGGGCTCTGTCAGTCCGGATTGGCCCACGGGCTACGTCTGCGGGATCGGCCCTCGGGCTCCAGCAGAACGGATCGGCCCCTATCCATCTCTCGACTCCGGTCGGTATCCTCCGGATAACTGCCAGGTCCAACAAATCACCGGTAGGTAGTAGTCTCTCTGCCAGGCTCATCGGCTAATCCATTGACATACCTTTCTTACCCCGGAGTACCATATCAGGTCCACCATGAAACCGCAAATGGATCATCCAACTCCTCGAATCGGGTTTCACATATCACACGTCTCAGAACCGAGAAAACGCATGGTGGACGCACTGAAATATCATATCAAGAGAAACCGGGTTTTTAAAAAAATAATATATACTTTCTTTTGAAATAACCAAGGTTCTCAATTCCAGAAATCTCATGAAAACAACATATCTCAACGCCTAATCGTAAAGCATGATGTATGCGATATATAACAGAATTTAAGCATATCCGTATCATGCAACATGGAGCAGTTATGTGAGTATGGGCATATCATCATAATGTGAGCATATCAATATAATAGCATGATGTAGCAATTCTACTGTGTGAGTGACATAGCAATTATCGATGATGAAGTGTGTGAGCCGGCCAATCTGTGTAAGTGTAACATACGTATCATCGATAATGGTGTAGGTGTACTAGCACAGGTATATGCAATGCAATGAGAATAACATGAAAGTAGCATAAGTAATTCGTCAGCTAAATGCTATAAGGTATACGTATCTAATATGACCGAGTCGGTGAATCTATAAATCGGCATCCAGCCTCACAATATCACGTACGGTATGATCCATCGTACGGCATCCTCTAGTCAAGGGTACGGATCAATCATCATAAAACTCATCATGTACGGTAAATCATCGTACGGCGGCATTAAACCATTAAGGATCCTATCATCCTATATGACACTGAGGGTACGGACCTAATGTCTCGTATGGTATATCACTCAAGATTCACAACATTATCCAATATATATAACTATCTCCCAGGTCGCATCCATAACAATCTCATATCAGAGGACCGGCAAAGATATCAATCCTCTCATATCGACTCACATCCATATACGACATATCAATCAAATCATATCATATCGTATATTCTTTTCATCACATTTATATCCCACATCAAGCCATTTACATATATATATCCTATCTTATAAATCTCATGTCATGCTACTCTAAATCTCATACTTATTCTAGTGCAACTATATATATATATATAAGTCATGATTCACCTTCACTTTTCATATCCCTAAAGCTTTCATCTCATATCCCAATATATATATTCAATTACTCATATCCACTATAACTATCTTTTTAACCATAACCCTAGTTTTCTAATATAGGTTTCTACGACTGTATTCTATAGACCGGTTTCTATTTACAATTTGAGGGGGTGCTATACGCCATCCACCCGACTTCCCTCGTAGATATAGATCTACTCACCTTGATCCTTGCTTGCCGAAGTCGATGACGCCATGCTCCGTCATCTCGGAATCCATGTGAAGGTACCTACAATATCAACACATATCTCAATACCATTAACATCAAGTCCGAAACACCAATACGGCACACGAATCGCCTATAGGTTAGAACCCATGTCTTACGCATGCAAAAACAATTAAACAACCCTTGTTGTTGATGTACAAACGCCCAACAACCAAATACAAATCCAAACATCAAAACCAATAATCCCAATATCGGAAAACATACTAAAACCAAATTCAGTAACATAGGAATTCCCTCCCAGATTCTCTCTTAGTGGGGATACACAAACAGTACTATGGGGTAGTATATAGAGTGTGTGAGCTACTGGACCAATTCCAGCACCAAACACTACCAAGGGGCCGGCCACAATCCTTTGAAATCCGGCGAGCTCGGTCCAGGGTTCTTGGAATGGGTTCGAACTTGTAGGCTGGTCTCCTAGCGTCTTAAATGGGTCTATGGTATTGTTTGTTTTTCTAGTTAACGTTCTAGGTCATCCCAGATTCCCTATCCATAAGCCTGTTCGTAAGAAAAAGGCGCTCCTAATACTAATAAAAACCCATCTCCACTGGATCTATTCTAGCTCAAGAAGGGTGGACCATCGGTCACTCCTCGTAGGGGTTCTGTAGTCCCCAATTTATACACAAAACCGACATGAAACAAATCTTAAGTTCGTATTTCGGGTTCCATACTCAATTCCAAGTCTTGAAACACTCACCACACCTCATGATTCCACACAAACACCCAAACCCTTCTCTTGAATTTTCTAACTTCACAATTCCACACTTGAGCAATTTCTAACTTAAACTAAAATGCAAGAAACTACAAACTAAACTAAATGAAGGGAATTATATCTCATTTGGGCAACTCAAGAAAAACCCTAGCTTCCCAAAGTCTTCAAAATTCAACTTTGCTTGATTCAAAGTGTTAAAGATGAGGAGGGGATCATCTTTAATGAAAGGGGTTTAGGGTTTTGATGAAGGTTTGGAGATGGATCTTGGGGGTGAAGGTGGAGGAAGATGAGGAGGAGGAAGATGAAGAAAATAATGGGGGAGGAAATGAATGTGGCTGCCCCCCTCTCTCTTTCTTATTCTCACCCACTCACAAGCCATTTCTCACACACACTCTCTCTCTTCAATCATTCTCTCTTTTACCCTTTTCTCCTTTTCTTTTCTTTTTAAAACCCAAACCACATAATACCCTAAAAACAACACAAGAACACGACATGTAATCAAAATGCAACATGATATGGTGCACTAGCCATGGAAAACTGTAGAAGCACGGATTTAGCTTAATCGTGATTAGTAGTACACTAATCGGGTTTTTCTTTAAACTGCATATACTTAATTATAAAAATGCAAAATCCAATAAATGTATTTTTAAATGAATAAATCATTTTAATCTCCAATTATTTCACAAATATTGGTATATATTTATACCATTTTACGAAAACACCAATTTCGCAAATCAGGTAGTTTTCGCGAAATATATTATTTTAATATTAAATTCCAAAAATAATATTTTATATTTTCTGAAATGTTACAGCTTTCCACGGGCTTCATCGCATTCGATGACACTTCTGACAGTGTGCATCTGATGAGTGCGCCCTTAGTTGGGCGCGAATAAAATGTCCCCCACCGATGCGTTCACGTGCCTTGCATGTGGGCGCATCGATGTCACACTGCGCTTTGTTAGATCCGCCTCGAGATCCGAGGAATTTGAACCGACCTCATCATCCTATAAATAGGGACCTAAGCTCTTCGTTGAGGCTGCGCCTCTTTATTTTCTCTCTCCTGAATTTTTTTGAGAATTCGTTCTCTTTAGAGCTAGTGCTCTCGCAGCGAAGCCTTTGCTTCCCCCCTTTTTTTTCTTTGATTAGTCAAGTTGAACTTGTCCTATCAAGATAAGGTGTGCATGCGCACCTGCTCTATTTAGAGCGCATCATAAAGCTTTTGCTTATTTTTAAATAGTGCACACCATTTGAGTTGTGCATCTATTACTTAGGAAAATCTTTGGATTTTTCGTAGAATATGTGATCTATTTTTTAGCCCACCCTTTTGGGTTTTAAGCCTTTGCTTCACTTAGATAAATCTTATATAAACTTTAGATTTTCTATAAAGCCTCTGTTTTAAGTCCTAATTTTTTAATGGATCAATTTCGACCTAATGGGGTCTCTTAGCTTTGAAGCTAAAGACTCCACAAAGTGAACTTACAGTGTTTTTTCTTGTATTTGGCTAATGTTTTTTGATCCTTCCTTTTGCAGATATCATGGCTGGTCATCTGTATTCCATCAGAGCCATTATTTCCCATGCAATTATTCGTTCTTATGGGCCGGACTACACTGCTGCTCAATGCGAAGTAGTGCTATGCCGCTTCGAGGATCATAACGGGCAACTGCTTTCTCGCCGTTCTTCTCTCCTGCAGATGATTTTTAATGTTATATGGGAAGCTTTGTCTGAGAGCAACGAGTTGATGCCTCTCTAAGCGCTTGACCAGGCCGAAGACAAAGTACACTTGGTCTACCTGATGGGTCTAAAAGAAACCGAAGAGATGATGCGATTACTCTCTTACACCACATCTGTCAGTAGAGAGCAATCATATCTTCATACAATAGGGTGGAAGATATTAACGGCGATCCCAATGCTTGTCTTCGCGAACGGACGCATAAGAAGATGGTAGATGATATTTGGGTGGCTTTCTTGGGTTTTATTTTTGAGTTTATCAACCCTTGTACCAACGCTAGTATCCTGCCACTATAAACTTTGAACGATATAGTTGCTCTTGCTTTGGTTTGTCTTTTCACTTTTCCGTACTTGTCCTCGGTTGGTAACCTTTAATCCACCCTTTGACGTATGAATGGAAAAAGCCTTTTTGTTGGCCTAAATATTGTGTTTCTGCGAACTGCACTTCATTCTTATGTTTGTGCTGAAATGACCTGGTTTAGTTTATATACTTATCTTAGAGCGTTAATTTATCCTCATTTGATGAATAGACTCGGCCCAACGTTAAACATACATAACCTCCACTAACATAGGAGTCCGTTCGGTTGTGGTAGTAGCTGTAGTCCATCGCACCATTACGTTAGATAATTTCTTCTCAATTTGCGTTCCTTCTGGTCGCTGTTCGAGTAACCACGTAGTTGTCGTATTTTCGATCTCCCTCTAAGACAAAAACATGATTTCTCAAGTAATCTTCCCGTATAGACAGCCATTGAAGACTCAGCGTTAGATGTCACCATAGAGTTTTACCTTAAGGTCAGATCTGTTGGGTCCCACGGAAGACATAGCTACACCCTTTCGAGATGAGATGACATCCAATGGTCTTTAGGATTGTATGTATTTCCATCGAGACCTGGAGTTAAGAATATGCCGTCACTCCGTTTTTATTTTGACCCTTTGGTCCTTGCTGACACCATGTCCATACTCAGCTGAGATAGGATGATAAGCAAGGTAGTCCCTAGGCTGTATGTATGCCATCAAGACTTAATTTTTCTTTTGGAAAAACATGCTCGAACATATTGTTTGCCTTCATTTTTTTTGTGCCCGTAGATTCTATACAAGAGTCAGAATCGAACTGCTTGCAGGGCAGATTTTTTTAATATATCCGCGATTTCTCTATCATTTCAGTTTTTCTTATCATGAAAGTCGCGATTACCCTATCATTTCGGTTATTTTTCGTGTTTGCCCAATAATTTTGGCTATTTCTTTTTCTTTACTCGCTGATTTTTATTGCGAGTTGCCTAATCATTTTGGCTATTTATTTTCTTCTCTTTTTTATTTTTATTTCCCGGTTTAACGACTTAGGGGTCGATAGTTTGGAACTTGGAATTTTGGGTGTCGTTTGGAATTAGTATTGGTAACACTGAAGCGTAGTATCAGGAGCGACCTATAATTTTCCATTGCTTATTTGGACAATGGTGGTTTAGAAGACATGTTTAGATCTCTGTCATCTAAGGCTTTTCAATCTTTATGAGTTGTAAGGTTCTCACAACGTTGTTTTTCCCCTATAAGTCGAGATGATCTCATAGGTGTATTTTCTCCTTAGGAGTCATAAGGGCTACTAAGTAGGATTTTCTCTTGCGAGTTGTAAGAATCTTAAAAGAGTGTTCTTTCCTTGCAAGTCGAGAGGATCTTGCAAGTGTTGTTCACCATGTTGGGGGTATTGCTTTCTTTTGGTGGGACTTAGTGGAAACATATTTTTTTGTACCCGTGGATTGTATATAAGAGTTGGGATTAAACTACTTATAAGGAAGTTTAGGGATATGATGGCTTAAGAAACAGATTTAGATCACTGTAACCTAAGACTTTTGAGTTCTATGAGCCGTGAGGGTCTCATAGAAGTATTTTTCCTTACAAGTCCAGAGTATGTCGTAAGTGTATTTTTTCCTTAGGGATCGTGAGGATTCTTAAGCGTGTTTCTCCTTTGTGAATCGTAAGGATCTCACGCAGGTGTTTTCTCCTTGCAAATCGAGAGGACCTCACAAGTACATTTTTTCTTTTTATGAGTTTGCATCTTTCCAGGTTTTCACAAGCTCGCCGTCAGTCCTGTTGTTTTTACTCAAGGAGCCCTTTCGGTTTTTCATCCGTGCTCATTTTGCTTATGGGCGTATCTTTTTTTTAACGCACCGTTCTCCTCATAGGTTGTGAGGATACATGAATGAGTCTTTTCCCTGTTGGTATCTTGGTTAGCCAAAAGAGAAGGTCTTGAGCGCTGCTTTGTCGGTAATAGTCCAACGTCGCTTGCCAGTGGGACTTGGGAATGATCTAACTTGTTTAGGCTCGTGGATTGTATACGGAGTGCGCAAAGCGTTGAACCCGTAGGGCAAAAACATGATAGAATTTGGTTAGGGGTTTGGTTGTTTGTGCCTGTGGACTATATATGGTAGCCAATTTGGAAGCAGGCCATAGGACATGATATCAGTTTAGGGACATAGCGGTCTAGGGGGAATTTAAGGAATATATTTTCCTGATAGGACTTTTAGAGTCTTGACTTAGGAAGATAGGGAGCGGACATAGGCGTTGTCATCTATCATTGACCTAATTCGTGACTCTTCAAGCATAGTATTTCTTGAGAAAGTGACCGTTTATCGGTTGAAAGGGTCTTTCCCCATTCGTATCCATCAACATGTAGGTTCTACCTTAGTAAACCTTATCTATGATGTACGGGCCTTCATAATTCGGTTCAAATTTTCCGCGTTTTGCATGGTTAGGGATCATTGGGATTTTGACGTCCAGGACGAGTTCGCTTTTACGGAATGTTCTCGGCCTGCTTAACCATTTATATGCTTGAGTCATCTTTGCTTTGTGAGCTTCCAGGTTTTTTTGCGCTGCAAGACGTGTTTCATCGAGAGCATCAAGTTCTTCAAGCCAGAGAAGAGTATTTTCCTCATCAGTAAGCTCATGTTGGAATGCCATTCTTAGCGAAGAGAGTTCGATCTCTAATGGGAGTACTGCTTCTGTCCCGAACACCAATGCATAGGGTGTTATTTTTGCAGCCATCTTAAGCGTTGTTCGGTAGGCCCATAAAGATTTTTGAAATCTCGTGCCAAACTTTCTTATTCTTGGACACCATTTTCTTGATGAGCTTGGTAAAGGTCTTGTTGAATGCCTCAGCTAGACCGTTGGCTCAGGGGCTATAGACGGAGGATTATCTCTAGCCTATATGATGCTGTTGTGTGAAGTGGCTAATTTTATGGCTTTTTTATGCCGATCCATTGTCCGAGATTATTCTTTGTGGGACTTCGAACCTTTAGATCACATGAGTCTTGAAGAAGTGTAGGATGTTCTCTGTCTTTACTTCTTTTAGGGGTACCGCCTCTATCCATTTGGAGAAGTAGTCGGTGGTGGCCAGGATGAACTAATGTCCTTTAGACGACGGCAGTTCAATAGGGCCGACTATATCTGTTCCCCATATCTTAAAAGGCCAGCTAGCCACGGTGGGATGTAGTGGGTTAGAATGTTGATGAATGAAATTCCCGTGTATTTGGCACTGGTGGCATCATTTTTCATATTTGATGCAATCTTGAATTATCGTGGGCTAATAGTAGCCAATTCTTTTGATCTTCAGTTTCATCTTTGGACCAGCTTGATGGGATTCGTAGAGTCCGTCGTGACGGCGAAGATCAAATCTTGGCAGTTCTTCTCGATGGGGGAGTAGTTACTTTCTGTCCCCAGTAGAACTCTACTTAGGTAGTATAGATCCTTTTCTTTCCCTTGGTCATTCTCTTGTACCCATAGTGCGTCTAGAGAATGGTCAAATGTGGTTGTATATAGAATGAGGGGTTTTCTCGTCACTGGAGCAGCTAACACCAGCGGATTCTGCAAGTATTGCTTGATTACCTCCAACATCCTTTGGCATTTTTGGTCCTATATGAAGGGCGTTCATTTCTTCATGAGATGGGAGAAGGGGAGGCATTTGCCTGACAGGTTGGCAATGAACCATCAGATATAGGCATGCTTTCCCTGGAGCGATCGTAGATGCTTGAGATTTCTTGGAGGAGGCATTTATGTAATTGCTCGGATTTTGGAGGGGTAGATTTCGATCTCTTTGTGGCAGATTATGAATCCTAGGAACTTCCTTGATGAGACTCCGAAGGCGCATTTTAACGAGTTCATCTTCAGGTTGTACTTTCGAAGGCGCTTGAAGACTGTTTTTAGGTGCTCCCAGTGCTCTTCATAAGACATACTTTTGACCACGAGATTATCGATGTAGCATTCAACGATCTCATGGATTATGTCGTCTAAGATTTTCGTCATCGCTCTTTGGTAGGTTGCTCCTGCATTCTTCAGTCCAAAAGGCATCATCTTATAGCAAAAGACGCCTAGCGGGGTGCGAAAGGTTGTGTGCTTATGGTCTTTGGGATCCATCTATATTTGGTTGTATCTGGAAGATCCGTCCATAAATAAGAAGACCTCATGAGTGGAGGTGTTTCCAATCATTAGTTCGGTGACTGGTACAGGGAAATTATCTTTTGGGCACGCCTTATTTAAGACCCGGAAGTCCACACAAATCCGAACTGTCCTATTCTTCTTCATTACAGGGACGATATTGGCGATCCAGTCAGGATACTGCACTTCATGTATGAAAATGGAGTCGATTAGCTTCTTGACTTCGGTGTTGATGCTCATCTCTAGCTCGAGCCGCATCCTCCTTGGTGATTGCTTGACAGGTTTTATTCCAGGCGTTATGGCCATCTTATGCACTACAATCTCTGGACCGAGTCCCGACATCTCGGAATAGTTCTAGGCAAAGCAATCTTTGTACTCCATGAGTACTGTCTTTAAAGTAGCCACTTGTTCTTCTATTAGCAGCTCGCTGACAAACATGGGTCTAGGATCATCTTCCGTTCCCAGGTTTATCTTTCTTAATTCATCTGCCGTGGTATGAATTCCATTTTCTAGATTTTTTGGCGCATGCGGCATTTCATAGATCTCCTCATCTTCATTTTTGAAGCAGTCGAAGAGTGCAGGCATATCTTCATCTCCTCTCTCTTTTGAGAACCTTATCATGTGGCAGGTATAGGCTAGCTTCCGCTTCTTGGACTGATCGCATTCTAATTTGGTGAAATCACCTTTCATCGGTGTATGTTTTGTAAGGGCTCTATTCTCTAGCTATCGCTTAGTGTGAACATACTTTGCTTATACTGCTCTTCCAACAAATTCTTGAAGATGAAACGGTCTTCAATCGGATGGTTTATGATCCGATGGTATAAGAAGTAATTAGGATGACCAACAACATTTACTTGATGGGGCTGCTTAGACTCGGGTAATGTCAGTGGTGCTTCATGAAGAGGCTAAACAATTTTCTTGTTTTTTTCGCGAGGGAATGAACATTTCCGCCCATCTTCTTTATGAGTGCTTGACTTAGACGACACTTATTCCGGCTGTTATGCATTTGGAGGTTGCCCTGTTGTTGTTGGGCATCGGCCGCGAATGCCGTTTTGTTCTTGACATTGTTACTTTGGAATTCCCCTTCTATAGAGGAGGACGAAGGCAAATGTTGTTGAGGAGGATTATAACTCGTCTCTTATACAAACTGCCGGCTTAGATGCAATCGTCTAACAATTTTATACAGAGTTATTTCATCCATTTGAATAGCTTCTCTTATCAGCTTGTCAATCGAGTCCTCTTATGGCGGATTCAGAGCATTTGGCACTAATTCTGCCCCATGTCCAGCTGCATTGTTTATAGGCGGCACGTCTCCTTCATTTGAAGATGTTATGGTATGGCAGTTGTGAACTCTTCCCCGCTTCTTGGATCAGAGGTATCCCAATTCGGTGGTATCGGCTTTACCATTAGGGCAGACTTTATGAGGCCTTGGTACGTCCAGGTCTTCTTGTAAAACTGGGTCTCTCGAACGTTTTGTTCGAAAGGTACCCCTTGACGCCTGAGGAGTTCTTTTAAACTCCTTGAGAATTACTTTGGCATGTGAATCGACTGCAACCTGTCAAGATTCGGATCGAGGCCTGGCCAGCCCGTTCCACCTCGCTTTCTTTGGACTTGTAAAAGAGGATTGCTTTCGCGCCTTTATACTTAGGAGGCACAAAGAATGTCACCAACTCCTCCACTTGGTGGGTGCTAACTGCATCAAGCTCTTTATAATGTCGAAATGGGCTATGGTAACACGCAAGACCCGATCGAATTCGTCAAGGGTTTCTGACAAGGGGTGCGTGGAGAACATTATCTCAGCTTCATCTTCTGAATCTCTCCGAAAGACTAGAATCGGGATCGACGACCTTTGATTATCATTTCCCACTTGCGGTTGATCAGAGAATATCATCTCTTCATCGTTCTCAGAGTTGCTTCCAAAAACCGGTATATGGGTCACTTGTTTCTTCTTGGTATTTCCACCAGATGTAGGTTTTCTAAATATTTCGGTATCTTCAGAATCGGGCAAGAAGTACTTGGCATCTTCATACTTGCGGACTTCATTCACCATGAAAGGATTGAGCTCTCCCCTGATGATGCGCTCTCTTCCGTCCTAAAAATACTTCATACACTGATGTTGTGTAGAAGAAATGACATTATACTCGTGCAGCCAGGGTCTACCGAGTAAAGCTTTATAGCAGGTCTTGAAGTTGATGATGTGGAACTTGACATCAGTGACGAGCTGTCCGAACTACAGCGTCAATACTATGGACCCACAGGTTTGTGATGACTAAGTGTTGAATTCGGATATCGTGATCTTCTCCTGAGAAAGAAACCTAGCTTCCATGGCCAGTTCCCTGAGTACCTTTATGTTCAGCAGGTTGACTGAGAATCCATTGTCAACAAGAATTTTGTTTATCCTCACATCTTCGCAGTATTCGGCAACATACAGAGGTCGGTTGTGCTCGAATGTTCTGAGGAGGAGGTCTTCTTCGTTGAAAGTTATGTCAGGAATGTGTACTTTCGCGAACTCATCCTACATGCTTTCTTCCATGAAGTAAGCTTGAAATTTGTCAGGCTCGCTCAAAGCCTTGACAAGGGACTTCCGAAGTTCTTTCGACATGAGCAGAGTATCATATATGCTCAGGTGTGATGGCAGCTTCTTTATGTGAGCTAGGATGTTGTAATTCACCTTGATTTTCTTAGGCAGATCCTTGACGGTGAGATCTCTAGTGACTTCTTCATCTATATAGATCTCTTCGGCAATTTTTCCTTTTCCCTTATCCTGTTTCTTTGGCGTTAGGTTGGAAAGTCCGAGATTTTTCTCGGGAAGAGTGCGATTTCGCAACAGGATATTGTTGAAGGCTTTTTCCTCGTCTTCTTTCTCTGAGGAGGAGCTCATGAATAAGGGGTTGTAGAGTACTTCTTTAGAGTTTCTTTCGAAGGAAGGAGCATCACCACTCTTATCTTTGGGAAGTTTGGCCTTCTTAGAAATCATCCGGCAGTTTTCCGCTGTTGATTCCGCATCATTATTTTTATCGGAGTTATTATTCTTGAGTTGACGAGCATGAGCTTTTCTCCTCTTCCTCTTCAACTTTTTTTGATGAGCGGCATATCCTCGCCACCATTTCTTGAAAGCATTACCCTCATTTTTAGGGTGTGAGACCCTCCGGTGATAAAGACAACACTTTGGGTGCTCTTCTCCACCATCAAAGTATGGGACTTCGGGAGTGTATATGATAAGGGGCAGCATCTTCATCCTTTTTGATAAGGTTTTGGCGACGTGTTTCTCGGCCTTGACTTTGCTTCCGCGCTTTATGGGCGTAGTGTGCTTCAGCTGAGATATGTCGGGATTCGTCCCTTCCACAATTGGTCTGCTTAGGCATTACTGCTTGGCCTTTTCATAAATGGCCATTTCGCGCCTTTGGTTCTCTTTGCTCACTTGAAAAGCTTCTTCCAGCAGCTTATCAATTAAGTTTTCTTGCGAATAGTTAGGAGTATTTGGCGCTGATTCTGCTCCCTGTTAATTGTATAAGAAGGAATGAGAGACCATGCGACAACTTTCCGCACACTCCTCTATCTCTTCTAATGAATCTTCTTCCTCCTCCTTGCTGCTTTCAAGGATATGTCTAAGGAATTCTTCAAGCATTATAGGTGTTCGTGCCTTCTGGTTGTACTCTTCCAGCGTGTCAATATATTTCTGATGTTCCATACGGCAGCCACATATTCGTCTGACTGCACGGGCTTCTTCTTCTTCTTCTTGGAGGGTTTGATTTGGGATCTGTTTCTTTTATCATCCGCTTTTGGAGCGGGACACGGCTTAAGCATCCCTTCAATTAACTGAGGTTCGAGTGGACTTTCCATTTGATCGCAGGACATTCTTGCAGTTCTTTCAGCATTTCCTTCGTCTTTGATGAAAGAACTATTTCCTAAGGTGCTTCTGCCACCTTTGAACAGGATTCCCCCGGTGTATCGAGCTTTTTTGGGACGTGTTTCTGTAGCAGATTCACTTTCCAGCTGTCTGTCAACTTGATTTTATCCAATTTATATTGATCTTCGACCCAGTTTTTGAACACGAAACAATCCTCAATCGGGTGACTTACGAGCTGATGATAAAGACAACAGTTTGAGTTGTTGACTGAATTTTCTTGTGCCAGCTGCCTTGTCTCGGGAAATAGTACCATATTATTCTTCATAGCGAGATCGAATAGCTTCCTCGTCTTATGACGGGGAAAGGAATACTCACATCCTATCTTTTCTTCAAGGGTGGGACCCGAGCGACTATCACTTCGGACTTTGAACCCACCTGGTTGTTGTTGAGTATTGGTAACAAACACCGCCTTTCCCTGGCCTTTGTTATTATGGGGCTCTCTGTCTGGAGAGAAGGAGTCCCGATCGATTTGCTCTAGCTAGACCAATCTGTCAAGGAGTTCTTGATAGGTCTTAAGCTTTAAGAAGGCAAAGAGTAGGTAGATCGTCGATCGCTTGTCGAGAGTGCCTGTGAACATCCCGACATCTGAGGGCTCATTGATGGGTTATTCGCATTTTGAATCCATATTCCTCCACCGGATGGCGTACTACACCAGGGTATCATTTGGTTTTGCCTTTTCGTTGATTAACGCGGAGATGGTGATAGGTTCTTTTGCACTAACAAACCTCTGAGTAAAGAGCTGTTCTATCTCAGCGAATGTTTCTACGGAGCCGTTTGAGAGCTCCGAGTACCATTCAAAGACGGTCTCCGTCAGGATACCGACAAACTACCGGAGAAGTAGCCGGTCGTCGTCGCCGATGTTGCTGCATTGCGCTCTGAACTGCGCAATATGCTGTTGGTGATTTTCGGTCCCTTTGAAAGAGTGGAACTTCGGGATCACATATCCCGGAGGGTATTGTTTTTTATCATACCATGCTGGTTATGGACGGCCGGTTTTGACCAACTTAGCATTTTCTTCAGTGGCGGATATCATCTTAACTTATTGAGCTATATACTCATCAAGTTGTGCCTTCGACATCATATCATTTTTGATGACCGAAGAGGTTTGCAGGAGACTCGTAGCTTCCCTTTTCTCATTGTCAAGGGCCACTGGTGTTTTCTCGATCGGCGGCTCTGATGGTTGAATTATCAGCCCGCTCATGCTCTGAAACAGGAGAGCCATCTTATTCATATTGGCAGACGCTTCTGCTGCTTCCTTTTCTTTCCTGTCGAAAGCACGCTTCAAAGATTCAAACTCCAACCTCAGCTCTGTTGAATCATCTTGTTCGTCCTCCATGTCTACTCTGGGCGGGGGACTAGCGAGCGCTGTCGCTTCAGCATCCATTTCCATCAGCCTCTGTTGACTTTGAGCAAAGGTCAAGGACTGAGTTACCAGTTGATAATCGGTAGAAGTGTTATTTTCATTTCCATTGTTCATCATATACACCGTGTGCACTATCATGCCCTCATGCTTGGGGCACTTAAGATCTCACCTTTTAGGATCTTTCTTGGGCGGCTGAACTTTTTCTGGCCTTTGTCTTTTATAAGAAGCCACCTTAGATCTGAAAGAGGAGTCAATAACTTTTGGTTGACTCTTGATTTTCATTGCCTTGGAAGATGGGCTATTGCTGATAATAGAACCCTTAACTTCTTTCCAAACTTTAAAGACCGTTGAGGAAGGCCATTGAAATGAACGTGCCAGCTTTGGTTCATTCGGTATCTCGACCGAAGGGGAGATTTCTTCAGAACGACTGATGGCGAGTTACGTCGAACCCTGTTCACCAGCTCGAAACTTTTCCCGATGGGAACATCAGTATGAACAGTCGCCATTGGTGGAGTCAACCCAGATGGAGAGCTACCCCCATCTTGTCTTTCTTGATGCCTGTAGCGACGTCGAGCACCTCTCGAGGTAGGAACATCTTCAGTTGCAGCAGCCTCATTGACTTGCCCCCTGTGTGGCCTTGGGGTTTAAGCAGATGTCAGCCATTCAAAGACTGAGGCCATCGGTAAAGCAGGAGCTTGGACTGACAGTCTATGGAAGACGGACTGTCTGAGGTGAAGCACCCTTTGGCTCCTCCGGAGCAGCAGGATTTAAAAGTGCTAACCTTTTGAAGACCGACTTATTTGGGATCTTGGACCTCTTTTCCTGGCCTATAGAGCTTTTGTTCATCCTCTCAAAGATTGAACATTCGGCTTTGGCAGGCTTCTTAGCAAGGTCCGTAGCAGTGGTTGTCAGTCTGTCAAAGACTGGCTTCTTTGACACTTCCTCCTTTGTCACTAGGATGCCGAGTGTAGGAGGTGGAAGTATTGTCCCAAATAAGAGCCCATTCAGTTCTTGGACCACTTAATTCATAGGGATGCAGAGCACAAGAGCCATAGCTCGCCCTGACTAGGTTATCCCTATTGGAGCAGTGTTCGAACCAGCATTGCGGTTACAGTAGTTGCAAATTGGGGCCATTGATTTGCATGGAGATGAAACACCAACTTTAGTATCCTAAAACTAAGGGCAACCATAAATATACTATACCATGATTTTGTTTGAGAAAACACGACACATGAAGTGTGGAGTAAAAAGAGAAAAATGGTCCCACCGTGCGTACCAGAATTTGTTTACCGCCGGAAACCGGACTGATGCGCGAGGAGCGCGTCTAACCTGAATCTTGGGGCGGATGCTGTTTGGAACATATCCATCCACCTCTTCGAAGATACCAAGTTTATTTATAGTACCGTATATCGAAGGTTTGGATGGATGCGACCTTTGTAGCTGACTTCAGATTTCCTCGGGTGAGAGGTTTATTGATTGAGTGGACACATTTTTCTTGCAAATGCAAGCCTCTGCAGTTAATTACATTATCAAACGATAACAACTTTCTGCTTCTCCAAGTTTTGTTTCGTGTATCGTGTTTTAAGCTTTGTTTATTTTAGGTTGCCCTTGGATTATATACGGAGACTAATTTATGTCGTCGCCCGTAGAGCGTGGATTAGTCCAAACCCGTATATGTTTAGCTTTGGAGTTTGAGTTCACATTGGTAACTGGGTTTGCCAATGGGATTGAACTTAGGTAGCATTTCTCACGTTTATGAGGTCCATTAGTTCAGAGGAGATTTGCATTTGTCTAGAGATCGTTAGTCTTGTTTTAGACTAAGATCAACTTAGACGACAAGGTCATATTTTGAGAATATGTTCTCAGTTGATCATTTGATCATATATGAAGCATATGCTTCATACTTAGTTTATTTCACTAAGTATTCAAGCTTTGAGTTGGTTTCAGTGCGCATACGCATTATGGATGTGCATGGCATTAACGCACGTGCATAGCACTTGGTGTAGATGGCTCTGTGCGGTTCTTCATGTTGGATATAGTGCCCACAAGGTAATTATTTTAATTGCAGGTATGCGATTATGATAATTGAGGGAGGACCTATACAGGTAGAACAATCTTACTCAAAATGTTAGTATGCTATCTGGTTTGTCTTTATCATCATGTACATGCATTATGTGGTATTGCAAATCACTATTACATATTGATAGAGCCCATAGGATTCTTGCTTCACCACCAGCATTATGATGGCGATCATATAAGTAAGAGTTGGGTGGTCTATAAGCACATCCTTAAATGTCCCTAGTCGTGGGAGTATCGAGACTGGGCATCGATATTCCGGAGTAGACTAGTATATACGCTTCGAGTCCCCGACAAGGGGCGGTGGCCGGTCTCACAAGCCATTGGTGTTGTGTCACCTAAGATAGTATACAGGTGCTCACTGGAGGTGAGTACACTGGACAGACTCTCCGAGAACTTCTAGATGGTATTAAGACTTATCGTCAGATGGAAGTTCTCGGTGGCAAGAGTACATGTTAGTCCTTTGACCTGAAGTCGTCATTTATCTCATGTAAGTTCCCACTGTACTTTGATTACTACTCTACCATGGCTCAAAGGAGTCATACAAACAGGTTTTAGTTGGTGTTGGATATAGTGCCCTCAAAGTCAATTATTGGATCGTAGGTACGTGATTGCAATGATTGAGGGAGGACCTATACCGGTAGGACAGTCTTACTCGAGATGATAATATACTATCTGGTTTATCTTTATCATACGTGTACTGCTTTAGGTGACATGATATATCACTATTGCATGTTGATAGAGCCCATAGGATTCTTGCTTGAATACCAACAGTATGATGGCGATCATATACGTGAGAGTTGGGTAGTCTATAAGCACATCCTTAAAAGTGGTCCCTAGTCATAGGAGTTTTGAGACAGGGCATCGATACTCCGGAGTAGACTAGTGTATACAGTCGAGACCCCGATAAGGGGCGGTGGCCGGTCTCACAAGCCATTGGTGTCAGTTGGTTCACCTAAGATGTATACAGGTGCTTATTGGGTTATGAGTACACCGGACAGGACTCGCCGGGAACATGCTAGATGGTTATTAAAACCTGTCGTCAGATAGCAATTCCCAGGTGACATGTGTACAGGTTAGTCTATCGACCTGAGATCGTCATTTGTCTCGTGTGAGTTCCCACTGTGCTTTGATTATTACCCTACGACCGCTCAAAGGAGTCGTGCAAATATGTTTTAGTTGGGTACAGTCCCGAGCCACATGGAGGCAGTGAGCAGATCGGCAGGAGATTCGTCTCTCCCAACGTTGGGGGTGAGATCGCGCTGTGTCTAGGAGAGCCATTACACAAATTCCATGGCCATGGAAAGCGAGATTTACTGGTAGGTATTCCAGTAGTATCTCAGGGTGTTCTGGGCTACACTCCGACATGACTTATACCGCTTTTGGGGGTCTGATGTTTACCAGCTCCCTAAGCCCGATATGCGATACTCATAGACGAACGGACCGGACTGTACGGATATTGTCATACATAGGCTCAGTAGGGTTGCAGGATGAGTTCGCTCATCGGCCTCCCTTTCTCTTAATACATGGGCAGCCGTTACATACAGCTAGTATCATTGACGGCTTGTGGTTAAACCCACTGCCATGGTATTGACGAGTCTTTAGAGTCCACTACAGAAAGTTTTCCAGTTCGGGCGAAACGTTGTAGAGGCTGTATGGTTTTATGGCAGGGTTCGGACATACGCGTGCACTTGTGCACGTGACATGGTTCGGACGGATAATACTAGCGGGCTTTGGTTTATGCCGGATCCCAGTATTAGATTTTGTCTCATTGCATTTGTATTCAGTCGGAATACAAATGCGGGTATGTATATACAGCTGCGGGGTTATCCTGTAATTTATTACGGGACCGCTTTTTGAAGTTACCAGTTTGCATTCCGTTTCGGCCATTTTTCTTTTTTTCCTTCTTGGTTGAAATTGTTGTTATGAAGAGGGTTTATTTGCAAAAGTGCATTTTGTAAATGGGAGGGGGGTTTTGTGGCGGGAGTGCTCCAGAACAATCCAGCAAGTTCTTGTGCCTTCTTGAATGTGTGACTCATTCTTGCATTATTGCTTTTTTGGAAATGTTAGGATATCATATGTTGATATTTTCAATATACTTACCACTTCAATTATCCTTAGGCTCACCCTTCCTCCATTGTGCTTTGGCCGAGCACTATGGCAGCCCCCATTTTATGTGAGTGCATGAGATTCCCAAGCTCTATTTCAAAGCTCATTTCCTTTATACAAATCCTCTTGGCAACTTCAATTAACCGATCACCAGATTCGTTGGGTGACTCGAGACAAACTGTTCTACACTTATTCTACAGCAACCTTGGACACTTCGGCTAGCAAACTTCGTGTCCGAGTTTCCTCGGTTTAGTGGCGGGAGCCTGTATTAAGATTCGATGATGTGGCGCAACTTTCAGCGAAGAGGAGACAGTAGATCGATCGAGATCGGAGAGCGAACATCGTCGGCGCAGCCGCAACATCATAGGGACAGAGCTTAAAGATCGAAGGACACGGATCGATCAGTATAATCTCTAAACCCGCTATTACAGAATACTAGTTTACGGTTAATAGAACGATCCGGATTTTAAGTTTGCGTTAGCGCCAGTTTCGTAAAAAGTTTTTGTTCCGTATTTGGCCTTGGAAAGATGGCCGGGGCGCTAGCGTAGACTTACAGTGGTATTAGAGCCAAACTATTAACCGTCTACCAGTTGGTTTAGACAGTGTTAAAGTATCGAAACCGGAACAAAACCCTAACGATGCCACTGAAATAGTGTTCTCTGTTGTTTTCAAAATATCTCCAGAAAATTTTTTAAACATGTGCTGAAGCCTACTGGGGAGATGTAACATTTCAGGATGTAACATTTCAGAAAAATAAATATTACTTTTGGGAATTTTTATAATTTAATATTAATTTTAATGAATATTTTAATATTTCGGTATAATTAAATGCCGATAAATGGGAAAAAATTTGGAAAATTATAGAAATTACTAAAAGAGCGTGTTTTATGTGAATTATGCAAATTTTAAGTTTTTATGATTAGTTTGACACTAATTTAGTGCTAATCGCGATTAAAAATCGCTAATCGCGTTTAAGCTTGTTTTGTGCAAAACATGCACCATTTCTTTTTCTACACTTGTTGCATTTTCCTACATGTTTTGGGTGCATGGCTTGTTATTTTGGGGTTACTATTGATGTGAGAAGGGAATTAGAAAAGAAAAATAAAAGGGAATAAAATATATAGGTATGGGTGAGAGAGAGAATGTGAGGGTTTACTTTGACCCAAGTCTTGGCCATTCCTCTTCATTGCCTTCACTCATTTCTCTCCCTCTCCCTCATGTTGCTGCTGCTGCTGCACTCTTGCTCTCCCGCTTCATAAAATCCTCCAAAACACCATGGAAACAAACTCAAAATCCAAATCCCATTTCTTTAAATTGATGCGCAAGCTCAAGAGAAGCATATTGGACCAAGAAAGAGAAGATTTTGAGGACTTTGAGCAACTCAAGAAAATTCTTGAGTTGCCAAAGGAGATAATTTCTGAACCATAAGCTTAGTATTTGCATTACTTTTACCCCCATGTTATATTTGAACCGATATCGGGTGGTTTTGTGGACTCAGGAAAAACCTAGTTAGGGTTGATGGGAATTGAGAGTGGTGATGGGTAATTAAGCTCAGTAGAAGCCACACAAACCCCCTAGTGCTAGAATAAAGACCCAAACAAGAGATTAGAAACCAGGAATACGAATTTAGAAACCGATATCGGAAGAATTCTGGAATCTGTGAGAGTTAATTGAAATCTGCTATCATTAGAAGACTCTGAAAATTATTTTGCTTGGACAGTGATACATGCAGGCACCCAGGAAACTACCACCAAATCCCTAGCCCCTATCCCCCAACCCAAGCCGCTAATTAATTCATTCTGGCCGCAAATTGCTGCCAGAGTAGGGAGGATGTGACTCTTCTTTGTTCCAGGGCTTTATCATCAGTGAACTAGACCCTTGGTATATGCAAAATTGTCAGATTTGACCTAGGGTGAAATCTGGGACCTTTTTCCTACGTTGCTGTTTTGATTCGGAGTCTCGTTTCTCGTATTTTGAATTCTGGATTTGCGTATTTGTGTTTTATCTCGATCATTTGACGTTTGTACGATGATATCGAGGGTTGTTTGATGGTTTTGAAAGCGTAGTCCATAGGTTCTAACCTATAGGCCTTAGCGCGTTGTTTGGTTTTCTCGATGTGATTTTAAGATGCTTTTGCGATTGTGTTACCTTGTAGGTACCTTCTCGAGGGCTTCCCACGAGGAAGAAGATGAAGGCGACATCCACACCGAGACACAAAATGCAAGGTGAGTAGATTATATCTACGGGGGAAGTCGGGTGGATGGCGTATAGCACCCCCGCAGTTCGATGTTTACTATAGTATATATGTACTATTTATGCTAGCTTATAGTGTGTCATGGATATTTGAGATGAGATTAGGTGTACTAAGTTAGATTAGGGTGTAAAAGTAAACTAGTATAGTACCTAGTTGCGAACCCTAGAATAGGTTTACACCCACACGCACACACATGCTTATTTGTTATGGTTATACCTAGATGATGAGGATTGTGGATGATATTTGGAGATTAGTCGATGAGATTGGGCATAGTGCCATAAGATCGGTGATATGATGTGATTCGTATTTGGGATACGACATGAGATTTTTAGCGGGCCTTTGGACGTGTGTTTCACACACGCATTCATATTTATATAGACGGTATCGATTTGTACTAGACTTAGATCAGTACCTCAGATCATGAGATATGATGATAAGGATACCAGATAATTGATGAGATGAATGTGATATTGACCCGTACCCAGCTTTTGGGATGCCTTACGATGATTTTCCGTACGAGCTTTATATTGATGATAGATCCGCACTCATGACTCGAGAATGTCATATGATATTGTATCGTACGCGGTACCTTTGAGGCGGGATCACCGACTATTATATTTACATATATATATTATATCGACTCAGATTTAGGTGGTTTCCATACCCCTCTTGATTGACTTGTTAGTTAGAGCCGTAGTCTTGCTAGTAAATGTTAGGCTAGGCTGATGTCATACCTATTTCAAACTAATGAATCGGGAGTATTTCAATAATATGCACAGGGATACTACGGATATTTTCAAAAGACACATCTTTTCTTAAAAACACCGTAGCCCTTCTTTTACTAAAAACCCCGATTCTTCTTATTTCAAATGGTAAACTGTATGACTTTTTTTTATATTGATGCAGATGCATCTCCATTGCGTAATTAGTCGATTTCTGCATATTCTGGTTATTTGCATCGCATTGCATGTGCAAATGGTTATTGTTATATTAAACTCATGATGTTAGGACGCCAGCACCATTATCGATGATGCATATGTTCCACGTACACCTGCTTTTCGGCTCACACACTTCATCATCGATAATTGCCATGTCACTACACTGTAGTACTGTTGCATTCAGGATATGATCCCTTGCATGGCATACTCCCTTGCATGGCATACTTGTGTACAAACCTATTGTACACCCATACTTACATAAGTATTTGCACATACATAGATGATTCTGGCTTGATTAGAGATTTGGGAACCGCAAGATACACTTTAAAACTGATTCATTTTAAAAGAGCGGTTTTTCCTCAATATGTGCATATTACTATTCCATGTTGCATGATATACTGATATGATTACATTTCTTTTACATGTCGCATACATCATGCCTTTTGATTATACGCATTGAGATATGTTGTTTCCATGATATTTATGTATTTGGGAACCGTGGGTATTTCAAAATAGAGTATGTACTTGTTTTAAAAACCCGGTTACCCTTGATATGATATTTCAGTGCGTCTACCATGTGTTTTCTCGATTCTAAGAGCGACATGTGAAACCCGATTCGAGGAGGCGGATGAGGCCGATTGCGGGCACATGGTGGACCCGGTATGGCACCCCGGGGCGAGAACGGATCGCTGTGTAGTAGACGGTAAGCCTGGCAGAGGGACTACTACCTACCGGTGATAGTATTTGGGCTCGGCGGATATTCGGAGGATATCGACCGTAATCGAGAGATGATATGGGCCGATCCAGACTGACGGAGCCCGTGGGCCGATCCAGACTGACGGAGCCCGATATATGAGGATTTACGTGCCGATGCTAGGCACAGGTTTCATGATGTTTTCGAGTGTCGATGCTTGACACTCAGGTTCTATGATTTTGATATGTCGCGAGCGACACATGTTGTTTTACGTCTTCATACTTCCATGCATATGTTTATAATATTTACATGCATGATGATTATTGTCATTGGGTGACACGTAGACGATTTCCATATACATATATTGACATTGATCACATAGTTGGATGATATCCACATATTCATAGACTTCATGATATTGTCGACATTGATCGTATTGACCTAGGATTGTGTCATACATACGATTTCTGCCCTGTGATGTTTTCTATTCATGAGTTGGCAATTCATCCTCGTTGTGCCACAGTTTCTTACAGGTTTTGCCGTACAGGTTTCTTTGCAGCTTTTCTGGTACACTACTTCCCTTTTGCGTGACTTGCTTTGGTAGGTGGATTCTTTTGCATCAGAACCACCATTGTATATGTATTATTCTGTTGTATCTAGAAATTCCATCAACCAAACTTGTATATTGTTTCTGACTTAGAAAACCAGTTATGTATTGTTTCGACCTTAGAGTCGCGCGTTGTAGTATTATGGTTTTCATGCTGATTTTGAGTTTTCCTTTGAGTTTTGATCCTCGCCCTTCGGCGTTGTATATTATACTGCTTGCTTGGTTGTGACCGTCGATTGATGAAGAGCTAGCTCCCGCTTGGGGATGCTTTTTATCATTGTGTATATATTATTCTTGTTGTATCCCATTCGGGACATTATTTACAAAGAAAACTCTGCCGAAATTTTCAGAAAAGAATATAGATTTTGAAAATGCATATTCGGCTTCCTTATTTAAAAACCCTTGTTTTAAAAACTTATTTTCTTCACTTCTTAAAACTATTTCCTTTATTTATTACTTAAAAATGGTTTTAGATTTCTGGTCTTTTTGGCTTACTTGGATTAGATGGGGTCCTACAGACTTCATATGATTCAAGTGCCAGTCACGGGCCATTTTGGATCGTGACAAAGTTGGTACCAGAGCGTTAGGTTAACCTTGGTTCAAGTCTAGGTTTGACTATGTGGAGCCTAGAGTGTTTATATATATACGGAACTTAGGCTTGACCTTACGGAACTTAGACTTAGTCGAGGGGGTTTTATACCCGAACTTTCGTCGCATAGGATGACCCTTGGTTGATGGAGTAGGTAGCTTGAGTAGAGTGACGTACCGTACATATGTTCCGCGACATATTTACGATACGCTACTCCGCTTAAGAAACCTTAGGATGTACATTTCCTTGCACAGAATTATATTCATTCCTATGATCTATCCTCATCGGTACTAGTTAGGATTTTGCTGCCACGATTACACGGGAAGAAAGAGCTACGGCTAGAGTTGTGTCAACTTGAGCTCGTCACGGATGAGGACTGACCAGGGCGTGATTCCAGAGACGTACGATCGCGTATAGAGGCTTCGTTTTGTTGCGTTTTCGTGCCATGAGCGTTTGACAGATCGCTTGTACGAGATTTCCCGGATGTGCTGATCGGCACTAGAGGATCATGCTACTGCTAGAGGCCAGCCAGAATGTGATGACCATTGATATATCGCTTACTCAGGATGATAGAGGCGCTGTTTAGTGTACAGACGAGTGAGCTAGTTGCTGCTGCAAATGATGAGATATCGCCCAGATGTTGGAGCTACTGCAGTATAAGTATATACTTAGAGATATGATGGAAGGTTGCTAGTCACCCGAGGATGGACGACTAGGACATGTGGCTCGTTCGCTTACCCCGATGCGAGGTCATCAGATAGATTGATTCCAGCTAGAGAGACCTCGACAGGACATTTCTGAAATACTATACGAGAAGACCTGGACCCAGGAGTGGTCATATTGCGCACACCCAGCAGGCCAGAGTTCGGCATTGTCGACGAGATAGTAGACCAGGTTCGGATAGAGGACCTCACCCAGATGCGTTGTGAATTGATCAAGAAAGGACGAGTATGGAGTATACCTCCGCAGGTTGGGACGAGTTCCCGAGGACGTGTTCGGCCAGATATCTTCTACAGAGTGATGAAGATACAGAGTTCATGATTTCGAGTCCGTGTGAGAGACTTCGGCTGGACTGTAGCCGAGAACAATTGCATTGCGCAGATAGAGACGTGACATCGAAGTGGACGACGACACAGACAAGTGGGGCAAGAGGTTCGTGCGAGATACTGACGAGCTATTGTTACTCCCCGTTAAGATTAAAGGTCGGATATATCTACAGAGGCGTTGGGATGCGACCAGTTTCCGAGGAAATGCTGTGCTGAGGACGCAGATGACCAGAGAAGTGCCAGAACGGAATCGCCCCCGTTAACACACCTGACAGGGCCGATGAGCCGATGAATTGCGAGATTGGTAATCCACAGAGGAGATAAGGACCCAGAGACAGAGGACACCAGACCATGAACAGGAGGCAAGTAGATATCTTGCGCTGCTAGCATTGGATGCACCGACACCTTCTCGACCTTGAAGGAGGAATTATATCGACGACGGTATTTATGATTTATGATTTTGTGATTCGATTATCACGTATCCATCACCTTGGATTTTGGTATTTTGGGCGATCTGTTCGCATGATTTGGTCTTGATGGCTGAGTTCCATGATATTTGTTTTCGTGCACCATGGTTGCACCTACTGGGTATTTATATTTTACGCATAGTTATTACGCTTGAGGTATTGATTGTGATTTCATGCCTATTTTATGCCGGTGATTTGATTTACGCTTCCAGCATAGTTTTCATGCACTTTTAGTGTTTTGATTTGAGCACGCTGATGCATATGGTTGTGAACTTATACACCGCGGTATACCTAATTTTGATTGAGCCGTATTGTATACCGTTGACCTTAATTCTTATATTGATTTTGATTTCTTGCACTCCGTACATTTGATTTATATTTTCGCGTGTGATGAGCGCATGTTTTGAGATACGATTTTGGTGCACACCAGATGCACTAAATCGGGATTCTTTATGCATGTCAGATGCACCTGATTTTGCTGTCAGGCACGCCCGTTGCCCTTGGCAGATGTTTCGTGCACACCCGTTGCACCTAGGTGATGTTTCTGTGCATGTGTATGGCATATATATGGATTTTGATTTCCGTGCGCACCAGATGCACAGGGTATTCTTATATACATTTTGGGAATGAATTCTTATAGAGCAGTACGCTTTCACGATATTTGCAATTTGTTTTCGTACTGAGCAGGACTAGTCAGAGGACAGTACCTGGACATATTTTGCATGCATTGATAGTTATTGAAAGGATTTCCAAAAAGCGAGCTATAGTCTCAGTATATACCTACGTGTCCGATATGACACGAAACGTTTAAAAAGAGGAAACCCTTCTAAATTGTTTTCAAAACGGCGGAACGTACATATTAAACAAAGGGTATATACGTATATGGTTATTTTATTATAATAGACGTCCGCCACTGTGCAGTGTTATGCGCATCGCATAACGACTTAAAAAGATTTGGTATGCATTTACTTCAGCTATTTACATGTATAGATTTGATATCTACATGTATAGTTTTGATTTATACCATATTGGTTTTATTTTGGATTTGACATTTGTATCTTTACCATGACTCCGATGATTGCGGGATGCTTGACGGAGTTTTGTTTCTGAGTGATCTGCTCATTGTTCTTGCGTGTGCATTGCGCTATTATGCGTTTTATGTATTGATGATTTCGGAGCCCCGACGACTTGGACTTTTATTGAAATGTTTTAGAATTTGGGGGTCTAAATTTAAATTCGGGGACCGAATTTCTTTAAGGGGGGAAGATTGTAACATTTCAGAAAAATAAAATATTATTTTTGGGAATTTTTATAATTTAATATTAATTTTAATGAATATTTTAATATTTCGGTATAATTAAATGCCGATAAATGGGAAAAAATTTGGAAAATTATAAAAATTACTAAAAGAGCGTGTTTTATGTGAATTATGTAAATTTTAAGTTTTTATGATTAGTTTGACGCTAATTTAGTGCTAATCGCGATTAAAAATCGCTAATCGCGTTTAAGCTTGTTTTGTGCAAAACATGCACCATTTCTTTTTCTACACTTATTGCATTTTCCTACATGTTTTGGGTGCATGGCTTATTATTTTAGGGTTACTATTGATGTGATAATGGAATTAGAAAAGAAAAAGAAAAAGATAAGGGAATAAAATATATAGGTATGGGTGAGAGAGAGAAGGTGCGGGTTTACTTTGACCCAAGTCTTGGCCATTCCTCTTCACTGCCTTCAGTCATTTCTCTCCCTCTCCCTCATGTTGGTGGTGCTGCTGCACTCTTGCTCCCCCTCTTCACAAAATCCTCCAAAACACCATGGAAACAAACTCAAAACCCAAATCCTATTTCTTTAAATAGATGCACAAGCTCAAGAGAAGCACATTGGACCAAGAAAGAGAAAATTTTGAGGACTTTGAGCAACTCAAGAAAATTCTTGAGTTGCCAAAGGAGGTAATTTCTGAACCATTAGCTTAGTATTTGCATTACTTTTACCCCCATGTTAGATCTGAACCAATATCGAGTGGTTTTGTGGACTCAGGAAAAACCTAGTTAGGGTTGATGGGAATTGAGAGTGGTGATGGGTAATTAAGCTCAGTAGAGGCCACACAAATCCCCTAGTGCTAGAATAAAGACCCAAACCAGAGATTAGAAATCCGGAATATGGATTTAGAAACCGATATCGGAAGAATTCTGGAATCTGTGAGAGTTAATTGAAATCTGCTATCATTAGAAGGCTCTGAAAATTATTTTGCTTGGATAGTGATACATGCAGGCACCCAGGAAACTACCACCAAAACCCTAGCCTCTATCCCCCCACCCAGGCCGCTAATTAATTCATTCTGGCCATGAATTGCGGCCAGAGTAGGGAGGATGTGACTCGTTTTTGTTCCAGGGCTTTATCGTCAGTGAACTAGACCCTTGGTATATGCAAAATTGTCAGATTTGACCTGGGGTGAAATCTGGGACCTTTGTCCTACGTTGTTGTTTTGATTCGGAGTCTCGTTTCTCGTATTTTGAATTCTGGATTTTCGTATTTGTGTTTTATCTCGATCACTTGACGTTTGTACGATGATATCGAGGGTTGTTTGATGGTTTTGAAAGCGTAGTCCATAGGTTCTAACCTATAGGCCTTAGCGCGTCGTTTGGTTTTCTCGATGTGATTTTAAGATGCTTTTGCGATTGTGTTACCTTGTAGGTACCTTCTCGAGGGCTTCCCACTAGGAAGAAGATGAAGGCGACATCGACACCGACACGCAAGATGCAAGGTGAGTAGATTATATCTACGGGGGAAGTCGGGTGGATGGCGTATAGCACCCCCGCAGTTCGATATTTAGTATAGTATATATGTACTATTTATGCTAGCTTATAGTGTGTCATGGATATTTGAGATGAGATTAGGTGTACTAAGTTAGATTAAGGCGTAAAAGTAAACTAGTATAGTACCTAGTTGCGAACCCTAGAATAGGTTTACACCCACACGCACACACATGCTTATTTGTTATGGTTATACCTAGATGATGAGGATTGTGGATGATATTTGGAGATGAGTCGATGAGATTGGGCATAGTGCCATGAGATCGGTGATATGATGTGATTCGTATTTGGGATGCGATATGAGATTTTTAGCGGGCCTTTGGACGTGTGTTTCACACACGCATTCATATTTATATAGGCGGTATCGATTTGTACTAGACTTAGATCAGTACCCCAGATCATGAGATATGGTGATAATGATACCAGATAATTGATGAGATGAATGTGATATTGACTCGTACCCAGCTTTTGGGATGTCGTACGATGATTTACCGTACGAGCTTTATATTGATGATAGATCTGCACTCATGGCTCGAGAATGTCATATGATATTGTATCGTACGCGGTACCTTTGAGGCGGGATTACCGACTATTATATTTACATATATATATTATATCGACTCAGATTTAGGTGGTTTCCATACCCCTCTTGATTGACTTGTTAGTTAGTGCCGTAGTCTTGCTAGTAAATGTTAGGCTAGGCTGATGTCATACCTATTTCAAACTAACGAATCGGGAGTATTTCAAGAATAGGCACAGGGATAATACGGATATTTTCAAAAGGAGCATCTTTTCTTAAAAACACCGTAGCCCTTTTTTTACTAAAAACTCCGATTCGTCTTATTTCAAAAGGCAAACTGTATGACTTTTTTTTATATTGATGCAGATGTGTCACCATTGCGTAATTAGTCGATTTCTGCATATTCTGGTTATTTGCATCGCATTGCATGTGCAAATGGTTATTGTTATATTAAACTCATGCTGTTAGAACACCAGCACCATTATCGATGATGCATATGTTCCACATACACCTGCTTGCCGGCTCACACACTTCATCATCGATAATTGCCATGTCACTACACTGTAGTACTGTTGCATTCTGGATATGATCCCTTTCATGGCACACTTGTGTATATACCTATTGTACACCCATCCTTACATAAGTATTTGCATATACATAGATGATTCTGGCTTGATTAGAGATTTGGGAACCGCAAGATACTTTTTAAAACCGATTCATTTTAAAAGAGCGGTTTTCCCTCAATATGTGCATATTACTATTCCATGTTGCATGATATACTGATATGATTACATTTCTTTTACATGTCGCATACATCATGCTTTTTGATTATACGCATTGAGATATGTTGTTTCCATGATATTTCTGGATTTATGAACCGTGGGTATTTCAAAAGAGAGTATGTACTTTTTTGAAAAACCCGGTTACCCTTGATATGATATTTCAGTGCATCCACCATGTGTTTTCTCAGTTCTGAGAGCGACATGTGAAACCCGATTCGAGGAGGCGGATGGGGCCGATTGTGGGTACATGGTGGACCCGGTATGGTACCCCAGGGCGAGAACGGATCGCTATATAGTAGACGGTGAGCCTGGTAGAGGGACTACTACCTACCGATGATAGTATTTCGGCTCGGCGGATATCCGGAGGATACCGACCGTAGTCGAGAGATGATATGGGCCGATCCAGACTGACGGAGCCCGATATATAAGGATTTGCGTGCCGATGCTAGGCACAGGTATCATGATGTTTTCGAGTGTCGATGCTTGACACTCAGGTTCCATGATTTTGATATGTCGCGAGCGACACATGTTGTTTTACATCCTCATACTTCCATGCATATGTTTATGATATTTACATGCATGATGCTTATTGTCATTGGGTGACACATGGACGATTTCCACATACATATATTGACATTGATGACATTGATCACATAGTTGGATGATATCCACATATTCATAGACTTCATGATATAGTCGACATTGATCGTATTGACCTAGGATTGTGTCATACATACGATTTCTGCTCTGTGATGTTTTCTATTCACGAGTTGGCAACTCACCCCCGTTGTGCCACAGTTTCTTACAGGTTTTGTCGTACAGGTTTCTTTGCGGCTTTTCTGGTACACTACTTCCCTTTCGGGTGACTTGCTTTGGTAAGTGGATTCTTTTGCATCAGAACCACCATTGTATATGTATTATTCAGTTGTATTTAGAAATTCCATCAACCAAACTTGTATATTGTTTCAGACATAGAAAACCAGTTATGTATTATTTCGACCTTAGAGTCGCGTGTTGTAGTATTATGGTTTTTATGCTGATTTTGAGTTTTCCTTTGAGTTTTGATCCTCGCCCTTCGGCGTTGTATATTATACTGCTTGCGTGGTTGTGACCGTCGATTGACGAAGAGCTAGCTCCCGCTTGGGGATGCTTTTTATCATTGTGTACATATTATTCTTGTTGTACCCCGTTCGGGACATTATTTACAAAGGAAACTCTGCCGAAATTTTCAGAAAAGAATATAGATTTTGAAAATGCATATTCGGCTTCCTTATTTAAAAACCCTTTTTTAAAAACTTGTTTTCTTCACTTCTTAAAACTATTTCCTTTGTTTATTACTTAAAAATGGTTTTAGATTTCTGGGCTTTTTAGCTTACTTGGATTAGATGGGGTCCTATAGATTTCATATGATTCAAGTGCCAGTCACGGGCCATTTCGGGTTGTGACAGGAGACCACATGAACACACCCCAAACACGGACCCTTGCCACCGGATTTTGGCCGGCCACTTCTCTCCATTTTCCGGCGAGGCCTGCCCAGTATTAGCCTCTGGTGTTTGTGTTTGGGGTGTGCTCTGGTCTCTGGGAATTTGGTTCTGTGGTGTTGTTTATTTGGTCCAATTTGGATATGGTTTTATCAGCTTGTTTGGGCTATTCGAGGGTTATTCCGGAGTTGATATTTTTAACATTGTATAAAGTTTTGCAGTGCTTTACATTACTATCTGTGACCATGAATGTCATTTAAGCGGTAAATCTTGTCTAATTGCTATAGCTCTTTTAGACGGCTTTGCGAATACGACATTCACGTTGATGTTCTGTGTTGTGCTGTGATGTTGCGGATTTTTCATGATGGATAGCCAGCGTGCAATGGTATTGCAGTTTGGATATATTTGTACATTTGATATTGCGGGGCGAGCATCCGACATGTGGACTGCCGTCACTGCCTGTTTGTATATTATTCTTTTGGGGCACGACCGGGTTGAGGTCGATGTACCCATTGTATATATTTTCTTTTCTGTACTAGGTTTACCCCGCGGTGGGGTGCACGGATAGCCGGGTTCTGGAGGGCAACGGGTCCGCATCTCATGGCTTTGAGAGGGAAGGGACCTCACTCTAGGATTGACGGGCTATTCGCCGCACTCGTAGGGGTATAGGTTGACCTAAGGAGGGGTGCTTAAGTTACCGGATTCCGTGAAGTGCTGGGTGGTCCATTCATGATGCTGAAGGGGGCTGCCTCGCTTCTGGTTTTGGCGGGTAACTTGCCGCACTCATAGGGGTCTAGGTTTTCATTGCACATACTATCCACACGACAGGGGAACGTCGGGTTTCATTTGTGGCTCTATGAAACTCGGGGATCCTAGATTATCTGTATTGTTCTGTGATACTTATTACTTTTCTATGATGTTGCATTTATCACGCCTGGAGCGATTTTGTATATTGATACACATACACACACACACACACACACTAGTAGATATTGTATATGTTTTACATCCGCACTAGTCCTGTCCACGCTCTGCCGTTAGTTAAGTAACCTAACGGGTGATGACGGGACCCAGTGGCGAATGCGGATGGTATATACGTACATTTTATTTTCGTTCTTTATTGGTGTGATTAATTGATAGGACTGCGTTGATTCGTATCAATGCAAGGAAAACGGACCTATACAGATGTTGTTGGAACGATTTTTCAAAAAAGCTGTTATTACAAGGACATTCTCTTTTGTTTTGCATAGCGGTATTCGGTTATGAATATCCAGCACCTCATTCGACGAGGCAAGGGCCGAGATCCCTTCACCGGGAGTGACCCCTTAGACAAAGGTTTGCGTCAGGGTAATAACTTCACTATAGTCGATTACTTTTTGTTTTGTATCGTGGTATTCAGTTTGGAATATCCTGCATCTCATTCTACGGGGAAAGAGCCGAGATCCCTTCACCGGGAGTGACCTCTTTAGCGAAGATTTTCGCCACTATATTTTTATAAAAGCTATCCGGTTCCTTCAACGATATCAAGTTCATTACGTTAAAGGTTTTTCGCCAAAAACCATTCGTAGCCCTCCGTCATTTCAGACGAGTAGCACTTAGTATTCATGCTATATTTGTTGGCCTTAGTCAAGGCATAGTGTATGGTAGCTATTTGTTACTTTTCTGTTGCTAAATAGATGCGTTGGTTTGGGACAGTCGTACTACTTTGTTGGATTTAGTCAAGGGTATGTACGGGTGGGTTCAAATTAACCTGGACAATGACGGGTAGAACTTGACATGTGACTTATGATTTGTTGGCCTTAGTCAAGGTCATAAGAGCATGGGGTAAAAATCACATCGGGAGTTTCTAAAGAAACTGAAACTTGCCAGGCATGTGCATACTATCTGGAGTGTGATAACGTGAGTGGATTCCGTCACGTTATCATGCGATGATAGTTGGATCCCGATTCCCACTGATAAGTTGGTTTACTCCTCGGGTGATCCCGACTAATTCTTCTTTCAGGTTTGGAGGAGAATTTGAGGATACAGTGGGAGGTTTCCTGATTAGATAAAGCGATAACCATTCTGATCAAGGTTAGAGTGCACGCAGAGTGTTTCTTTTTTCTCTCTCTTTGGCAGCGACCATGACCCGACCCTAGACTATGAATCAGTAACCAAGTTAACCGAACTTTCTTAAAACACTGGCTTTTGGATTGTCTGAGTTTGCATACAACATTGCTACTCCTTCTTTTACCCTTTGCATTTCTCAGAACACCCCGTATCACTATGGACATCCACTTCCATTGGATAAATCCATCGTATGGTTATATACGAACTCGGAGGCACTTGTTCCAGATTCGAGAATGGATTCTGGTTCTGGAGAGATAGAATAGGACTATTCAGTTGTCTTTTCCTTTTACCTTCTCTCAAGTTATGAGGGCTCCTAGGATTAGGGGACAGTACACCTATTACGCTTATTGGATAGTATTCTTCCAAACCATAGGCAGGTGCCGAAAGGTAGGAAATGAAGAAAACCAGTTAACCTAACTGTGGTGTACAGAAGGTAATAAGTAAAGACATATAAAGGGTTTGGAAAGAGGGCAAAGTAAATTGCGACTGCTATTCACGGCAAAACCAAGTATTTCATCGCCACTCCTATTTCACCTTTGTATTTCTCCAGAACACCCCTTATCACTATGAAGATCCACAGTTATTTGGATAATCCATCGTATGGTTATATACGAACTCGATGGAACTTTTTCCAGTTCGGGGATGGATTCTGGTTCAGGAGAAATAGAATAAAGGTTAATTCAGTTGTCTTTTATCATCACCTTCTTTCAGGTTGCGAGTACTCCTAGGATTAGGAGAGTACATCTATTATGCTTATTGGATATTCTTCTTCCAAACCATAGGCTGGTGCCGAAGGGTAGGGAAGGAAAAAACCATTAAGCCTAATGATGGTGTACAGAAGGTAATGATTAAAGACAAATAAAGGGATTTGGAGAGATGGCAAAGAAATATACGGTTACAGTCATGAATCTGGATAATGGAAGAGGCATTACTAGGAATATCCGGATACACCTTCGAAACATATTCATGTTTCAGTTTCACTGTGTATTGTTAATAGAAAATTGATTTCCCAATTAGTCCTTGCTCCAGGGTATGTATTTACCAGGTATGATTCTCACATCTGTATGGTTTTACAGATGATGAGTGGGAGTAAGTTATTGGGAATTTGGTGATCATCCTCATTATATCAGAATTCGTTGTAATTGGTGATATTTGAGGAAATCGCCTGGGTACAGTTTTCAACCTACGATACACAGGGTTTGAGTTATTAAACTCAGGGGACTTATACAAAGTATTGTATGTTGTCCAGTGTCCATTAAGACAATGGGGTAGGTCCTCGTACTATATTCTGTTTACTTGTAACTTCTCTAGTTTTAGACATGTGTTTCGTAAAAATACAAGATCCAAGTCTTGAGAAGTTATAGGTCTAAGAATAAAGTAGAGAACCAGGTGTAGCAAGTATCAGAATTCTTCAAGGTGATCGAAGATGTAGATACTTGTGTATGGTATTCAGTTGATAATGATGTTTTAGAGAACTTGCTTCTCTTTCAGGTTACTCATAATTGGATGCAGTCCTAAGTTGAGTAATACTAATCGGCCTCTCTCCATTTAGTTGACATGCACTTGAGACAGCTGTATGATTTGAATCTGGTTCCAATTAAATCAGTGCCTCTGTTTCTATATTGTATATAGAATGGATCATATCTTAACGATGTTAAGCTATATGGAGTTGTCCGGCTTATGCTTAAAACCAGACTCTGGATAACTTAAGGCACATTTCTGTAATGGCAGTTTGTGGGTTGACCCTGGCTTTGACGAGGGTTGACTTTCTACCATCTGGAAGATCAATAGTGATATTGTTCTTGACTCGCCGCAGTTTTAGTAAAATGGACTTTTTCAGAAAACAGTAGTGGGAGTATGGTAGAACTGGAAGAGATTCCAGAACCGCAAACGATTACGGAAAATTTAATAGGACCTGAAGATTCAATCATATTTAACATTTCATTAGCTACTCCGCAGATATGGTGGGTAACCTCAGACACCCGAAAGGTACTCTGGTAGGCTCAAGGACGGTGACAGGGAGGGTCTTGTTTACCCAGACTTGCTATTACTACTGTTCCAGACTATGAGACCCGGCAGGAGGATAAGTATAGCGTCGTTCTAAACTAGTTTTAGAAGTGCACGTGTATATTATTCTGCCAGAGAGTTATCGTAGTCAGTGGGAGCAGCGGAAGCATAGTGGACAAGAAGCGTGTGTCTATTTATAGACTAAAGAAGATATAGCGGAGATAGATCATCTATTTTTGATGTGATAGTCATGGGCTTTGACTTCATCAGAATAGGGGATGGATCTGTTAGGAAAGCAGTAGGGTGTGATGTCCTGGTATTTGGATGACATACACAGAGTAAGAAGTAAAATTCCTATACTACGATCGGTTATACTGTGGTTGTCACACAGTAGTTTCTCCACATAGGATATGGATGTTATATCAGACATTCTGGTTACTAGATCTATAGTTTTAGATCTAGATTTGGGTAGTTTCCCAATCTGGGTGCTTTGACTGCATTCTAAAAGTATTTAGAATGGACGACTCCTGGCATAGTGGTGTACCAGCAGGTGATGGAGTCACCCTCTCTAAAGATGTCTTACAGACTAAAGGGGAGAGGGATGTGCATGATTGGCAGATCACTTACTTAGGCAATTGAGTTGATCATGAGATGTCAAGTACCACACCAGGTGTTGTTTTTGCACCAGATGCAATAAGTTGATATTAATCCAATCCTGGAGGAACGTTCGGAGGCAATTTTAGAACATAAGTAGATGTTCTATGGATTTGATAACGGTAGCCTCCTTCGGGAGACAGTTATCATTCCAGGATTCCGAGGTGACATGGATGACAGAGTGACTGTCAGAGTTATAGTTTTCCCTCTGACTAGGGGCAGTAGTTTGGACAGGTGGTCCAAGCGGATACTGAGGAAGGCATTACGCAGGATACTGATTAAGTTCAGTTGACGATACAGTCTAAGGAGTTTGGATTTGGAGTTCATTTATGAACTAGGTCCCATCAGATATCCAGACATATTCTAAGACAGCTATTGCTCATTTCGGGGGTGGCTTTCTCCGCGAACTTGAGATATAGAGAGACATAGAAAGAAATATCAGAGCGAATCCACCCACTGAGGTTTTTTCTCGAACATAATAGTTATACAAACAAGTTTTGTGAGACTGATCAGTAGAGAAGTTGGGTGTTCGGTAACACACGGGCTGTGAGTATGCGACATCGCAATAATTAGCCTTAAGTGCAAGTGGGAGATTGTTGGATATAGTGCCCTCATAGTCAATTATTGGATCGCAGGCACGCGATTGCAATGATTGAGGGAGGACCTATACCGGTAGGACAGTCTTACTCGAGATGATAGTATGCTATCTGGTTTATCTTTATCATACATGTACTGCTTTAGGTGACATGATATATCACTATTGCATGTTGATAGAGCCCATAAGATTCTTTCTTGACTACCAATAGTATGATGGTGATCATATACGCGAGAGTTGGGTAGTCTATAAGCACATCCTTAAAAGCGGTCCCTAGTCGTAGGAGTTTCGAGACAGGGCATTGATACTCCGGAGTAGACTAGTGTATACAGTCGAGACCCCAACGAGGGGCGGTGGCAGGTCTCACAAGCCATTGGTGTTAGTTGGTTCACCTAAGATGTATACAGGTGCTCATTGGGTTATGAGTACACCGGACAGGACTCGCCGGGAACATGCTGGTTGGTTATTAAAACCTATAGTCAGATAGCAATTCCCAGGTGACATGTGTACAGGTTAGTCTATCGACCTGTGATCGTCATTTGTCTCGTGTGAGTTCCCACTGTGCTTTGATTATTACCCTACCACCGCTCAAAGGAGTCGTGCAAGCAGCTTTTAGTTGGGTATAGTCCTGAGCCACATGGAGGCAGTGAGCAGATCGGCAGGGGATTCGTCTCTCCCAACGTTGGGGGTGAGATCGCGCTATGTCTAGGAGAGCCATTACACGAAGTCCATGGCCATAGCAAGCGAGATTTACCGGTTGGTATTCCAGTGGTATCTCAGGATGTTCTGGGCTACACTCCGACACGACTTATACCGCTTTTGGGGGTCTGACGTTTACCAGCTCCCTAGGCCCGATATGCGATACTCATAGATGAATGGACCGGACTGTACGGATATTGTCACACATAGGGTCAGTAGGATTCCAGGATGAGTTCGCTCATCGGACTCCCTTTCTCTCAATACATGGGCAGCCGTTACGTACAGCTAGTACCACTGACGGCTTGTGGTTAAACCCACTGCCAGGGTATTGACGAGTCTTTAGAGTCCCCCACAGAAAGTTTCCCAGTTCGGACGAAACGTTGTAGAGGCCGCATGGTTTTATGGCAGGGTTCGGGCATACGCGTGCACTTGTGCACGTGTCATGGTTCGGACGGATAATACTAGCGGGCTTTGGTTTAAGCTGGATCCCAGTATTATACTGTGTAGATTTTGTCTCACTGCATTTTTATTCTGTCGGAATACAAATGCGGGTATGTATATACAGCTGCGGGGTTATCCTGTAATTTATTATGGGACCGCTTTTTGAAGTTGCCAGTTTGCATTCCGTTTCGGCCATTTTTCTTTTTTCCTTCTTGGCTGAAATTGTTGTTACGAAGGGGGTTTATTTGCAAAAGTGCATTTTGTAAATGGGAGGGGTTTTTCGTGGTGGGAGTGCTCCAGAACAATCCAACAAGTTCTTGTGCCGTCTTGAATGTGTGACTCATTCTTGCATTATTGCTCTTTTGGAAATGTTAGGATATCATATGTTGATATTTTCAATATACTTACCACTTCAATTATCCTTGGGCTCACCCTTCCTCCACTGTGCTTTGGCCGAGCACTATGGCAGCCCCCATTTTATGTGAGTGCAAGAGATTGATTTTTGATTCATAGCAAAAATTCCCAAGCTCTTTTTCAAAGCTCATTTCCTTTATACAAATCCTCTTGGCAACTTCAATTAACCGATCACCCGATTCGTTGGGTGACTCGAGACAAAGTGTTCTACACTTATGCTATAGCAACCTTGGACACGTCGGCTTGCAAACTTCATGTCCGAGTTACCTCGGTTTAGAGGCGGGAGCCCGTATAAAGATTCGATGATGTGGCGCAACTTTCAGCGAGGAGGAGACAGTAGATCGATCGAGATTGGAGAGCGAACATCGTCGGCGCAGCTGCAACATCATTGGGACAGAGCTTAAAGACCGAAGGATATGGATCGATCGGTATAATCTCTAAACCCGCTATTACAAAATACTAGTTTACGGTTAATAGAATGATCCGGGTTTTAAGTTTGCGTTAGCGCCAGTTCCGTAAAAGGTTTTTGTTCCGCATTTGGCGTCGGAAAGACGGCCGGGACGCTAGCATAGACTTACAGTTGGGTACAGTCTCGAGCCACATGGAGGCAGTAGTCGACTGTCAGGGATTCGTCTCTCCTGGTATTAGGAGTCGATGTCGCGCTGTGATCAGTTGGATATCACCAAAAATCCGTGGCCACGGTAGGGGAGATTTATTGATAGTTGATCAGTAGTATCTCAGTTGGTTATGAGCTTGACTTAGACATGACTTATCGAGTTAGTAGGGGTATGACGTTATCCATACCCTAGACCCGATTTGCGATACTCTTTGAAGAAGAGACCGGACTGTACGGAGATTGTCACATTCAGGCTCAGTAGGGTAAGGACGCATTTGATTGTCGACCCCCTTTTCAACAAGTACCTAGGTAGCCGTTACGTACAGCTAGTGCTGCCGACATGCTTGTAGTTAAACCCACTGCCAGCGTACCGTCAAGTCTTTAGATTCCTACATAGAGCGTTTTCTTGGTTCAGGTGACAGATGTAGGAGTCGTACGTTAGTACGTGCAGGGGTTCTAATTAATTACACGATACACGATACACGGATTTTAATCGAACGGATGATAATACTAGCCGGCTTAGGATTAAGACGGATTATTAAACCAGGTTTTGATTTTATAATTTATATATGTATTTTGATACATATATTTTAGTATTATTTCTCACTATTCATTTTCTCTCTTTGGTGCTATCCGTATTTTTATACGGATACGCGTATATGTAACGATAGATATACCAGGTGAAGTATTTCGTATTTATATGAGAATGCTTCTAGAAGAAGAGGACCTCATATTTATTTTTCTATTTAGAAAAATAAAAGGAAAATGAGGTGGAAAATGAGAGTTATGAAGTATGGTGCAAACATTGTAGAGAGGTATGGCTTTTTTTTTATTGTCAAAATCCATTTGGATGCACTATTGCACCATGGTTGGTTTTTATAGCTATACTTTTCTACACTTGATCACCTGATGAAATTTTTCTTCATCTCCTCCACCATGGCTTATGCTTCCTCTAGCTCATCTTCTTCTTCTTCTTGCTCCCATCTTTGAGCAAGATTCTAGAGAGAAAAACTTAGTGGAGTATTTCTACATCACCGACCATCCAAACCTAGCGAGCGTGGATCGTCGGTTAGAGCCTCCTCCGCATTCCCTCGGGTGGATCGTCTTCGGCAAGGGTAGTCGATTCTCAAGCGCTATCCCGGAGGCTAAAAGCTTGGAGGGATCTTCCACAATTGGGTGGACACGTGACAAAGGTTTAATTCCATATCTTCGCATGCTTGGTTTGCTAGTTTAAGAGTTTGGATCGATTCTAGGTTCGGCGTTCCTTCGTGTTTGCTCGAAATTTTTGTTTGCCGTCTGCGCTTCCACTGGGCCGCGGGCACTAGGGAACCCTATAGTAGTATCAGAGCCTCCCAAACACCTTAAACTAGCTAGCTACGACATTAGAATTCACGTTTTTTCGGGCATCGAAAACTGTCGAAAAACAGTCCCGAATTTTTGAGTTTTGAGATGTTTGCACACCCCGCGAGCTCTCGGTTTGAACCGAGAAACCACGGGGTGGTGCGTGGGCACCCCAAGGAGACTCGGGGAGGGGCGACCGAACGGTAAGGCCCACTCCCTAAGACCACCACAAGGTGGTCTTGGGGGTAGGGGCCCGAAATTGCCCCTCCATGGGTAGTTTCGGGTCTGCCTCACCCTATGGCCACCTCGTGGTCACCTCGGGTTTAGGGTACCCCCGCTAGGCCCCTAAATTGAAGTTAATTTCATGCTCTAACTCCCCGCAAAGGTTCAGACGCGTTTCGTTTTGATTTGGACTTTCGAATTGGCTCAAAACTCGACTTTTTTAGATGTTTACTTGGTTTTTGATCCGTGGTAAATTTGGGATGTGCGCTAATTGTGTTTTACAATTCTATTATCGTGACTTCATTTGCGTGCATTGATGTGTCGTGAACGTCTTCTAATTGCTATATATTCATTTAGACAAGGTTACACACATTCTAGTGTTGCTTGCTTTTGCGGTTATATATATATATATATATGGTTATGGATGGATTGTCATGATGGATAGCCTTGTGTGCAATGTTAGATGTATAGTTCAGATTCATTTGTATATTCTTTATTAAGGGGTGAGCGTCTGAAATGTGAACTGCCGTCACTACCAGTTTGTATATTCTTTTATTGGGGCACGACCGGGTTGAGATCCATATCGCCGTTGTATATATATTTTCTTTTCTGTATTAGGATTACCCCGCGGAGGAGTTGTCGAATAGCCGGGTTCTAGAGGGTAACGGGCCAGCATCTTATGGTGTTGAGATGGGGAGGCCTTATTCTATAATTAGCGGGCTATTTTCCATAATCGTAAGGGGTATAGGTTGACCCATGGAGGGGTGCTCAAGTTACCGGATTCCGTGAAGTGTTGGGTGGCCCAATCACTTTGTTGATTGGGGTTGCATCATTTTGGGGATTGGCGGGTAACTTGCCACACTCATAGGGGTCTAGGATCTTTATTGCACTGGCTATCCACATGACTGGGGAATGTCGCGTTTTATTTATGGCTCAAATGAAACGCGGGGTTTCTAGATTATCCGTTATTCTATATTGTTGTTCGCATACTTGTGATGTTTTTTATCTGCTGTGATGATTATTATCTGCCTATGATGTTGATATATATATATATATATATATATATATATATATTATATTTAGTAGATGCTTCTATATGTTTTGCATCCGCGCTAGTCCAGCTTCCGCTCTGCCGTTAGTTAAGTAACCTAAGGTGCATGATAGGCTTGGTGGCGAATGCTGATGGCATATAAAAAGCATGTTATTTTGGCTATTTCTTTTGTGGCTTGGAAACATAAAATGATGGGAACGCATTATCTAAATAATGCAAGGAAAAATAAACCTAAATGATGTTGTCGGAACCAATTTTAAAACTACCCGGTTTTCTTCAAAACTTTTAGTCGTATTCTTTTGCTTCGCATAGAGGTATACGGTTAAGAATATCCAGCACTTCATTCTATGAGGGAAGAGCTTTGATCCCTTTACTGGGAGTTCGCTCTTAAGCAAAAGTTTATGTTACTAGTTTTAAAATGCGGAGCTTAAACCACTCCATTTCAAAGCCGCTCGAGTTCCTTCAACGATATCAAGTTCATTACGTTAAAGGTTTTTCGCCAAAAACCAACCATATCCCTCCGTCATTTCAGATTAGTATTATTTAGTATTCGTGCTGCGTTTGTTGACCTAGTCAAGGTGTAGTGAACGGTAGCTAAGTGGTGTTTTCTGTGTATTATAATGCGATTGGTTAGGACAGTCATGCGGCCTTGTTGACCTAGTCAAGGGTATGTGCAGGTGGGTTTAATGCAATCAAGAAAATGACGGGTTGAACTTGATTAGCGGTTTATGGTTTGTTGACCTAGTCAAGGTCATAAATTGTTAGGGGAAAAAACCATATCGGGAGTTTCAAACATACGGGAAACTTGCCTGGCATGCGCATACCTTCTGAAGTGTAGTGACTTGAGTGGATTCCTTCAAGTTATCACATGATGATAGTTGGGTCCCGATTCTCACTGATGGGTATGTATTACTCCTCGGAAGATTTTTCACTTCACAATTAGCTAACCTATTAGGCGTCTAGAAAGTGTTAACGTGATTGCGCCTCTGCGGAAACGAGGTTATTAATTGGGTCCGTACGAAAGCACGAGGGACCTCCCTCGGAGTACCAACACTGACCGGCTGAATGGTTAGCGAACTTGTAAAAGTGTAAATGATCCCGACTAGTTCTCCTTTTAGGGTTAGGTGGAGAATTCGAGGAACCAGTGGGAGCTATCGTTATCAGATAAAGTGATAACCAATCTGATCTTGATAGTGTGCACGCTGAGTTTTCTCTCTCTCTCTCTCTCTCTAGTACAGCGACTCATGACTTACCTTAAAAACTCATGAACCAATTTGACCGAACCTTCTTACACCCTTTGGTTTTGGCTTGTCTTGATTTGCGAAAAAGTCGCATATATCCCTGCCACTCCTACTCTACCCTTTGCATTTCTTCAGAACACATCGTATCACTACGATGATCCATATTGCTTGGAATGGCCATCGTATAGTTACATATGAACTCGAAGAAGTTACTTCAGTCGAGGATGGCCACAGGTTCTGAAGAAATTGAATAGGATTATTCGGTTGTCTCTTCATTTTACCTTCTCTCAGATTGCGAGACCTCCTTGATTAGGAGAGTACACCTGTTACGCTTATTGGATAGTCTTCTTCCAAATATTAGGCTAGTGCCGAAAGGTAGGGAAGGAAGAAAACCAGTTAGCGCAGGGACGGTGTGCAGAAGATAAGATGTAGAGACATATAAAGAGATTGAAGTGAGGGCAAAGAAAATTACGACTGCTGTCTTAAATCTGGATAATGGAAAAGGCATTACTAGGAATACCTGACCATCCCCTATAAAACATTTTCATGTTTCAGTATTTCCGTGTACATGTAATAGAGAACTGTTTTCCTAATCAATTCTGACTTCAGGGTATGTATTTACCAGTTTTAGATCCCACATATGTACAGAGTTACAGATGATGAGTTGGAGCAGAATATTGGGAAAGGAGCAATTTGATCCTCAATAATGGAATTCGTTGTAATTGGTGATATTGGATTAAATCGCCTGGTTTTTACTTTACGACAAATATTTGGTTTCGAATAACCGTTGTTATGCACTAGATTTTAAAATGAAATATCTGTACCTTTATTTTTATAAAGTGAGATATACATTTTGAAAATTGTGTTGTAAACATTTACCTTTATCAGTTGAGGATAAGGTAAGGTGTATTGAATAACGGTGTAAGACATTCTTAACCAAGATACAGATTTCAATTTACAAAACACAGAATTTAAGTTTGTATACTCTTAGGACTTATACATGAAAGTGTATATTGTCCAATATCCTTCGAGATAAGAGGTTGGTATTCTTACTTCATTCAGGACTACCTATGAGTTCTCTGGTTTTAGACGCGCATTCGTAGTAATGCAAATTCAAAGATTTTGAGAAGTTTATAGGTATAAGAATAAAGTAGAGAACCAAGCGTTGGAAGTATCGGGATTCTTCGAGGTGATTGAAGATATAGATACTTATGCTAGGTATTCCATTATAGTAATATCGAGAACTTGATTCTTTTACAGGTAACTCATCGGTGGACGCACTCCATGATAAGTAATACTGTATTGGCAATTTCCATTAGGTAATATGCACTGGAAACAGCTGCATGACATTTGAATCAGGTTCCATCTAAATTAGTGGTTTGATTTTATATGGATATAGGATGGTTACATATCTTATGGTTGTTAAGATATGTAGTTATCTACTTTCCGTTTAAAAGCAAAATTCGGACAAACTCGAGGCATGCTTTGGTAATGGAAGTTTGTGGATTATCCTGAGCATTCGTTGGGATTTTGTTTCTACCATTTAGAAGATCAATAGTTATTGTAGTCAGTGGTAGCACCGGAAGGTGTGTAAGATGCTTATGTCTAATCGTAGACTGGAGTAAGGATAGCGGAGACGGATCATCTGTTATTGATGTGATAGTCAAGGTGATTGATTTCGTCAAAACAAAAGATGAACCATGTAAGAAGGATGTAGAGTGTACTGTCCATATTTTAGATGACATACTCCAGATAGGAAGTGATATTCCTATACTACAATTGGTCATATTTTCGGTTGCCCCATAGTGCTTTCTCTACGTTGGATATGGATAATATATCAGGAGTTCTGTTAACTAGATCTATGGTTTTAGATCTAGATTTGGGAAGTTTCCCAAATCGGGTACTTAGACAGCATTCTAAAACTATTTTAGAATGGACGACTCCTGGCGTGGTGGTGTACACGCAGGTGATGGAGTCACCCTCTCTAAAAGAGATTTCTTTTAGACTGATGAAAAGAGGGGTAGGCATGAATGGCATATCATTTGCTTAGGCAATTGAGTCAATCATGCATAGTCTTATACAACACCAGATATTGCTTTTGCACTAGTCGCAACAAACAGATATTAGTCCAATCCTAGAGAGACAAAGGGAAGCAGTAAAGAACATAAGAGGATGTTCTTGGTATTTGGTAACGACAGCCTCCTTGAGGAGGCGGTTATCGGTTATGGCTTCCAAGGTGACCTGGTTCACAGAGATGCTATCAGAGTTATGAGTTTATCCTCTTTTGAGGATCAGTATATTGGATAGTGTTCTAATAAGGATACTAAGATAATCATGGTGCAGGATTCTAGTTATAACTCAACAAAGAATACAGCCCAAGAAGTTTGTTGGGTAGGAGTTGTTCATTGATGAATTTGGTCCCATCAGGTATCTAGACAAATTCTTATGGCAGGGTATCGCTCAAACTGGGAGATTGTAGATGAAGTTAGAACATTATAGCAGATCCACTTACTAATGCTGTTTCTCGAACAAGGATGTTCCTCAAACGAGGTTTGAGAAACTAATTAGTATATAAGTTGGGTATTCGATAGCACACGGGATGTGGGTATGCGATGCTACAATAATTAGCTTTAAGTGCAAGTAGGAGATTGTAGGAAATAGTGCCCTCAAGGAAATTTTTGTAATTGCAGGCATGCGATTATGATAATTGAGGGATGACCTACACAGGTAGAACAATCTTACTCGAAATGATAGTATGCTATTTGGTTTGTCTTTATCATCATATACTTGCATTATGTGGTATTGCAGATCGCTATTACATGTTGATAGAGCTCATAGGATTTTTCTTGAATACCAACATTATGATGGCGATCATATACGTGAGAGCTGCATGGTCTATAAGTACATCCTTAAATGTCCCTAATCATGGGAGTATCGAGACTGGGCATCGATATTCCGGAATAGACTAGTGTATACGCTTCGCGACCCCGACAAGGGGCAGTGTCCGGTCTCACAAGCCATTGGTGTTGTGTCACCTAAGATAGTATACAGGTGCTCACTGGAGGTAAGTATACTAGACAGACTTGCCAAGAATTTCTAGATGGTATTATACCTATCGTCAGATAGAAGTTCTCAGGTGGCATGAGTAAATGTTAGTCCTTTGACCTGAAGTCGTCATTTGTCTCATGTGAGTTCCCACTGTACTTTGATTACTATCCTACCATGGCATAAAGGAGTCATGCAAACAGGTTTTAGTTGGGTACAGTCCCGAGCCACAAAGAGGCAATGGTCGACAGTTAGGGATTCTTCTCTCCTGGTATTAGGAGTTGATGTCGTGCTGTGTTCAGTTGGCTATCACCAAAAATCCGTAGCTACGGTAGGGGAGATTTAGTGATAGTTGATCAATAGTATATCTCAGTTGGTGATGAGCTTGACTTAGACACGATTTATCGGGTTAGTAGGGGTTTGACGTTATCCACACCTAGACCTGATATGCGATACTCTTTGACAAAAAGACCGAGCTGTACGGAGATTGTCACATTCAGGCTCAGTAGGGTAAGGACGCACTTGATTGTCGACCCCCCTTTCGAAAAGTACCTGGGTAGCCGTTACGTACAGCTAGTGCCGCTGACGTGCTTGTGGTTAAACCCACTGCCAGCGTACTGTCGAGTCTTTAGTCCCACATAGAGGGTTTTCCCAATTTAGGCGACAGATGTAGGAGCCGTACATTGGTACGTACAGGGGTTCCAATTAAATACGTGTACGCGATACACGGATTTTAATCGGACGGTTGATAATACTAGCCGGCTTAGAATTAAGCCGGATTATTAAATCAGGTTTTGATTTAATAATTTATATATGTATTTTGATATATATATTTTAGTTTTATTGTTCACTATTCATTTTCTCTCTTTGGTGCTATCCATATTTTTGTATGGATACGCGTATATGTAGCGATACATATACCAGGTGAAGTATTCCGTATTTATACGGGAATACTTTTAGAAGAAGAAGACCTCATATTTATTTTTCTATTTAGAAAAATAAAAAGGGAAATGAGATGGAAAATGAGAGTTATGAAGCATGGTGCAAACATTGTAGAGAGGTATGGCTTTATTTTTTATTGTCAAAATCCATTTGGATGCACTATTGCACCATGGTTGCTTTTTATAGCCATACTTTTCTACCCTTGATCACTTGATGAGATTTTTCTTCATTTCTTCCACCATGGCTCATGCTTCCTCTAGCTCATCTCCTTCTTCCTCTTGCTCCCATCTTTGAGCAAGATTCTAGAGAGAAAACTTAGTGGAGTATTTCTACATCACCGACCATCCAAACCTAACGAGCTTGGATCGTCGGTTAGAGCCTCCTCCGCATTCCTTCGGGTGGATCGTCTTTGGCAAGGGTAGTCGATTCTCAAGCGTGATCCCGGCGGCTACGAGCTTGGAGGGGTCTTCCATAATTGGGTGGACACGCGACAAAGGATGTATTCCGTATCTTTGCATGCTTGGTTTGCTGGTTTTGGAGTTTGGATCGATTCTAGGTTTGGGGTTCCTTCGTGTTTGCTCGAAATTTTTATTTGCCGTCCACGCTTCCGCCGCGCTGCAGGCACTAGGGAACCCTGCACTTCATAGGACTTGAATTTATTTAAAGTCAGTGCGTGCGCACGGGTTCTGTATGTGTACGCATCGCACATCTGCTGTTGACTTGTGCGCACGTGCTTTGCACGTGTCACATCGCATGGTAGGGTGCGGTTGACTTGTGTGCACGTGCGTATCATATGTCGCATATCTTAGGGGGTGCGCTTCAGGTTAAGGTGTGATTGGCTTGTGCGCACATGCTTATCACGTGTCGCATAAGTCACGGGATGCGCACCAGTTTGGTGTGCGCCTAATTTCAATGAAAGTTAATAACTTTCAAGAAAACTCTTGGTTTTAATAGAGCCGAAACTCAAAAGGAAGCAATAGCTTTGGCTGTTTATTTGTCGAAACACTTTCTAATGGAGTATTAACTCACAAAGAAACAAATGCTTCGGTTTTTATGTCTTTAGATCTTAAGATCGATCCCTTTTTGAAGATTGACATTTTCGTAAAAAGGATAAACCCTAATATCCTTTGATCTCATATGTAAGAGACGAAACTCGAGGAAGACGAAACTTTTTAATGTATTAAAAGAGAGAATTTTGCTCTCCTTTTTTTTTACTTTACCTAGTTGATGTCTAGGGTTTTGTCGACGAAGAAGCTAGTGGAGGGTTTGAGTTTTGCTTGGTTTGAGGAGGAGCACGGCAGGTTTTTTTTATCTCGGTGTTGTGTACGTCCTTTTCTCTCTCTCTAAGGCTCTATTTATAGTAGAAGGATTTGTTAGGATAAATCCCTATAAAATTGATTTAAATTGATACACATTAATTAAGGGTGCGTGCGCACCGTTGGATCATTGATCCCATATCAACTTTGTTTGATTTATTAAGTTTGTTAGCAACATAAGATTTTGTTCTAATAATAGCTTCGGCTCAATCGGGTGTGCTTGCGCATCGCTAGGGGTATGCACACGTGCTTTGCACGGGTCTCATCACAGCCTATCAAAGGTTTTAGTTTTGTGCACGTGCTTTGTACTGGCTTCATCGCATGTGATGGCTTGGCGTATGCGCATGTGCTTTGCACGTGTCGCATCACTTGCGATGGCTTGGGCCATACATATGGACTTTGCACGGGCTTCATCGCATGCAATAGCACTTCTGACAAGTGTGCATCTGATGATTGCGCCCTTAACTGGGCGGGAACACTCTCCTATTGCAGCAATCCACTGCATAAACTCGACACCAGGAATAACCTTTCTATTACTAGAGGGCTCAGAAGACTTCACCTCTTCCCCTGAATTTAGCGCATACACTACCAAATCCTCATAACCATACATCTGAGAGGGACGGATCTGCCTCTACGAATGATCGGTGGAAATACTGTATGGTTGTTGTTGAGGTTGCTGCTGAGGTTGCTGCTGTGTACCTGGCTCGGGTACATTCTCCTGATCAGACTTAAATGGAGTGATTTCAAACTCCAGGTGTTTATTGTCATCCTTCTCTTTATCTACAGAAACATTAAGCTCCTTTCTCGGACGAAGTATAGAATTTTCTTCAAAAGTCACATCTTCACTATGTATAAATTTCTAATCAAAAGTCCAAAATCTATAACTCTTGACCCTAATACCCTACTGGAGAAAAATACCCTTTTTTAACCTAGGCTCCAACTTTCCCTCACTATCATGATAGTAAGAAGGGCAAACCAAAATACTCTAAGGTTAGAATAATGAGCAGGTTTTTCGGACCAAACCTCCATAGGGGTCTTGTAATCATTTGCTGTTGAGGGAGAGTGATTCATCAAGTAGCACGCCGTAGAAATAGCCTCGGCCCAGAAGTCCTTAGACAAGACAGTATTAGAAAGTATGCACCGTGTCTACTCTAATAATGTTCTGTTCATATGTTTTGCGACACCATTCTGCTGCGGAGTCTCTCTAACTGTTATTGGAGTTAAAAAAATCAACTTCCAATAACTTTGAATACTTATATAAGTATTCAATTAAAGATCAAGGTCAATGATCAAGAATTGATCAATTAAGACCAAAATTGATGTAAAAAATATCATAAACAAGCTAAAAGCTTATTTAAATAGCTTAGGACACATACATTGGGAATCCCCTTTCAAAACAACTCAAAAGATTTGTTTTTTAGGGGTTTCGAGCCATCAGGATCCCCCTCCCTCTATAAGGAGGTACAATTTAGGGTGTCCCTAGCCTATTGATAAATGGAACCGGGACCCCTCTAAAAATAGGCAGTTCAGCCTATTTTTAAGAATAAGTGGGGGGTTATTTTACCTCCACTCACCTTAAGAACGTGGGGTAGTGGTGTTTAACCGCTCCCACTCCTAAAGAAGTATAAATACTTCTCATTCAACAAAATTAAAATGGAAAAAAAAGAGAGACATTTTGCTGAGGAAATTCCGGATAGAATTCCAGAGCGCTCTCGGTTTGAAGAAGAAAAAGAAGAAAAGAAAGAAGAAGAAGGTGAAAAATTGAGGAATGGAATTCCATTCCTCCATCAATTTAATTTTCTCTCTCTCTCTCTCTCCATCCCTCTATCAGATCTCTCTACATCCCTCTATCAGATCTATAAAAACTTTTTAAGTTTCTGCCTCAACAGAGAAGATAGGCATGACCATGGCTTCTTCATCTATTTTGATGATGAAGATGAAGGGCTTTTAGAACATGAATCAACATGCTCTTGACGAACTTGGATCGAACTTAGGACATGAGCCATCTTATGTCCTGCATAAAGAGAAATAGGCCATCATATTTCTCCTACATATTTATGAGAAATTAGAATAAACTCATTTCTGTTCATGAGTACAGAATTCATGGATTGAAATCCCCATGAATTTCTAATGAATATATATAAATGAATAGAAAAATCCTATTCTTTTCATGGAGATATTAAAATCATATCTGTTTAATGGAATCCAATATACTTAAATACATTGTATTCTTTAGTGCAATATTGATATAATTTACATTCAAACATGTATACAAATATGAATTTTATGAATAAAATACTATTCATTTTATCTCTTTCTTATTTGTAAGTATATGTATATTTATTAATTTGATATGATTTAACTTAGGCTAATATGGTATCATGTTTAAGCTTTGCTTAAGACTATATGGTGTAATTAATGATATGTGATTGCACTATCGGATGTCTCGAACCTTAGGACTTTCTGGTTAATCTTTAATAAACAAATTTGTCTTTTTTAAACTCTACCTGTTTTGAATGTCAACTATATAAAAGGTCCTAAAAATGGAAAACAAAAATGGCGATTCCGCTGGGGATTTACTTGCGTTATCCTTAATCTTCGCTAAATCACATAAACCTGTGTGTTTTGTTCCAGAAATTTTGGCTAACAGAATCCAATAGACACTATACATACTTGTACTAATTAAAGGTCTTTCGAGTTAGATCCACAACTTGAAATGACAATGCATGATTTTATTTTTGAGCCCAGGGACTACCTAATGACTTGATTCGCTCTATCTTAATGGATTCTAAGGTCAAGGCCGTTTTTCCGTTTTAGGATTGTACTAATGGTATTGAACAACAACAATATTCCATCATCGGCTGACCTGACCGCGGCAGCCAAGATTGCACGAACTATGTTCGTCATCACTGGGGCCAACCCCTAATTTGTCATATCTTTTACGGGACTTGCAGGATATGACCCAAAGACGTGCCTCTTTGGCACAATTAACAACTTTCTGGTGCTACAAGACAGATACGAGAAGAAGCTGCCGATAAGGCAGAGATCAGGCTGCAAGGCAAGCCAGCCTTTGGCGCTAACTCAGAAGCCCTCGACATTAGCCCAGAGTCCATTAGAGCCTACTCATGTAAGGCGGGACAAGAGGTCAGTCTTCAAGAAGGACCTTACTGATATACCTTCATCTTCTAAGCGGATCACCCGATAAGTTTGGGATGGAAAGGTGTTCCTCAAAGACACTACCACTATTTACAGAGGGCAACCGGTTGCGGTGCCAACTCCCTGTGTCAGAACTAAAAGGAAGTCTGTGTTTGAAAGACTTTCTTTCTTTTAGGGGTCTCAGCAAAACCCTCATAAAAATGACGACATCATTTTCAAGACGGGATGCTTTGCTGCTCCTTCCGACCAAAGGAAAAATGGAACTTCTCACAATGTGAGAAGAAGGGACGCTAAGAAGGCCCTCAACGAAAACATGAATCTCACTTCTCAATACCGATATGTTCCTACGTTACGTTTCAAAAATTCATTTGCACCGCTGTAGAGGCAGCAGCAACAATCTAAAAGGAACGAATCCATTATCAGGTCGTCTCAAGGCCATGGAAATACAAATAAGAGGACGTACATGGCCTACAAAGAAGCGAAACTCTTTAAAGTACCGTCCCTCCCAGGTTCATTCGTAAGAAGAGACAAATCCTGAATAATCTGGCAAGAGAGGCACATGTAGTTGCCTGCAAGGAGCGGAGATCAACACCAGCTTATACTGATTATACTTCGACTCAGGTTCATTTCAAACGAAGGAATCTAAGTCTTACACCGGTTGCTTCTACTATTCCGGTAAGAAATTCATCGGCAAGTCCAATATCATATTTCCCGACTCGGTCAGCAGTGCATACTTGCCTAATGGTGCATACCTGCCGAATGGTCGGTTCAAGTAATTCAAACAACTTGCAGGCTAGCCATCGTGGAGGTCCGTCATCCGGCACGAGGAGTCAAGATAACCACCCTCAAGCAGAGGGGGAAGTAAATATGGAGCTGTTGAACCTTTCCAATCCGCAAGAGATTCCTGCAGCCAACATTCCTCCACCGGATCAAAATAATCCTGTACAATGGGCTAATGGCGATAATATAGCTGAAAACGTTCTATTGATGAACAATGATTTTCAAATTGGCAAAATTCAATAACAGATGGCCAATCTAACAGCGATCATCCATGTTTTGTCCGCTCAGGTTCAGAGCTTGGTAGAAGCTCTTTGGAAAAACCTGCCATCTAAAAGAGCAGAACAAGCAGTGATACCATAAAAATCCGCCACCAGAGCACCTAAGAGGGAAGCGGCTCCTCCTACTCCTAAAACAATACCGGTAATGAACAGAGGGGTTGTTATACCTGGAAGGGAAATTAATCAGCTTCAGGTGGTTGCAAGACCAGCAGCAAAAGTGGTAAAGGTAACTACTCTGGCTGCAATAACTCTTAATGCGATGCTTTCATCATCAACAATAGGGCATTCTTCCCTTACTAATATGAATGTTGATGCTCTGTAGAAATTCATCGTAGAACAGATGACGTAGATGAATCGAAAAACAACTGCACCAGTAGCAAATCAGCAGTATCCAGATGAATACAATGATGAATCCTATCCTCCAGGGTATTCGATACCTTCGTTTCGTATATATAATGGAATAGGGAACTCTGAGCAGCATCTGAATCACTTTAAAGTAGCTTGCGGTGATTCAATTAGGAATGAAAAACTCCTTTTAAGGCAATTCCCAAAGAGTTTACATAGCATCGCCTTCGACTGGTTTGCTGAGTTAGAACTACGCTCAATACTCACTTTCAACCAGCTCACAGAGAAATTCAAGCAAAGGTTTGGGGGTAATGTCACAGATAAGATGACACTTGAAAGTTCCTAGTGCCCTCGCTGCGGCAACAGCGGCCGATGCGGAAAAGAAAAACGAAAATTTACAAGGGACCACTAGAAACATTTACTTAGCGATCATTCCAAATACTAAACTAGAATACAAGAATGCAAGATTTAGGGATTACAACCTTTGATACGTGTCCACCCAATCGTGGAAGACCCCTCCAAGCTCCTTGTAGGCCGCCGGGAACAAACTTGAGAGGCGACCGCCCTTTCCGAAGGTGATCCATCCGAGAGAACCGATCCAAGCTTTAGCTTCACATAGTGAAGCAACCGATGCTCCAAACTCGCTAGGAATGGTGAATGGGGTTATATGAATTTTCCACTATAATTTTCACTCTCAAATAAAGCTCAAGAGAGCAAGAGAAGAAGGAGAAGGGGGATGATGAAGAAGTACCCATGCAAAATGAGTTAAAGGATTGTATGAAAGAATGGGAGAATTGAATGGCTTCAAGTTAATTTTCAACCATGAAAATAAAATATCACAAGTTTTTCTTTAAACAAATGAAACCCATCTCTCTCTACATTACCATAACCATACCCAAAACCACCTCACCCTCCACTTCATTTCCATGAATATTCACGAATGAGGTGTCATCTTTCCAGAAGTATTCTGTATAATGGAATACAACCCGGTATACGTATCGAAATACACACACACACACACACGTATCCTTATAAAATACGAATAGCTAATAGAGAGAAAATGAATAGGGAACAATAATACTAGAATATATATATATATATATATATATAAATTATTAAATCAAAACTTGATTTAATAATCTAGCTTAATCCCAAGTCGGGTAATATTATCTACCGTCAGATTAAAATCTGTGTAGCTTGTACACGTATTTAATCGGACCTATGTATGTATCAACTCACGTCATCTATATCATTTCACCTGAACTGGGAAAACCCTCTGTGTGAGAATCTAAACACTCGACAATATGCTGGCAGTGAGTTACTGGATAAATCCATAACTACAAGCACGTTAGCGGCACTAGCTGTACATAACGGCTACCTAGGTATATTCCGAAAGGGAGGTCGATAATCAAGTCCATCTGTACCATGCTGAGCCTGAATGTGACATTTTGCATACAGTCCGGTCTCTTCATCTTAGAGTATCGCATACCGGGTCTAGGGGGTGGATAACGTCAAACCCTTAATAACCCGATAAGTCGTGCGGGAGTCAGACCCATCACCAACCGAGAAACTACTGAACTCTTATCAGTAAATATCATCCACTGTGCCTATGGATTTAGGGTGATGGCTAACCAAACAAAGCACGACATCGAATCCTAATACCATGAGAGACGAATCCCTGACAATCGCTCACTACCTCCATGAGGCTCGAGACTGTACCCAACTAAAACCTGTTTGCATGACTCTTTTGAGCCGTAATAGGGTAGTGATCTAAGTATAGCGGGAACTCGCATGAGACAAATGACGATCTCAAGTCAATAGACTAATTTGTACTCTTGCCACTAGAGAACTTATATCTGACGATAAATATAATACCATCTAGAAGTTCTCGGCCAGTCCGCCCAGTGTACTCACCTGTATACTATCTCAGATGACACAACACCAATGGCTTATAAGACCGGACACCGCCCTTCGTCTAGGTCTCGAAATGTGTACACTAGTTTACTCTGGAATATCGATACCCAGTCTAGATACTCCTATGACTAGGGATATTTAAGGATGTGCTTATGGACTATCCAGCTCTCACGTATATGATCGCCATCATAATGTTGGTAGTCAAGCAAGAATCCTATTGGCTTCATCATTATGTATTAGTGAAACATAATAACAAGTAAAACGTATACACATCAATGATAAAGACAAACCAGATAGTATACTATCATTTTGAGTAAGACTGTTCTACCTGTATAGGTCTTCCCTCAATTATCATAATCGCTTACCTGCAATTACAATAATTGCCTTGAGGGCACTATTTCCAACAACACTCAGTTTAGGCCTTCTGAGTGGTATAACGAAATGCATCGCACCGCTACATGGAAAATCTCTGAGTTAAATAATGAATTCAGAGACTTACGTGTTGATATGCAGGAAACTCATCAAATAATAACACACCTTCATCAACAACTTGTTCAAACACAAATTCAAATTGATAATTTGCAACGACGGGTGATGGAATACCAATATGGGAAGTCAAATGATAGGGTTTCAAGAAACCGTCCGAGATGGATCTGAAATCTAGAAACCCCTGTTGCTGGTCACAGCTAAGGAGCCAGGTTACCTTAAGAATTCATCTTCTCTTTCCCATCAGGAAGATGAATGAATTAGACAATAGCATCAATATCTGATGTGGATTTGTTACAAACATTCCACATTGCGCAAAATATAGTTTTGGAACTCCTTATTTCTGCATCTTTACTTGAAGAGGAAACTGTGGAAGGTTCAAATTTCTGTGTGTTCCACCGAATGCAAGGACACTCACTAAGGAATTATATAATATTTCGGCATCGAATGTTAGAGTTGGTTGAGAGCCATTCATCGACCTTGTACCCTTATAAAAAGGGAAGATGGAAAATTCCTTACTGTTCAAGTCTCACGTGTTAAACACGTGAGCGTCTATATGCAATGCATATAGGCGCTGCAAATCAAACAACTATAAGCTAAATAAGCCTCATGTGTTAAACACATGAGCGCCTATATGCAATGCATATAGGCGCTGCAAATCAAATAACTGACAGGCTTAATAAGCCTTACGTGTTAAACACGTGAGCCCTATATGCAAAGCATATAGGTGCGGCAATCAAGCTATAGGCTAAATAAGCTTCACATGTTAACACATGAGCGCCTATATGCAAAGCATATAGGTACTGTAATCAAATTATAGGCTAAATAAGTCTCGCGTGTTAAATACGTGAGCACCTATATACAATGCATATAGGCGCTGCAAATCAAACAACTATAGGCTAAATAAGCCTCGCGTGTTAAACACATGAGCACCTATTTGCAAAGTATATAGGCGCTGCAATCAAACAGCTGATAAACTAAATAAACCTCACGTATTAAACACGTGAGGGCACCCCCTACGAAGAATTAAATTCTACTCAACAAGGGATCGTTGGATCAAAGATCCAATGGTGATTAAACATGGAGCTTTCTAATGAGGAAGGAAATTCTCTGTTAAACAGAAACTTGGTGGATCAAAAATCCTATCAGATGAAAAATATTTTCCATATCTTTCTAAACAAAGAAAGATTGTGCTCGGTTAAACCGAGCACCCTTGGATTAAAATTCCAATAATGATTAAAATTCACTATTTTTACAGAATAAGATTCTGCATATGGGAAAGTATTTCCCCAATCTTATTAAAAAAACAAGAAAAATATGTTCTGTAAAACAAAAACCCTTGGATCAAAGATCCAATGATGGGAAAAATTCCCCAAATCAATTCCGAAACCAATTAAATCAATTATAATCTCTCAATGAGAGATTTTCTCAGAATTAAACAAACTTCTCTCCACTGTATAAAGAACCAAAGGCTTCAAGTCTCGGGACGAAGAGTGAACAAATGGAACACCCTCAGAAGCTTTTAAAAAATAAGAGAGAAGAAGAAAGAAAAGCTTCAAAAGAAACAAAGAATTTAATTCTCACAGAAGAAGGCTTGTTTCATTGAAACCCTAGGTAAAAAAGAAAACAAAACTCAGAGATCATCTTGTCTCTCTTTTGCCTCTCTAAGGGTTTAACCGTTCATGCAAGAACCGAGTTCTTCCTCTGGTTGAGATCTACAGAATCAGATCTCCCCACAAGTTGAGAATTTAATTCTCATCGGGGAGATTCTGTCATTCAGATTCAAAACCTAGGAGAAAGAATTGAGTTCAAAGAATTTGATTCTTACAAAACATATGAAATCTAGGGTTTAACCCTATAAAATGAACTTTATTCTTACAAAACAAGAGACATAGGATCCTCCAAATCCTAGGGTCATTAACATAATATCAAAATCTCCAAACACTTAGAAGGAAAGACTGATGATTCATAACGAGTACCGCACGTGTTTCCTATGCAAGTGCTTAAAAGAAGAACAAGAAGTGCCTCTTAGGGCAGTCACGTTTTTGCACGCGATCTCTAATCAAGTGCTTAGCACTTATATAAAAAAAAGAGGGGATAAAACCTATAAAGCAGTACCCAACTTTGCGGTGCCTCACGTGTTCACATGTGAGCGCCACAAGAACCAAGTGCTTAGCACTTATATGCAAAAAAGGAATAAAACCCAAAGAACAGCGCCTACTTTGGGGGGCCTCACGTGATTCACATGTGAGTGCCTCCAAAGTTCAGTGTTTAACACTGATTCAACGTGTCACGTGGGCACACGTGAGTACTATCTTTACCAGTACTTAGCACTGCAGAGGTAATTATGGAGATCCAAACCTAGCCATAAATTGGCTAAGTCTTTTCGAGGTCAAAATCTCTTTGATCTCCAAATCGACCGAGCCTCAGTGCTCATGTTTTCTCAAACCGATCTTAGTCCCAAATACGACTATCGATCTTCCAACTGATGATATCTAAAATGATATTCATCCCACATCCTCCCGAGGAAATCCTAATCTCAAAATACGACTAATGATTTCTGGGTTTACCACTAATTCCTTTTTCTCTCAAATACGGGAATTGGTTCAAGGGTACATCTCTCTACACCTCTGATACATGTCGTTGTAATTCCTCAACGTCTTTAGAGAGGTGGTGGGTTCCGACAACCAACTGATTTTTTTGGTGCACTTCCCAAACTGACGTCCTCATTCCAAATCAAACCAAAACCCAAACTGGGTGCATCCCATATCATCGTTGCTCATTCCGTCACGTAACAAATACGTGTGCACACAAGATGGACAACGGACCGTAACGTCCTTAAACTAAACCTCACCTCCAAAATGGTGATCAACAGATCGAGATGTTCTCAAACTAAACATTGCCTCCAAAATAGCAACAACGGACCGTAACGTCCTTAAACTAAACCTCACCTCCAAAATGGTGATCAACAAACCAAAATGTCCTCAAGCTAAAAGCTCACCTCCAAAATGGTGATCAACGGAATAAGACGTCATTTAACTAAAATCTCACCTCCAAAATGGTGATCAACAGACCGAAATGTCCTCAAACTAAAATTTCTCCCCCAAAATGACGATAACGGACCGAAACGTTCTCAAACTAAGAAAACAGAGCCCAAATGCTCTCTTGTTGGATCTGAAATAAAAATGATCCTAAAACCTTGTTAAGTAGATCTTAGTCTCAAATTGGACTAACATATCCTTAACAAAAAATCAACCGAGCCCCCAAATGCTCACATACGTTTAAGTCGATCTTAATCCCAAAATAGATTAACAGTCCTTAAATGAAAACCCCAAATCTAAGATATATGGATTTGGATTAATCCATGCTCTACGGACGACAACATAAATTAGTCTCCGTATACAATCCATGGGCAAACAAAACAAATAAAAACACACACGACACGAAGTGAACTTTCGGAGCAGGAGAAAGTGATTATCGCGATGCGATAACGTAATTAACTGCAGGGGCATGCGCCTGCAGGGAAGAGCGTCCCCACATTCAAAAACCCCTCGTAAATGAGGGGGAATCTGACGAAGACTGCTATAACGGCCGCATCCGTCTAAACCTCCGAGATACAGTGTCATAAATCAACTTGGCATTTTCGGAGAGGTGGACGAATAGATCTAAATAGCATCTGCCCCAAAATTCAGGCTAGACATCCTAACGTCTCGGTTGTTTCTTTCGGCGGTGAACAGATTCTGTGTTAGTTGTATGTATGCCCTAGAGGCCAGTATTGTACAGATGATGTATATTATATTGGATGCTTGGACATATATAGAGATGACTTTCTTGCTCGATATGATAGTATGCTATCTGGTTACTCTTTATCTTGACATGTATACTAGTCTCTTTATACTGTCTTATAGTTACATGTTGGTAAAGCCCTTAGTATGTGTACTTGACTACCTGGACTATGATGCAGATCATACTAGTAGGGACATGGTAGTCCATAGGTACATCCTTCAAGGTCCCTAGTCGTGGGTGTATCGAGACGGGGCATCGATATACCAGTGTAGACTAGCGTATACGCTTCTCGACCCATGAGATGGGCGATGGATGATCCCATATCCATTGGTGTTTGACATCAGAGATGGTGTACGGGTGCTCAGTGGAGACTGGGTACACTGGACGGACTCGCCGAGAACTCCCAGATGGTATTATACCTCACGTCAGATGGCAGTTCTCTGGTGACACTTGTGCAGGTTAGTCTGTAGACCCGAGATCGTCATAGAGTCTTGTGTGATTCCCACTGTGCTTTGATCTCCACCTTACCACGTCCATGAGGGCGTGCAAAACGGTGGTCTTTGGGCACAGTCCCGAGTCACATGGAGGCAATGAGCGATAGGAAGGGTTTCGTCTCTCCCGGTATTAGGGGTTAATGTTGCGCTGTGCTCGATTGGCCGTAACAGGAAAGTCCCTGGCCAGGGCTGATCAGAGATTTGCTGGTAAGTGTTACCAGTAGTTTCTCGACCCGTAATGAGCCTCACATCGGCACGACTTATCGGTTATTGGGGTCTGACGTTTACCACCCTTAGACTTGATATGCGATATATCAGACGAACAGACCGGACTGTACGGTAAGTGTTACTGGTGGGATTCACAGGAGTGTGAGCGGGCTTGCTCGTCGATCTTCTGATCGCTCAATACCCGGGTGGCCGTTACGTTTAGCAGACCGCTTGCAACTTGTGAGTGCTTGATATGATCATCATCTGCTACCGGCGTATTGACGAGTCTTTAGAGTCCTACACAGAGGTTTCCTGACTCAAGCGAAACGAAATAGGAGCGCATATGAGATATGTGCGGGAGCGAGAATAATGCGTGTATGTGATACCGTATTTCATTCTCACGATGAATGTATCGATTGGTTATATGCGATATAACCTAGATATCGAATCAAGGATTGATTCGATAAGCCGATACATAGGATACTAGTCGGTTATATGCGTTATGACCGGATCGTTAAATCAAGTGTTCATTTAATGATTTAATGTATAATTATATATTTGATATATTGCTTTGCATTAACTAGTATTGGTTCATTTTAAAAGGATTTTCTCACTTGATGCACATTGTATATATGATATATTTTTGTGCACTTGTTTGTATCATGTTTGATGATACTTGCTCACTTGGGTTTGTGTAAAGATTAAACCATGGTTATATGAATGGTTAGGGTTTTGATTATTTATTTAGTTATTTATTTATTTATTCATTTTGGATATTATTAAGAATGGTGGCTTATTTTGTTTCTATGTTGAAGCTTCTTGAAGCTTTGACAAAGTCCACCATTCTTATCTCATCCTTAACCCTAACCATTCCAACTAACCTTAGTTTAATCTCTACACTTGACCATAGTTAGTATATGATAAGTATTCATATTAGTTTCATTTTTAAAATAAGAATCTTATCACATTCTTTCTTCTTCTTCATTTTCTTCTTCAAGAAAGCTTGATGCCATCAATGGCAACTTGAGTTCTAAAGTGAGAAATCCAATTCTAAAGTGAACCCACCTCCTATTTCTTCACCCTCTACCTCTTGCCAAGTTGTTTTGGGTGTTTTCTTCACAAGTTTCACAAATTTGTGAAGTCGGAGCTTGAACTTGTGAAACCTCGACGTAGATCATCTTCGGCACGAAGCCGACGACCTTGCCCGCTCGTCTTTCCAATGAAGCCGACGATTGAGTCTAGGATTCGAGATGGACAGCGAGAGGACGACTACGTGGAGCTAAGGAAGTGGATATCCGGATCTACAAAGGTTGTAGCTGTTAGTTATATGTATTCCCTAGATGCCATTACTGTACATAGGATGTATATTGTAGTGGATGCTGGGACATATATAGGGAGGACTTTCTTGCTCGACATGATAGTATGCTATCTGGTTACCCTTTACCTTAACGTGTATGCTGATTGTCTCTTTGTTACATGTTGGTAAAGCCCTTAGGATGTGTGCTTGACTACCTGGACTATGATGCGGATCATACTAGTGGGGACATGGTAGTCCATAAGTACATCTTTCAAAGTCCCTAGTCGATGGTGTATCGAGACGGGGCATCGATATACCAGAGTAGACTAGCGTATACCTTCTCGACCCATACAGATGGGCGATGGATGATCCCATATCCATTGGTGTTTGACATCAGAGATGATATACGGGTGCTCAGTAGAGACTGGGTACACTGGACGGACTCGCCGAGAACTCCCAGATGGTATTATACCTCACGTCAGATGGCAGTTCTCTGGTGACACTGGTACAGAGTAGTCTGTTGACCCGGGATCGTCATAGAGTCTTGTGTGGTTCCCACTGTGCTTTGATTTCCATCTTACCACGTCCAAGTGGGCGTGCAAAACGGTGGTTTTTGGGTACAGTCCCGAGTCACATGGAGGCAATGAGCGATAGGAGGGGATTCGTCTCTCCCGGTATAGGGGGTTGATGTTGCGCTGTGTTCGATTGGCTATAACAGGAAATCCCTGGCCAGGGTTGCTGAGATTTACTGGTAAGTGTTACCAGTAGTTTCTCGAATTGTTATAGACCTCATATCGACAAGACTTATCGAGCTATTGGGGTCTGACGTTTACCACCCCTAGGCGAGATATGCGACAGATCAGACGATCAGACCGGACTGTACGGTAGTGTTACTGGTTGGATTCACTGGAGTGTGAGCGGGCTTGCTCGTCGATCTTCAGATCGCTCAATACCCGGGTGGCCGTTACGTTTAGCAGACCGCTTGCGGCTTGTGGGTGATTGATATGATCATCACCTGCTGCCGGCGTATTGACGAGTCTTTAGAGTCCTACACAGAGGCTTCCTGGCTCAAGCGAAACGAAATAGGAGCGCATATGAGATATGTGCGGGACCGAGAATAATGCGTGTATGTGATACCGTATTCCATTCTCGCGATGAATGTATCGAATGGTTATATGTGATATAACCTAGTTATCGATTCAAGCGTTGATTCGATAAGTCGATACATTGAATACTAGTCGGTTATGTTCGACATGACCGGATCATTGAATCAAGTGTTGATTTAATGATTTAATGTATAATTA